>CM075350.1:30692187-31896250 GCA_037693485.1 Kitagawia praeruptora
TATTCCCCTTTAGGAGTTACCTGAATAATTCTTGTGTAATGGCTAATTAGGTTAGTATTAGGAGTTTCTTTTTACCACGTTATGCAAATAAGTGCAACTTATAAAATTTTGTTTTTAAGAGTTTATAGAAATGAATTTTCTTGTTACCTTTGGTGGAATGGTGGGTGATCTGGAATAGTGTTGGATTTTGTTGGTGCTTTAATCGGAGAACTGGAAGTGTGTTTTGAATATAGAGCACTTAATTCTTAAGGAGGGGAAAATTTGTTTGTGATTAAAGGGCGGGATTTCATAGTGCTTTCCACCGAATGGAGGCTATAAAAGTGTAAGCTGAAATACATAACAACAGCTTGTTAGTTGACTGTAGTTAAATGGAAGGCTCATTCTTAAGTGAACTTTGTAAGCCAAATAAGGTACAATTCTTATTGCATGTAGTCCCCGCTAGCTTGTACTCCATCTTCCGCAATGTCCTTTCCTGAATATCATAATGTTAGATTTGCAAGAAATTTGTAGGACACTGGGCTTCATGTCTTAAGTTAGTATTGCCAGCCAAGTAATAAAAATGGGTTAAAAAATTAGAACTGGGTGATTAAAGATATGCAGTTGTATGTGAATATTGTTCACTGCAGCTATAATCGTAGTGATGCTGCAGTGCATTAATATTTTAAATTATTAAAATTATCAAAATAAGAGAGTTTTAGTGCCATACCGGAGACAGAGGTGGAATCCTGAATATTGCTGAAGACCTCTTTGTAAACAATGTTCTTGATAAGAGTGTGGTCTTTCACGTCCTTATCAGCGTTGATCACGATCAAGCCTTCCCGATCAGTGACTCTTGACAACGCCACATATACCTGTCCATGAGTGAACACCTGGTTAGGAAGATACAGCCCTACACGTTTTAAAGACTGGCCTTGGCTTTTATTAATAGTCATTGCGAAACAGGGTGTGACCGGTAGCTGGCGTCTATTAAGCTTGAATGGCCATTTTGAATCCTTGGGCGACATTATTATTCTTGGAATAGTAATATTATGGCCAACATTTTTTCCAGAAATTATGTCGCCTCGAATAGACCATTTACCCAAACGTGTGACTATTAATCTCGTGCCATTGCAAAGACCCTCAGATTGATTTAAATTTCTGAGTAGCATGATGGGGGTCCCTTCCTTAAGTTTGATATCATGATTTGGGATGCCGTTAAATTGCAACGTATGTAAAAACTCGGGCGGATACAAGAGATCATCGTCATCAGTTTTAATGCTGGCCTTGCATACGCTATCAGAGCTTAGATATGTCCTGCCTTCGCCCGGTAACATGCTCATAAGGTAGGTATTCAATTCGTCGACCATTTCATTTTTTGGGGTTAATATTGCTCGCTCCTTTAAGTAAGCAGGATTATTGTAATTTTCCAGCAGTGAAGGGTAGACAGCACTAACAATTTCTTTAACCGGCTCCTCAGTAGGTGGTTTGCATATATCAGGAGGCAATCTGATTAGTTCCTGTTCTGGGTCATCATACATTGAACCATCCCCGATCTGTAACAGCCATTTATCAAACAATGCTATTCTCTCAGCCTCTACCTGGTTTATACCTTCCTTACGGAGTCTCATATTTTGTTTCAACTCATAAACCTCGAAGTGAGGCCAAAGGTATGATGAGTTAAGGGAGGCATCAAGAATTTCTGTCCGAGAACCTTGTGGGATGACAGGTAGAATCTGGCGGAAGTCGCCACCACACACAACTGTGATGCCGCCAAAGGGTCTGGAACGACTATCCTCGTACCGTGTGCTTAGAATATCTCTCAAGGTTTTGTCAAGAGCTTCGAAACAGTACTTATTAGTCATCGGTGCCTCGTCCCAAATAATGAGAGAAGTCTTCTGGAGAAGCTTGGCTAACTGTGTATTGTGTTTGATTTCACATGTAGATTCCGCCATGATATCCAATGGAATACGAAATCGGGAGTGTGCTGTCCGGCCATTTGGCAACAGTAGGGATGCTATCCCTGAGGTTGCAACTGGTAGAACTATCATTGACTCGGATCTAAGTTTTGAAGCGATTGTATTCCACAGAAATGTTTTACCGGTGCCACCATGACCACTAACGAAGAATAGTTTGCCTTCATCACGCTGGACGGATTGTACAATTGCCTCATATGCCTTTCGCTGGGAATCATTTAATGCATTTAGGGATTTTTCGTGTAAAATCTTTAATTTTGGCCTGTCATAGTCCAATTCTTCGTTTAACAATCTATTCCCTAAATCTCGGGTGAGCGAAGAATCCGGTTGTGGCATTCCATCTATGTCCTTTAAACTCTTGCCTAATTTCTGCATGAGGCACTCAATTTCAAACAGTGTGTATGCCTCAATTTGTTGCTTTGTTAGTTGGAGGTCTGGGACCTGGAATCTCCTCCTTTGAACTTGAAGCATGTCCTCTGTGAGTATTTCAAAGTTAGCTTTCCAAAGATCAGCTACGTTGGATACTTGACAAAAGATGAGAATTGTGACAAACAGATTGCGCAATTCAGTTCCAGTTGCCCACACTGCAGCCTCAGACAGGCAATCCATCCACTCCTTGTCATCATCCAATAGGCCTAGAGCGTAGCAAGCAGACTTGAAAGTTGGATATGTGACCCCGTTTACTGTTCTGATGCCCTCAAATGAGGTGCTTCCTTTCACAAAATTAAGAAGCATGCGCAAGTAGAAGCGTTCTCCACTTGAAGGATGCGCAAAGTATATTCTGCCAACTGCTATCCCTTTTTTGCGCCTGGTCCATGATTTTTCCTTGGCATTCCAGACCCAGTGGATTGGAAACTCGGCATAAGTAAGTTTCCGTGCATCCTCATTCTTCTCGTTTATCTCCAACCATTGTGTAAATTTGGTCTTGTCTATTCCCGGTATGCTGAGTACATTTTCGACACTTCTGTTTTCTTCGAAGACCACGGTATGTTCACCTGGTAGGTGAAAGGGGAGCCGTTCAACTGGCGGGTATCTATAGTTTATGCTAAACTGAAAAATTCTCCAGCAAGCCTCACAAGCTGATATGTATCTGCAATCTAGGTACTCTTTAATTTCATCTCTCTCATCAGTGGCCGCAATAACGGCGTTTGCTCTGTCCGGGCCTTTGTTAATATACTTGAATAAATATTTTATTGATCTTGCACTGTTGCAGAGCTCGACATTAATATGAGCATCAAATTTGACTAACAAATTTCTGTTGTAGGGAATGACGTAGCGATTGTCCAAGAAGGTCCCATTCTTTTCAACTCGAACACCGGTATTCCTCCGTCTATAAACCGGGAAACCGTCTTCTCCAATTGAGGTTTTCTCGTTGAATTCTTTTGGAAAGAACTTGCTGCACTTTCCCTGTTGCATACAAGGAGAGGCTGCATTGGCCTGACCACACGGGCCATGGAGCATAGATCTCTTAACTGCGTTATAGCCATCTGGGTCAGTATTGATGTCCGGTATCTCTGCACTTATAATTGTGTCAATATAATCTGCCGAAGGATTCTTCATTGAAGGGTGCAAGAAAAGTAGTATGTGCGCATGAGGTAAACCCCTCTTTTGGAACTCTATTGTGTACAAACCTGCATCAACATTGTAAGAGTATGAGTATGTTGTGGCTGAATTTTAAATTTCTAATTTTAAAAAACAATGCCAACGTTTCATGAAGATGTTGGTTGTTAAAAGTGGCTGTAACTGCCAAACATAGAGAACTCACATGCCAACACTTGGCCAAATGGTTGTTGCTTTTTGATGTAGTGCATGAGGTGCTGTAACTTTATCTCAAACACCCTACATAAGATATCAACTTTGTTGGGATCATTTTTTTGTCCCATCAGGTTGAGCATGTCATTTATCTCCGGCCATTTTGGGTTGCACGTGAATGTAATGAATAAATCTGGGTAGCCTGCCCAACGGCAAATTGCCATTGCATCTTGGTAATTTTGGACTCTGTAGCGAGGCCCTCCAGTGTGTGATGATGGCAAGATAATTGATTTTCCAACTGTGGAGGAGTCTGAATCCCCGCGATTCACTGCATCCATCAAGCCTGAGTATAGCTCTGTCCTGAGTTCATCCTGATGGGTCCGAACCCATCTGAATCTTTCTTGTTCAACTGCCATATACGCATCGACTATATATTGTTGTAGAAGCCTTCCAGCTTGAAGCAAAGTATGCCCCTCATTGAGTCTTTGCTGTAGTCTGAAACAATAATATTGGCACATTGTTAATAGGTTTCGCTTAGAAGGTTGTGAGCCTTTGTCCATTAAGGCTATGCCCAGTCTGTAACCATCTTCGCCATAGGGGTGAACTAATGGGTATGCCATGGCCATGTAGCTTGGGTGTAGCTCGTCTATGTGTGTAATTCCTGTGGCACGGTGATGCACGAGAACATCGCGCTCAAATTTTTTTCCAGTGATATCACCCACTATCAGAAGGCCTACTTCAGATTCTGTTGGGATGTTGTACTCTCTACCATCTCTGGATCGGTCTGCAGGCATACGCAAGTGGAAGGTAGTTGCTGGTTGTTCTTCGAACATGTCCCTTGCCCTTCTATAAGATTTAACCAAAATATTGTGCTCGTCTAACATCTCCCCTAAGCCTTGGACAATACTCTGGTCAATAGCTGGATCTTTTTCTGGGTTTTTTAGCGTGTTCATTCTATTACCAACCTCATGATCAGTGTCATATATGTAGAGCTGGGCGAAGAGAGGTTTTTTTCCCGGCGGTGGGAGCAGTGAGCTCGTGTTGTGGTACATCTGGCCACTTGCACGAAACACAAAAGGTCCCTTTCTTTTGTTGATTAGCTTGTCCACCTGAACTCCTAGTGATGCGATAGCAAACATAGAGTTGTAAGTCCGTAAATTTCGCTGGAACTTGCTGCCTTGTTGCCCAGAATTTGGGCCCAGCAGATGGTTAAGTAAAGCGGGCGGTTGCTTTAGTAGGGGAAGCTTTACCCGACCTTCCATGCAACAGAATGTGAATTGCGGCTTGGATGTCTGCTTGTTTCTTTGGATCCGTTCCTCGTACCATAACAGGGCATCACAATGCATGCATTTATGTGTTGGGGGCCCGAAATACGAAGGAACTGTGCGAGCAGCTGCAATGAGTGAAGATTGCAAAAATATGTTAGTAATAAGCATCCAAGTTTGGGCTGATGCAGGGTATATGTTTCGAGGAAAGGCCAACGCAACCAACTTGCGTTATTCTGTACCTGCATGTTTTTTTGTTGGCAGGTTGCTTGGTCCTCCAAGATCAATGGATGGCAGGTTAATTGGGTTGCACCGGGTTCTATCGGTGATGGCGGATCCATGTGGTTGTCCCGCCCTAAGGTCTGCAAGCATTTATTTCGGTATTTGGGGGGGTGTTTAGTTTGAAGTGTATGTATGAACACAACAATGCAAATCATGCAGCAGTTTAAAGCCCAAATCGAGCGTGGAAATACCTGTTTGATGATTGGAGGGGTCCGGCCGCGGGCGCTTGGCTGTTGGGTGCTGATTTGGTGTAGATAAATTGCTCTGGGCGCTTTCATTTCCGAAGAGAAACCTGGTAGCTGAAAAGGTTGAGCGTTATCAACTATTGCATTTGCTTGAAACAAAGCATGAACATTTAAATGCATCAGTTGTCCAAAGCACGATTACATGATGATTGGAGCCTCCTACAAGACTCAAGCGTATTAGAGAATAAGAGGGGAAGAGCTTGCCTGTTTGTTCTAGAGTTTTTGTTAGAGTTCAATCTTAGTTGGTGAACATTGTTGGGGGGTAAATTGCAATGATGCAAGCTATCTTGAATGGAATAAAACCAAGTTCTGCTCTGTCTTTTCTTATCTCTTTCAGCTCCATTGCATATTCATACAAGCCATCAAAGGAAAAAAAATATGAAAGACGTGTGAACAGTCTTATAATTATAGTACTGAACCAACTCTAGTAGGTCCTAATTACTCCAGAAACCTAGTTCAAGCAAACCACCTCCTAAATTCCTTGGTAAAATAGTAGGAAAAACTGGACAGGGTAAGGACATTTACTTTATAATTATAGTTCGTCGAGATTGTAATTGCAATAACTTATGTGAAAGCGTATAATAGAGCGTATATATTGGCACAAGTAGAAAACCTATCTGTTTAAGAGTGAAGAAATGTTGTGTAGAAAGCAGTGGCCATACCTTGGAATGGTGCAAGTTCAATTACACGTTGTAGATTGACTATCTGTGATGGTTGTTGTGCGTAAAGTAGCATTTTCTGCAGTGTTTGATACGTTTGGGGAGCTTGATTGTTCCTGTGGATCCTTTTACCAAGCATAATTATTATTCTATTGATCCTAGCCTGTTTGGTTATTT
Source organism: Kitagawia praeruptora (assembly GCA_037693485.1). NCBI lineage: Eukaryota > Viridiplantae > Streptophyta > Magnoliopsida > Apiales > Apiaceae > Kitagawia > Kitagawia praeruptora. Next base: position 30,698,520 of record CM075350.1, read on the forward strand.
TTTTTGCAAGTAATGATGAGAGAATGCTCCTACTGTGAGTGGCAGGTTCTCGTAGCTGGCGCTTAAGGCGAATCTTGAGAGTCCTCTGATGTCTTGCAAGTGTAGATAGGCAGCGCTGCAAATACATGGGTTGCATGGTGACACCTTCTGAATGGTAACAGTTTCTGTTAGCAGGATGGAGTTCGGGCTTGGTGCCTGCAATAAAGTAGCAATCATTTCCCAATTCTCAAAACCTTCAAGTCAGCGAAGGTGGTATTAATTTGTTGTCAATATAACCTTACCGTTAACCATTAGTGATGTCTTCTATGTAGAAGTGAAAAGAATTTGAGTCCTGCAATACCGCTGTAGGTGGATAAGGAAGCAAAGAGCAAAGGGAACAAATGAGATTAGTCAGAAGAGGGAACTCTTTAGTATGTAGCTTTGTGACCTAGCTTTGTTGCTAGCGTTTGTGATTCGGTGGGTGTAGTAGATTTGTTATGGCAGGAGGAAGTGATAATAGTTCATGGATACCATACCAATCCTGAACCTGAAGTTTACACAGGCACAATAAAGTAAAAAAGGGAGGTAAACAGCCTTGTATTAATTGGAGAGGCGTATTTATACCACCAAAGATCAAAACAGGGAAGGAAAGATATTATACAATTAAAAGGGAGTTTCAGTTATTAATAAATGTTACAATTAATTGATGTTAATGGACAAAAAAGTATATGATTAGAACATGTATTCGTTGGTGTTTTGTAAAAAATTATAGCAATCCTGTAAGTGTTGGGATTTTTTTGATAATAATATTTTTCCATTAAAAAAATTACAAACAAAAAAATTATAATTATAATTTTTTCCAAAAAAATAACAGAAAATTTTAGGGAAAATATGATTGTATTATAAAAATTACAAATTTAAAAATTATAATTATAACAAAATTTGTATATTTACTTTTGTAATAGAATCATATTTTTCATAAAATTTTATAAGGCTTGAAAATCCTTTGTTTTCCTTTTTTGTGGATCAATGGTTTCACAAACAATCTAAACAGACCAATTTTCTATTTTAATGAGGGGAAAATGCATTCCCTTTTTGCTCTTTTTAGGGGTAAAATAATCATTTCTTCTTTTTATTTTTTATGAAATGACACCATAATTTTTTTGATTGAATTTTATGGTTGTCAACAAAGCAAAGAACAATATTCCTTTTCATGAGAAAAGGGTCAATATAATAATATATATTATTATAAGTTAATCACTTCATGATAATATTTATGTTTGCCCTTTTTTTCCCAAAAACATACTTTATATATTTTCAAGAAAACGAATGGTTTCACAATTTATATAGCCTATAAGTGAATACTCTTGAATTAAGGTTCGAAATACAATCATTTTTTTTGTTTGGTTTCACAAACAATCTAAACAGATCATTACTTTTGTTTTAATGAGGGGAAAAGGGATTCCCTTTTTGTTCTGTTCAGGGGGAAAATAATTGTTTTATCTTTTTTTTTTTTTATGAAATGGCACTACATTTTATTTTGTTAGTCTTATTGTTGCCAACAAAGTAAAAAATACTATTATTTTTAAGGAAAAAGGAGTGAATATAACAATATATATAACCATTACCTTGTAAGAAGCCCAACTATAAAAGGGGTTAAAAGCTAGGTATGTAGAGCTAAATGTGGAAATTGTAAAGCAACAAACAGAAGGATTCTAGTAAAACTGACAGTACCAAGTTTAAATAACATAGATAGAAATAGGTGGTTCAAGTTACATGTGCTCATATTTTCTGCCTGGGACTCGTAGTCTATTACAGGCTAATAACTTGACCAGAAGCTAATGTTTGAAAACATTAAAGTATTTCTGCCTGGGACTCTTAGTCTATTACAGGCTGATATTCACCAATACTTGAAAACATTAAAGTTTGCTCAAGATGGAAGCTCCCCCAACTGCAAGTGGGGAAGGTAGATCGCTAAGTTGTCCTGTTACTTACTACCTCCGCTGATATCTTCAGTAGCAGGTTGAAGCTTCCTCTTGCGTTTATTGTCACTTTCGGCAACCTTACCATCAGCTGACGGATCCACCAGATTAGCGGCAGCCTGGTACATGAGAGGAGGTCAAATGTGTAGGCTGACAACTATACTTTGGAAAAATGTAATAAAGTGAGGCAGGAAACTTCCTTATGTTTGATTGAGCATTCTTGGCATGAGCAGCTTCTAGCTCCCCTATAGGGGTGTAAACGGCCGATACTCCATAGTCTTGCAGCCCATCCACTAAATTATACTTGTTCAACTTCAGTTTAAAGACAAGTTCTTTGCCCAAAAGTGGCTGTAGCTCAACAGGAAGTGAAGAATCCCCGGGAGGCATTTTGGTGATTAATTTTTTTGCCGAGACGTCTAGCAAACGCTCGACAGTAGAATTGAAAAGAACTACGGTTGTAGTTCCAGTGCCATCCTCCACCTGGACATTAACTCGAAACCTAGACGACAAAGGCAATGGAACAAATATTGAATTAATAAAAATAAAGGTTAGTGCGAAGCATAGGGCAAAACATGCTAACATTAGCGACTTACAATGTTAGGGGGTAGTCAACTGGCTCGCCACAACCATCGCAGGTATAAACCCCATCTCTTGGAACAACCTTCTTGACACATGATTTGCACGAAACATAATACCAGCCAGAGTGGGTGTTTACGGCAATTATTGTAGCCTTCAGGGTGGCAACATCAGCCTGGAACACTTTGGGTTGTTAGGCTTATAAGTTAAATCAAGTTCTTCCAAACTATTAATAATTTGAGGGGAGCAATCCATATCCTTACCACTTTAGAATTAAGAGGGCCATCTGCTCTATCTATATAATGAGCAATTTGAGTCACCTTTTTTTTTGCCATGATAACAGCAAAAAAAAAAAATATGAACCACAGCGAACAATGTCACCAACCAATGAATAGATGATGCTTGAAATCTTCATGAAAAGCATACCATTACAGTTTTTTGCCTAATTTCTTACTAACACATATGTTATTTTATTTGACAATACAAGATCCATGTTCATCATTTTCCTCATTTCCTTAGTGATTCAGTACAAGCTCAATAGCATAGCTATGCCAGCTCCTAGGTTAAAAATCAGGGAATTTGTGTATTTTTAGCTGGAAGTTATTGCAGCTTCCAGTTTTCCCAATGTTTAGTAGACCAGAACATATAATAATGTGGACATTTCTATAAAGACTGTAGAGCAGCGTGTTAAAATTCATCCTGGCCTCTTCTTTGATATATCTATGGCATCTTGACCATGAATACAAAGCTCTAAACATAATCTTCAACATAACTAAATTCACTGGCCACCGTTGCTATTGCTATTCCATGTACAAAGTTAGATAGTATTCGGCAACTATTAATTGAGCTAGATCAGTAAGCTTTTGGCCCTCGGGGAAGAGGTAATGTGCAAGTCATATTGCTTTTAAATATGACTTGAGCACTGCCCACAGTGTAAGTTAACACTTTACCAAAAGGCAAGTAAACAGAGGAAATGCATGCAGACAGAGGCACAATTTGAACTACAGCGAAACTCACAAATTTAGTATAATAGAATTAATTTATTATGTATCCATACCTTCAATTCACCAGCACATGTAGCATTCACCAGAGCCTCTACGCTCATCCGATTAACGAACATCGCCTCTTCCGGAGGTAGTCTCACAACGGATGGGCTTTCAATAGCTACAACTTTAGGAGATAGTGCTGAAAATCTTTCCCTTACAGAGGCGACGTGCTTGACATCCGGGTTAACATAGATCCTGCTTCCGCTAGTTGTAGCGAAAGTCATAGAACCTGCAGAATCCAAAGGGTTATCCCATTTTGCCAAGACATGGTTTTAACTTTTTTTGGGTATTGGTTTTTTACCTAGATAGGTCTTCACTGTTACAGAAGAGATCACAAAGACATAGGGGCCACCATCCTGAACAGTGTACAGAGAAGGATCAAATAGCTCTCCTAGCTTTCCCCATAGAGTCACTGTGCTAGTGACAGAGCTAATACCATGGCAGGTTGGGGAAAAATATCAGCAAAGAAAAAGCTCATGGGCATGATTTTAGAAATTTCATTCCATTAAGTTATGCGTTAATATTTTTGAAAAATGTACGAATCTAACAATGACAACCAGGAATCCAAAAGCATCACGCACACGAAAATAAAAAAGCACACGAAATATTAAAGAAATAATAATGGTTTCACCAACAAACTGTTTCACAAAATTCCAGAGCATGAGGCAACAAAATTACTGCATAATGTCTACACTTACTAATCAGTGAAAATTTTAATATCTCTTTTACGGCGCCCAGACCCAACAACTTCAATGTCACCAAAACCGCAGAAACAACCTACAATATCTGTGAATCCCAAACTTACAGTTTATGTTTGAATCTTGCACAATATTGTTACATACGTGTAAACCAAGTCCCGTAAAAGATACCTGAGAGGGTGCTGACATCATCGGCACGGCTTCGGAGCGCAGCTTGATTAACAAATTGAAAGCCGTGTCTCGGAATGGACGCCACATCTTCACCAAACTCCTGAACACCAGTTGTTGCCAGAAAAAGGAGTCTCAGACTGCTTGCTAGAGGCCGGTACGGATAAGCATTCGTAGTAACCTTAACGTTCCTAAGGTCGTAAACCAGGCCCTCAGTTAAAAGGGGCTTGAACCGACGCACCAGATGCTTGCGGACAGCAGCATGCATTAGATTCTCCTGGAGGGGACAACAAAACCAAACAATAGTAAGAAGTTATAGAAGTTTAGAAATTGGTCGAAAACAAAAAGAAACAATAGCAAAAGGATTGTATATAAAAAATATAAAGCATAAGACAAAGACAGTAGGTCATCAAACAATAACATGGGTAAGAAACAAAAAAAAATGTATAAGACAAAAACAGTAGGCTATCAAACAATAACATGGGTAAGAAACATAAAAAAAATGTAGTATGCTAAAAGATGTGTACCTTCTCATCAATGAGAATCATGTCCAGGCTTAGCAAGGTGTTGTCCTTTGTACTGATAGAGTCCCACATCCTACAAATACGCACCCTTATTACCCAATCTTCTGCATCGCCCTTCAAGTCGGAAAGGTAGCTGTATGCCATAGCTACGAGAGAAGAAAGTAGTCAGGTGCAACCACACATTTAACCCATCATAATATTGAGAACTTTTACAGTGAAACATATGAAATGACCATTGAAGTAAATCAATGAGGCATGTGCTTGGCAAAAGGTCAATGTCCAAGATACAATATTTTTTCTACCTCCATCAAAATAGATAAAAGACAACAAACTAATTAACCAGAATTTCCAAATTACCGCCCAAAGTAGAGTAACGAATCATTAAGCCTGACATCTTGGAAATGAACAAAGCTAGATCAAGGACAACTAATGAAATCATAATTAAATCAATTAAGTAACAGCTTGGGGATGAACAAAACTAAATTAAGGACAACCAATAATATTTTTCCTATCTCCATCAGAATAGATAAAATCCAACAAACTAATTGATCAGAATTCCCAAATTACCGACCAAAGTAGACTAACGAATCAAAGTAGATTAACGAATCATTAAACCTAAAATGAACAAAGCCAAACCAAAGTTAATCAGTGTGAGATTGCTCAACAGGAAAAGGCTCGCACACAAAAGCATATCAATGCAAGTAAAAGATAATTTTTTATATAGTAGAAATCAACCTGTGTTCCAAGATTCACCTTTTATAACTAAAACCTCAGGTAAGACCTTCTAATAGCTCCTCACAATCTTGGACACCTCAAAATTATTAAAATGCACAATTAAAACCCTTGATTAACTCCACAGAAAGAACTGCACAAAATCGTTAAATTCACACCAGTAACCCTTTTTATATAGAACAAATCAACCTGTGTTCCAAGATTCAACTTTTATAACTAAAACCTCAGGTAAGACCTTCTAATAGCTCCTCACAATCTTGGACACCTCAAAATTATAAAAATCACAATTAAAACCCTTGATTTACTCCACAGAAAGAACTACACAAAATCGTTAAATTCACACCAGTAATCCTAGATATTTTCTCAGCTAAAAAACCATTTAAATTTTTAAAAATAGAACATATATACTCACATTTAATCAAATCAATACAACTTCGAACACGGTTTTCAGAAGGAAATCAGAAAGACTGTACAAAGTAGCTAATATCTTAATTAGAGCTCAGTTAAAGATTGAAACATGAATACCACGAGACCGGTCCTTTGCAATCATAAGCATATACAAAGTCACATACTTTAAGTATAGCATTAGAACAAACACAACTCAAAAAAACACGAATTAAGGTCAACCAATGAATCAGGCCGTACCTTTTCAAAAAACCTGCTTCCGTGATACGTGAGTGGTGTCATTGGCGGTGAATATTTATAGAGATGTATAGAAGCAGGCTAAGGGGCTTCGGTTACGAAAGTGCGTAACCGGCGAGATCGCTACGGTTCCTTCATAAAAATAGTTATGAGGGAGGCAGGAAGACAGAAGATTTTATCAATTATTATTATAGATAGATGTGAATGAATGAAACATAGAAATAGAAAAGAAAATAAATAGATGTGAATGAATGAAACATAGAAATAGAAAAGAAAATGAGCGAAAATAGAGAAAATAGAAACAGAGAAGAGGAGATTGTGGAGGAGACACGTCAGCCTCCCGAGTTTTTCTTTTATATATATAGAAGATGAGTTGCAAAAATGATTCGATTGAATCATTATTTTTAAAATTTGCATAAAGAAGATCATTTGGAGATGACTAAAATGTTAGTAATAATTTTCAAATTGATGACTAAATTAAATTAGTGTTATAATAAGTAACTCATTTGATATATTTGGATGAATGATCTTGATATTATCCCATTTTCCTATAAACCGCTAGTGGCTGCAGAAGACTGGGGAGCACCGAGTACAAGTTCAACCGAATTAAGCGTTAAATTGAATTTAACGGTTATATCCTACACAAACCGATTATTTTTACTTTTCAAATATTGGATGCTAACTACCCTGCTTTCAAAACCTCTCAAGTCTACACTTTTCAAAACTCCCTTGTATTCCAAACACCAGAAGTGTTCTCATCACTTGGCAGTTGCACGTTTGTGTTATCTGTATTAGGTACATGTATCATGCATGCATTTCAGATTGTATATTGGTTTGCTGTTAAACTAGAGCTAGATAATTCTTGATCACTTGGCAGTTACACGTTTGTGTTATCTGTATCAGGATGAATGATCTAATAATGACCAAGTCATTTTTGAGTTACATTGATTTGAAGAAACAAGCCCGGATGGATCTCCAAGCGGAGGCAGACATAGAAAAAGGCCTACATAATCCTAGCCATGAATTAAATTTTTCTCGCTTCTTGGAAGAAGTTGAGGCCATCAAGGCTGAACTGGAAAACATCACTAAACTCCAGTATGATCTTCAAAAACTAAATGAAGAGACAAAATCTACTCGCAGTGCTAAAATCCTAAGAGGGATAAGGGATCATATGGACTCTAATATGGTTTTTGTTCTCCGCAAAGCAAATATAGTTAGAGCAAGGCTCGAGTCACTAGACAAATCTAATGTGTCTAATCGCAGAATATCGGTGGCATATAGCGAAGGCAGCACAGTAGATCGGACAAGGATGTCAGTTACAAATGGGTTAAGAGTCAAGCTAAGGGAGATGATGAATGATTTCAGTTGATGCGAGAGAGAATTTTGTTGGATTATAAGGAATATCTGAAGAGACGCTATTATAATATGACTGGAGATGCCCCAAGGGAGGAGATGATTGAGAAAATGGTCTTTTTCGGAAGTGGAAAAATTGAGATATTTGAAGGGAAAGCCGAACTACATTTGGAGGACAAAGAAAGGCATGAAGCTGCCATGGATATCCAGAGGAGTTTGAATAAGCTTCATCAGGTGTTTCTTGATATGGCAGTTCTGGTGGATGCTCAAGGTGTAGAGAATAATGATATCGAACTCACTGTTGTCGGTGCTAGAAGCCATGGTGGTGTAACTAATAGCCTATTTTATGCAAAGCAAATAAAGAAGGAAGACAGGACATGAGCTTACTGGCTATGTGCGGGGGGATTTTTTGTATTACTGGTTTGCTTTGTTGCAATGTTATCCGCTTGATAATCATCATTCTAGTTCTATAAGTTAGGGTTAGAATAGTTTAAAGAACAGGTCTGGAGATTCCCTTTATGGCCCGCTTTCCTCATTAATGTTATCACTTCTTGTTAGAAAATGGAAAGTTTGAGGCATATTTATAATATGTTCTTGATGTAATTTCCAGAAACTAACAAGTGGAGGTTGTTCCTTGTAATAAGGACTTAAACTTTCATGTTTGGATCTAAGACATTTTCTTAGTGGAATCCATAGATAAATTGAGTTGAAAGAAGGAGATTTGAAATCAGGTTGCAGATGGAAATCATGGCCATGATATATATTTCATGATCATGAAGAGGCATCAAAAGAGATGGGATATTCAGAAATGTTTCATGCCCATGAGAAAGTTTTCATGTCCATGAATGTATACTTGGTTGGTCAGAAACGTTTCATGCCCATGAGGAAGTTTTCATGCCCATGATCTGAAACTGATTTTAAATTAGATATTGATTTATTTTAACAAGTTTCAGATTTATTTGTTACAATAGTACTAGAAATTTGGGTCAGTATTTGGATCAAATCCTGATGGAAATTTGGATCAGTACTTGGAGTAAAATCCTGATGGACTTGGTCAGACATCAGATACTGATGGGCTAAATCCTGATGGATATCAGTTCCTGACAAAGCATTGAATCCTGATCCTGATGGACACCAAATCCTGATGCTACTGATGACCAAATCCTGATACTTATGTAACTGAAAATAATCCTGATGCTGCAGTTAATGAAATTAAATCAGAATATTTACTTTCCTTTTAAGGCATATCTCTTACGTTTTATTTTTGGGTATTATATATATCAAAGATATAACATTAAGAAACATATACGTTAAGGAAAATCCTTGTTCGTTCTTCTTCTCTGTTCTCTCACGATACATATAGGAGAAATACATAGTTCTTAGGCGAACTGAGATGCTGGTCGCTGTTGATCACTGGTGTATTTGTGAACCCTTTGATCGGTGCTGTTTTATCCTGGAAGTGATATTGCTGCAACCCAATCACAACGTAAGTGGGGCAATATTCTCTTTAAGAACAGCCAAGTCTTCTTGAAGGGCTTGGTGACTCAGCTGTGTTCTTTCTCTCTTGTTGTCTTGGCTTAAGCTTCTGTGAGAGATAAGTGTTCTTACTTTTCTTGTTAATTACAGTTACTGATTATATTCTTGTTTTGCCTTCGTGATTTGTTTTGTTAATTGGTTTTATGCCTGTTCTTGTTTAATATATATCACTGCCTCATTGTTGCTTTAGTGTAAAATACCCAACAATCTTGAAGAGAATATTTGTGTTATATATTGTTAATTAACAAGATGGTTAACGAAACTGAAACTCCTGTTGTTGAGACTAGCTCTGGGTCTGGTGTTACTGTACCCACCATTGATTGGACTACGTACCGTTTCCCACAACCTATCGATATGTCAGGTATGCCTGATAAATTCGGTGGGGGTGTTGGTTTTTCTCGTTGGTAGAAAAAGATGAAACTGTGGTTAACGGTAAAGGGTCTATGGCCGGTGGTGTAGTATGAGAAACCAATTGTGGTTAAGGAGAAAGCTGAAACTGTTAAGGCTTATACTATGTGGGAGGAAAAGGATGGGGTGGCTAGGGCTGCAATTCTGGCAGCTTTGGCGAACACTCTATTCGATGTTTATTCATCTGACTCTTACACTGCTAAGCTCTTATGGGAGAAGCTTGACCAAACACATAATACTGACTCGCAAGGGTTGGAAAAGTATTCTGTGGCTAGGTTCCTTGACTTTAAACTGGTGGATACTAAATCCATGACTGAGCAAGTGCATGAGTTTGAGATGTTAGTTCATGCTTTGAAGGAGTCTGGCATGGACTTACCTGAAAAGTTTCAGGTTATGTCTGTGATTGAAAAGCTCCCTAAGTCTTGGGAAGAGTTTGCACTCTCCCTGAAAAGACAGAAAGGAGAGATCACTTGGACAAACCTGATGTTGGACATCTCTGTGCAGGAGCAACACAAGTCCAAGCAAGGACATGTGATGCCTACTGAACATGCTGGGAGTTCGAAGGTGAATGTAGTGACTGTAGGACAGAAAAGAAAGTCTGTCACTAAGAAGAAAAACACTAAGTCTAAGGACAAGAACAAGGCTAAGAAACCAAAGGGAAACAAACCATGTTGGTCTTGTGGACAGGTTGGTCATTGGAGCAAGGACTGTCCTGAAAAGAAAGCTAAGAAACCTGTTGTGGGAGCACAAGCTAACACTGTGCTTGGAACCACTGGTGGGTCTATGGTTAACATGGTTGTTGGTGAGGCTGTTGCTTCTGAAACTGACAACGGGTATGTGACCTACAACCCTGTACTTCTTTCCACTTATTCGTCTCATGAATGGTTGATTGATACTGGAGCTAATGTACATATTTGTACTGATATTACTCTATTTGTATCTTATCAACAGACTCATGGAATGACTGTGACGATGGGGAATGCGAGTGTAGCTCAAGTACTTGGAATAGGAAACGTGGACCTGAAGTTTGCTTCTGGGCGTGTTCTATCCCTCACTAGAGTGCACCATGTTCCTGATATTCGTAGAAATATAATAAGTGGAAGTTGTTTAGTTAAGAATGGTTTTGAAGTTTCTTTGAAATGTAATAAAGTAGTTATTACAAATACTGGTGTATTTTTTGGCAAAGGTTACTTGTCAGATGGATTATTTTTAATAAATGTTGAGCCTGTTTTGGGCAGTTTTATTAATAATAATGTTGCTCCTTCTGTTAATTGTGTTGAATCGTCTGATTTGTGGCACGCACGTCTTGGTCACTTGAATTTTGGTGCTCTAAAGAATATGATGAACTTAGAGTTGATTCCAAAACATGCCATTGATAAGAAATCTAAATGTCAAGTATGTGTGACTGCTAAACTAACTAGGAAACCCTTTCATAATGTGGTTAGGGATTCGAATGTGTTAGATTTAGTGCACACAGACATATGTGAATTTGGTGGTGTTTTGACCAAGGAACATAATAGATATTTCATTACCTTTATAGATGATTGTAGTAGATATTGTTATGTTTATTTGCTTAAACATAAAGATGAAGCACTAGATAAATTCATTATGTTCAAAACTGAATCTGAAACACAAACTGGTAAAGTACTTAAACGTTTGAGATCAGATAGAGGTGGTGAGTATACGAGTAACTCGTTTAATGAATTTTGCAAGAGCAATGGTATAGTTCATGAGGTAACTCCACCATACACACCTGAGTCTAATGGGGTGGCAGAACGAAAGAACAGAACCTTTAAGGATATGATCAATAGTATGTTGATTAATTCTGGGTTGCCTAAGTACATGTGGGGAGAAGCTCTGAATATGGCTTGCCATATTCTGAATAGAGTTCCTCTGAAACACATGGACAAGACACCTTATGAATTATGGACAGAGAAGAGGACTAGTTTAAAATATCTTCGAGTGTGGGGGTGCCTTGCAAAGGTACTTGTCCCTGAACACAAGAGAAAGAAACTAGGACCGAAAACTGTTGATTGCATCTTTCTGGGCTATAGGGAAACCACTACAGCTATGAGATTTTTAGTATTAAAAACTGACATAGAGGGAATAGTGGCTAATTCCATAGTTGAATTTCGTGATGCAACATTCTTTGAGGATGTGTTCCCTATGAAGACGGGTATACCTCAGGGTATTCCTGATGATGATCCCACTCACACATCGAGGTCCATTCCTGATCATGTGGAAAGGATGACAAATGTGGGGGCAGATCCTGATAGTAGCTCTATTCCTGATGAAGTTGAGGAACCTAGAAGGAGTAAGCGTGCTAAGGTAGTCAAGGATTTTGGAAGTGATTTTATCACTTACAATATCGAGGATGAACCTTTAACTTTTCGACAGGCCATGGATTCTTCAGAATCTAGGTACTGGAAAGGTGCTGTAAAAAGTGAAATTGACTCTATTGTTTCTAACGGAACATGGGAGTTGGTTGATCTACCTCCTGGGTGTTCTACTATAGGATGTAAATGGGTGTTCAAAAGGAAGATGAATCCTGATGGCTCAATAGATAAGTATAAGGCTAGGCTGGTAGCTAAGGGCTTTAAGCAAAAGGAAGGCATTGATTACTTTGACACATACTCTCCAGTTGCTAGAATGACAACAATCCGAATGCTTATAGCATTGGCTTCTGTACATGGTCTTATCATCCATCAAATGGATGTAAAGACAGCTTTTCTTCATGGTGAACTTGAAGAAGAGATTTATATGGATCAGCCTGAGGGATTTGTTGCCTCTGGAAATGAAAGGAAAGTATGTAAGTTAGTCAAGTCTATATATGGCTTAAAACAAGCTCCTAGAGACTGGCATAAAAAGTTTGATGAAACTGTTTTAGAATCAGAATTTGTAGTTAATGAAAGTGACAAGTGTGTCTATTACATGGTTAAAGGAAATGAATGTATTATTGTGTGCCTGTATGTGGATGATATTTTGTTGTTTGGAACCAATATTGAGATTATTAACGAGACAAAAAGGTTCTTGAAAAGGCATTTTGAAATGAAGGATATGGGAGAGGCTAGTGTGATTCTTGGTATCAAGTTGACTCAGTCAACTGATGGAATAACCTTGTCACAATCTCATTATATAGAGAAATCTATACTTGAGAAGTATGGTTATTCAAATTGTAGAATCGCAAGTACGCCGTATGATCCTAAAATTGCCATTGTCAAGAATAGTTCTGGAGTACCTGTGTCTCAGTTAAGGTATTCTCAGATTATTGGGAGTTTGCAGTATCTTGCTAATGGTACTAGGCCGGATATTTCATATTCAGTGGCTAAGTTAGCAAGATATACAAGCTGTCCAAACAAGACTCATTGGGATGCTCTTGATAGAGTGATTAGATATCTAAAAGGCACCATATATCTTGGTTTGCATTACAGGAGGTTTCCTGGAGTGCTAGAGGGATATAGTGATGCAAGTTGGATAGCTAAGAAGTCTGGTTCCAATGGAGTGACTGGATACCTGTTTACCCTAGCAGGTGGAGCAGTATCTTGGAAGTCTTCTAGACAGACTGTTATAACTCGGTCTACCTTTGAGGCTGAGTTGTGTGCATTAGATGCCACGGGGACTGAGGCTGAATGGTTACATGGACTCATGTCAATGTTACCTGTAGTAAGTCGTCCACTTCCTGCTTTTGCTGTTCATTGTGATAGCCGTACAACTATCGACAAGATAAACAGCAAGAAGTATAATGTGAAAACAAAGAGACATATCCAAGTTAGACTAAAGTCTATAAGGGGTCTAATGTCTGAAAGGATTATTGCTGTTGAGTTTGTTGGAACTCAAGAAAACCTAGCTGATCCTTTGACTAAGGGGCTTGAGCATGCTGTAGTCCTTAAGTCTAGGTTGGGGATGGGACTGATAGCCCATTGTAATTCATCTACAGCGGGAACCCAATACACATGAGAGGAGATCCCTCGAAAGTGTATTCAATGTGGTAATAACAAGTTGTAAGGGTGAATTGGTTGTACCTTTAACTACATAGATTGATACTTATGTATCTGGAGTCTATCCCCTGTAAACCTAAAAGGTACTGTAACTGCCAGTATAGCAAGAGTTATTTGAACTCTGAATGGGGTCAAGTCATATGACGAGATGCTAGCAGTACATCTCTGGAGATGCCCAGCTAAGCGAATGTAATTGTGTGGTCGCAATTAGAGGAAAGGGTTATTCCTTGAAACATTCGACGAACAGGATCGAGACATGACCATTAACGTCTCAAAGCCGTAGATTAGCACCATAGCCTTTGATTTGTCGTCGTCTATGGAGTGTGGTTACACCAAACGGATAAAGATTCAAGGTGAAACATTCCATCTGAATCCGGTAGCCATCGAAGTAGAGGACTTAGGAGGGTTCAAACCCGGAAGGGTACCTACTCTGAAAAACAAGTCATGATGAGGATAGATATGTATTTGAATTTCTATATGGATTCGTGGGGGATTGTTAGAAAATGGAAAGTTTGAGGCATATTTATAATATGTTCTTGATGTAATTTCCAGAAACTAACAAGTGGAGGTTGTTCCTTGTAATAAGGACTTAAACTTTCATGTTTGGATCTAAGACATTTTCTTAGTGGAATCCATAGATAAATTGAGTTGAAAGAAGGAGATTTGAAATCAGGTTGCAGATGGAAATCATGGCCATGATATATATTTCATGATCATGAAGAGGCATCAAAAGAGATGGGATATTCAGAAATGTTTCATGCCCATGAGAAAGTTTTCATGTCCATGAATGTATACTTGGTTGGTCAGAAACGTTTCATGCCCATGAGGAAGTTTTCATGCCCATGATCTGAAACTGATTTTAAATTAGATATTGATTTATTTTAACAAGTTTCAGATTTATTTGTTACAATAGTACTAGAAATTTGGGTCAGTATTTGGATCAAATCCTGATGGAAATTTGGATCAGTACTTGGAGTAAAATCCTGATGGACTTGGTCAGACATCAGATACTGATGGGCTAAATCCTGATGGATATCAGTTCCTGACAAAGCATTGAATCCTGATCCTGATGGACACCAAATCCTGATGCTACTGATGACCAAATCCTGATACTTATGTAACTGAAAATAATCCTGATGCTGCAGTTAATGAAATTAAATCAGAATATTTACTTTCCTTTTAAGGCATATCTCTTACGTTTTATTTTTGGGTATTATATATATCAAAGATATAACGTTAAGAAACATATACGTTAAGGAAAATCCTTGTTCGTTCTTCTTCTCTGTTCTCTCACGATACATATAGGAGAAATACATAGTTCTTAGGCGAACTGAGGTGCTGGTCGCTGTTGATCACTGGTGTATTTGTGAACCCTTTGATCGGTGCTGTTTTATCCTGGAAGTGATATTGCTGCAACCCAATCACAACGTAAGTGGGGCAATATTCTCTTCAAGAACAGCCAAGTCTTCTTGAAGGGCTTGGTGACTCAGCTGTGTTCTTTCTCTCTTGTTGTCTTGGCTTAAGCTTCTGTGAGAGATAAGTGTTCTTACTTTTCTTGTTAATTACAGTTACTGATTATATTCTTGTTTTGCCTTCGTGATTTGTTTTGTTAATTGGTTTTATGCCTGTTCTTGTTTAATATATATCACTGACTCATTGTTGCTTTAGTGTAAAATACCCAACACTTCTGAAGTAAATTATTGTTCCTGTTATGTTGATAAATTCCTGTTCCGCAGTGGTTGCAACTTGTAAGTTAATCAAATAAGTTTCTGCGCTATAATGAATTTTTCTGCACCTTTTATATATCGACAGCACCAATGACTTAGAGCCTGTTTGGCAACACGGCTTTAAGTCATTCTTGTGCTTTAAGCCATTCATGAACTGTTTGGGTAACTACTTTATACGCTGGCTTAAAGTAAATATTAGGCCATAAGTCGTAAGTACCTTTTAGGTACTTTTGACTTATCGATTTTTTTTATATTTTTTTTTATTTTTTCTTCCTTCCAGGACTCTTGTAAAGTTTTAATAATATGAATTTAAAATTTTTTTAAGTCAAATTTCACTTTAAGTCAAAATTATTAAACCCCATTTAACTTAAGTAAAATTACCCAAACACATTCATTCAGCTTTAAGTAAAGAGTAAAAAACTTTATTTTCTCCTTTTAGTTAAATAAAGTACTTTAAGTCAAAAGTAACTTATTTTAAGCAATCCCAAACGCCTTCTTAATGTTGCAAAAGTGATCGGAGATTCAGTAAAGGTGCTTTTGCATTAGCTCCCTCATGTTCATGTTTATAGATTTAGATACTGGTATCACCATTTTTTCTTTTACAATGGAGTATATACCAGAGAGAGCTGTAGCCCACCCAGGAAGAACTGCCACATAGCTAACAATAGTTCCAGGTTCCAGAAATGATCTCATATGTACTAGTTTTACAATGCAAAATAGCATGTAAAGAACTTGTTAATCAAATAATTCCAAATTATTATTACCTATGCAGTAGACAACTATGGATATCAAGATCTTTTAGGAAACATTTTATTTGGAGGACACAAAAGAACAAAATCATCTCAGCATACTTCACAAGTTATCTGGACTTCAGATTACACTCAGCTGTTGAGTAGCTGTCCATGATTGCTTAGGCTCTAGCTGAAGTTCTTCAATCTATGTTGCACATGAAGACAAGGGAAAAAGAGCAATAAGAAGTAGAAATAAGGTATCTAGCTTACAAAACGGTTACATACATTTGCAAACTGTTGAATGAGTTGGATCAAAAAACCTTTGCAAATTGTTCGATTAGCAATGACATCTCTTTCCTGGGATTAGGGATGATAGAGAATGATTCCCCATATTATTTTGTTATTAGGTTATGATTATAAACTTAGTTCAATTTTGCCTAACAAAAAAAGGAATTCGGTACATAAACTGATCTAGTTTTTAGGACAGTATGCGACTTTACATGTGATGGTGTTTGTTTATACCTTGGCATTTTCAACACAAACAAAGTCTTTGTAGCATGCCTCCATTGTCAAATATGGGTTCCACAATACCGCGTCTGTCCAACTTCACAAACAAGTATGTTAAATACAAGTGAAATGCATATAATTGTGTGAATCAAAAGAAAGCATCAGTTGATTTACTTTGTATTGCTAATGGATATGGTATTGCCTAAACCATTGTCCAGTTGTAGCTCAGTAGGGGCATCAAGGTACACGCAATCAACAAATCCAGGAAAGGTCACTGTATCCCTGTTTATTGGAGATATAATGGGAAATTTAGCCATAACAGGGTATCTTGGCTTTTTCTAGTCATGAATAATCCTTGAAAAAATCAGGTATCCGATGCAAGGTTATTTAAATGATGTGAAACTTCCTACGGCACAATGTATTAGCATAAGATGTCTTGTAAGGGTCGATTTCCCATTTTTTAAAAACATTTGTTTAATTGTATGGCATCGGACAACGTACTGGAAAGGACATATATATGTGGATCAAAGCTTTATGAGATGTGATACAAACCTTTCCTCTTTACCTTCCACTGGATTTTTTGGATCTGGGTCTTTGTTCAGTGTTTTGCAACCTTTTAAACCTTTAACTGATGCACCGGTTACAGAAGCCTACACAGAACCACATAAACTCTCTTAAATGGTTGAGAACACAAACCCAGATATATATTAGAAGCTGCACATACTGTGTGATCACATTACGTAAAGGTGAAACAATCTAGTTGGCAGCTAAACATTGTGATAGACAAAAGCAAAACACGTTCTATGGAGAACAAACTTTAACGTGAGAACAGTGATACCAATATGTGCATTCATAAAACAAAATGCAGAACAATATAATAGAAAAAATGTTGAACATTTGAATAACAATGATTCTGCACTTTTTTAAGGCTGCAGAACAATTGGTCTCATTATTCTCCCGGTAAAAACTGGTCTCGCTTAAATCATTGCCTACATATATATCTTCTTCTTCTTTTTTTTTGCTAAGCTGCCCACATATATATCTACTATGCACTCTTTTACAACTTTTAACCATCCACCAAAGTAGCATTGAATATGCTATAATCTTGTTACTATAATCTTGTGATTTATTTAGCAGATATAGAAACAGAACACGTACACTGAAGTAAAAAAAAAGGATATAGAAACAGAACACGTACACTGAAGTATGTGTGCAGAGCTGTGGTGAACGAAAACGGTTTAGAGTCATTATTTGTAATAGTTAACTCTGTCGAAAGGCTCTTCTTATCAAGAATAATCTGCAAGCAAGAAAAGAGACAATTTAAACTAAAATCAAGTATGTTTTAATGAAGAGAGTTCAACAACTACAACAGCAGTTGGGCACCAAGGCACAAAGAGACTAGACTTGTCTAACATGCAGGTGGGTTGATTACAAACAAAATTCTAGCAAAAGGCACACTGGTTATGGTGTGCGGTTAAAATCATACCAACATGCACCATGATCATCCCTACCCTTACTGTATATGAAATCATTGAAAATGGTTTATGTTATCGTTGATAAAGATAATAAAAGATCTTATGCTTCACCTATTAATTCTGTACTGCATGTATGGAAAACGAATTACTGATCACCTTGTACAGTGCCTGGAAACTGAAATCCCACATAGCACGACTGTATGCGTCATCCTTCAACTCCAGAGTGATTGCAGGATTCCCTTCCACATTTTCAGAATCAAGAATCGACCAGTTCACATTCCTTGCAAATCCATGCTGTTACAGAGAAGCATCTCCAAAAGTCAAAAGAGATATATGACAAGTGACAAGCTTAAAGAAGTGCAGCTGTTTCATCGTAGACAACATTCCAGATTTGCAAAGGTCAATTAAATTTGATGGAACTGCAAAATTAGAATAAAAAGACTACATCTTTGGTGACTTTGTACAGCTCATGATAAATTACATTGCTCCTACAATTGCTCACAATTTTTTTCGAAAAACTGAATGTTTTGTGCTCTCAAAAAGACAGAGAAGACCCAGATTAAGGCTGAAGTATATCACTGAATGTTTATGCGGAGTATGGAAGGGTTCAAAAAACAGCATAAGATTCTGAAAAGAAATTTAACAATATAAAACTAATTCTAGTGATCAGTTATATTGTTATTGGTACTTCATGGAAAATTCAGCAAGTCCCCCGTATGAGAGAAAATGAAAGATTTATACAGACAACTCATACAACTGCTAAAGTGATTAATGATGGATTGTGTACCTGCTGTATTGCACCAGGTCCAAATTGTGGGAAACAATGCGGCACACCTCCACTGTTCCAAGAGTATGCGGTCAGTTAAATGGGAGGTTCAAGTCTTTAGGAGAAAAGGCAATTCACAATGTCTGATATGCAACATGATTTTTCAGGAAGTAAGACAAATTCGAAAGTTTCCACCTTATAAGTTAGCAATTAGGATATAAGTATTACATAATCGAAAAAGTAATACTCCTGTTACACAAAAAACTCATTTGATGTCAAGAAAAAAAAATGAACTAAAAGAGTTGTTCATTCAGGTAATGGATACAGTTTCATCAAGTTATCAACTTTGATATCATAGTGTTAGGAAATTATGTTAATTATATATTATATTACATATTGGGTATTTATTATAAATTGATAATAATGTAATATTGGGGTTTACTCAAAAGGGAATAAACCTGATTGGTTTTTGTCCATTGAATACAGCATCTGGTCGAACGAACAGGAGATCTTTGTCAGCAACTTTCCACGATGTAATACAACCACCAAATAAGTACAGCTCGGCTTCACTGCAAATAATTTTCGTAATAAGAAACAGTCTATTAGAGGTCTTACACAAAAACCTTGGTCGTGTTTGGAAGTTAGCAGTTTGATAAAAAAAATTAACGGATTGAACCAAATTAGAGGTTTGACCAAATGAATCCTATAATATTGGCGTTTGGTAGTTAGCGGATTGAAATAGCGGTTTGGACCTAATCTGTTAATTTTCAAAATGCTACTTGGAGGAGCTTTTCCAATTAGAGGATTGTCATGTGTCTAGTTAAAATATAAACAGCAAGCTACTTACCAAACAGTTTCACACAAAACAGCTAACTCAATCCGCTAATTATCAGGATCCTTATCATACTTAGCAGACACCATTTTCGATAACTTATACAGTTAATACGCATAGAAAAAACATAACTTTCGGTCTAAACATGTTACCCCTGCTCAATTCCCAAAAAATGTAGGAGCATGGTAAAACAGTCAGCCCATACATTGCAATGAAGTAAATCAATACAAACACCTATAATCAAATCATATTAAAAATAAGAATTGGTGAGAGGGTTCGGACTCGAGACCTCTCCCCCTAACCAACCCGGGCTCTAATAACATGTTAAGTAACCCATCACAATACTAAAATTGGAGGGAAAAAAATGGTACCTGCCATGAGAAGAAGTCAAAACAACCTTAGGCAAACTGCCTAAACCTTCAGTAAGCTGCACCCCCAAACATTTGGTTTCATTACTTCCACTTGCAATAGACATTCTTGTGTTATATCTGTGCCCAAACTGTAAATTCTTAAATTTCACTCTTTTTAGTTCAATTTTGCAACTTTAAAATGGAATTAAAGAATAAAACAAAAAGAATCAATCAATAACACGAAATGGGTATCAATAAAAATAAAAACTTGCCTTTTGAGTTGGCGATTCTTGAAAAATCTTGCAGTGGGGAGAGAGATGCCTGACATTGATATTGTCGCCATCTTTTGGTTGATGAAATAAGAAAAAATAACACTTTGAGTTTGTGTTGTCCAAATTGTAGTGGATCAGCTCAGTAGATTTATTTATTTGAAAGTCCACTCCACTGGCCTTGTATATATTTTTGTTGGTTGTGTAGTGTTGCATGTGTGTGGATATATTTGGATATTCCTTTTTGTAATTCCATTCTCCTCTTTTTCTACTTTTTAACAAAATTTAAATTGTTGAATTAAATTTGTGAAGGTCAGATGCACCGTACACTTGCTGAATACTAATTATTTACTAATTTTAAAGAAGATTTGCATTTTTGTTTACTATTGAATTTATAAAAAAAATGGTAAGAGAAAGCTGTGTTTATTATCCAGTATCAATGTTGTGCTTAGTTTGAATGTTTTTTCGAATCTATTATTCTGTTAGGTCCTGAGTTCGAATTCTAGAAACAAACTCCTTAAAAATAATGATTAGGCGGCATACACGAGAACCTTCTTAAACATGTTGATTCGAGAGCATTGTGCATATTGACCTACGTGAAACTCCAAATAAAAATTTTAACGCATATCTCCAAGTGTTTACCTAGATTATAAGCGGCGAATCTGATAGCAGAACAAGTGGAAACTCCAACCTGTTTCTGTCCAGTGAACTTATCAAATCTAATTTAGCAGGGAGCCATTTTTATTATCAAAATTTCAACTGTCGAATTGAAAGCTAGTTTATAAAGTCTGTTCCTTCTGATGTCCTAAGATTGGCTCTTTTTGTGCTGTGTGCAGACTGGAAAATCAATTATAAACATCCCTTTTGTTTTGAAGTAAAGAGCTCTCAAATGTAAGGTTGTTCAGTGAAGTGGTGATTCGCATTCCTGTCAAATTTTGAGATCTTGTTTGATGGATATCTTGGAATGATTAGGCTCTCGGGCTTCTTGTTGTGCCTCAATGTGAATATTATTGATGTCATAGTTTTATTGTCAGTGAATCGTCTCTAGATTATAGAAGGCCTAGCAACAGCCATGAACAATTTTGGTTCGAGTAATCTAGAATATTTGTGGTCTAAGCAGATACCATTATTAACAATCAAAAAAAATCTACATCCTTTTCAAATTTGAATTTCTACAAACTGCTAGAAGAACATCTGAACATTGGGACATTTTAACTGATCAGAGACAATTTAATCCTTGTTGTTTGATAGTAATAGATGCTACCTGAAGATTCTTGATTGGAAGAACACGTGTTTGTACCGGTATGAAGTCCCAAATGACTGTGTCTTCTTTCATCTCGAGTCCGAACACATCTTTCTTGAGAAACCCACTCCTCAAGAACATCATGATTGATCCACGGTGCAAGGCCAACCGAATAATCCATACCGCACGTAACTTTATCTCTGCCCGCTTTAGTAGTCTTCTTTTCAGCAAATCCCTCATCATGCTCTACCATACCAATTAAACCTCGAACTTTCCCTCAACCTAATCCATCATGAACCCGAACCTTGCCTTTCATACCACTTGTTAGGTTAGGGGACTTACACAATTCAAGATTCATAAACACCAATACAAAGCACACATAACCAATCCATTAGTTGAAAAGATCTACCAAAGCGCGGTTGCACGTTATTCAAGTATAACATCTACTTCTATCAACAATAAGTAAAAGTAAAACAGGAACACCAAACAATATTTGACGTGGAAACACCCACGTCCCAACTCGTATTATTAATCAAAACAATTATCAATAATACATCAAAACAGTAACACCTCAATGGTGTCCCAAACCCAATACTTGAGCCAATAATGCTCAAGCATCTCTTAAACAACCTCAATGGTGTCCCAAACCCAATACTTGAGCCAATAATGCTCAAGCATCTCTTAAACAATACCTAAGACTACATCTCTTAAGCATTCACTTCATCAAACAAATACAGTATGACTATGTATATATAACCATCCAAAACTTAGCCACCAAGATTTACCATACTTGTTATACAAGTCTTCCAATTTTTAATTGGCACCTAGACATACCATATATAATAACTATCTAAATATACAATTATTATCATACACATATATATCTTGTACCACCCAATCCCATAACATCATATTGGGTTGAAACCCAACAACATACTCCCATACATAATGTTAGAAATAGGAAGAATCGTGTTGGTAAACTTTAATCGAAAAGGTCTTAAAACTGTTGATGGATTTCTCGAAAAAAAAATTCTTTTTTGCTTTGCTTGGATTATCAGCTATTAATCCAATAGAAAATCCAGCCACCAGTAGCAACCCCGGATGTGTTTCTCTCAGGAAGATGATCAAGCTATGTTTGGCAGGGTCATTTTTAGGATCAAAAATTTTTAATTCTGGTTCTAACAAACTCAATTATCAAACTAAATGTTAGTTCAACAAAAAAGTGTTCCTTGTGTTGTCCACAGATTGGATGTCAGTGGCAAACCCGATCTGATTTTTAAAATCTGATTTATCGCTATGAAATATTTTTAAATGGTATATTGTATTATAAATTAGATTAATTTATTAAAATATTAAAATTTATCCGATTTTTGTTCTAATTTATCATTCCAATAAATCCCAATTTATCAATAAATCGCTATTAGGTACCTAAACCGATTTGTTCTGATTTTCAAAATCTACAACCATGATCCTTAAGAGTAATGCCTTTTGTTTTTAAAAAAATAATAATTCGGAAGTATGCTGCAAAGTGCAAACAAGAAATACTTAACACATAACTTCACATATTTCTCATCTAGCAATATCAGTCAGTAAACTGGGAACTGTGTCTGACAAGGTAAACGTGTCTGACAAGGTAAAACTACGAAAAGTTGAAAGGATCTGACTTGGTCATATATGATTATTATATATTTGTTTATTTTTCCGAAAAATAAAAAATATGATTTTTCTAAAACTTTTTTCTGTATACAAAAAATAATTCGAAAGTATGCTGCAAAGTGCAAACAATAAATACTTAACACATAACTTCACATATTTCTCATCTAGCAGTATCAGTCAGTAAACTGAGAACTGTGTCTCACAAGGTAAAACTACGAAAAGTTGAAGGGATCCGACTTGGTCATATATGATTATCATATATATTTTTATTTTTCCGAAAAATCAAAATATGATTTTTCTAATTTTTTTTCTGTATGCAAAAAATGTCTAAATGAGTTTAGATATTATAAAAGAAGTATTGTATTTTTTTGTCAATTTTTTATGTATGTTATAAAATATCGTTACTAACTATATTAAGGATTATGCAACTCGTTTTTTGTGAATCTTGTTGAGATTTAATCTAAACATTAGTTTATTTATTTTATTAATCTTCTGCATGTATAAGTCAGTTGGTTTGGCGAGTTGTTAGGAGTTTGAATTGGTCACGTAGTGTTGGAGAATTAGTAGGAGTTCAGTAGAGGTTTAGTAGAAGTAGTAGCTGGTTTTTAGGCATATCTTAAACGTGCAGTATGACTTATGCACTTATATTTGTATTATTTCTATCTTTATTTAGTAAGTCTCAGTATTGTAATTTCATTTCAACAGTTTTAATAATAAAACGAGTTTGAGCTCAATCTTGTTTCTTATTATTTCGTGTGTTTTCAACAATTTGGTATCAGAGCCTCATCCTGGTGAATGCCAAAGTACATGTCAAAACCAATAGCAATGTAAAACAGCAAAACCAAAGAAAACTCTGTCGGTCTAAACTATCCTATGTTAACCAAAATAAACTACACATCATGGTCTCTAAAAGTATTCATGCAGGCTCACACCTATGGGAAGCTATAGAACCTAAAGATCCTAAGGCAACTGTGGAAGAAAGAACTGACAAGCTGACGTTGGCTGAAATCTACCAAAGTACCCTGAAGATGTCTAGTTATCATTGGCGGAGAAGAAAAGTGCTAAGGAAGCCTGGGAAACAATAAGGACAATTTGTCAGGATGCTGATAAGGCGAAAAAGGTTTGGACTCAGACACTAAAAGGAGAAATTGAAACACTGAGCATGAAGGAAACAGAGCCACTTGATGATTTTTATATGAAACTGAACAGCTTGGTCATAAATATTCGAGCTTTAGAGGAGAACGTGGAAGAGACTTATGTAGTTAAAAAGTTGCTGAGAGCAGTTCCTTCAAGGTTCCTGCAAATTGCGTCTACAATCGAGCAATTTGGGAATTTAAAAACGATGTCTGTCGAGGAGGTGATTGGTTCCCTCTAGGCTCATGCAGAATGAACACGGGACCAAGTCGAGAACAATGATGGCAATTTGTTGTTAATAGAAGATGAGTAGAGAAAAATGGAAAGCACTGAGGGCCAACTGCTACTAACTAGGGAAGAGTGGTTAAAGAAGATAGGCAAGGAGGGAACTCGTGATACTGGTGATAACCGTGGAAAATTTATGAATCGTGGGATTCGTGATAGAAGCAAAGTGAAGTGTTTTAATTGTGGTGCTTATCGGCATTACGCTTTAGAGTATCGTAAGCCACGACGAGTAAAACAAAAGGAGCAAAAATCTGAGGTGAATCTTGCTCAGGTTGATGATGAAGAACCTGCACTATTGATTGCTGAGTGTAGAAGTGAAGAAAGTGTTAAAAATATTGATTCAAGTGATGTCAGGATCTGTCCTAAGGAGTCGATCAGGATTGCATGGGTGACGTCATCAGTATTGGTGATCGTCAGGATTTGAAGATACATCAGTATTGCAAGACTGATCAGGATTGAAGATTCTGTAGATATCCTTTACTTCTTATTTTTATGATAGATTGATATGTCGGTTCCTGACTTATGGGAACATAGTTATCAATTAAGATATGTACTAAGAGTTGTATAATTGATTTAACATATCTTGTAATTGATAGGGCAGCCGTGTGATGTATATAAATTTAGTTTAGGTTTAATTATTTGTAATCGCTTACACGAGAATATTTGTAACCTAGCAGCTCTTAAGAACTTAGTATTTATTAAGAGAGTTTTGTAACAGTTTTATATCAATAATCAATAAAACTGTTATTATTCATACTTGTGTTATTAAAAGTCGAGAATCTTATACAATTGTATTCAATCCCCTTCTATAATTGTAAATCACTGGGTAACAAGAAGAAACTTGGTTCTCTTAAACGAAGAGAAAGTAATACCACCAGCGGGACAAGATCATGGATAAAAAGGAGATACGAATGTTTGGTACTTGGATAACGGAGCCACTAGTCATATGACTGGACAACGTTCAAGATTTAAGGACTTGGATGAGAATGTGCAGGGGCAAGTTAGGTTTGGAGATGGTTCAACGATGTGTATCAAAGGGAAAGGATCTGTGGCTTTGAAATGGAAAAATGGCAAAGAACGAATCTTGAAGGAGGTATACTTTATTCCCACACTTTGTAATAATATAATAAGTCTAGGACAATTATCTGAAGCTGGGCATAGGGTCGTTATTAATGGGAAGTTCATGTAGGTTTATGAGAGGAGTGGAAAATTACTAATGAAGGTTAAAAGATCCTCGAATCGTTTGTACAAACTAGTCGTTGTAGAAAATGAGTCTGTGTGTTTATTAACTAAAGCAGAGGAGACCACCTGGTTATGGCACTCTCGTTTGGACCAACTCTAAGCTTGCCAGAAGAAGCCTGTAAGGGATGTCTATTATCAAAACAAACACGAAAACCATTTCCTGCATAGACCAACTTTGTAGCAAAAGGGCGACTTGAGCTTGTGCACGGAGACTTGTGTGGACCCATATCACCGCCAACCCCTGTAGGTAATAAGTACTTTATGTTGCTTGTAGATGAGTTCAGTCGAATGATGTAGGTCTTTATGCTTAAGACCAAGGACGAAGCTCTAAATGCTTTTAAAAGTTTCAAGGCGTTGGTGCAGAAGGATTCAAAACAGGAAATCAAGACCTTCAGGACTGATCGGGGTGGAGAGTTCTCCTCCAGGGAGTTTATATTGAGGGTATATTTTATTTTTATTCATTCTACAGACAAACGTCTCTAGTCTTGTCGGATTTAAGAACTCAAGTCAGAATTTGTCTAGAGCCAAACATCATGGAAGCGGCTATAGAGAAAGTGTGAAATTTTTTTTGAACACCTTTAATTTGACCTTTTGAAAATAAAGACTCATTCTTCTTCAAAAAAAAAGTAAAGACTCATTTAAAATTAATATTTAACTTTTTATTCAAAGTATAGAGTCATATCGTACATTAATATTGCCATGTGGGATTACCTATGTAGCAGGAGTAACAAGTTAAAGGTTTTCGAATATTTAAAGATAAGTTTCAATTGTACGGTGATACTTACATTCTTCTATGTATTCATTATCTTAAAAATTGTTCTTTAATCCCTCAATTCGAACTTTTCAAATCATATATTATATTCGTTCATTAGATCTCTTACATATGGATAAAAAACAATAAACAAAGGATGGGTCCAACTACATCATTTTAGATGATTTTAATCAAAGGGTATGCTTTCGTAATCTTTTGCACATTAATTAGATTTAAAATTCCGTTTTTGTTATGTGATTTATATTGATCATCTAAGTGTGATTTGTGCTTACTTGATATCATTGACAAATGAAACACTACATTCGGATATTAATGTTTCCTTCAAAAAGATAAGGGTTATATTGAGGGTATATTTTATTTTTATTGATTCCACAAACAAACGAAGGAATACACCCCTAGCCTAAAAATATGTTTCAAAATGTGTAATACTTGTGAGTTTTTATAACTATATTTAAATTTATGTTATAATAATAAGATTTCATGGGATAATCCTTCCTAATCTTTTCAATGATTGCAAAAAGCGGTGCCAAATATTTCAGAAATGTAATATTTACTTTTAAGATTAGAAAGCAACCATTTTTGAAATAGTTTTGACTGGTTGACCAGGTTTCATCTTACTTCTGTGATGTCACATGTATAATAATAGAGGTTCCCCCCTCTCTCTCATCCTGATATTATTGTGAAGTTGGTGAAGAGGAGCTTAAACTATTCAAACCCTCTTGCCTTTACCTCTTGATCTCTCCTACTTCCCTTCTGTTTTTGTGGTAAACAAAGATACAGAGAAAAAGGTAGGAAGTGTTGTGTGCCTTTTTTGTTGAAAAGGAGAGCATGAACACACACAAACAGAGCAAAATGAAGGGATCAAAATTGTTGTCAAGGTGATGAATAATAAGGACAACAATGACGCTTTCTCTCTAATACATACATATATGAAGTAAAAGTGTTTGTCTTTTGAGATGAAGAGAACGTTTTGTATTTATTTGTTATTGATGTACCACATAATCTCCATCCTTGTTTTTCAATGTATGACCTTCTTATGTATTATAAGGTCTTGTGAACTTGTGTTTATAATTATTTTACATGATCTTTTTAGTACAGATAAAGAAACGAGAAGATGGAAGATTTTGAGATCAAGAACAAAAAAAAATGTGAGTCAAGTTACTATGGTACCATTCATTTCCCTTATTTTTGTAAATATATTTCTTGTTACACCACATATACCTTGGCTTTCATTAAATATGCCATGTGTCTTTAAGTCCTGTGAGTTGTGATGAATGAGTCTTTTATCTTTCACACATTTCAGGAAGTTAAAAGACACATAAATTTAAAAAATTTTGGTAGAATATTCATTTTTGAGGCAGGGTTGTAGTGCTATATCTTTTGATTTTTTTTTTCCAAATATAATTTTTCTTTTACCTTTTATCTTATTATCTAAGTAAATCAAAATATTAAAAATAAAAAATAGATTTCCTGTATCCCAAATATGATTAGTAGACTACTAAGGAGTAAATTGGGATTTCTTGGTCAATCCATTAGAGAAAAACTTGAGACATCAAAAATTTATCCAACCCAAATCAGGCCTTGTTTGTGTGTGCTTTAGGTTAAAAATTTGTTATAAATTACATTACCAACAAGGGTACATTTAATCTAAGCGATATAGATGGATCACTATACAGTAAGGAGATGGAAAATATCCTGAAATCATTTCCTCCATTTTCTCTAAATCCAAATTATAGGGTTGTTGATCCAAGAGAGGATGATAATGATCCAAACAATTACTTTACACTCACCTACAAGGTTGATAAATGCCCACCTATTTTTGGTGTGTACAGCTCTAAGAATGTGTATATGCTTGGGGTAGTTGCTGGGGAATTCGTATTTAAACTCCAAGAATATGATGTACCCCGCTTCCCTAATTTCTCATCGACAATACGACCTGAAGTTCAGTGGCAATTACTCGTATGTGTGTATATACATTCTTCAAAGAGAAGAAGCCCTTGGCACAGGAAGCCGTCCGTTTTTTTTAATTGTGATGGTAGAATGGTCACTATTGATCGAGAGAATTTGTCTAGCACTATCTCCTTGATTAACACTAAGAAAAGAGATACCGAACTTTTCTTATTGTTAATCAAGGAGATAGTGTCAGGCAAATCCTCTCGATCAATAGTGACGATTCTACCATCACAATTAAAAGAAATTGATGGATTGTTTTCCCAAATAGAATTTGAAATTTTGCCCCAATTTTTGGTCAAGGATTTATGTTTGCTTGTTAGGCATATAATATTCCATATCAAAACTAGTGGCCAAGTGTTTTTTGATTTCTGAATAACGTAGTGCCTCACACGACAATGTTACTATCTACAACAATGCTTCCTTAAAACCACTTTGCATTTTGGGTTTGAATGGGTCACACCCTTTGCTCAAAGTTCGCACAACTTGTATGATATGAGCCTTAGGGCATCTCCAATGGTGACTTTATAACAACTAATTCTTTTATTTTTTGAAGTTAATGTCTCAAAAAATAATCTCCAATGGTAGTCTTCTTTATCTTTATATTTAGAGTAATGAACAACTTCAATTCAAATATGAAGCAATACTGTAGAGACAAAGTAATCACACTTCATATAAAAAGATGAGGAAAAGTCATTGTTTAAGAATAAAACAACACGTGTCTCCAGATTTGTATCGGTGTGAGTGTATTTATTTTATGTAATTAAATGTATAATAATGTTTGAAGTAAAATTTGAATACAAATTTAGAGTAATGATTGAGATGAAACGGTAATATAAGTAAAAAAGTTGAAAATTAAAAGATGAAGTTTTAAAATAAAGTTATGGTTGGAGATGACCTTAGAGTAGTTGACATCTCTACCTTCTGAAAAATTAGAATACAAAACAAACAATTCAACACCAAAGCATATATATGCATAACTAAACCATAACTCTGAATGATAAACAGGGGTGTTAGAACTCTGATACAACATATAATTAACACAAGCAATTCGAAACCAAGGCGCCTATATTCATAACAATGACGTAACTCAGAATGATATACATATATAAACTATCAGCTGACGTGTTATAAATCTGATACACCGAATAATTATCACGAAAGCTCATTAAAATAATACAAAATTAACACAAAAAATTAAAAACTCATAATACGAAACAAGTAAATCAACACTATATATATACATACATATATAAACAATCAGAGGTGTTAAATCTTAGTTACAACACAAAATTAACAACAAAAATGTATCAAAACACAAAAGATAGTGAAACTCAAATTAAAAAACAAGCACGCTTTTATGTATATACACACATACGCACATAGCAACACCATTACTCGAAATGATAAAGATATATACGATAACAAGTACCATCGAGAACCGAGTAATTGCCACTGAACTAAAGGTCGTATTGTCGATGATAAATTAGGGAAACAAGTACATCATATTCTTGGAGTTAAAACATGGATTCCCCATCAACTACCCCAAGCTTATACACATTCTTAGAACTATACACATCTAAAATAGGTGGGCATTTATCAACCTTGTAGGTGAGTGTATGGTAATTGTTTGGATCATTAGCATCCTCTCTTGGATCAACAACCCTATAATTTGGATCAACAACCCTATAATTTGCATCTAGAGGGAATAGAGGAAATGATTTCAGGATATTTTCAATTTCCTTAGTGTATAGTGATCCATCTATATCACACTCAGATTAAATGTACCCTTGTTGGTAATGCTAAGAGAGGCCATTTGGATGAGAACAGAGGTTTGAAGTTGCCTTGTAATTTATAACAAAATTTTAACCTAAAGCACATACAAACAAGACTTGATTTTGGTTGGATAAATTTTTTATGTCTTAAGTTTTTCTAATGGATTGACCTAGAAAGCCCAATTTACTCCTTAGTAGTCTACTAATCATGTTTGGGCTTCAGAAAATCTATTATTTTTTTTAATATTTTGTTTTACTTAGATAATAAGATAAAAGGTAAAATAAAATTATATTTGGCAAAAAATCAAAAGATACAGCACTACAATCCTGCCTAAAAAAATGAATATTTTATCACAATTATTAAAATTTCTTTTAACTTCTTGAAATGCATGAAAGAAAAAATATTCATCACAACTCACAAGACGTAAAGACAGATAGCAGATTTAATGAAAGCCAAGGTATATATGGTGTAACAAGAAATATATTTACAAAAATAAGGGAAATGAGTGGTACCATGGTAACTTAACTCACATTTTTTTGTTCTTGATCTCTTAATCTTCCATCTTCTCGTTTATTTATATGTACTAAACAGATCATGTAGAACAATTATAAAAATAAGATCGCAATACCTTATAATACACAAGAAGGTCATACAGTGAAAAACAAGGATGGAGATTATGTGGTACATCATTAACAAATAAATACAAAATGTCCTTTTTATCTCTAAAGACAAACACTTTCATTTAATCTTTTACTCCATATATGTATGTATTAGAGATAAAGCGTCTTAGTTGTCCTTTATTCTTCATCACCTTGACAATAACTTTGATCCCTTCATTTTGCTCTCTCATGTGTTTGTGTGTGTTCATGCTCTCCTTTTCAACAAAAAGGCACACGACACTTCAAAACTTTGTAAGTTAAGATATGTTATGACAAAATAACTCATAAACAATTTAAAGACTTTATTAAATATAGAAATATGTGATTTATAGATACGGTATGTGGTGTTACCTGATATATATAACAAATTTAAAAAATTAAATATAAAATTTAGAAAATACTCACACAAAGTATTAGATGACAAAGTAAAAATAATTATTTATAAAATGACTATTAACATTCAGAAGAATTTAGTTTAAAAAAAACATTCAGAAGAATTTATGCGCATTGATAGATAATAAAAAAATATTGAAAAATATCCAGCAAAATTTGCAATTGTTACGAAGCATATTTACATTACAAAAATTATGAGGAATTAGTTGTCTTACAATCTTGATAAAATAAAAGACGAGACTAAGGTTGTGCATTATGTTCACATGAGAAAAATTAACTATCCAAAATATAATAACATGAGAAGTTAAAAGACCACTTTCAACATTAAATTGTCATTGCCCAAATAGTTAAGCTTAGTTTTTAGGTCGGAGAGTCGCAATACAAAAACATCCTCAATCATATGTCACATAAGGACTTGACCCTATGTTATAAGACACAAAAAATGTTGAGTATTGAATACAGTAAAAGAATACAGAGGGGGGCGTGAATGGATTCTTGAACTTTACTTTGGCTCGAGTCTATGTAGCAGATAAGTGTTTGTGTGTGCAAGGTGTAGGTGCGGATAAAGAATAACACAAGACACAATATCACTTTAATCTAATGTATTATTATTAGATAAAGGTTGCTACAATCTGTGAATACAAATGATATTATTCTCAGCTTCGTTTTTCTCAGAGAGATATAGCTTACTGTTTCTGAAAAACTTGACTCTCCAAAAGTTCTTATGCTAAGGAAGTGAGGCTGTATCCTTATAGAGTATGGATACAACCTACTTACTACAAATAAGGTAGCTAAACAAATTACTTTCTAGTCTGTCTATCCTATTTGAGTAAGAGTCCAAACGGTTACAGATTTGACTTTGCAAAGCCTGTTCAGATCCACTTCTTTAGCCCTTTGTCTCTTCTGTATCTCTCTAAGCTTCTTTGTAGGCTTTCCAGAGCACGTTACAGATTGTGGTCCATAAAGTGCATTGGCTTGTTATAGGATTCTGACTTGTACAATTTCACCAGTATTTTGTCTCCAAGAATGTATTCGAGAAGTGACTAAGTAAGTGATTCGAGAACTAGAGTTGACTTGATCGATAACTCTGAGTTCTCGAATACTGTTATATTGACATATCGAACCACTTCTCGAATAGCTCTTTTCTCTGGGAATCCTTGAGTTCTCAAATAGAGCATTGTGACTTGTCGAATCCCTGAGATCTCAAATAGCTTTCTGAGTCCATGAGATATCGAATGATACTTTGACTTGTTGACTCTTTGAGAACTCGAATGCCACTTTGACTTGTTGACTTCTTGAGTTCTCGAATAGAGTAGTAGACATATCGAATCTCTGAGATATCGAATGAGATATCGAACAGTGTATTCAGAGATATCGAATAGTGTCTTGAGATATCGAATCCCTGACTTCTCGAATCCCTGACAATCTTTATATCTTTTCTTGAGGCATGAACCTTGGAACTTCTTTCAAGCATTATTCTTGACTATATAAGTACAGTTACACAACTAGGATTTGGTGCCTATTACAAGTACAGAACAAGTAGAAACTCTACAACTAGAGGTTCCCTCAGTTAAGAGGTCTTGTAGGTAATGCAGAGCATTACAAACAATTAGGCTTGTTATTAGATGTATTCAGGCATGCCTCTGTGACTAACAATCTCCCCCAAATTGTGAGTAAGACCCTTAGTCACAATTTCATGTCTGATAACAAGCCTAACATACATAAAGATAAATCTTGACAAGTACATGTATGAAATTGATTGAATATTATTACAAAGGAAGCATTCTTACAGTTATGAAGAAATACTAGCCATTTTCCTTTGATTCTCCTCTTTTAGATTTGGCTTGTAGATCCTCCTTATCTTTTTCTTCCTTGGCTTTCTTTGCATCACTCATTGCCTGTATGATGTCTTCCATGGCAGTGAGTTCTTCAATGAGAGGTGAGCCAGATAGGTCTCTGATGACTTCATTCAGTTTGGCTTCAGAGTAAGAGCTAATGTAATCCATTCTAATCTTCACATTTCTGCCATATTTCATGTATTCCACAATGTAATGATTATACTTGACTCTGCATAACCCTTTAGCTCTCAATTCTTCAGCTTTGGCTTCTAGAGCAGCTAACTCTTCTTCTCTCTTTATCTTCAAGGCTTCATTCCTCTTTCTCAACTCTTCCTCATGATCTCTTTTCATCTTGATAAAATGAGCTATCTTAATTTTCCACCTTCTCTCCTCTTCATTCTCAAGGTTGAGTAGCACCATTATTCTTTGTAGATCATGTAACTTGCCCTAGTGTTCACACATGCCTTGCTTGAATCTCTTGAGTCTCCCATCAGTGTATTTGAACTCCAGGCAGTCATCAACTATAGCTACATGATATATTCTCTGAGCCAGTTGATATGTTATCTTATCTTCATCATAGTCTATGTTGAGACAGGGCAAGTCTAGTCCAGGAATGATTGTGAGTGCCTGAGATGTAGATGTCTTCACCTTTCTTGCCCTTCTGGCTGACATCTTCCATTTCAGCTTCTTTCCTTTGTTGCTTGAGAAAAATTTAAGACATTTGTCTTTGGACCATTGTAGTATACCATTAGCAGTATGATTTTTGATATACACAAGTGGTTTCTTGATTAGCATCTCCTTTTCTTGAGTTGGCAAAGCAGTTGCAGAAGCCATTGATTCAGATTTTGGTAGGTCATTGCTAACAGCATTCACCCTAGACTCAGAGTCTTGTGTTGTGGTGAGATTACTGTTAGTAATGCCTAAGACTTGCTGCTTTCCACTCTTTCTCTCATACACCTTTCCACCATCTCTGTCATCATCTTTCTTCTTGCTTTTACCATCCCTTTTCTCCTTGTCACCACCACCCTTATTCCTTCCTTGAGATCCACCTTTGCTGCCACTCTTGTCTTGATCATCCTTATCTTTGTTTGATTTTCCCTCTTTAGAAATAGGCTTGATGTCTGACTGAGAGCTGATAAACTTCACCAGATCAATGTTAAGAGTCTCAATTTCAGATTTAGATTTTCCACTCCTTGAATGTAGAACTCCAGCCAAAAATTTTATTGTAGACATGTTGTTTGATTTGAGGTGTTGGCCAAATCTGAAGGCAACAATGTCTTGATTCTTTTCATATAAGATATAGTGAGGCTGAGGAACTACTTGAGGCAATTGAGATTTCATGCACTTGGTGAGAATCTCTTTGAGCATATTGTTGCCTGATGAGTTATTCCTTTCTATCTTCTTGATAATTGTTCCAAGTTCAGAGCTGGATAGAATTTGCAAAGCTTCAATGTGGATGTGAAAGAGGTTCTTGGCAGTGTGGACTAGGACTTCTCTATCATTGGTAGTGATGATGGCATAAGGATTAGTTTGAACAACTTCTCTTCTCACTACAATGACTAGAAACACATATTGCACAAGAAGCTTGATGTAGTCAAAGTAGTGGAAGTTTGCCCTTCTTCTCAGCTCATGTAGGTGCTTCAGAAAGGCTATGTCATGGTATAGTTTAGAATTTGCAGTTTCTTGACATACCCTTTGAGTAAGAACATTTTTGAATTCTGAAGGTTCAGCTTGAAGAGATTGCTTAGCAATGTCAGGAATGTCGAATTCATATTCAGTTTCAGATGGAGGGATAGATGGAATCTTGGCCTCTTCATCTACAACCACTTTATTCAGTTTTTCCTCCTTGGATGCTGCATTTAATTTCTCAGACTGATTTGACTTAGCAGTTCTTGGTTGACCACCCTCATTCATTGTAATGCCTTTCTCCTTAGGTTTCTCCCCCTTAGATTTTGAGTTCCTTAATGTCCTCTTCTCCCCCTTAGGCTTGTTGTCAGGCACAGAGGCTGTAGAAGTGACCTTTGGGTTGGAAGAGTCTTGAGGTAGAGGGAGTCCCATATGCTTCATTATGGCAGAAAGCATCTGTTGTTGGTTGAGAAGAACATCAGCATTGGCAGTGGCTTGAATGTCCAACTTTTCATTGAGAGCAGCAACAGTGTCTGTTAACTGAGCATTGGATTTCTTGAGATTGACCACCTCCTTTTCCAAAGTATTGGTGAATAACTCAGTTGCCTTGAAATCAGAGATAGATTGTTCCTTGAGTCTTTGAACTTCATATTTGGTCATGTCATGCACAGGAACCTCAGTTACTAGCTTATCCCCATATTGATTAGCAAAAAGAGTCCTGGTCATGGCATTAGCTTCAGTTGTCTGATTAGAGAGATTCTGAACATGAGTTGCTAGATGGCTGACTGTTCCATGAAGCAAAGCCAAACCATTGTCCATCTTGGTGCATGAAGATTTGCATTCCTGAATGGTTTTGAGGACAGGATCTAAAGATGGAAATTTGTCAGCAAATTCCCTTTGAATTGCACCTACTTCCTTGGCTGTTGTATCATATACTTGATTAACTTCTGTTTTAACTCCCTTTCCAAGGTAGTGAGCAGCCTTGAGGAAGCCTTTGTAATAATCATTCATGGCCTCATACACTTCACCAGGGGCCATAGATTTGGCATTGGAACCTAGTGAAGTGACGTATTCCTCCCTTAGATATTGAAGTGCTTCATCAAGAGTAATTTCATATTTTCCTTGCAACCAGGCATCTACATTGCCATCTCTCTCAGCATCATCAACTATCTTTGTCTTCTGCATCTCCACATCATCCCTATGGCATAGCAGAATGGCCTCATAGTCTGGGTTAGGGATGTTGGAGGTGACCAAGTATTGAGCAATCTTGACAAACTCAGGAATCTGATCCACAACTAAGCTTTGAAGTGCTTCAACCGTCAATTGTGGTGGAATAGACCCTGATCCTGAAGCACTGTCATGTTACACAGGCTTCATCCATTGTGACAGGAAGTCAGAGCTAGAGCTAGGCAAGCTAGACTCCTCAGTTACAGATGCAACTTCTGTAACCGGATGGATTGACTCTACTATTGGTGTCTCCACAGAAGTGGGATGAGTTACACCAGCAGTTGACACAGGCACAGAGTCTCTAGTGAAAACTAGTGGAACCTCTGTGTTTGTGATGGTGTCATTAGGAGATGCCCCAGCATGCATTCCCTAACCATCTAAATGTGGGTCCTGGGTGGTGAGCAAAGTGTCATGTACTAAGTCACTTGAAATCATTGGCTCATCAAGAGAAAAGAATTCTTAATGATCAATGCCTTGCTCCTCAATTGCTTGAGTTGCAGGCTGCAAAGAAATTTGAGATGTAGATTCTGGAAGAGAAGTGTCTTGTAGAATAGATTTTGGCAACTCCCCCTGAGAAATAGAGGGAGTTTCAAATGTGATGTGCTCTCCACTCAGTGTTGTGCCAGCCTTATCACTCCCATATGCTGACTCTGTACAGGTAGTTGCATTAGGGAGGATGCTTGATTCTATAGATGCACCCTGTTGAGAGAATACATCTAGTGAACTATTTGCCCATGATTTTACAACTTCAGCCATTTATGTGACTGAAGAGGTGGTTTTAGTTTTCTTCTTCTTTGGCCTGATTAGAGGTGACTCAGGTGTCTCACTTTCTAATTCTACAGCTAATGCTGCTTCAGATAAGATGGTTAAAGGTGCAGAAGCAACCTGTTTTCTCTTCTTCTCCTTTTTACTAACATCACCCTTTTGAGAGGATGATGCAGTTGGCTCAGTGTTTGGTAGAGTGTTTGGTTGAGGTGGTTGGTTAGTAGACCCTGGGTTAGCACTGTGTTCTACTTGCTTGGGTCTGGCTAACTCAGATTTGGAGGCAAATGTTGGCAAGTTGTGGGGGTACGACTCAAATAACTTCTGCATATGGGAAGTTATTTCAAGCCTTACATCCACATCATTCCTAGTCTCCAAATTACCAAAAATGAGTTTGGTCATGGATTTAGGATAGCATATTCTATTTTTATCTATCCCAGGCAGTTCAATTAATTGAGTATTTTTAAAATTAAGAACAGATTGAATAAAGCGAGGGAAGAAAATGTCAGTACCTCTCTTGGTTGTGTTCTTACCAAGTCTCCCATACAGTTCTTGTAGGATGATTTGACCAACATCAATCTTCTTTCCATAGGCCAGTGCATAGCCAATTTATTGTG
Organism: Kitagawia praeruptora; assembly: GCA_037693485.1. Classification (NCBI taxonomy): domain Eukaryota; kingdom Viridiplantae; phylum Streptophyta; class Magnoliopsida; order Apiales; family Apiaceae; genus Kitagawia; species Kitagawia praeruptora. The sequence goes on from CM075350.1 coordinate 30,735,999, forward strand.
CAGGTGCACTGATTTGATCAAAGCTTGATTTCCTTGCCGTGAAGACTTGAAGAAGAGTTGCAAACACATAGCTCCACTCCTTTCTCAGATTCTTCCTGTTTAATTTTCCAAGATTGATCCCATCTGAGTAGTTGATGAACTCAAAGAATTCTTCTAACTCTGCATTCGTGGCCAGTATGTCATATGACTCTTGTTGTAGGCCTAGTGCTTGATTCATGTCTGTAGTGGTGATAGTGATTTCCTGGTCCTGAATCTTGCAGTAGATTATGTATGAAGTTATTGCGCTTTCCAGGGCTACAACTTCCACAATAGCCGTTCCCCAAAACTGTTCCAGAATGTCTAGATACAGTGTTGGGTTGGCAGAGAGTGCATCCTTGATGTATGACTCAGCCATCCACTTTACAAAGCACTTGAAGTTCGCATTGGGTGCTTCAACATCACTGGTTAGGGCGATAAAATTGGTGTTGAACTTTACTGTTGCCATTGATACAGAAAGAAGAGAAGAGAAAGTAAAGGTTGAAGAAGAAATTTGGCTTTTAGCAGTTAGGGTTTTCAGGGGTTTTGGGAGCTTTGATGCTTGAGAAATCGAATGAAATGAATCGAATAGATGTGAAATTGTATAAGTATGAAGTACTTGAATTGTCGATTAAATGTATGTTTTGTATCGACAAGTCAAGCATTCGAGAAGTAGAAAACAACTATTCGACAAGTCAAGAAAGGCTTATTCGATAACTCAAGCAGGTTGAAAACTCACAGCTGACAGCTATCTAACTTAAAATAAATTCTAAATTAGGTAAAATGTGTTTTTATGTGTGAATTAAAATTTTAGATAAAAATCCAAAATCGGTTAAGATTCAGGGAGAATTCAGCCTTTTCAGATGATTCGAGAACTCAAATATAGTATTCGAGAACTCAGTCAATCGAGAACTAAAACACTATATTCGAGAAGTCAAGAAAACCTCTATTCGATAACTCTAAAAGACTCTATTCGAGAACTCGAGAGTGCTCTAATGAGACTTGTTAGAGATGTCGAATAGTGAATCACTCGAGAAGTCTGACTTATCAAAATATACTCATCACTCACAAAAATTAATTTTTACTATCTTTTAAAATTCACCAGCCATATTCATTTAAGAATATTCTAGTAAATTAAACAGTGATTTTCTCAAAATTTCATAGAAATTTCAAGTTAACACGAAAATATGATTTTCCAAATATGCAACAGATTTGAAATATTTATAAATCATATTTCAGCCAACACTTACTCCAAAAATATTGAGAATTTAGATAAAGTAAGTGTTTACTGCTGCAACAATCTAGATGCTGTATTCACCTAGCCAGAATCTGAAGAATTCAGCATTCCAATCTCACTAACCAACCTTGTGAAGGTGGCTTCATCTAATGGCTTAGTGAATATATCAGCTAGTGGTTTATCTGTAGAAACATAATGCAACTCAATGGTTCCATTAGTTGCATGTTCTCTTATGAAATGATATCTGATGTCAATGTGCTTTGTCCTAGAATGATTGACAGGATTGGCAACTATAGAGATTGCACTTGTGTTGTCACACATGATTGGAATTCTTTCCAACACAAGTCCATAATCTCTAAGTTGATTTCTAATCCAAAGCACTTGAGCACAGCAACTTCCAGCAGCTATGTATTTAGCCTCAACTGTAGAAGTTGACACAGATTGTTGTTTCTTGCTATACCAAGAGACTAACCTTTGTCCAAGAAACTGGCAGCTACCTGAGGTGCTTTTCCTATCCACTCTGCATCCAGCATAATCAGCATCAGAATAACCAACCAGATTGAACCATGTGTCCTTAGGATACCATAAACCCAAGTTTGGAGTGCCCTTCAGATATCTAAAGATCCTTTTTATAGCAAACAGATGTGATTCTTTTGGATTTGATTGAAACCTTGCACACAAGCATGTAGCAAACATGATGTCTGGCCTACTTGCAGTGAGGTAGAGTAGAGAACCAACCATGCCTCTGTAGACTGAGATATCTACTTTCTTGCCTTTAGCATCTTCATCCAATTTAGTGGCAGTGGCCATGGGTGTCTTTGCAGGTGAGCAATCTTCCAAGTCAAACTTCTTCAATAAATCCTTGATGTACTTGGTCTGACTGATAAAGATATCCTTCCTTTGATTGACTTGCAACCCAAGAAAGAATGTTAACTCTCCCATCATACTCATATCATATCTGCTCTGCATGAGTTTAGAAAATTTCTCACACAGCTTCTCATTTGTAGAACCAAAAATGATATCATCCACATAGATCTGAACTAGGATAAGATCATCACCATGCTTCTTGTAAAATAGTGTCTTGTCCAGTGTACCTCTAGTGAATTGATTTTCAAGAAGAAATTGTGATAAAGTATCATACCATGCCCTTGGAGCCTGCTTAAGTCCATACAGTGCCTTAAGCAGTCTGTAAACAAATTCTGGAAAGTGTGGATCCTCAAAGCCAGGTGGTTGTTGCACATAAACTTCTTCTTCCAACTCTCCATTCAGAAATGCACTCTTGACATCCATTTGATACACTTTAAAGTTTGAATGAGCAGCAAATGCCAAGAATATTCTGATGGCTTCCAATCTAGTAACAGGGGCAAATGTCTCATCATAATCAATGTCTTCCTGTTGAGAGTATCCTTTTGCAACCAACCTTGCTTTGTTTCTTATTATTACACCATCTTTATCCATCTTATTCTTCAGAACCCATTTTGTTCCAACAATGGTTCTATTATTTGGTGCAGGCACTAGTTCCCATACTTTGTTCCTTTCAAATTGATTCAGCTCCTCTTGCATGGCAACAATCAAATCTGGATCCAACAGTGCATCATCAAGTTTCTTAGGCTCAACTTGAGATAGAAAACAGCCATAGAGGCACTCACTCTGAGTAGCTCTCCTAGTCCTTACTCCTGCATTAGGATCTCCAATGATTTGCTCTGCAATGTATGATCTATCCCATTTTCTTGAGTGCTCAGCCTGATTTCTCATTCTTGATGTTGCTTCATCATCCAAATCATGATCATTCTCATTTCCTCCCCCTGTGAGATTGCTACTACTCACAGGTGTGCCTTGGATGCTTGTTTCTCCACTATTGATTGGTACAAATTTTTCTCTTGTTTCATCATTGACTTGAGTTTGTTGAATTTCAGTTTCAACTTCAGTTTCAAACTCTTCATCAGAATCATCTAGATTATCAAACCTTAATGGATCTTTATCTTCATCATTGGCTTCTTCTAGTCCAGGTAGTTTGCTGTCATCAAATGTCACATCTATGCTTTCCATAATTTTCTTTTGACTGATGACATAAACTTTGTATGCAATTCTTTCCATAGAGTAGCCAAGAAAAATTCCTTCAAATGCTTTTGCATCAAACTTTCCAACATATTCAGAATTATCCTTCAATACAAAGCATTTGCTTCCAAAAGTATGAACATACTTTAGAGTGGGCTTCTTTCCAGTCATCAAGTTGTAAGGTGTCTTTCCAGTATTTTTGTTGATGAGGGTCCTGTTCTGGATATAGCATGCAGTGCTTACAGCCTCAGCCCAAAAACATGTAGGCATCTTTGCATCAAGTAACATTGTTCTAGCAGCCTCAATTAGAGTTCTATTCTTCCTCTCAACAACTCCATTTTGTTGTGGAGTCCTTGGAGCTGAGAATTGCTGAGAAATACCATTCTCTTTATAGAATGCTTCAAGTATGGCATTTCTGAACTCTGTTCCATTATCACTTCTCAATGCAATCATACTTGCATTGTTGGCCTTTGCTTCCTTGTCAACTTTCTTTATATGCTCAATGATTACTTGTGGAGCCTCATCTTTTGATGCCAGAAATTCCACCCATGTATACCTTGTAAAGTCATCAACCATCACCAAGACATACTTCTTTCTTCCTAGTGACATAATATTGACAGGCCCAAACAAATCCATATGAATGAGTTGTAGGGGCTTGGTTATTGATGTCACTGTCTCTGACTTGTGGCTTGATCTTTTCATCTTTCCTTTTTGAGAAGCCTCACACACTCCTTCTTGACAGAATTCAAGTGTGGGCATGCCTCTCAATAACTCTCTTTTGACAAGAGAATTAATGGCTTTGAAGTTCAGGTGTGATAGTTTCTTGTGCCACAGCCAACAATCTTCGTTTTATGCTTTTGAGTAAAAGCAACAAATTTTGTCCTTGTTTGCAGAATACATATTGGCTACAAACAGGCTTATTTTCCTTACTCCAGATAGAGCAAAATCACCAGTCTTCTTGTGGGTGATCAAACATTCATCTTTGTCAAAATCCACCTTGAATCCTCTATCAGTAAACTGACCAACACTTAGCAGATTATGCTTGAGTCCCTTGACCAGTGCTACATCTTCAATGATGACATTTCCAACTTTTAACTTGCCATATCCCAATGTGTTACCCATGCTGTCATCTCCAAAAGCAACCATTGGGCCAGCCTTTTCCTCATACTGTGATAGCAGGGCCATATCACCAGTCATATGATTTGAACATCCACTGTCTAAAATCCACATGACCTTCTTTTCACTTTCTTTGCCCTGCAAACACAAAGGTATTACTTCTCCTTTGGTACCCAAACAAGTTTGGGTCCATGTGACTTAGAAACAGTTTTATCATAAACAATATGCTTGTCAACTTTCTTGGTGTTAGTCTTCTTGTTACTGTTAGAAGTCTTAGAACCTGAGATTTCAGACTTAGGTGACAGAGGTACCTTCCTAGCTTTAGGAGGACTCGAAGACTTTGACCTGGTGTAGTGTGTGTGAGAATTGTGACTGATACAACCATCAATGAATTGCCTTCTCAAATTGAAACAACTAGTCATAACATTCATATTGCATGGCATACAGTCAAATTTATCACAAAATGGTGCATTTCTATGTCTTAGAGGCACAGAACAATCATAGAAAGGTTTAGACACACTACCAGCAGGTTTCTTGCATGCATGAGTTAAATGATTAGTACTGAAACAGTTCTGACAAGTTTTCCTAGGGGCATTAGGCACATAAGCATAGTTATTATCTTTGTTAATCCCTAACTTGCCATTTCTGTTCTGTTTCTTCTTAGTCACTTTCTTTTCTGATTCACTCTTCCCAGCTGAAACAAACTTAACAAACTTCTTGGGTCTTATCCTATCACCTACTGGCTCCTTGGTCTTTGACTTGACACTCTCACTCTTGGAAGATGCTTGTTGTTCATTGGATTGTGCCTCATCTTCATCATTCAACATTTGTTTGATGAGTAAGGCATCCTCATCAATTTCAAATGTTGATTCCTTAAAAATTGGATTTTCAGTCTTTTTCAAAATGTGAGGTACTTCCTCATGAACAATTGTGTCATCTTCAATGACATCATAGCCTTTTCTCTGTTTAAGAATGTCATAATCAAGTCCAATAGCATCCTTGGGTTTTGCTTGAATTTTCTCACAGTAGGATTGCACTAGACCAAATGATTTCTTAAATGTTTTCAGTTTGAATTCATTTTCAGCTAATTCATCCCTAAGAGCCTTTTCCACTTGACTAGCACATAGAACCTTATTCTGCAGGTATTCAACTTCTTTCTTAAGGTTCTCTACTTGCATAGCAGTTAGCTCAAGTTCCTCATTCTTTTTTATTAACATTTCATTTCTAGTAGACAGTTTAGCAATTTCTTCATTAGCAGCAGTCATACTAGTATGAATATTAAACATCTCAACAGATAGTTGTTCAATCATGCATTTATACTCAGAAACAGACATGTCTATAGTAGTGAGAGATGGTACCTGAGGATCTGATGGAGATGTGTCATCCTTGGAATTGGCCATCAAGGCATAATTGTAAAATTCTTGTTCCTCTCCATCACTGTCAGAATCATCCCAACACTTCCCTTCAGCAATGTAGGCCTTACCTTGTGTCTGCTTTTTCAGAAGGGCCTCATACTTAGCTTCGAGCTCAAGAAACTCTCTATCCTTCTTTTTAGGCTTTGTGCATTCACTGGCAAAATGCCCTAGGTCATTGCATCTATAACACCTTACAGATGACCTATCCACATGGCTGGTTTTGAACTTATTCTTGTTTGGTTTCACAGGTGCCTTGCTCTTGTTGAATGAATGATTTTGGTTTTTAGGTTTGAAGGGTTGGTTCCTCTTGAATCTGATGTTTGGGAATTTTCTGGCCATGAAAGCATATGACGTGTTTTCCATCCCATCTAGTTCTTCAAGAGTATAGAACTCATCTTCCTCCTTCTCCTCAACAGGTTCACTTACCTCAGCTTCAGTTTCTTCATCTTCTACTACCTCCTCTATCTTTAATTGGCTTGTAGATGCTTCTAGGTCTTGAATAGATTTGTTGACAATCAAGGCACATGATGTGTTTATCATTCTGCCTTGGTTGGCTTGGATAGCCCTTTTCTGAAGCAACTCAAACTCATGAGTTTTTAAAACTCCATAGAGCACATCATAAGTGATTTTGTTCAAATCTCTTTCCCTTAGAGAGATGACCCTTTGCTCTAGATGGTTTGGTGAAGATAGCAGAAACTTCATGTTTAACTCCTTGGTGCTGTAAACCTTGTCATTCATCTGCAACTCAGTAACTAGCTTGTGAAATCTTTCAAACATCTCAGTAATGCTTTCCTTGGGTTGTGCCATGAAAGCCTCATACTGTGTGACCAGTATCTGTTTCTTGTTTTCTCTGACCTTATCAGTTCTTTCGCATAACACCTCAATGTGATCCCACATTTCTTTGGCAGTGGTGCATGAAGAAATGTTTGCAAACATTGACATGTCCATGGAATCTATAATCAGCAACATGAGGTGACTGTCAAGGGCAACCATCTTCTTTTCTGATTCTGTCCATTTGGATGGATCCTTAGCCACATAAGATCTTGGAATAGTAGTGGTTCCAACAGTCTTTTCAGGAATCTCCTGTTGAGGAACAAATGGACCATTCTTGAGAATCTCAGGATACAAATGATGAGATGCTTTGATGAACAACTGCATCTTTATCTTCCAGAGGTTGTAATTTTCTTTGTCAAACTTAGGGACTTTCACCGTTCCTGTAGTCTTTGGTGTATTCGAACTCATGATCATTTTTTTGTTTTTGAATAAACAGCCCGCTCTGATACCACTTGTTGAGTATTGAATACAGTAAAAGAATACAGGGGGGTGAATGGATTCTTGAACTTTACTTTGGCTCGAGTCTATGTAGCAGATAAGTATTTGTGTGTGCAAGGTGTAGGTGCGGATAAAGAATAACACAAGACACAATATCACTTTAATCTAATGTATTATTAGATAAAGGTTGCTACAATCTGTGAATACAAATGATAGTATTCTCAGCTTCGTTTTTCTCAGAGAGATATAGCTTACTGTTTCTGAAAAACTTGACTCTCCAAAAGTTCTTATGCTAAGGAAGTGAGGCTGTATCCTTATAGAGTATGGATACAACCTACTTACTACAAATAAGGTAGTTAAACAAATTACTTTCTAGTCTGTCTATCCTATTTGAGTAAGAGTCCAGACGGTTACAGATTTGACTTTGCAAAGCCTGTTCAGATCCACTTCTTTAGCCCTTTGTCTCTTCTATATCTCTCCAAGCTTCTTTGTAGGCTTTCCAGAGCACGTTACAGATTGTGGTCCATAAAGTGCATTGGCTTGTTGCAGGATTCTGACTTGTACAATTTCACCAGTATTTTGTCTCCAAGAATGTATTCGAGAAGTGAATAAGTAAGTGATTCGAGAACTAGAGTTGACTTGATCGATAACTCTGAGTTCTCGAATACTGTCATATTGACATATCGAACCACTTCTCGAATAGCTCTTTTCTCTGGGAATCCTTGAGTTCTCAAATAGAGCATTGTGACTTGTCGAATCCCTGAGATCTCGAATAGCTTTCTGAGTCCTTGAGATATCGAATGATACTTTGACTTGTTGACTCTTTGAGAACTCGAATGCCACTTTGACTTGTTGACTTCTTGAGTTCTCGAATAGAGTAGTAGACATATCGAATCTCTGAGATATCGAATGAGATATCGAACAGTGTATTCAGAGATATCGAATAGTGTCTTGAGATATCGAATCCCTGACTTCTCGAATGCTGGACTTCTCGAATAGACAAATATACTTCTCGAATTGGTACTTAGGCAAATTCTTCATTTCTTCAAATCCCAACTGTGATTATTTGACAGTCTTTATCTTCTTGCTTGAGGCATGAACCTTGGAACTTCTTTCAAGCATTATTCTTGACTATATAAGTACAGTTACACAACTAGGATTTGGTGCCTATTACAAGTACAGAACAAGTAGAAACTCTACAACTAGAGGTTCCCTCAGTTAAGAGGTCATGTAGGTAATGCAGAGCATTACAAACAATTAGGCTTGTTATTAGATGTATTCAGGCATGCCTCTGTGACTAACAAAAAATGTGAATGTGATGCATATTAATGATTATTGTTAAAAATAAAATTACTGTTTTGGACTTCCAAAAAATTTCTTTAATATCACTTGAAAGTGGGTTAATCGAATTAAATGTTGAATTGAGCAAAACTTACAATTTACAATGAGGTGGAGTAATCTTTTACTTTAAGTTAATGACGTGCAAAATCCAATGTGCATAGGAGATTACACAATTAAGAAGTCATTATATGATTACAAGACACCCGGTGTATCGATCTAAATTGTGTAAAATATTTGTTGTAGATCGATGAAACTTATTCCATATTTCCGCACGACCTTTTTCGAAATTATCAACTAACCAAGTGAATTCGTTTAGCTAACTGAATGATCATCAATGCAACTTATCACAGATCCTCTATAATATAAGATATTTTATTAAAACATGTCGTCTAAACTACTACTATTACAATGACTCTTTCTTCCGTGCATGAATATACATATATAATAACATGCATAACCCACTTTTTTAATAACACATCCAATTCTTAATTGTTCAACATCAGATTTAGCAACAGATTATAGAAGATATCATAAGTGTACATCAAATTCATAGTATTAGGGTCAGTTGATGATCTTTCAAATTGAGTTGTGCGAAAGACAACACTCTTGTACTAACATAAAATATGTCATCACATCATTAAATCCTTACAAATATTAAAGAAAAGAAAGGATCTGCGTGCACACTTCATGGAGGGGCATCTTAAATAATCTAGATATGAACAACTTAAATTTAGAAGGCCGCTACAGAAGGTAACAAGTTTTTCATATTCACCATAGGCGTTATTAAACAACCAAATTTTTCAGCAGTTATGCGTTGCATCGTCAATCGCATCCTCTAGACAGTTTTAGTAACTATTTAACCAACTCTCTATCATTTCATTCTTAGTAATTATTAAATTAATTTCTAATCATGTTCATCGAGGAATATGTACATTTAATTAAATTCTACTTTTTCAAACATTTGAATGCATAAATAGGCTCATAATTCACTCCACCATCTTACATCCGTAACAACAACACATTTTGGTAAAATACTAGAAAATGACCCGTGCATAGCACGGGTTATACTGCTAGTTTCTCATCTCCAAACAACACGTTATAATATTTAAAAAACAAAAAAAAAATTACATCAGAGGGAATATTTTTCCTATAAGTTAATGTTATGTTACAAATGTTTAATATATAAACAAATTACGATACATAGTCATAAAATATCATATATATTTCATAACATAAATCCTAAAAAATAGAGACCAAATTATAATTTTAAACATTGGTGTCTCAAGATTCAAAAAAAATGTTATTTTCAAAATGACAAAATTTGGACTTTTTATTAAATTGTAACGGTTCTTTATGGCTATATTGAATAAAAAATATTATTACATATCTATAAAATCAATTAACATGTATGTATAATGTATATCTTACCAAAATATCGGTAGTGTCTGAGAAGGTTTAGAAAAGAAAAAAAATTCTTGGTGGCAAAGGTCTATTCATATTCATACATAGAGAAAACTGGGCCTGAGGATAACCTCAGGGATCTCCCTGAGGTTATAAGAAATATTGCTTATAAAGTAAGGGCTCCGCATGGGCAGTTTTGTAAATCTAAATTTTTATCAATAATGCCCTTAAATTTTGTATTGATTTGTTATATCCTCAGGGTTCTAACATGAGGTCATCCTCAGATACATGAAACCCTTCATACATATATAGTCATATAAGACTCAAAATTCAATGGAGGTAAAATTATTTTCATACATAAGAATATAGACATGCTCAATTTATAATGATTTGATACATAAGAAAATTGACATGCTTAAACTATATATATGATTGTATTTTGTAATGCATGTTGATTGTTTATGGGATTTTGCCCGTGCAACGTGTGCTGAATCACAATTTAAAAAAATATTATTAAATTTATATTAAATGATATATTGAAGTTGATATATGTTTATAATATTAAAAAGTAGGTAAAAAAATTTCCATTGTCGTTTATTTTTTCATTGATTATTACTAGTGAGTTATTACACATGTAGTGTTAATTGATATACAAATATCATATGAAAAAATTTAAAAAATATTTTCATATTTTACAAGTAAAATATTTAATATTGTCAATATTGTGTTTTATTTAATATATTTTTATACACAAAGATACAATCACATAATTTTAAACATGTAGAAAAGATATATATAAACTTGTCACTTGTGGTAGTACTACTGTGTATGTTCCACGGTTTACAGTTCAATAGTAGGTTGTATGTTTTACTATAATTATGATTATTGTGAATATCTGTCTCCTTTTAAGAACTTTTCAAATATTTTTTTTGTTAGTTAATTCGTCTGCTTCTCACAAGTACTAGTCAGGAAGAAGACAAACATGTACCTTATTCAGGCAAAACCCTTGCTCAAACTAAAAAGGAACAGTGTTGGCGCTACGACCCCACCATCAAGTATGAAGCATTGAGACGTTATGCTGTCCCCAGATATGCGTACGACTCTAGTTACTGGTCCGACTCCTCAGACTGTGAAGTAGAAAATGTATACATGGCAGGAGAAGAAGGTTACTTGGCAGGAAAAGAAGCTCAAACTGAGAATGAAAAGATCTTTGCTGTAACCAAAGAGGAACTCCTAGGAGCCGAAGAGGAACAGCTCTTTTGCCATGACCCTAGTATCGAGTACAAACCACTTAAACGACATATTGTCCCCAGATTTGCCTTTTCTGACACCTCCTCTACTGACTGGTCTGAAACCACAGACTCCGAATCCGAAACCGAAGCCATGGCAGAAGAATTAACACGAATTCAGAAAGAGAAAATCAGAGCTGAACAGCTCTTTTGCAAAGACTTGTCTAAGTCTCCGTCAGCTGATTTCCAGTCTGTGGCTGAGAACTTGACTAAGTCTTCATTAGCAAAAATCCAATCTAAACCAGCTATTTAAGATTTTTCTTTATTGGTGATGTTATCAACTCTCTATTTTATCGTTTTTTTACCAGGACCTAGTGCTTTATTTAGTTAAAAACTGATTTTTTTTAACAGGTTGAAAGGGAGCCAAAAGCTCAGCAGGAGGGCGGCTGTGCTAAGGATCATAATTATGAGCAAGAGATATGGATTTATTTAGTTATAAACTTTTCGAACTTGGGTTACAGCTTATGTCATTGAAGTTGGGTTGCGGTTTGGCCAAACTCCAAAGATCTTAAATAGTACTGGCTTGATTTGGTTCAGCGCAAGACTCAAAAGCAATTCAAACTTCTTTGATCATGTTACTAGAGGTTGGAATCTTAATCTATACTAGTATACTTACTCTTTGTATCAAAGAAAATTCCCGGTAACAACCAGTCAACCACAATGCTTCTGTTACATGAATATGTTCACATTTAGCTGTGCTTATATATAGGGTTTGGTATTTGTACTAGATTACTGAATTACTGTGGTGTGATATACTTTGTTTCAATAATTAAGGCTTAATTTGGTGGCATCCTATTTGTCGTGGTCTTAAGAGCAAACAAATTAATTTTCTCTCCCATCAAATTACTTGTACCAACCTACTTTAAAACATGATCACATAGTTCGCCATTCAATAATTATTTGCATGTTCTGACATATTTACTTATTGAATCTATACTCTTTCCTTTAAATGGCATGCCATGTATATCGCACGGTATGCCAATTAATTAATTAATTAATTGATAATAACTTATTACAATTAATAAAATAACTATTCTTATATTACCAGAGATAAGTTATATAAAATTAATTAATTAAATTAATAAAATTAAATATTAATTTAATTTATTATTGAAGTTAAGTCTATTAACCAAATAAAAGTCGAGAATATAGTATTATTTACAACTTGGTGGTTCAAGATTTTATTCATTTTAAAAAGTTAAAAATTAGGAATTTAAGATACTTTATCACAATCCGTGCTTCGCACGGGTTATAGGCTAGTATTACTAAATCATAAAATTCAAGTAATATCTTTAATATATTTTATTATATGAATATGTATATATATATATATAGGCTAGTGGTCAAATAGAAACCAATCTTAGAATAGAAACTAGAAACCAACACTAAATAAATTATATTTCATTTATTCTAATGGCCCCGCCAGGGGCACCTTCACAAAAAGTGTTTAAAATTATTGGCTCCATCCAGCAAAAAAAAAAAAAAAAAATTACTGTTCACGCTGACGTCACTGCCACGTCAGCAGTGAACAGTAATTTTTTTTTTTTTTACTGGATGGAGCCTAGAATATTATGAACTTTTTGTATTGGGGTACCCCTAATTTGGTCATTAGATTAGCTTGAAATATTTAATTTAGGTTTAGTTTCTAGTTTCTATTCTAATTTAGTTTCTATTAGAACAAGACCCTATATATATATTAACAAAAACAGGGGAATCAGTAGGAATGTAGATAAATAAATGATAACTAGCATGATAGCCCGTGCAAAGCACGGGCCATATAATAATTCATAGAATTTTTTCGTGTAAGTTTACTTCACGTATTTCGATCTAAGTATTATGTTATAATTTCAAAATATTAAAGATTCTGAATCGTAAGAGTTATATTTTTAGTTTTTTTTTGTCAATGTGAGAAAAATGATTGATTGAAAGTAGTAGGTAAGGGTTAATTGTAACTGCCAAGTATTACTACAATAATTTTGGTGTATTGAAATGCGTGAAAAAAAAAAGTTGACTTATTTATTTTGGGACGGAGGAAGAATTAAATATTATATTATTTCTAATTTGTAAAAAATAATGTAATGTGATGAAAAATTACAAATAATAGAGTCACATAGTTCTGCTTAGAAAATCTCAGCGTATATTTCAAATTTTGGATCATTTTCTCCGACTAATTTCGGAGAACAAGAAGAACAACAAATTTATCCTAATAATTGTGCGCGTTCAAAATAAATAAATGATGTGTGCTTTTCTAGGATCATGGTATTTGACTATTTTAGATGTATCCTTTCAATAGCAAATTGACCATAACAAAATCTTTTCTTCAAATACATTGTACCATCAGTTGTCATAAGCGAAATTTCAAAAATCCAAGGTAATATCTCATATTTCAAGACAAGACATATTTAGACATGTACAAATTCAACCAAATAAACGAGTAACTAAATTAAACTGTCATATCTCATAATGGGTTTTTAAAATGAGATTCGTTAATGTATGCACTGAATGAATTATATTCTAAAAGTTCACGTGTACAATAAAATTCAATCTATGAAAATAAGATATATATAAATAACTACGATAATGAGACATCCAATAAATATCATTTAAATTTGAGGTAACACCAAAATAATACCCGAGAAATAAAAAATACACATACCACATCCGTGATCATAAGACATTGTATATATCAGCGATTTTTGAGTTTATCAGTTTCACACCGGGATGAAACTCGCATTGGAGTTTAAAACTCAAGTGAAACTGGTATATTTTTATTTAATTTTCATTTTATAGTTGTAAAACTCATTTTTTATGAAATTAAAAATATTATCATATTACGAAAATGCTGCAAAAATATAGTGCAAGTGACTAAAGATATCACAACCATATTGACATTTTTTTTACCAGATCCAAATCCCATACGTAAATTATTTCTTAGTTTAAATATTTTAATCTTTTTTATTAGTCAATCTATAAAATACCCAATGCTAATAGGAATAACCGATATAATGCAATGTTTCAAAAAAAAAATTGATACAATTCAAAAATATTTAAAATAGAATATTATACTGATATCGAGTAAAAATATGTTATACACTTTATTTATCATTTTTTGTATTAATTTTAAGATAAACATAGTCTGTCCATTAGACTAAGATATAGACATAATTGTTAAAATAGAAAAATATTGTTACAAATTTTTATATATCTATTTGCACTTCCGCCCATTTACCTACTTGAGATAAATTCCTGCTTATTTTCCGACACCTACCTCCTCAATTAGTTTTTTTACCAATATTTAGCCACCTTGGTACCTTTCATACTTAAAATAAAATATTATACTAATATCGAGTAAAAATTTGTTATACACTTCATTTATAATTTTTGTATTAATTTAATAATAAACATATTATGGTCATTTGACGAAAATATAGACATAATTGTTAAAAGAGAGAAATATTATAATAAATTTTTATTGACTTTTTTTCACTTCCGCCCGTTTACCTACTTGAGATAGACTTCTACTCATTTTCCATCACTTACCTTCTTACTAAATATGTCCCAAATTAAGGAGTGCTTTATGTTTATATCCCACTTTATTCATAATTTATAAATATGTCCTAGGATTAAAATTTAACTCTTATTTAACTCATGTACATATAATTATACATATATTTATATTTAATAAGACCAAAATACCCCCTAATACATAATAATATCTATTCTCTTTCTTTTTCCCTCCTCCTCCTCCTCCCACGTCCCACCCTTTTTCTCCGATGTACATTGCCGCCACCGTCACTTTCTCCTCCGAGCTCTGGCCCCGCAGGGGCACCCTTTCTCGTCAACCCATAATCAACGAAACAAGAGAAGAGAGCAACGTCGAAAGGCTCTTGATTTTCCAAGCTCCTGTTACTATTGGTAGCTTTTATCTACTACAAGGTGGTAACTTTTATTTTCCTTCTATAATCAGCTAGGTTTCGTATTAGTGGGTATGTGTCTTTGGTAGTGGGTATTACTTTTGTGTCTTGGTGTCAAAAAGTCTTCCAACTGCAACTTGATGCAGTTGTGCAAGTGTGTTTTCAAAGCAGGCCTCAAAACCTGCTCTTCAATATATATAAATCTGACGTTTATAAAAAAAAAAGTCTAGTGCTCCGGCTGTTTCACATGGGACATCCAAATTAATGACAAAAATTAAAAATAAATAAGTAGAGGACAAAATTGTCTTTTAATAATGTATAGTTAGTGAGTTAATCATGGTTACAATTAAAAATGGGACATATTAATAAAAAGGGATATATTTATAATTACAATTAAGAATGGGACATATTCGTAAATGACTTATTTAAATGGGACATATTAGAAAAAAACCCTTAATTTTTTGACCAATTTTCGACTAAAATAAAATATTATACAATCGAGTAAAAATATGTTATACACTTCATTTTCATTTTTTATATTATTATGGTCGTTTAACGAAAGTATAGACATAATTGTTAAAAGAGAGAAATATTATAATAAATTTTTATAGATCTATTTTCACTTTCGTCCGTTTACCTACTTGAGATAGACTTCTACTCATTTTTCGTCGCCTACCACCTCATTTTGATTTTTTTTTTTTTACCAATTTTCGGCCACCTCGATACCTTTCTTAATTCTGATTTCGACGACATCATATCTGTCAATTTATATTTTCTCTCCGATTGCCATTTTTTACTATTATATGAGAACAATATTTTAATGATTTTATACCTAATAAATCATAAAACTAATATGAGCATACATATATGAGTATATGAATATCATAAGTTTAATTCTTCTCAAAATTCAAATTAAAAAAATTGGTATAATTATATGGGCATTTTTATCCTGAGTAAATTATAAAATAAATATTGCTACTATAATTAGTATAATTATATAAGCATTTTTATCCTGAGTAAATTATAAAATAAATATAGCTAATTAGTGAGTTATTTGAGCATGTAGTGATTGAGTTTAAAAATATGTCACAAAAAGATGATTTGGTTTAGTGGTTGTACATGTGAACATAAAGTTAAAGGTACCTAAAGGTTATGGGTTCAATTCCTTTTTTTTTTGCCAAGGTTATGGGTTCAATTCCTTTTAACTTCAAAGTTTTTTTACATTAAAATAGACTAAGGACAAATTCGTAATTTACTAAATAGCCTCAAAACCCATGTTGGCATATAATAGATATAATGGATAACAGGGAATTGTTTCATTTTTCTTCTTGTGTTACAAGGTTTAGTTAACTTGCATCTCACTAAACAATATTTGTGGAAACTGGAGGTCCATTAGTGGGTGAGCGGCGAGCCTGGTATCTGCACTGTACATACAAGTCTTGGTTGATGCTTGGCAGTGGATGTTGGATTGTTCATGTGCTCGTTAGGAAGTGTAATTGTTTCATGACTTGTGCTCTTTTTAAAAATGTGCGGTGATTGATATTAGAGTAGTTTAATGATGTGTTCAATGTGGTGAGTGCAGCTAATGCCTAATGGTGTCTATTTGGTTTTTAACACTTTATTTTTTTCTAGGATGATTTTTCTGCATGAACTTTTTTGATACAGCAAAGTAAAACCATGAACTCGGGTGATGAGTGATGACTACCTAGTAAATTCTGTATGAGTTCTAAAACTTTTCTCAGTTGCATTTGCATACTCTTAATTCACCAAGATATTCTTAATTCACTATGAATATTAGCATAAACTCTGTCTAACTTCGGATATGGTGGAAATCAAGATTACAAGAAAGAATGTAATGCTCAGACAACTTAAAGATTGTCCTTTTTTTGAGTGACGCTCAAAAAGTCTAACTTGGAGCCCGCGTTGGAAAGCCCTCGCGGAGGAGAACACTCTCCAAGCACAACTTGTTGCAAACATGCACACAAGGCACACTCAACTTGGAGCTCAAAATGACTTGGCAATGTGGATCTAAAAACCCACATTTTCTAACAGCTCTTACTCCATGACTTAATTAAAAAAATTTGAATGATACTGATGTGGCTCGATTTGCTAAGGTTGTCAAGTTTCAAGATCCGCTGGGAATAGGAAAATCTAAATCTGAACTAATTTCTCTAGCTGACAAGGACGTGGATGAAAAAGGTTACATTGTTCTTAGTATCTGAAATCATTGTAAAGTAGTAAAATCTATGAACCGCTCTCAAATTTGTTTTCCCCCATTAATTTTGAATTTAAATATTTGAACGAGCATCTGCTTGATTATGTGGTGAATGCTACTAATATAGTGGGTCTAGTGCAGGGCATCCTTCCTATCCAACTAATCAAGACTAATGTGTAAATGCTTCGGAAATCATGTGGCTTGTGTTAAAATTTTTATACTTTAGGTTTAAGTCAGTCGGTCAAATGAATGAGGTTTTAGCTACTGGAAAAATTCTGTTTGATGGTTAACAAAGATTATCAAGCCATGGTCTTTTACGTACCACTGAAGAAATGCATAAGTTTGGATGGGTAACATTAGTGAATTTTCCTTGTTCTGAGTCATTACTTGTAATAATTAACTGTCGAAAGGCTCTTCTTATCGAGAATAATCTGCAAGCAAGAAAAGTGACAATTTAAATTAAAATCAAGTATGTTTTGAATGAAGAGAGTTCAATAAATACAACAGCAGGGACAATGCAGACTGCAGAGTGGCACCAAGGCACAAAGCTAGACTTGTCCAACATGCAGTTGGGTTGATTACAAACGAAATTCTAGCAAAACGCACACTGATTATGGTTGTGGTTCTTACTCATAGAAATTGCAAATAATTGGTCACGGTTATAGTTTTATAGTCAAAATCATATCAAATAAAACCAAACCACGGCATGTATTATTTTATGTACAGTATTGAAACAAATTTAAAAATTGAAGACAAAATGACAAATCTTTTCATTTAAAATTGGAACTGGAATTGGGGTGTACCATTCAGTACACAAAACCGAACGGCACCAATGGTATGGTTGTGGACTTCTGGTTCCTAATGCTAAAAGCCCCGCCTAATTGGTTTCCACAGCGGTCCGGGGTTAAAATCGTACCAACATGCACCATGATCATCCCTACCCCTACTGTATGAAATCACCGATAATGGTTTATAGTATTGTTGATAAAGATAATAAAAGATCTTATGCTTGACCTATTAATTCTGTACTGCATGTATGGAAAAACCAATTACTAATCACCTTGTACAGTGCCTGGAAACTGAAATCCCATAGCACGACTGTATGCGTCATCCTTCTACTCCAGAGTGACTGCAGGATTCCCTTCCACATTTTCAGAATCAAGAATCGACCAGTTCACATTCCTTTCAAATCCATGCTGTTACAGAGAAGCATCTCCAAAAGTCGAAAGAGATATATGACAAGTGACAACCTTAAAGAAGTGTAGCTGTTTCATCGAAGACAACATTCCAGATTTGCAAAGGTCAATAAAATTTGATGGAACTGCAAAATTAGAATAACAAGACTACATCTTTGGTGACTTTGGACAACTACATTGCTCGCTAAATTTCTTCGAAAAACGATGTTTTTGTGCTCTCAAAAAGACTGAGAAGACCCAGATTAAGGCTGAAGTAAATCATTGAATGTCTATGCGGAGTATGGAAGGGTTCAAAAAACAGTATAAGATTCTGAAAAAGGAATTTAACAATATAAAACTAATTCTAATTCTAGTGATTAGTTATATTGTTATTGGTACTTCATGAACAAATCAGTAAGTCCCCCGTATGAGAGAAAATGAAATATATACAGACAACTCATACAACTGCTAAAGAGATTAATGATAGATTGTGTACCTGCTGTATTGCACCAGGTCCAAATTGTGGGAAACAATGCGGCACACCTCCACTGTTCGAAGATTATGCAGTCAGTCAAATGGGAGATTCAAGTCTTTAGGAGAATAGGCAATTCACAATGTCTGCTATGCAGAATGATTTTTCAGGAAGTAAGACAGATTCGAAAAGTTTCCACTTTTAATTTAGCAATTAGGATATAAGTATTACATAATCGAAAAAGTAATACTCCTGTTCCACAAAAAACTCTTTTGATGTCAAGAAAATAAAATGACCTAAAAGAGCTGTTCATGCATGTAATGGATACAGTTTCATCAACTTTGATATCATAGCTTCATTATCATGTCATTATTTCTATACCAAAAGCTAATAAGTTCTGGGCAATATGGAAACAAAATGCATCCCCAAAATGTTAAAAATAAAATATAAAAAAAAATAAAATCTAATGGGACTTTTTTACGAGGACAGAAGTAAGTTTGCTTCTGCAAGTAATGAGTTTGGTCAAATAAAGGAAATAAACCTGATTTGTCCATTGAATACAGCATCTGGTCGAACGAACAGGAGATCTTTGCCAGCAACTTTCCACGATGTAACACCACCACCAAGTAAGTAAAGCTCAGCCTCACTGCAAATAGTTTTCCCAATCAGAAACAGTCTATTAGAGGTCTTACACAAAATACCTTACCATAATTATCGGTCACCATTTGTGAATAATGGCCTAGTAGAAGATATTTTGTAAATCTTATAAATAGTGAATGACTGAATGAGGTTCAACACAAAGTTCAGATTTTTCCCCCTTTCTTTATATGGTATAGCCGTATTGGATATCATGCAGACACAGAATTACGTCTGTGTCAAAGTGATCGAAGAAGGATCTTATAACTCATTTAAACAAAGTCCATATCTGTAAGTTTTGCTATCTAGCGACATACTCAGCATATAGTGCTAATGCTTGTCAGATAACTTAATTAAACAAATATATGCATCTTCTATAATTTATAATGTTTATACCCATAGAAAACATAACTTTCAGTCTAAACATGTTACCCCTATTCAATTCTAAAAAAATGTAGGAGCATGGTAAAACAGTCAGCCCATATATTTCAATGAAGTAAATCAACACAAACACCAATAAACAAATCATATTAACAACAAGAATTGGTAGGACAGTTCGAACTCAAGACGTTCCTCTCCTCAAACCAAAACCGGACGCTAATAACATGTTAAGTAACCAATCATATTAACAACAAGAATTGGTAGGACAGTTCAATTTTTGTTGTCTGCTGGTATTCGGGGAGTCTCTCAGCCTAATAGCCACGAAGCTGTATCGACCTGACATTTGGTTCGAGTGAAGTAGAAGTTTTGTGGTCTAACCATGTGCAGTAGTACTGCAGAGGTGGTTAGGAATTTTGTGACCACGGTATCAATCTCCTTCCCTGTCAAATTGTGACCAGCTATGGCAGAGACTAGCCGAGGGAAGCACTTAATGATCCTTAAGAGTAATGCCTTTTGTTTTAAAAAAAAATTCGGAAGTATGCTGCAAAGTGCAAACAAAAAATACTTAACACATAACTTCACATAATTCTCATCTAGCAGTATCAGTCAGTAAACTAATCCTACTTAACACATAAAAAAATTTCGGAAGTATCCTGCAAAGTGCAAACAAGAAATACTTAACACATAGCTTTTCCTTGGTACGCAGACTCACCAAACAGCAAAGTTTCTTTGCTAGCTGGCCTTCGGAAAAGAAATGGAGTTCCCGGTATTGGCCTATTGACAGGTTTAGCAGATACAGTAGCTCTGAGCCAAAAAATATGTGTAGCATAATGTTCCCCTTTCTTCCCTGTTACATTGAAGCTAAACATGTAGGTGCTACCACTCTGAATTGGACACTGTATGAGTTATAGAAACTGTTTCAGCCCATGCCTAACTGAGACAAATAAGCATCAACTTTGTCAAATTGATAGCATGCTCTGAACTAAGTTCATAAAAATATACGATACATAAATTGAGTATCAACCAACGGATAAGTTATATTGTCTATGATTATAAACATTGAATTGGACGTTGTGTCCTGTGACCTTGCCAAACATAAAATTAGTGCTTGCAGATGAGATGGGTGCAATGTTAACTGTAGAAATATTTACATAGCCCTTATGTCTTGCTGTAATTTTCTTTTTAACAGCAAACTTATGTGAGCTGTATTTGTGAATAGTATCTTATGGGTACTATATAAAACTTGCAATACAACTTTCTAGGTTAAGAGCTTAAAAATATCTGTAGCCTCCTTTCTTGCTTAGATGAAACATTCTGAATAGCTCTTATCAAATAAATTAGAACCTTGATTTTCTTCATGGTATCAGAGCTCACCAGGTTGAGCAATTAAATCAAAACCCCAAAAATCCTTCCGCAAATATATCTTTAAATCAAAGCCAAACAAAATCATGGGAGATAAAAATGAAAGTAACAAGAAGAGTACTGTGCCTTATGCTGATCCTTTCTATTTGGGAAGTTCAGATTAGTCTAATACACCTCTGGGATGTATCATCTTCGATGGGAAGAATTATATTAATTGGAGCAGAAGTGTTAAAATGGCCCTGGGATCCAAGAATAAGCTGGGACTGATTGATGGTAAGATTACTAAACCTGCAATTGGTGCTGATGATTATGATAAATGGGTTAGAAATGATTATATGCTAAGATGTTGGTTACAAGTTAGTGTAAACCTTAAAATTGCTGAACAAATGTTGATTGTCAATTCTGCCAAGGAATTTTGGGATGAGTTAGCAGAACGATATGGCCAGTCTAATGCCCCTGAATTATATATGTTAAAAAAGGAACTAAATGAGAAGCAAAATAATATAAGTGTGGGTGATTATTATGGAGCTTTTAAGTCATTTTGGGATCAGATTAGTAGTTTAGATGGTATTCCACAATGTTCTTGTGGAAAAATGGCAGAATGTACTTGTAGTCTGATGAAAAAAATTGCAGAAAGAGATGAAAGGAACAAGGTCATTGATTTTCTCATGGGATTGAACAGTGGTTATGACAACTTGAAGCAAAATATTATGAGCATGGAACCACTTCCCTCTGTGAACAAAGTTCATCAAATGGTCTTACAAGTTGAGAAGCAAAAAGAAATTAGCAGTGTTCTTGAAATTGGAACTGAAATGAGTGCTTTGGCAGCTACCAGGCAGAATTACAATTATTCTCGCCAAGATACAAATTCAGCTTATACTCATCAAAACAAAAGTTCTACTTATCCTCACCAACAAAGTAGCTCTGCATATCTTTTAGCAATAATAGAAGGGAGACAAAAGAAGAAAAGCTTAAGAAGAAATGTGACCATTGCAATATGAGAGGACACACTAAGGATCAGTGCTTCAAGATCCACGGATATCCTGATTGGTTCAAGAATGGAAAATCAAAAGATGGAAAATATGCTGGAAATGTTGGAAGCAATGCAAGCATTGGAGATGATTTTATGCAGGACACACCTCTGGACTCTGGAAATAATGCTGATTTGAAAACAACTGATCAGGAGGATACTCAAATGCTTAATATTGTGGTCAAGGAAGTGATGAAAGCGATGAACCAAAAGCAACAATCGGGAAATTCTTCAGGTAGTAGAGTAAACCTAAGTAACTTTGCAGGTATTATATCTACTTCTAATGCTTGTTCATACTATGAAGTGTTTGATAAACAATCATGGATAATAGATTCGGGAGCTTCAGATCATATGGCTAGTTGTTCTAGTTTCTTTACCAATCTAAAAAATTTAAAGAAACATGTGAATGTCGGAATGCCAGATGGAACAATAAGAAGTGTTAAGCAGATGGGAACTATTTTTCTTAGTCCTCACATTATTCTGAAAAATGTTTTACTCATGCCTGAATTCAAGCACAACTTACTCTCGGTTAGTAAATTGGTGGAAGAAACGAAGCTCCGAATAGTTTTTACTGATGATGGATGTTTGTTTCAGGACCCTTTTGATCAGCAAGTTGTGGCTTTTGGAAGAAAACATGGAGGATTGTATAAGTTTGAACTTAAGCAGGAGAAAGGCAAACAGATTGTGAAAGACTCAGAAGAAAGGAGTATTTTTGTTAAGAATATTTTGGGGGTGTTTGGAAGTTAGAGGTTTGGGGAGAAATTAGAGGTTTGGGGTAGATTAGAAGTTTGACCAAATCAAACATCTAATGTGAGTGTTTGGTTGTTAGAGGTTTGAGTTAGAGGTTTGGGATCAAAAAGCTGATTAA
This sequence comes from Kitagawia praeruptora, assembly GCA_037693485.1. Classification (NCBI taxonomy): domain Eukaryota; kingdom Viridiplantae; phylum Streptophyta; class Magnoliopsida; order Apiales; family Apiaceae; genus Kitagawia; species Kitagawia praeruptora. Next base: position 30,759,196 of record CM075350.1, read on the forward strand.
TTTTGAAAAAGCTCATTTTAGGAGCTTTTTCAATTAGAGGTTTGCTATGTATCACAAAAAGTTATTCAAAAAGCTATTTACCAAACAATTTTATTTAAAACAGCTAATTTAAATCCGCTAGTCAAAACAGCTAATTCAATCCGCTAGTCAAAACAGCTAATTCAATCCGCTACAGCTAACAACTATCAGCTAATTGCCAAACAGGGCATTTGTCAGTTTGTAAAAGGAATCCTATGATAGATAAGGGAAGAACTAATTTAAGTTTAATGCACAAAAGGCTTGGACACACTTCTTTGTCCAAAATTATGCACTTGGCATTTTGTGATTGTAAAGGGATCAGTGAATATTTTTGTGACACTTGTTTTGTGGCTAAACATCACAAGCTTCCATTTTATCCTAGTAATTCAGTTGCCAATGGTATTTTTGATTTAATTCACGTAGATCTATGGGGTCCTTATCGAACTCAAGCAGTGACAGGTGCTAAATATTTTTTAACTATCGTTGATGATCACTCTAGAGTTATTTGGACTTATTTATTGTCCAACAAAGAGCAAGTTAAACATACTTTTACGTGTTTCATTGCATATGTTGATAATCATTTTAATATTACTGTGAAGACGGTAAGAAGTGATAATGGGACTGAACTATTTCAATCAGAATGTTCAATTTTGATGGCAGAGAAAGGAATCAAGCATCAAAGAAGTATGGCAGGTAATCCTCAACAGAACGGAAGAGTAGAGAGGAAGCACCGTCACTTAATAGAAACAGCCAGGGCAATCAAGATTCATGCCGGACTTCCAAACAACCTATGGGGTGAGTGTGTTCTTGCAGCAACTCACATAATTAACCTTTTACCTAGTGCAGTTCTCAATTGGGAAATACCTTTTGAAAGGTTAATAAAACGATCTGCAAATTATGATCATCTAAAAGTAATTGGTTGCTTATGTTATGCCAGCAACACTCAAACAAAAGGAGACAAATTTGCTCCGAAAGCAACAAGATGTGTTTTGCTTGGTTACCCTCCTGATCAAAAAGGATATAGGGTGTTTGATCTTAAATCTAAAAGAATTTTTGTTTCTAGAGATGTAGTTTTTAAGGAAAACATTTTTCCTTTTAAACAGACAGTGGAACAGGTTTCTAACATTCCTTATACTTTACCTATTAATGTTGAAGATGCAGATGAAATGATCTTAATTGATCAAGAGCAAGACGGTCAAAATTTAGAAAATGTTGATACAGTTAATTATAATGGAGATGATAGGCTCGTTCACGAAGAAGCTTCTTTGGGAGATCAAAATGAAAATATTTTGCTTCAAGAAATGGAACATACAATGCAAACACATTCACAACCAGATGTTACAATAAGAAGATCAGATAGAGAGAGAGAAGACCGCCTCCAAAATACAAGGAGTATGTTTGTGACAAAAGACTTCAACAACTCAAAGATACCGAGGAAGAATAAGCTGGGAGCAGTGCAAGCATGACATATATTAAGCTTGACAATGCAGATTATTATACCCCAGAATATGTAAGATCCTTAAATAATGTTCTGAAAATGAAGGAACCAACAACTTATAATCAAGCTGCTAGGGATCCAAGATGGATATCGGCAATGGAGGAGGAAATAAATGCTCTAGAAATGAATGACACCTGGAAAATTGTGGATCTACCAGAAGGAAAGAAAGCCATTGATAGCAAATGGGTGTACAAAATGAAGTTTGATGAAGATGGGAATGTGACAAGATTGAAGGCAAGATTAGTAGCTAGGGGAGATAAACAAGTTGCTGGAAAAGACTACAATGCAACTTTTTCTCCTGTTGCAAAATTTGCAAGCGTAAGAATTCTTATTGCATTAGCTACTTCAAAAAATTGGAAACTTCACCAGTTAGATATAAACAATGCTTTTTTGCATGGATATTTAGATGAAGAAATACATCTAAAGATTCCAGATGGTTTTGGTTCAATTGGAGAAGGGAAAGTTTTTAAACTTATCAAAAGTATATATGGGTTGAGACAATCTTCAAGACAATGGAATGTGGAGCTAAAGGCATTTCTATTTTTCCATGATTTCAAACAATGTAGAAGGGATTATTCCATATTTGTTAGAGATATAACAATAAATATTGCATCATTTTAGTTTATGTAGACGATCTTCTCTTGACAGGTGATGATGAAGATAGTATAGCTGAGATGAAGTTGGAATTAGATAAAGCTTTTACCATAAAAGATTTGGGATTGCTGAGGTATTTTCTGGGTATTGAAGTTAGTAGAAGTGAAAAAGGAACAATAATCAATCAGAGAAAAAATGCCATAGATATTGTTCATGATACTGGAATGGATAATTGTACGCCTTGTGCATTTCCATTTCCTAAAGGAGTGAAGCTTTCTACAAAATATGGAGAGATAATGGAAGATCCAGAAAGCTACAGAAGACTGATCGGAAGACTCTTATATCTTAATTTATCAAGGCCTGATCTGTCCTTTTCTGTGCAACAATTGAGCCAATATTTAAGCTGCCCTCGAAAGCCTCATATGCAAGCTGCAATGCATGTTGTAAGATATTTAAAGGGAACAACTGATCTGGGACTGTTTCATCCTAGTGATGGTGAACAAATATTATCTGCTTACAGTGATGCAGATTGGGGAAGTTGTGCATATAGTGGAAGATCATTAACTGGTTATTGTATTTTCTTGGGTTCTTCTTTAATATCTTGGAAGACAAAGAAACAGAAAGTGGTTTCAAAATCATCTTGTGAAGCAGAATTTAGAAGCATGTCTTAGACAACTAGCGAGATAGCTTGGGTGACTGGAATATTTGAAGACCTATCTCACAATGTGCCATTGCCAGTGACGTTGTTTTGTGATAATAAGTCAGCAGAGTATATTGCACATAATCCAGCACATCATGATAGAACAAAACATCTGAAGCTGGATTGCTACTATATTAGGGACAATATTGAAGATGGTTCCATCATTACGGTGCATGTGAAGTCCTCTCTTCAGCTGGCCTACATCATGACAAAATCATTGCCTGCTTATCAACATTGGTTTCTTTCTTCCAAGTTAGGCCTTGCTACTTTGTCCCAAGTCCAACTTGAAGATGGGGTGTAGAAATATTTACATAGCCCTTATGTCTTGCTGTAATTTTCTTTTTAACAGCAAACTTATGTGAGCTGTATTTATGAATAGTATCTTATGGGTACTATATAAAGCTTGCAATACAACTTTCTAGGTTAAGAGCTTAAAAATATTTGTAGCCTCATTTCTTTGCTTAGATGAAACATTCTGAATAGCTCTTATCAAATAAATTAGAACCTTGATTTTCTTCACCGAGCTTTACCTATAATGAAAAGGCCAGAGGAGATGCTTTGTTTCTTATTAATGTACCAGAATTATAATTTAGTTAAGACAAGCTCAGTTAGCTTTTGCAGATTTATTAATATGCTTGTTTCAATTTTTGGCTGAGTTGAACTTAGAACTACCCCAATCATATACACATTCTCAATCTTGTAGGTGAATGTATAGTAATTGTTTGGATCATTACAATCCTAATTTAGATATAGAGAGGTGAATGTATAGTAATTGTTTGGATCATTACAATCCTAATTTAGATAGAGAGGAAATAGAGGAAATGATTTCATCATATTTTTCTTGAACTATCCCAAGCATATACACATTCTTAGAACTACAATAAATCTCTATAAATTAATATAGTCGGGACCAGAATTCTATTAATTTATAGAGGTATTAATTAATCGATAAATTAATAATTATTAATTTATAGAGGATTTTTGACATAAAAAAAAAATTAATTTTCAGTTATATACATTTAAATAGAATGAATTTTACAATTTTTGTTTTATACTTAATTCAATTAAACATTTTCGGAATCTTTTGCATGTAAAGAAGCACTCAAGATATCAAAAATATTGATTAATGACTTTTTCATGCTTTACAAAAACACTACATTCGAACTTTTGGATGTAACAAAGAGGGTTAAGGATGAGTTTCGTATCGATTCAAATTTTAAGAATCCTAAAATCATATTTTATAATAGGGGTAATAGTGTAATACATATATTTTTATGATTATAAAGTATTTATTAATTTATAATATTATTGGGACCATATATTTATATAGGGTTTTTTCAAAAAAATTATTATCTTATCGAAATTGATCATTTTTTAAACTGGCCCAAGTTGGGATCGGGGGAAATTTTAATTTAGAGAGATTACTAATTTATCGAGTATTAATTTAACGAGGTTTTACTGTATAATTTTATTATTTGTTTATATGTCATTTTTTTCATTATTCTTTGCAACCTCAGCCTATTTTTTATTGGAATTTTGTTTTTATAGGTTCAAGATTGGTGTAATAACATTGCATTATAGACTTGCAATAGAGATGGCATTAACATATTTTAAGGGAAGCAAAATCTTATAAGATAAATCAGGTCATTTTCACTTTAACATATTTTAATGAGTATGCTCCCTTTGCGGCTAATTGTGGACGATTGTAATCGTATTGATATGAAAAGCAGTATCTATCCATGTGGAAAGACAAAGATTATCATCTTACTCTCTCAAATTTATAATTATATGATCCATGTTCATAACTCAAACTTGTGCATCATACTCAATAATATTATTGTTGGCGTTTATATGCAGTCCTTATTGGCATTCACTATTAACACATAACACTACTCATATTACAATTTCATAATTACGAGTTTCCAAATTAAAAATTATTAAACCAACCGCTACCTTCTTCTTTTAAACAAAATTAGAGACATTCAAATAGAGGCTCGTACCTTGCACGGGCTGTTACGCTAGTTATATGATTACAAGACATCAGGTGTATCGATCTAAATTGTGTTAAAAATTTGTTATAGATCGATGAAACTTAGTCTTACATATTTCCGCACTACCACTACTGAAACTGTAAGAACTTGTATTAAAAATGTAATTATTATTATTGAATGGAATAAATATTTATCTGATTTATTCAACTCGATGGAACGATGTGTTATAGACGGATATTTTTATCGTTATATGTATTTAATTGAGGTTAGAGAGTTCCCCGTATATGTTAAAAAAAAATGTGTTAGTTGATCGTATTCTTTTAATTAAAAAAAAAATCATGTTAGTAGTATTTGTCGTTTCGGCAGACCGTACTTTTAAAAGCTCAGCGGTTTCGTTTTTAAAAGCGTATTTATATCAAAACTGATCAAATAAATTTTAAAATATTCTTGTCTCAAGTTTTATTTATTCTATCATGTTTGAGGATTTTTCAAATTATTTTCGTGAATTCTCGTAAAAGATTCGCCTTTCGTTTTATATCCGTAAGTCAGTTAATCGGCATTTTGAGACCAGATGCACGAAAACCAAGATACCAATCATTCATATTATAATATTCAAGCTTTTGGCAAAGCCACCACTTATTAGCACAGCCAAACCCACTCAAACACAGCCATCATTCAGCTGTATTATTGCTTCCAATAATCAAAATTTCTACCAACCAAATACTCTCTCAAGTGTTCTTCATTTTCAAGCTCCAAATCGGAGGCCTTCCCGGAATCGAAATCAAACGTTCTAGCAGTCAAAACAAAGGTATAAAAATCTAGTTTCTAAATATGTGCCCAGAATTCGTGGGGGATCAATATTTGATTTTATATGATTTTTACAAAATTCGAATTTAAAGATTCAAAATTATGATTTTTCGTAAACTTGATTGTTTATGTGATTTGATGATTCCATGTTGTAGATAATTTTCTCCTGATCAGTTTGGTATATCATATGTTGATTTTTGAGTTCCATATCAAGTAGAAATCGAGGTTTGATTGTTGTGTTCTTCGTGTTCTTCGTGTTCTTCGTGTTCTTCGTGTTCTTGAGAATCAAACCAATAATTGGAGGTGTTATCGGAGTCCGATTTCGACGATCTTACAGTCGAATCGAAGCTCACATCATCTAGTTTCCTAATATGCAATCCATTTCATCAAATGATCAATTTTCAATTTTATATGAATTTGTAAAGAAATCTGCCGAATTTTCCGACCACCTTGCCGGATTTTGGTTGTGTTTTTGCTGTTTTCGTTGGCACGGTTGGGTTCGTCTTGAAATTTTGCTCAAAATGCATATATTACACGCTTGATTTGGTTAAGTTATGTGTAAGTTATGGTCGCCGGAAAAAAATTTCAGATTTCCGGCGAACCTCCATTAAAGCTGGTCACCGAGCTTTTTACCGATTGATACCTACACTATTGAAGATGATGAAGTTGGAATACTGTAGTTTCAAGATTCACACTTTGGTCCCTGATTTTTTGAAAATCTGTTTTCAAATAAATTAAATCCGAAAATCATTTTTTTTATAAATGATTTTTAATTTGAAAAATTATTTATAAATTCGAAAAATGATTAAATTTTTTTTTTTCTAAATTTCAGAATAATATTTCCGGAAATTTTTTATTTTAAATTTGGATTTTGTTTTTATCATTTTATTTAATTAATGATATTACAAAACATTTCTTAAATTGTTTTAATTAGAATTAATTACTTTTAATTATGTTAATTAATTTTAAATAATATTTAATTGATTTAATTATTTAATAAATGATTTTATTTATTAAATAATTTTATTAATTAATTATTTATTTATTTAATTGATATAATTGAGGATATTTAATTCCAAATTAGCCCGTTTTGAGTTTTAAATGCTTTAAAAATATTAGAAAAATCCCAAAAATTATGAAAATTGTTTTAAAAATATTTCGAAGCGAGATTTAATTTATGACGAGGTTTGGACATATGTTAAAAATATTTGTAGAGTTCCATTAATTGATTACGTGATCTGAATGTGTCCGCTAGGGCAATATAAATGTTACGTGCTAAATGAATTATGTAAATTATGTGAATTACATGAAATACGTGGATTGAATAGGGAGATGTATTAGTATTTGATTCTAGACGTTTATTATAGAGTCGAGTCAGAGGAGCAAAGGAAAAGCTAAAGCAGAAGGTTACGAAAATATTTAAACGGACTTGACCTTATTATCAGGCAAGTATTTTTCTATCACTTGTTATCCTATTAAATATACAAATGCTATGCCATGTATCCCTTTAAATTATTGTTCAAGAAATCATTCTTAAATTATTCACAGCATGAATCCATTGAATTATTCTTATCAACTTTGACGAGATTCATTTAAATTATCATTGACGATTCATTTCAACCTTTTTAGGCATTCGCTCTAGTCGATGCCTTATTACTCTTGATTAATTATTATTACCCAGATTGTGGCGTCGACGAACGCCTATAATATCGTTGCATTCGATTTACCCATTTCTTGTATCGATCTAGACGACACTTATTGTTATTATTGTTGATTCTTCATTATCACCCCATTGTTGTATCGAACTCATTGATACTAGATGTTGTACCATTTGTTATCATACATTCACTTTGAGTTGTTTTCCTGGAACGTGAACTTCCAGTGATTGTTGTGATCGAGGTTGTCAATCTTCCGACACCTAATTATGATTTAAAGGTTGTCAATTGTACCGACACCTGAACGTAAGGTTAGAATTGGTGGATTTATATAAAACTTGACCTTAATTGGTCTGACCATATATTGGTCGATGTGTAAGGCCTTTCAGTGCCTTGGATCCGATGAGGACTTTGCTTTGTGCACTGTCCGGGTTAGAGCGTGACTGATCAGCATGCCTAACTTTGTTTTTAAAATTATGAGATGGACCAGTTCTAACATTCTGAGTAATTGACTCTAGTTGATGTTGAGCCACTTTCTTATGGCATTATTGATTGTCGGAACTTATCCGAATTTATCTGTTCATATCACTGAACTTGATTCACCTTTCAGATATTCCAGTATGGCTTGTAGTTAATACCTGGAACGATTAAAAGTTTATTATTTATTTATACATTGAAGGATATTCTTGTTGAGCTTTCTGGCTCACCTTGCAATGTAATGTTTCTTTTCCAGTTAAGATCGAGGATGTTTAGACCTAGTGGCTCGGCAGCCAGGGGAGTGAGGTTTGATGATTGAGAGTGCAGCTGGTTTAATTTCGTGTATTGTTGTAATAAATGGATTGGATAGACTAGACATTTAAGATCTATCAGATTGTATTAAATTATATTTGAGGTTTGTAATAGTAATTAGCAGTGTTTGTTTCATACTTTAGCCTGTGCTCGTATCTTGGATGAGGGATTGTATTATTATTGTTCCGCATTTACAGGTTTGTATTGTTTAAGTGAGTTGTGAGCCCGGATCTGTATCCCGGATCTGCGAGGCGTCACAGAAACTATCATCTGACCAAGTGAATTCGTACAACTAACTGGATGATCATAAATGCAACTTGTCACAAATCCTTCATAATATAAGATATTTTATTACAACATGTCGTCTTAACTACTACTATTACAATGACTCTTTCATGCACAAATATACATATATAAGAACATACATAACCCACTTATTTAATAACACTTCCAATTCTTAATTGTTCAATATCAGATTTAGCAACAAATTATAGAAGGTCAGTTGATGATCCTCCGAATTGAGTTGTGCAAAAGACAACTCTTGTACTAACATAAAATATGTCATCACAATATCATTAAATCCTTACAAATGTTAAAGAAAAGAAAGGATTTGTGTGCGCACTCCATGGAGGGGCATCTTAAATAATCTAAGAGCATCTCCAAGGGTATAAAACTGTTAGTCACAGAGGCATGCCAGTATACATCTAATAACAAGCCAAATTATTGGTAATGATTTGCATTACTTACATGACCTCTTAACTGAGGGAACCTCTAGTTGTAGAGTTTCTATTTGTTTTGTACCTGTAATAGGCATCAAATCCTAGTTGTGTAACTGTACTTATAAAGTCAAAAATAATGCTTGAAAGAAGTTCCAAGGTTCATGCCTCAAGCAAGAAGATAAAGACTATCAAATAATCACAGTTGGGATTTGAAGAAATGAAGAATTTGCCTAAGTACCAATTCGAGAAGTACATTTGTCTATTCGAGAAATCTAGCATTCGAGAAGTCAGAGATTCGATATCTGATAAGACACTGTTCGATATCTCTGAATGAACTATTCGATATCTCATTCGATATCTCAGAGATTCGACATGTCTAACACTCTATTCGAGAACTAAAGAAGTCAACAAGTCAAAGTGGTATTCGAGTTCTCAAAGAGTCAACAAGTCAAAGTTCCATTCGATATCTCAAGGACTCAGAAAGCTATTCGATATCTCAGGGATTCGACAAGTCAAGTGTTCTATTCGATAACTCAAGGAATCCTGGAGAAAAGTGTTATTCGAGAAGTGATTCGATATGTCAATCATACAGTATTCGAGAACTCAGAGTTATCTAATCATAATTCTCGAATCAATCACTTATCCACTTCTCGAATACATTCTTGAAGATAAAATACTAAAGAAATTGTACAAGTCAGAAACCTGCAACAAGCCAATGCATTTTATGGACCACAATCTGTAACGTGCTCTGGAAAGCCTACAAGGAAGCTTGGAGAGATATAGAAGAGACGAAGAGCTAAAGAAGTGGATCTGAACAGAACTTTGCAAAGTCAAATCTGTAACCGTTTGGATACTTACTCAAAAATGATAGACATACAAGAAAGTAATTTATCTTGTAACCTTATTTGTAGTAAGTGAGTTGTATTCATGTTCTATAAGAATACAATCTCACTTCTTCAGTTGGTTAAGTTTTTCATACACATTGTAAGATATATCTCTCTGAGAAAAACGAAGCTGAGAATACTATCATTTGTATTCACAGATTGTAGCAAATCTTTATTTAATAATATATTAGATTAAAGTGATATTGTGTCTTGTGTTCTTTATCCGCACCTTCACATTTGCACACACAAACACTTATCTTGCTACACATATTCAAGAACAAGAAAAAGTTCAAGAATCCATTCACCCCCCCTCTGTATTCTTTTGTTGTATTCAATACTCAACAAGTGGTATCAAAGCAGGTTGTTGATCAAAACAGAAAACGATCATGAGTTCGAATACACCAAAGACAACAGGAACAGTGAAGGTCCCTAAGTTTGACAAAGAAAATTACAACCTCTGGAAGATAAAGATGATGTTGTTCATCAAAGCCTCTCATCCTCTGTATCCTGAGATTCTCAAGAATGTTCCCTTTGTTCCACAACAAGAAATACCTGAAAAGACTGTTGGAACCACAACTATTCCAAGATCTTATGTGGCCAAGGAACCATCCAAATGGACAAAATCAGAAAAGGAGATGGTTGCTCTTGACAGTCACCTCATGCTGCTAATTATAGATTCCATGGATATGTCAATGTTTGCAAACATTGCATCGTGTACAACTGCCAAAGAAATGTGGGATCACATTGAGGTGTTATGTGAAGGGACTGATGAGGTTAGGGAAAACAAGAAACAGATACTGGTCACACAGTATGAAGCTTTCATGGCACAGCCCAAGGAAAGCATCACTGAGATATTTGAGAGATTTCATAAGCTAGTTACTGAGTTGCAGATGAATGACAAGGTTTACAGCACCAAGGAGTTGAACATGAAGTTTCTACTGTCTTCACCAAATCATCTAGAGCAAAGGGTCATTTCTCTAAGAGAAAGAGATTTAAACAAAATCACATATGATGTGCTCTATGGGGTTTTAAAGACTCATGAGCTTGAGTTGCTTCAGAAAAGGGCTATCCAAGCCAACCAAGGCAGAATGATAAACACATCATGTGCCTTGATTGTCAACAAATCTATTCAAGACCTAGAAGCATCTACAACCCAGCTAAGGATAGAGGAGATAGTAGATGATGAAGAAACTGAAGCTGAGGCAAGTGAACCTGTTGAGGAGAAAGAAGAAGAAGAGTTCTATACTCTTGAAGAACTAGATTGAATGGAAAACACGTCATATGCTTTCATGGCCAGAAAATTTCTAAACATCAGATTCAAGAGGAACCAACCCTTCAAACCTAAAACCCAAAACCATTCATTCAACAAGAGCAAGGCACCTGTGAAAGCAAACAAGAATAAATTTAAAACCATCCATGTGGATAGGTCATCTGTAAGGTGCTATGGATGCAATGACCTAGGGCATTTTGCCAGTGAATGCAAGAAGCCTAAAAAGAAGGATAAAGAGTTTCTAGAGCTTGAAGCTAAGTATGAGGCCCTTCTGAAAAAGCAGACACAAGGTAAGGCCTACATAGTTGAAGGGAAGTGTTGGGATGATTCTGATAGTGATGGAGAAGAGCAAGAATTTTGCAACTATGCCTTGATGGCCAATTCCAAGGATGACACATCTTCATCAGACTCTCAGGTACCATCTCTCACTACCATAGACATGTCTATTTCTGAGTACAAGTGCATGATTGAACAACTATCTGTTGAAATGTTTAATATTCATACTAGTATGACTGTTGCTAATGAGGAAATTGCTAAACTGTTTGCTAGAAATGAAAAGTTAATAAAAAAGAATGAGGAACTTGAGCTAACTGCCATGCAAGTAGAAAACCTTAAGAAAGAAGTTGAATATCTGCAGAATAAGGTTCTATGTGCTAGTCAAATTGAAAAGGCTCTTAGGGATGAACTAGCTGAAAATGAATTCAAACTGAAAACTTTTAAGAACTCATCTAATCTATTGCAATCCGATCATGAGAAAATTCAAGCTAAACCCAAGGCTGCAATTGGACTTGACTATGGCACTCTTAAACAGAAGAAAGGCTATGCTATCATTGAAGATGACATAGTTGTTCAGGAGGAAGTGCCTCACATTTTGAAAAAGGATGAGACTCCAATTTTTAAAGAATCAACATTTGAAATTGATGAGGATGCCTTACTCATCAAGCAAATGTTGAATGATGATGATGAAGCACAATCCAGTAAACAACAAGCATCCTCTAAGAGTGAGAGTGTCAAGCCAAAAGTCAAGGAGCCAGTAGGTGATAGGTCTAGACCTAAGAAGTTTGTTAAGTTTGTATCAGCTGGGAAAAATGAATTTGAGAAGAAAGTGGCTAAGAAGAAACAGAACAGAAATGGCAAGCTAGGGATTAACAAAGATAACAACTATGAAAACTTGTCAGAATTGTTTCAGTACTAATCATTTAACTCATGCATGCAAGAAACCTGTTGGTAGTGTGCCCAAACCTTTCTATGATTGTTCCGTGCCTTTAAGACATAGAGATGCTCCATTTTGTGATAAATTTGACTGTATGCCATGCAATATGAATGTTATGACTAGTTGTTTCAATTTGAGAAGGCAATTCATTGATGGTTGTATCAATCACAATTCTCACACACACTCCACAAGGTCAAAGTCTTCAAGTCCTCCTAAAGCTAGGAAGGTACCTCTGTCACCTAAGTCTGAAACTTCAGGTTCTAAGACTTCCAATAGTGATAAGAAGACTAGCACCAAGAAAGTTGATAAGCATGTTGTTTATGATAAAACTGTTTCTAAGTCACATGGACCCAAACTTGTTTGGGTACTAAAGGAGAAGTACTACCTTTGTGTTTGCAGGGCAAAGAAAGTGAAAAGAAGGTCATGTGGATTTTGGACAATGGATGCTCAAATCACATGACTGGTGATATGGCCCTGCTATCACAGTATGAGGAGAAGGCTGGCCCAATGGTTGCTTTTGGAGATGACAGCATGGGTAACACATTAGGATATGGCAAGTTGGAAGTTGGTAATGTCATCATTGAAGATGTAGCACTAGTCAAGGGACTCAAGCATAATCTGCTAAGTGTTGGTCAGTTTACTCATAGAGGATTCAAGGTGAATTTTGACAAGGATGAATGTTTGATTACCCACAAGAAGACTGGTGATTTTGCTCTATCTGGAGTAAGAAAAGGAAGCCTGTTAGTAGCCAATATGGACTCTGCAAACAAGGACAAAGTTTGTTGCTTTTATTCAAAAGCATCAAATGAAGATTGTTGGCTGTGGCACAAGAAGTTATCACACCTGAACTTTAAAGCCATTAATTTTCTAGTCAAAAGAAAGTTAGTGAAAGGCATGCCCACACTTGAATTCTGTCAAGAAGGAGTGTGTGAGGCCTGTCAAAAAGGAAAAATGAAAAGATCAAGCCACAAGTCAAAGACAGTGACATCAATAACCAAGTCCCTGCAACTAATTCATATGGATTTGTTTATGCCTGTTAACATTATGTCACTAGGAAGAAAGAAGCATGCCTTGGTGATGGTTGATGACTTTACAAGGTATACATGGGTGGAATTTCTGGCATCAAAAGATGAGGCTCCACAAGTAATCATTGAGCACATAAAGAAAGTTGACAAGGAAGCAAAGGCAAACAATGCAAGTGTGATTGCATTGAGAAGTGATAATGGAACAGAGTTCAGAAATGCCATGCTTGAAGCATTCTGCAAAGAGAATGGTATTTCTCAGCAATTCTCAGCTCCAAGGACTCCACAACAAAATGGAGTTGTTGAGAGAAAGAATAGAACTCTAATTGAGGCTTCTAGAACAATGTTGCTTGATGCAAAGATGCCTACATGTTTTTGGGCTGAGGCTGTGAGCACTGCATGCTATATCCAGAACAGAACCCTCATCAACAAAAACACAGGAAAGACACCTTACAATTTGATGACTGGAAAGAAGCCTATTCTAAAGTATGGTTTTAAAATCACTAAGTTGTTCACAAAGGTGGAATCTCTTGAACAGGAAGTGACCTCTCTCAAACAGTCCAATGCTAAGCTCACAGACAAAGTTGCAGCTCTCACTGAGCAGTTGAGCACTGAAGCCACCACCACAGCTGATGTTCTTCTACATCAGCAATTAATGTTGTCTACAATGATGAAGCACACGGGTCTCCCTCTACCTGAAGAATCTTCAACCCCAAAGGTCACTCCTACAGCCTTTGTGCCTGACAACTAGCCTAAGGGGGAGAAGAGGACATTAAGGAACTCAAATCCAAAGGGGGAGAAATCTCAAGCAAAAGTGTAACGCCCCCAAATCCCTTACAGGAATCCAGGTCATTACACCTCTTGCGGAATATTCAATCACCTGCTCATAATATAATCTACAACAATATTCATAACAACTCCATATTTTACTCCACAGGTTATAGTCTTAGAACAAGCACTCAATAATTCCAAAAGATATTACATCTCAAGTTCACTTACCAGAATCTCTAAAATACTATTACAACTCCAAAGTACTAGATAATAAAACATTATACCAACACCTTCCGAACCTGCACTCTCCTCAGATGCTTTAAGGTTAACATGCTGAATCTGTTGTCTTCCCCTTCCCTTAATCACTGTTCGCCGTACTAGATCCAATTCTGATTGGCCACTGTTTTATAATATTTAAATAGCAAGTATGAGCCAAAGAATGCCCAGCAAGTATACAACAACAACTCGACCAAAATATGGTTTTTACCATATTTTGGTAAAAACCATAGCGCACGGTATCAATTATAGTAGATACTAGCAAATACGGGTCGAATCCTCAAGGAGACAGTTTCAGTTTCAATTCAATTGCTATCAATTGTTTTTAGTCACAACGATTGTTTAAGAATTTTATTAACTACTAAAACAAATTTAACAAAGTTTTAAATCAATTAATTAAAGGATCTAGGGCAATTCAGGTTCACCATGTTTACACCAAACAAATCACAAAAGTATAGCTTTTCAATGGGATTAAGTAATTAAAGCAATGGTTAATCTTTCTCAAGCATTAACACTCTCAGAATATCTAATGATGTTTTCACACTCACCTTCAATTCCGCTAATTGTATGTAAGCCTCTAGTAGTAAAATCTTTCGATCTATTACTCCTATTGCAATCGATTAATCCATGATATTGCGCAATTACACAAATTAAGAATTATAACATATCAATCAGAATTACTCTTTACCCATCAATCTACTAATCAAATTAAGCCCAAATCATGGTGCAAACATGGCTCCCCTTAATACCCTAGAATTAAACTACTCACTCATGGTAGAATAAAAACTAATAATAATAATAATGAAGAAAGCCATATAAAACATATACTAATAAACAAGATGAGATAAAGAGTACCTTAAACTTTGTATTAACGAAGAACAATGAAGATCCAAATTAAACCAAGTGCTTACAAAGGAAGAGATGAAGAGAGAAAAAACCAAACCTAGCTTTTGTAAAAAGTAAAATACGTCTATCTATGTCTCTCCCCCTCTTTCCACGTTTTTATAATAAAAACCTCCCAATAAAATCTGATCTCTATCTTCTAATAAAAGTATTTTTAATATCCTAATCAATTTACAAAAAGATATCCATAATTAAATAGGACTTTCTTGTAAAATTCGTCACTAATTTTGCTCCTCTGTTTTTGGGCTCTTCCAGTTGGATTTTGCTTACTGGACCACCTCTGAATTAAAGATAATTCCCTAAGCTTCGCGTGGACAGTAAGATCGTCAAATTCTGACTTCTGGAACTCAAGATATGGCCCAAACAGTGCAGACAGCCCGTGTAGCCCAATAATACGAATTTTCTCCTATTTTATCTCCAAAATAGCTCTTTTTGATCCAAATCCTTCTAAGTCATGAATTCTTTATTTCCTACAATAAAACAATAAAATCTATTAAATAAAAATCCAAATCAATGCAAAACACAATAAATATGAGAATAAAATCATCTAAAATATATATAAAAATATACTCTATCAAACATCCCCACACTTAGCATTTGCACGTCCTCGGGCAAATAAGTGAAATAAAAACTAAGTCCTAACAAACATCACTTTCGTAGATGACACGATTGCATTGAGCATATGCAACAAGCCGTTAAACCCCTAGGCAGCCCTAGTAGGACGAGTGTTGTCTCGTGAGGGTTTATAGTGAATGTACCCACAAAATTCATCTAACCATGCAAAAGATCAATGCTAACACAACACCACACACACAAGTCCTCTCATGCCACATCAACTTAAGAATCAAAGTAAACATGCAATGTCTTGGTGTCGAAAGTGCAAGTATTCACGTAGTCTACTCAACCAACATGCAGAAGGTCATAAAAATTCATGTCAAGTGTAAAAATCGTTGGTAATCATGCTAAGCCCACAAGAAATACATCTTTAAGTCTAAACCCGGGATCTCCTATGCCAAAACAAGTAATAACTCACCTTTCACTCAAAAACGAATATTCACTCAAGAACAAGGTTAAGTGTATCACTCAATTCCAGCAAAATCATAAACACAACTTGACACTCGCAATCAATCTCACTCTCAACACAACATACATCACTGATGACAATCAAAAGGTCTTTATTCGGGTTGTAGCGTGGGCTAGGGACCAGGTATGTCAAGTAAAGCTAAAACAGGTTAAATGTCAAAAGCTAGTACCCGACAATGAAATTAAAACAACTCCCATGCTTATTAAAACCAATGAATACTTCCCCACACTTGAACTTTTATTATTTTCCAATAAACACCTTGTCTAGTCGAATCAAAGTAGGATCACAAAAGATAAGAATGCTCTCATATTTATTTTTTCTTTTTTTTTCTTTTCTATTTTTTTAGAGAGTTAAGGAATAAACACAATGATCCATAGATATTTTTATGAATTTCGACTAGCAAGCATCAACCCAAAATCAATATTCCCCAATGGTATGATCATCAATAAAACCCCCCTTTTGTACACCTTATTACTCCCTTAAGCACGATAGTAGCCCTTGACAATTTAGATTCAAATTCAATGTAAGGCCAATAGAATAAAAAGGATAATGGCAAGTAATGTAGTGTGTCACCGAAAGAATAGGATTAGGCTCAAAGGGTTAACTAATTGATCATGTTTAAAAGGTGTGGAAATATGGGAAATACGAGGTTATACCTAATTGCCTTTATCATCTCATCATCAATTAATGTCATGCATTTCAAGAAAGATCTCAAGTAAGTGCTAGCAATGTAAACAACATGTGGACACTCAAACAAACGAAAAATCATGCAAAAGATATGCATATAGGCTCAAAACTCACTTGGTGTGACAAAATATAATCAATCCCAGGTAACAAGACTCTCTAACGCACATACTTGTACTCAAAGCATGTAAACCAAGTCATCTTGCACATATTCATGTCATTCTAATCACTTACAACATCCAATTAAGTCTACCAGTTTCAACTTGCTAGTGAAAGTGTGTGCACAAGAACAAAGCACGTCACTTCTCATACAAAAGCGTCAATAAACACAAGAATTCTACGCATGCATGGGTGTATCAAGCAAAATACAACAACTAATCAAATTGCATGGCTAGAATTATTTTTGGTATTTTTAAATTTTTTTTTTTAAATTTTTTTTTTTAATTTTACAATATATAATTTTTTTGAATTTTTAATCGTTGAGAACTCATCCCCACACTTAAGTGGTTCATTGTCCTCAATGAACAAATATAGAAAAGAAAAGAAAGAAAATAAAGAAAAGAAAAAAAATATATATATATACAAAAAGATTCCTAAATAAAATACAAAAATAATAAAGAAAAATAATAATAATAATAATAATAATAATAATAATAATAATAATAATAATAATAATAATAATAATAATAATAATAATAATAATAATAATAATAATTACAACAAATATACAAAGAAAGGTGAAGAATACTCCCCTAATAAAAGAGCATGAAGTGGCCATTCCAAGAAAAAGTGAGATCGAGTGGTTGGCTTGCACAATTTCCAGTCCCTTGATATGAATATGAATTAGCAGATGAAGATTCTAACACAACAAGCAGCCCAGCATAGTTGGTTGGAAGTGGAAACCAAAGTCACATGTAGCTTGTAGCAGGTGGTCAAGGGGTCAAAACCCCACAGCAGTATTTTCTTTTTATTATTATGTAACAACACACACATGCGGAGGCAAGCAGGTTGAGCGCGTGGGCCGCGCAAATTGCTGGAGGAGCAGATGCGCAGGAGCAACCTGCGTAACAAGGGAGCAGGCTGCGCTAGATGCAGTAACGCAGGCGCAACCTGTGTTACAGGGAAGCAGAGTGCGGGAGAGGCAGTAACGCAGGCGCAGCCTGCGTTACAGGGTTGCTGCCTGCGAAAAAAACACTGTTCAATTTTTTTTTTTTTTTACCTTACAACACTTTTTTTTCCCTACACTAATGCGTGGGTTGCCTCCCACGAAGCGCTTCTTTAACGTCAATAGCTTGACGTTACTTCCTCAACTCAAGGCGGTCTCAAAAGAATTACTGAACCATCCTCAATAGAAAGACCATTCCTACGAACGTTGACATCTTGATTGTTTGCTTTCCACAAAAATCTCCCCTCAGACTTCAACTTGATTTTACTACCCAACGGCCAAATCTTCTTCTTTTTCTTCTTCACACCCCTAGAGTGATTCTCCGACTCTATCGGCTGAGGTTGACCACAAGAAGTGACAATGTTGGTTACCTCACAATTCGGATCAGCTGCACCATCCAACTCAAGAATCAATGAATCGACTTCAGCATGTCCTTCTCCTTCTCAAGCTTCAAGCATGAGCACTGCTTCCAATGCATCATTCAATAGAATCTGAGGAGTATAATCTTGGACAATTTCATCTACAACATCAATCCTGCAGTAAGTATTCTCAAGCAAAGGGGATTTAAGAGCAGAGGTTAGAGTAAAAGTAATTTTATCATCACCAACGCTCAATGTGAGAGTCCCACTTTTAACATCAATAATAGCACCTGCAGTACAGAGAAATGGTCTACCTAAAATAATAGGTATTTGGCTGTCCTCTTCCATATCTAGAACTACAAAGTCTACAGGAATATAGAATTTTCCAACCCTAACAGGCACATCCTCTAAAATTCCAAGGGGATATTTTATCAAACGGTCTGCCATTTGCAAAGTCATCTGTGTACATTTTAATTCTCCCATATTTAGTTTTTGAAAAACTGAGAGAGGCATGACTGAGACACTATCACCTAAATCACATAAAGCTTTATCAATGAACAATGCACCTAAATGACACGGGATCGAAAAACTACCAGGATCTTTAAGCTTAGGTGGAGACTTATTCTGTAAAATAGCACTACACTCTTCAGTAAAAGCTACTGTCTCTACCTCACCGAAAGACCTTTTCTTAGTGAGAATATCCTTAAGAAACTTTGCATATGATGGAACTTGAGAAATTAAATCAGTAAAAGGAACTGTTACCTCAAGATTCTTGACAAGTGTCATGAACTTACCAAACTGCTGGTCCACCTTATTTCTGTTCATCCTGCTAGGGAATGGGAGCTTTGGCACAAATGGTGGAGGAGTAACTGCAGTCTTCTCTTTGTCCTTTTTCTTGCTTTCCTCAGTTTCATCTTTGTTTGTATCTTCAACAACTTTCTCTACCTTGTCTTCCTCAGAATTCTCTTCTTCTTTCTCAGTAGGAACATCGTCAGTAGGCATTGGAGGAGCATCATATGTACGACCACTCCTAAGAGAAATGGCATTCACATTTTCCTTTGGCTGAGTTGATTGTGCTGGTAGAGAGCCTTGTTGCCTTGTAGATGAAGAACTGGCAATTTGAGCAATCTGAGTTTCTAGCATCTTATTATGTATCTCCATCTGGTTCATCTTTGTTTGCATTTGTAACAATATCTTCATCATATCACCTTGATTATCAGCCTGTGCAGCTTGATTTGCTTGAGGACCATAATTCTGAGGAGGCCTTTGGAATCCAGGGGGATTCATAGGTCCTTGCGGGGGCCTATACTGCTGCTGTGGAGGAGGCTGGTACGACTGCTGATATTGTTGCTGATTAGGGACATTTGTATTCTGAGCATTATTGTTCCTATATGAGAAGTTCGGATGATCTTTCCAACCAGGATTATAAGTGTTGGAGTACGGATTGTACTGCTGCCTCTGTTGGAAAACATTTGCTTGCTCCATCTGAAAATTTTGTGAATTTTGAGCATTGTATTGGCAATCATTACCATAGTGGCCTTGGATGCCACAGACTTCACAAACAGGATTATTCATAGGAGCCATGGATGATAATGCATTGATACTCATAGGTTGAGTAGAGGGCTGAGATGTCTTCAATGAGTGGATCTCTTGAGTCAGTGCAGCGAGTTGAGATGATAATAGAGAGTATGCATCCACTTCAAGTTTACCCCCTTTCTTGGTTGCTCTCGGATTACTGAAGTGATTGGCAGCCAAATTTGAAAGAAAAGCATATGCATCATCAACTCCTTTATCCAGAAATACACCACCTGCAACGTTATCAACCATACCTTTTGTTTCAGGATCTAGACCATTGTAGAAGCGTTTAAGCAGAAACCACTTCTCAAGACCATGGTGAGGGCATGCACGTTGATAATCCTTGAATCTGTCCCAAGCATCCCGAAGAGATTCACCATAATCTTGCTTAAAACCCATCATCTTGTCGATCAAATCGTCGGTTCTGTTAGGAGGGAAGAACTCAGTTAAGAAAGCTTGAGCAATCTTATCCCACTCGATCAAGTCAATATCATTCAACCATTTTTGAGCTTTATCACGAAGAGAGAAACCGAACAACATGACTTTCAACTGGTCTGGAGTGACTCCCTGATGTTTAATTGTAGAACAGAGCTGTTGAAACCATTGCAGATGAAGTGTAGGGTCTTCAGAGGCAAGCCCAGCAAATTGATTCTGTTGGATCATAGTGAGCAAAGCAGGCTTGATCTCGAAATTTGCTGCTTGAATCGCTGGCATAGCAAGGCCAGTAGGTACCCCACTCGGAGAGGGTTGTGAGTAATTCTTCAAAGATTTAGGAGTGTCCGCCATCTCAATCTTTGGTTCAGATATCCTTTGCTGCTTCTCTTTCCTTTGTTGATCTATGTATTGTTGACAAGTAATTCCAGAATCTGGACTAAGAGGAGTTGTATCCTCTTTCACTTGATCTTCTTTCGTTTGAGACCTGGTCTTGGGCATCAACAACTAAACAAGGAAAAGCAGTAAGATCGGTCTCAGTTGGAACAAGAGTTCCAAAGAGACAAGAGAAACAATCTAAAACAATCAAATTAAAATTATAGAAACTAGGCGTCTCCCCGGTAGCGGCGCCAAAAACTTGATGTGTTAAATTACGTCTAACCGCAAGCGCACGGTATCAATTGTAGTAGATACTAGCAAATACGGGTCGAATCCTCAAGGAGACAGTTTCAGTTTCAATTCAATTGCTATCAATTGTTTTTAGTCACAACGATTGTTTGAGAATTTTATTAACTACTAAAACAAATTTAACAAAGTTTTAAATCAATTAATTAAAGGATCTAGGGCAATTCAGGTTCACCATGTTTACACCAAACAAATCACAAAAGTATAGATTTTCAATGGGATTAAGTAATTAAAGCAATGGTTAATCTTTCTCAAGCATTAACACTCTCAGAATATCTAATGATGTTTTCACACTCACCTTCAATTCCGCTAATTGTATGTAAGCCTCTAGTAGTAAAATCTTTCGATCTATTACTCCTATTGCAATCGATTAATCCATGATATTGCGCAATTACACAAATTATGAATTATAACATATCAATCAGAATTAATCTTTACCCATCAATCTACTAATCAAATTAAGCCCAAATCATGGTGCAAACATGGCTCACCTTAATACCCTAGAATTAAACTACTCACTCATGGTAGAATAAAAACTAATAATAATAATAATGAAGAAAGCCATATAAAACATATACTAATAAACAAGATGAGATAAAGAGTACCTTAAACTTTGTATTAACGAAGAACAATGAAGATCCAAATTAAACCAAGTGCTTACAAAGGAAGAGATGAAGAGAGAAAAAACCAAACCTAGCTTTTGTAAAAAGTAAAATACGTCTATCTATGTCTCTCCCCCTCTTTCCACGTTTTTATAATAAAAACCTCCGAATAAAATCTGATCTCTATCTTCTAATAAAAGTATTTTTAATATCCTAATCAATTTACAAAAAGATATCCATAATTAAATAGGATTTTCTTGTAAAATTCGTCACTAATTTTGCTCCTCTGTTTCTGGGCTCTTCCAGTTGGATTTTGCTTACTGGACCATCTCTGAATTAAAGATAATTCCCTAAGCTTCGCGTGGACAGTAAGATCGTCAAATTCTGACTTCTGGAACTCAAGATATGGCCCAAACAGTGCAGACAGCCCGTGTAGCCCAATAATACGAATTTTCTCCTATTTTATCTCCAAAATAGCTCTTTTTGCTCCAAATCTTTCCAAGTCATGAATTCTTTATTTCCTACAATAAAACAATAAAATCTATTAAATAAAAATCCAAATCAATGCAAAACACAATAAATATGAGAATAAAATCATCTAAAATATATATAAAAATATACTTTATCAAACATCCCCACACTTAGCATTTGCACGTCCTCGGGCAAATAAGTGAAATAAAAACTAAGTCCTAACAAACATCACTTTCGTAGATGACACGATTGCATTGAGCATATGCAACAAGCCGTTAAACCCCTAGGCAGCCCTAGTAGGACGAGTGTTGTCTCGTGAGGGTTTATAATGAATGTACCCACAAAATTCATCTAACCATGCAAAAGATCAATGCTAACACAACACCACACACACAAGTCCTCTCTTGCCACATCAACTTAAGAATCAAAGTAAACATGCAATGTCTTGGTGTCGAAAGTGCAAGTATTCACGTAGTCTACTCAACCAACATGCAGAAGGTCATAAAAATTCATGTCAAGTGTAAAAATCGTT
This sequence comes from Kitagawia praeruptora, assembly GCA_037693485.1. NCBI lineage: Eukaryota > Viridiplantae > Streptophyta > Magnoliopsida > Apiales > Apiaceae > Kitagawia > Kitagawia praeruptora. The sequence continues at coordinate 30,781,894 of CM075350.1, forward strand.
GTTAATCATGCTAAGCCCACAAGAAATACATCTTTAAGTCTAAACCTAGGATCTCCTATGCCAAAACAAGTAATAACTCACCTTTCACTCAAAAACGAATATTCACTCAAGAACAAGGTTAAGTGTATCACTCAATTCCAGCAAAATCATAAACACAACTTGACACTCGCAATCAATCTCACTCTCAACACAACATACATCACTGATGATAATCAAAAGGTCTTTATTCGGGTTGTAGCGTGGGCTAGGGACCAGGTATGTCAAGTAAAGCTAAAACAGGTTAAATGTCAAAAGCTAGTACCCGACAATGAAATTAAAACAACTCCCATGCTTATTAAAACCAATGAATACTTCCCCACACTTGAACTTTTATTATTTTCCAATAAACACCTTGTCTAGTCGAATCAAAGTAGGATCACAAAAGATAAGAATGCTCTCATATTTATTTTTTCTTTTTTTTTTCTTTTCTATTTTTCTTTTTTTTTTCTTTTTTTTTTTAGAGAGCTAAGGAATAAACACAATGATCCATAGATATTTTTATGAATTTCGACTAGCAAGCATCAATCCAAAATCAATATTCCCCAATGGTATGATCATCAATAAAACCCCCCTTTTGTACACCTTATTACTCCCTTAAGCACGATACTAGCCCTTGACAATTTAGGTTCAAATTCAATGTAAGGCCAATAGAATAAAAAGGATAATGGCAAGTAATGTAGTGTGTCACCGAAAGAATAGGATTAGGCTCAAAGGGTTAACTAATTGATCATGTTTAAAAGGTGTGGAAATATGGAAAATACGAGGTTATACCTAATTGCCTTTATCATCTCATCATCAATTAATGTCATGCATTTCAAGAAAGATCTCAACTAAGTGCTAGCAATGTAAACAACATGTGGACACTCAAACAAACGAAAAATCATGCAAAAGATATGCATATAGGCTCAAAATTCACTTGGTGTGACAAAACATAATCAATCCCAGGTAACAAGACTCTCTAACGCACATACTTGTACTCAAAGCATGTAAACCAAGTCATCTTGCACATATTCATGTCATTCTAATCACTTACAACATCCAATTAAGTCTACCAGTTTCAACTTGCTAGTGAAAATGTGTGCACAAGATCAAAGCACGTCACTTCTCATACAAAAGCGTCAATAAACACAAGAATTCTACGCATGCATGGGTGTATCAAGCAAAATACAACAACTAATCAAATTGCATGGCTAGAATTATTTTTGGTATTTTTAAATTTTTTTTTAAATTTTTTTTTTTAATTTTACAATATATAATTTTTTTGAATTTTTAATCGTTGAGAAGTCATCCCCACAATTAAGTGGTTCATTGTCCTCAATGAACAAATATAGAAAAGAAAAGAAAGAAAAAAAAGAAAAGAAAAAAAATAAATATATATATACAAAAAGATTCCTAAATAAAATACAAAAATAATAAAGAATAATAATAATAATAATAATAATAATAATAATAATAATAATAATAATAATAATAATAATAATCATAATCATAATAATAATAATAATTACAACAAATATACAAAGAAAGGTGAAGAATACTCCCCTAATAAAAGAGCATGAAGTGGCCATTCCAAGAAAAAGTGAGATCGAGTGGTTGGCTTGCACAATTTCCAGTCCCTTGATATGAATATGAATTAGCAGATGAAGATTCTAACACAACAAGCAGCCCAGCATAGTTGGTTGGAAGTGGAAACCAAAGTCACATGTAGCTTGTAGCAGGTGGTCAAGGGGTCAAAACCCCACAGCAGCATTTTCTTTTTATTATTATGTAACAGCACACACATGCGGAGGCAAGCAGGTTGAGCGCGTGGGCCGCGCAAATTGCTGGAGGAGCAGATGCGCAGGAGCAACCTGCGTAACAAGGGGGCAGGCTGCGCTAGATGCAGTAACGCAGGCGCAACCTGCGTTACAGGGAAGCAGAGTGCGGGAGAGGCAGTAACGCAGGCGCAGCCTGCGTTACAGGGTTGCTGCGTGCGAAAAAAACACTGTTCAATTTTTTTTTATTTTTTATTTTTACCTTACAACACTTTTTTTTTCCTACACTAATGCGTGGGTTGCCTCCCACGAAGCGCTTCTTTAACGTCAATAGCTTGACGTTACTTCCTCAACTCAAGGCGGTCTCAAAAGAATTACTGAACCATCCTCAACAGAAAGACCATTCCTACGAACGTTGACATCTTGATTGTTTGCTTTCCACAAAAATCTCCCCTCAGACTTCAACTTGATTTTACTACCCAACGGCCAAATCTTCTTCTTTTTCTTCTTCACACCCCTAGAGTGCTTCTCCGACTCTATCGGCTGAGGTTGACCACAAGAAGTGACAATGTTGGTTACCTCACAATTCGGATCAGCTGCACCATCCAACTCAAGAATCAATGAATCGACTTCAGCAAGTCCTTCTCCTTCTGAAGCTTCAAGCATGAGCACTGCTTCCAATGCATCATTCAATAGAATCTGAGGAGTATAATCTTGGACAATTTCATCTACAACATCAATCCTGCAGCAAGTATTCTCAAGCAAAGGGGATTTAAGAGCAGAGGTTAGAGTAAAAGTAATTTTATCATCACCAACGCTCAATGTGAGAGTCCCACTTTTAACATCAATAATAGCACCTGTAGTACAGAGAAATGGTCTACCTAAAATAATAGGTATTTGGCTGTCCTCTTCCATATCTAGAACTACAAAGTCTACAGGAATATAGAATTTTCCAACCCTAACAGGCACATCCTCTAAAATTCCAAGGGGATATTTTATCAAACGGTCTGCCATTTGCAAAGTCATCTGTGTACATTTTAATTCTCCCATATTTAGTTTTTGAAAAACCGAGAGAGGCATGACTGAGACACTAGCACCTAAATCACATAAAGCTTTATCAATGAACAATGCACCTAAATGACACGGGATCGAAAAACTACCAGGATCTTTAAGCTTAGGTGGAGACTTATTCTGTAAAACAGCACTACACTCTTCAGTAAAAGCTACTGTCTCTACCTCACCAAAAGACCTTTTCTTAGTGAGAATATCCTTAAGAAACTTTGCATATGATGGAACTTGAGAAATTAAATCAGTAAAAGGAACTGTTACCTCAAGATTCTTGACAAGTGTCATGAACTTACCAAACTGCTGGTCCACCTTATTTCTGTTCATCTTGCTAGGGAATGGGAGCTTTGGCACAAATGGTGGAGGAGTAACTGCAGTCTTCTCTTTGTCCTTTTTCTTGCTTTCCTCAGTTTCATCTTTGTTTGTATCTTCAACAACTTTCTCTAACTTGTCTTCCTCAGAATTCTCTTCTTCTTTCTCAGTAGGAACATCGTCAGTAGGCATTGGAGGAGCATCATATGTACGACCACTCCTAAGAGAAATGACATTCACATTTTCCTTTGGCTGAGTTGATTGTGCTGGTAGAAAGCCTTGTTGCCTTGTAGATGAAGAACTGGCCATTTGAGCAATCTGAGTTTCTAGCTTCTTATTATGTATCTCCATCTGGTTCATCTTTGTTTGCATTTGTAACAATATCTTCATCATATCACCTTGATTATCAGCCTGTGCAGCTTGATTTGCTTGAGGAGCATAATTCTGAGGAGGCCTTTGGAATCCAGGGGGATTCATAGGTCCTTGCGGGGGCCTATACTGCTGCTGTGGAGGAGGCTGGTACGACTGCTGATATTGTTGCTGATTAGGAACATTTGTATTCTGAGCATTATTGTTCCTATATGAGAAGTTCGGATGATCTTTCCAACCAGGATTATAAGTGTTGGAGTACGGATTGTACTGCTTCCTCTGTTGGAAAACATTTGCTTGCTCCATCTGAAAATTTTGTGAATTTTGAGCATTGTATTGGCAATCATTACCATAGTGACCTTGGATGCCACAGACTTCACAAACAGGATTATTCATAGGAGCCATGGATGACAATGCATTGATACTCATAGGTTGAGTAGAGGGCTGAGATGTCTTCAATGAGTGGATCTCTTGAGTCAGTGCAGCGAGTTGAGATGATAATAGAGAGTATGCATCCACTTCAAGTTTACCCCCTTTCTTGGTTGCTCTCGGATTACTGAAGTGATTGGCAGCCAAATTTGAAAGAAAAGCATATGCATCATCAACTCCTTTATCCAGAAATACACCACCTGCAGCGTTATCAACCATACCTTTTGTTTCAGGATCTAGACCATTGTAGAAGCGTTTAAGCAGAAACCACTTCTCAAGACCATGGTGAGGGCATGCACGTTGATAATCCTTGAATCTGTCCCAAGCATCCCGAAGAGATTCACCATAATCTTGCTTAAAACCCATCATATTGTCGATCAAATCGTCGGTTCTGTTAGGAGGGAAGAACTCAGTTAAGAAAGCTTGAGCAATCTTATCCCACTCGGTCAAGTCAATATCATTCAACCATTTTTGAGCTTTATCACGAAGAGAGAAACCGAACAACATGACTTTCAACTGGTCTGGAGTGACTCCCTGATGTTTAATTGTAGAACAGAGCTGTTGAAACCGTTGCAGATGAAGTGTAGGGTCTTCAGAGGCAAGCCCAGCAAATTGATTCTGTTGGATCATAGTGAGCAAAGCAGGCTTGATCTCGAAATTTGCTGCTTGAATCGCTGGCATAGCAAGGCCAGTAGGTACCCCACTCGGAGAGGGTTGTGAGTAATTCTTCAAAGATTTAGGAGTGTCCGCCATCTCAATCTTTGGTTCAGATATCCTTTGCTGCTTCTCTTTCCTTTGTTGATCTATGTATTGTTGACAAGTAATTCCAGAATCTGGACTAAGAGGAGTTGTATCCTCTTTCACTTGATCTTCTTTCGTTTGAGACCTGGTCTTGGGCATCAATAACTAAACAAGGAAAAGCAGTAAGATCGGTCTCAGTTAGAACAAGAGTTCCAAAGAGACAAGAGAAACAATCTAAAACAATCAAATTAAAATTATAGAAACTAGGCGTCTCCCCGGTAGCGGCGCCAAAAACTTGATGTGTTAAATTACGTCTAACCGCAAGCGCACGGTATCAATTGTAGTAGATACTAGCAAATACGGGTCGAATCCTCAAGGAGACAGTTTCAGTTTCAATTCAATTGCCATCAATTGTTTTTAGTCACAACGATTGTTTGAGAATTTTATTAACTACTAAAACAAATTTAACAAAGTTTTAAATCAATTAATTAAAGGATCTAGGGCAATTCAGGTTCACCATGTTTACACCAAACAAATCACAAAAGTATAGCTTTTCAATGGGATTAAGTAATTAAAGCAATGGTTAATCTTTCTCAAGCATTAACACTCTCAGAATATCTAATGATGTTTTCACACTCACCTTCAATTCCGCTAATTGTATGTAAGCCTCTAGTAGTAAAATCTTTCGATCTATTACTCCTATTGCAATCGATTAATCCATGATATTGCGCAATTACACAAATTAAGAATTATAACATATCAATCAGAATTAATCTTTACCCATCAATCTACTAATCAAATTAAGCCCAAATCATGGTGCAAACATGGCTCACCTTAATACCCTAGAATTAAACTACTCACTCATGGTAGAATAAAAACTAATAATAATAATAATGAAGAAAGCCATATAAAACATATACTAATAAACAAGATGAGATAAAGAGTACCTTAAACTTTGTATTAACGAAGAACAATGAAGATCCAAATTAAACCAAGTGCTTACAAAGGAAGAGATGAAGAGAGAAAAAACCAAACCTAGCTTTTGTAAAAAGTAAAATACGTCTATCTATGTCTCTCCCCCTCTTTCCACGTTTTTATAATAAAAACCTCCCAATAAAATCTGATCTCTATCTTCTAATAAAAGTATTTTTAATATCCTAATCAATTTACAAAAAGATATCCATAATTAAATAGGATTTTCTTGTAAAATTCGTCACTAATTTTGCTCCTCTGTTTCTGGGCTCTTCCAGTTGGATTTTGCTTACTGGACCATCTCTGAATTAAAGATAATTCCCTAAGCTTCGCGTGGACAGTAAGATCGTCAAATTCTGACTTCTGGAACTCAAGATATGTCCCAAACAGTGCAGACAGCCCGTGTAGCCCAATAATACGAATTTTCTCTTATTTTATCTCCAAAATAGCTCTTTTTGCTCCAAATCCTTCCAAGTCATGAATTCTTTATTTCCTACAATAAAACAATAAAATCTATTAAATAAAAATCCAAATCAATGCAAAACACAATAAATATGAGAATAAAATCATCTAAAATATATATAAAAATATATTCTATCAACCACTCTATAATATATATACTTTTGAAAAGAGATCAACTCGGAAATTTTTATAAATCTCGAAATACTACTCATATGAAAGAATAAAGATATCTCAATATCTTCTCAAAATACTGCTCATATGAAAGAATAAGTATATCTCAATAACTTCTCAAAATACTGCTCATATGAAAGAATAAATATATCTCAATAACTTCTCAAAATACTCCTCATATAACTCAATAACTCCTCGGAACTGCTCAATTGATTTGAATAAATAAAATTTAACAACTGCTTAGATCAACCCCCTAGTTAACAGAACCACACAGGCATCGGTTAACCGTTAGGATGTCAATGATTGGATTTCTGCTCATAACGCCTACTCAAGTAATGGATGATCAATCTATTATCACTACTCGTTTTCTATCGATAGAAGGATGAGCCGACTTGCTCGGACCATCACCCTAATTTACTTCTCAGGTTGGGTGAGCCGACTTGCTCGGACCATCACCCTAGGATGAGCCGACTTGCTCGGACCATCATCCTAAATACTCCTCAATTGGGCCGGTGCGTTACTCCGGTCACTTTTGCTTTTAGAAGCAATAAATCACAACTTACTTTATATATATATAAATATATATAACCCCACTCTTATATATAAATATTCTGTAGTATGAAAATATCATTAGATATATCTTTATCATCTCTTCTACGAATACGAATGAAGTATTTCAATAAACCTCCCAACAATATGGCCAACTCATGAAATAAATTTGAACACCTCGTATAATAATGTATCCGGATAATAGCTCAACAATAATATATATGTATGTAAATTGCATGAATAAAATCTGGTATAAATCACTAGAAAGAATACTTGACTTTGTATATCGAAAACTTAATCAGCATAATTATGAATTTAAAAAATATAAATACTCCGAACGATGGAGTACGAATTAGTAAATTTGCCTGGTTCTGCGGTATGATACTCCAACTTGCTCCACGTATCTGGTTCTCCGGCATTTCACCTTCTCAGGCCTAGTTCAGCTATTATTAACTCAACTTCTTATCACCTTTCAATCAACTTCTATTCACCTTTATATGGTACCTTTGCATATCTACAACTTTCGTTCTTTAAGTTCTTCCAAACGAGTCTCCTAACTCATCCGAAATCCTACCCCAAAATGGTTCCTCGAATAATTCCAAAACTCAACATTTTTACGCGAAACCTTTTCCATTTTTAAATCTCACAAATAATAATTTAATAATAATCCGATTTTTAGCTTCAAAAATAATCTGGTCCGATCTGGTTCATCAAAATAATCCAAAAATGCTAAATATCAATCCTCTAAAATAATACCATTGACATCCTATATAAAAACTCAATCAATTAAAAATCCTCAAACAATTATCTTACTCCAAGATAAAGAAACATAATTAACCAATTAATCCTCGAGACAACAACTAATCCTTAATTAAATAAATAAATCCTCAAGACAACAATTAGTCCTCGAATTAAATAAATAAATAAATCCTCAAGACAACAATTAATCCTCGAATTAAATAAATAAATCCTCAAGACAACAATTAATCCTCGAATTAAATAAATAAATCCTCAAGACACAATTAATCCTATTTACTCAATTTAAAACCATAATAATTATTCCACTTTAATACCCTCATCATTTTAAATACCTCTTTTATCAATGAATCATTAAGTCTCTAAATTATGTCTAAATAATCACAAAATATTTCAATTTAATTAATTATTTAATTATACCATTTTTAATATTCTCTAACTCAAACACCTTTCATTTTATTCTCATTTTATTCAAAGGTCAAATATCTCTTATTCCATTTTTATTAAATTATTTATTACTAACAAGTTTACATAATGTTGACGGAGGAATTTGGTAACAACAAAGTTTGAGGTCTGTCGCCGGAATCAAGATCTATGACGGTGGTTCTTCGCCGAATAAGTCGCCGGAGTGTGGTGGTTGTGAGGAATTGGGGGCTGAGATTGAGAGGGTTCTTGGTGGTGGCTCGTAGCTCTTCGCTTCCATCCCCCTCAATTTGCCTACGTACCTCTGTATTTATAGAGGATCAAGCCCACGTAGTTCTTGGAGAGCAAGAAACCCAATTGGGCTTGGATTATCGGTCTAGCTTCCGGAATGTTCTACTATGAGGCCTAACCACAAAGGCCCAAGGCTCACCCAAGATCTCAAGACTTCACGGATAAGGAAACTTCCCCCGTCGAGGACTAGTCCTATCCGCTACCGCTATTTCTTGATTTCAAGGATGCAGGTATAGCCATGGTTTACCCCAAGTGCAGAACGCATCCCTGTCCCCCGAATGAGAAGCACCCACCAGATAGTAGGACAGGTGATCCAGAGCTTTTGGGTGCAAAGTGCAGGATTACTCCGAAGTTCCCCAATGAGGACGCGCCCATTGGCTACAGGAACAGAGCTCCCAAAGCACACACCAGAAAGTCCCCATCTTTCCACCTTAGGGCGCGCCCTTAGTGTCTAAGAAGGGTCCTTATATCCAGGCAAACCCCTGGAGGCCTTCTACGACGGACATCCCCCTCCAGAGATACGACAGGAGGGAATTCTTCAATAGTCTTCATAAAAATCAGTTAATTGCAATTTCTTGGAGCTTCTTCAACCTTGAGGGCGCGCCCTCCTTGTAAAGAAGGAGAGGGCGCGTCCTGTCTCTTCAATAGTTTATCAAAACCCTAATTTATCTAAGAAATCCCCAAATTAATACCCAATATTGACCCGAATCTAGAATAAAACACCCGTGCGAGATTTTGGGTATAACAACTACCCCCCAATTCCGTGTAAAATCAAAGATGAAGCATGGAATTTCAATCTCAAACAATACCAAAATCTTTGTAGCTTTTCTTCTTCTGGGCGCGTCCTCGCTCATCCTCAAGATTCTATACGGAGGGCGCGTCCTTCAATTCTTCATGACAACATTAGTTTTGTTTTCTTCGTCGAGGAATAACACAAATGCACCACATCTCTAAGCTTACATGAGCTAACTCGGCGTAAGAAACAAGAGATATTATGCACAAGTGTAAACCTCTCATAGGGCTCGCACTAAAGCTAAATATATATATTTTCAGAGGGTGCGCCTTATGATATTAAGATGTACGGACCCCTTCAGCTGTCATCCATATACACTTCCATGGTCTTCTCAAGTTCCTTCTACATTAATCAAGCCAAAAGGCATTCCAATGTAGCGGTATAATCCTCTATCTGTGATGAAAGAAGTGTGCTCGCATACATGGAAATCTGATTATAACCCGAATAAGCGTTCATGAAACTCAAGAGAACATGCCCTACTGTTATATCTACCAACTTATCAATCTGAGGAAGAGGAAAACTATCCTTAGGGCAAGCCTTGTTCAAATCTGTGAAATCTACACAAGTCCTCCCTTTCCCATTTAACAAAAACCAAGTTAGCTAACCACTTTGGCAGTAGGATTCTTTAAGCAAGCCAACGTTTAATACTCTGTCCACCTCTTCCTTCAACGCTATAGCTCTCTCTCCACTTACTGGTCGACGTTTCTGGCGAATTCCTTTCTTTGTAGGATCTATATTTAAATGATGGCACATAACTTCTGGATCAATTCCCACCATAGCAGCATGACTCCAAGCAAAAACATCCAAGTTATTCAAAAGAAAGTTGGTGAGCATTGGAATTCAACTGAGATCCGATTTTCAATACCTTACTCGTATCCTTTTCATCCACCTTAATTGAAATTGAGTCCTCTGCAGGACCAGTCTTCTCAATCGGTTGTGGTGTTCTCGGACCAAAATCGAAATCAAAGTTTCGAGGATCTTCAATCGATGCTTCATCCTTGGAGGGCGCGTCCTCTTTAAGAGGGAAGTCTTCCTCGACAAGGGCATTCACCAAACCTTCCAGTGGCATTCTTCTTTCCTTGATCTGTTCACCTTTAATGCTGAGGGCGCGCCCTCTGGGTGGACGCCTCCTCATCCTCTGGTTCTTGAACAAAATAATGAGCCTGAATTCCTCCCTCTCTATTGTTCATGATTCCTCCAGAACTTCTTTTAATGAGGGCGCGCCCTCCATCCCTTTATTCTCCTGAAACCTTTTAATTCCTTCAACAATGGGCGCCCTACTAGGGCATTGTGAACTGACTCCTGACCCAAAACCATGAATTCCATCATCTGAGTTATTGGGAGAGAACCTTCTCCTGATTGCACCCATCATTTTGACAGCTTCTACTAAAAATCATAAATTTATACATTCTCTGCTACCATGTCTTTGTCCGGAAGCCACACCTTCTTGTAGGTATTGTGATACAGAATATTCCCCGAACTTCCATTGCCCGAGTCTGAAGAACACATGCCTCATCTCTTCAGTACAAGTGATATCTACACACTCCCCCTTAAACAATTTAGGTGACCTTAACTCCATGTTATTCACATCGGTGAGAGGTATCTTGCCTCTCAAGCATATCTCTCCAAAGCATTGTTGCTATCACCCCCAAGTGATGTCCTCCAAAGATAGTGTGTATACTTCCTTCCTTGATAAATTTCTTCTCCTCAATTTTGTCCTCATCACGGAGGGCGCGCCCTCCGTTCTTCTCAGGATTCTCCTTATGCTTCTTGACTTCTCTGACAATCCAATCGGTCAAGTATCCTTCTTTGATCAGATCTTCAATTTCATCCTTTAACTGACGACATTCATGAGTATCGTGACTTGTCGACTCATAGTACTCACAGTGCTTTTCCTTATCCTTGCTTTTCCAGGCAGATAGAGGAGTTGTCTTCTTAAAAATCCCTTTATTCTTGTTCATCTCAAAGATGTGTTCAATCGAAGTCGCCAACGGAGTGTAATTATTTGTCCTTCGATCATAAGAATACTAGTTGCATTCACGCTGTTAGCGTCGATTCCGGTACGTTATACAGGACTTGTAATCTTCCCCTTAGCGTTCCCGGAGCTTCTGTCTTCCGATTTTCTGCCAAGGATTGCTCCACCATCTTAAAAGATTCAGCCTGTGCAAAAACATCAAGCAAAATAGCTGAATCCCTTTCTTGAAGACACTTCTAGAAATCCATCTCTACTTGCAAACCAGCTATCACGAAACTCTTAAGTGTCTCATCGGTTGTTCCTCTAACCAAAGCGGATTCATGAAAATGTAGATCATTGGTCATAGATCTATATCCTGTAGGGAGTTGTGCCTCTCTAACCTCTGTTGAAAATGGAGAAAGAGTTTGTGTCATAGCAGATATCCTTCCTCCATCCAAGTGAGAAAGAAGCCTCTTCAAGTCGACGACATTAAAGATGCCCACACTTGAGTATAAGTTGAGTACCCCCCAAGGGTAGAGGTTGAGCCGTCGTCCGAGCATTTCCTGGAACTCCGGCATGAAGTTGTGTGAGAATTACCTCTTAAGTATAAGTTTGTTCCTTTTGACCTTGAGCTTGTGGATTTTCTTCAATCTGTCGATTCCCCTGAGAACCTCCTTGAGACTTTCCTTTCGAGGGAGGACGCGACCTCAACCTCACATCACCAGAGGTACTTAAAGGAACCTGAACAATACAAGGTGATCTACCACCTGAGGGCGCACCCTCCTTATTATGAGGTCACCTATCTCCTCGATATATCTCCATTCTTCTATCACCACTATCACTATTACCTGTTCTTCCAGTATTACCACGAGGAAGAACTTACTCATGTCCAAGGGGCCTCGACCTGTGATCAGGGGGCGCGCGCTGTGGATCACGAGCCCTTGATTTCAAGTATTTCTTTCTTCTGGTGCTCAAGGAGCAACATCTTCAGATCATCATCATTATCTTTTATCCCCAAGCGATCTTTCAAACTAACAAAATCACTATTTTCCTTAGCAAGCCTCTCTTCATCATGTTGAGTCTCACTGGGGGCGCTCCCTGAGCGATGTGGGTGAGGGGGCACCTTTTCATGAACAGCTGACATTCTGCACTTCTTCACCTCTTTGAGAGCTTTCCTTAACTTGAAAAGCTTTCCCTGTTCGACGGTGATTCCGTGAAGTACTCCGAGATTTTCTCCTACTTCCTTGCTCTTGCTCCACCGAATCCAATCTTGCCCCAAAGTTATTTATGGCAGTTCCCGTATGATATAACTGCTCCATTAACTCCACGTTTCTAATAAGAACGGGCGGCTATCCGCCGGTAGCTGGATTTCCACGAGGATTAGGGATCTCTTCCGGAATATAAGCTTTGTGACGAGCTTGATTACCCCCAAGCTATCTTCAAAATCATAACCATTTTCTTCATGAGAACCTTCACCTTGATTGTGAGACATCTCCACATTTGGTCAAGATACTATCAAGAGGATTGATGACTTTAGAGTTTGGGAGGCTGCATACATCAAATCTAAGAGAATTGCTCTAGAGCTTCAAAAGGCTGTGGTGATGGAGGGCGCGTCCTTAAGAGAGGGAAGGCTTGCATGCTTACAAGAAAAAAAGTTCCGCATCGCATCTTCTACCCGAGCTAGGGCGCGTCTTCCATTGTACAAGAACTATTCAAACTCACCCTTCAGGGCGCATCGTACATGCATAATCTTGCATTCTCAAAAAAGTTGAAAATTTCACTCAACTAAGACTAGGGAAAGTGTACATGGACTACCCCCCTAGACTAGGAGGTAATTAATTTACCTTGTAGTCTACTATTCAGGCATTGTCCTATTTCAATCAACTTCTGATAGAAAGAGTGCATTCTCCGATCACGAGCTACTTCAAATCTCATCCCATGAAGGGGCATCTCAAAATGAGGCATCCTATGAATAACATCTCTCGAAGAAGCATCTCACTAGGAGGCATCCAATAAAGGGCATCTCACAAGGAGGCATCCTATGAAAGGCATCTCACGAAGAGGCATCCCCGTGGGGGTATTCCGCTGTTCACACAAATTGTCCTGAAATACATGTATATGTAGGGCTAGGGTGGTGCATCAACACTACCCCCCAGCATCAAAATATCATTCCTTAAAGAAGCGTCTCTTAAAAAGGCATCCCAAGAGGGGAATTTTAAGAGAAAGTCGTTGGAGTTGCTGAGGGCGATGACAAAGTCTCTTCTAGTCTGGATGAATGTCATTCTTGTGTAGAGGGGCTCACTCATGACCTTGGGGCCTCAACCTGCCTATCAAGGGGCGCACTCTAAGATTCATGGGGCCGCACATCAATACAATTTTCTTCAAGCAAAAGATATGCCATGAATCGTTGCGATCATACTTGCAGACGAAGCCACAACATGAGGTTGATAAGCTAGGGCGCGCCCTGATGCCTATCATTCAGGTCATTGTAGATACGAGGGTGCGTACTCTCTAGCAAAGTATTGTTTCTTCGTGGATGGGCTCACTCATGACCTTGGGGCCACAACCTGATGATCAGGGGGCACACTCTGTGGTTCGTGGGGCCGCAACTCAACTTCTTTACTTCTGGAGTCCAAGCAGTAAATTATCATCGTAGGTATTGGAGTCCACTTGAGCATTTACATTTTTCCTTGAGGGCGCGCCCTAACCAGAAAGGTCCTCTGAGGAAGAGTTCCTTGAGGGTGCGTCCTATGTTGGAGGATTTTCTTGAAGTCGTGCGTTTCCTTGAAGCTAAGTCCTGATGTAGAGCATTTCTCTGAGGTTAAGGTTCCACTATGAGAAATCAAGGGAACAATTGTAGGGCCTTTCTTTCTTGAGGGCGCGCCCTCAGCAATATGTCGAGGGCCATTCCTCACTTGGTGACTAAGCCAAACAATGTCATTCCTACTTCTTTGGCTTCATTATCTTCCAACGAAATCTTCAAAGCAGGCTCTCTCGTGTCCAAGGGGCCTCGACCTGTGATCAGGGGGCACGCACTGTGGATCACAACCTCGAGGAAGGGCTCGCTCATGTCCAAGGGGCCTCGACCTGTAATCAGGGGGCACACGCTGTGGATCACGGGGCCTCGATTCCAAGTGCTTTTCCTTTCTCTTGGCCAGGCAAACCCCTGTAACTTTATACATACATAAATATATAGAGAAAAATAATATAGAGGTTGTATATTACCTGGAGGCGCGCCCAGTCAGGGGAAGGCGCGCTTCTTATTAATCTTCTGAGGCATGCTCTGCTTGAATTAACAAAACTCACTATTTGCTGCTTTCTCTCTTTTTATTAGTGTAGGCGCGCCCTGATTTGCCAAACAGGAACAAGACATGCACCAGACCTTCTTTTTTTAAAGTCCTGGCTCCTAAACCAATGAACAAAATGTAAGTAATAAAATCTTAAGTAATAAATTTGGGGTGATATTATAGTGCTATTTCTCTTACATAAATAAAAGTGAAATAATAATAATAATAATAATGATAATAATAATAATAAAATGCTATTTTAGAAATAATATAATATGCATTGTATTTCAAAATATGATTTTCAAAATATTTAAAATATGCACCTTTTTCAAAATATTTTGGAATTGTTTAAAAATAAAAATTATACTTTATGTGTACTTTAAAAATAATATATGTAAATTATCAATTTAAAAATATGTATAATATTTATATAAATATTAAAAGCATACCTTTTTTTTTATAGAAGAGATTTTACCCAAAATATTTTAAATGCAAAAATGTAGAAATTTTGTATCATAATTTTTTTATGTATGACAAGATTATCTATGAAATTATTAAATTAAAATAAATAAAATAAAAGAAAGGAAAAAGATGATAGAGCTTATCTTTGATTTCATCGAAGTGATCTGGCGTTGCTGTCTCCTGTTTGGCCTTGACATTGTTGTTGTGCGTGTTAGTAAGCATGGGTCCCAGTAATATATAAACTTCATCCCAAACATGTTCGTTTGCTTTGCTTCTTTGTTTTTTTTTCTTTAATTAACCTTTTGCCATGTAAATATAACTTCCCAGACATGATGCTTTGTATATCATGTATATCATTAGTGATAACTCTCGATTTCTTGTGTCTGACCATGATTTTATTGACCAGATCTTTTCCAGTTCCGTATATTCTTAATTCTTCCGAGTAGTAATCCACTTTTAAGTTAAAACCCTCGTCACTATAATCATCTTTTCCTCCTAAGATTATAATCTTGATTAGCACCCCTCCTTCTAGCGCCAATTTGTTGACGGAGGAATTTGGTAACAACAAAGTTTGAGGTCTGTCGCCGGAATCAAGATCTATGATGGTGGTTCTTCGCCGCATAAGTCTCCGGAGTGTGGTGGTTGTGATGAATTGGGGGCTGAGATTAAGAGGGTTCTTGGTGGTGGCTCGTAGCTCTTCGCTTCCATCCCCCTCAATTTGCCTACGTACCTCTGTATTTATAGAGGATCAAGCCCACGTAGTTCTTGGAGAGCAAGAAACCCAATTGGACTTGGATTATCGGTCTAGCTTTCGGAATGTTCTACTATGAGGCCTAACCACAAAGGCCCAAGGCTCACCCAAGATCTCAAGACTTCACGGATAAGGAAACTTCCCCCGTCGAAGACTAGTCCTATCCGCTACCGCTATTTCTTGATTTCAAGGATGCAGGTATAGCCATGGTTTACCCCAAGTGCAGAACGCATCCCTGTCCCCCGAATGAGAAGCACCCACCAGATAGCAGGACAGGTGATCCAGAGCTTTTGGTGCAAAGTACAGGATTACTCCGAAGTTCCCCAATGAGGACGCGCCCATTGGCTACAGGAACAGAGCTCCCAAAGCACACACCAGAAAGTCCCCATCTTTCCACCTTAGGGCGCGCCCTTAGTGTCTAAGAAGAATCCTTATATCCAGGCAAACCCCTGGAGGCCTTCTACGACGGACATCCCCCTCCTGAGATACGACATGAGGGAATTCTTCAATAGTCTTCATAAAAATCAGTTAATTGCAATTTCTTGGAGCTTCTTCAACCTTGAGGGCGCGCCCTCCTTGCAGAGAAGGAGAGGGCGCGTCCTGTCTCTTCAATAATTTATCAAAATCCTAATTTATCTAAGAAATCCCCAAATTAATACCCAATATTGACCCAAATCTAGAATAAAATACCCGTGCGAGATTTTGGGTATAACACATAATATTCCATATTTAACGAAACTGATTGAAACCCCTTTTATTCGCTTATAATAAAATCCAGATTATAAAATCTGAACATCAATTTTTATCCATACGTTATTATTTAATTATTATTTTAATTGTAACAGCGATGTGGGTCCCACCTACACCTACACCACCGCCACCACGCCTCCCCGGAAAAACCTTCTCCGGCAAGTCTCTCTCCCTCCCTCTTTTCTCTCTCTCACAATCTCTGTCTCTCTCCCACCCTCAATCTCTCCTGCCTCCCTCTCCCCGTCGTCTCTCTCCCTCCGCCTGGCCTCTCTCTCGTTCTATCTCTCTCAATCTCCCTCGACCACTCTCTCTCTCTCCGCCACAACCACTCTCTCGATCTCACTCTATCAAACAATCTCTCTCAATCTCTCGATCTCAACCTCCCTCCTATCTCTTCTCTCCTTCCTCCTCTCCACCATCTTCTCTCTCGACTCCCCTCAATCTCTCTTCTGTTAATCTCTCCCTCCGCCTCTGCTTCTCTCTCTCGCATCTCTATCTCCTCAATCCCTTTTATCTCTCCCAATCTCGTACATCTCTCTGCACTTGCCGGTTACACCTTTAACCGCCACCACCACCACCACTAATCGGTGGTGGCTGCCTTGCCCCAAACCCCGACTTTACACACAACAGCCACTCCTTTAACTCCGATTCTAAAGGATTATTAGATGATGATAATATATGTATGATAATGATGGGAGATAATGAAGAACAAGAACACAATATAAGCTCAAGCTTGGCTACTATATTATTAATGAAGGAACCGAGAGATACATTGAGAGGTTACATTGAATACCCTAACTTGTTGCTACTACTAATCTACTACTACATATATATAGTACAATGAAGAGATTACAAGTGATGGAGACAAAAATAGATAATGGAGAGGTAGCACATGGTGAGCAGCCCCTGGACAGCATCTTCTGGACTGCACATGTGGTAGACAATGCAAGCATGAGGGACAACAAGAATATCATGGGGCATATACTTCATTACCCTCCCTCAAGCTAAGCATGGGAACGAAGAGAAATGCTTGGATTGAAACATAATGACTGCGACAAATTGAAAACTACAACAATACAATCAAAGGAAATATGCAATACAACAACAATATGATAACAATAAAATTGTAACTAAATGATTGAGCACAGCAGCAACACCGAAACGCAACAGCAGCGGGAAGTTCAGCAGTTGAGAGCAACATCAAGCCAACAAAATGGAGCTTGCAAGCTCAAATACTCAGCCACACGGCGAGGGAAAATGGACACCCCAGCTATCTACTTGTCGAAGCCAGCTATAGACTTGCCGTAGAGCCACACCATGTACAATACACACGGTTAATAAATGTTGAAAAACAAGATGCTACAATTATGCATGACAAA
This sequence comes from Kitagawia praeruptora, assembly GCA_037693485.1. Taxonomy (NCBI): domain Eukaryota; kingdom Viridiplantae; phylum Streptophyta; class Magnoliopsida; order Apiales; family Apiaceae; genus Kitagawia; species Kitagawia praeruptora. The sequence goes on from CM075350.1 coordinate 30,799,603, forward strand.
CCGGTGTGCGACGGGGCTGATTTGTGCTATATGCGGATGGATGATACATCAATGGAAATATAAGATGAAAGTGCCTAGGATTGGAATGACCATCAATCCGGCATGAGCTTAACAAAGCTCATATAAAATGGAATAAACAAAAATTTGCGGTAAGAAGACTTGCTAATATACCGCCTATGAAATGATATTGGTATAGGTTTTGAACCTAACCATGACAACAACAATAAACAACATGAATGATGCATGAAAACACAATTGAAAATGAGCAGAAAATGATGAAAATTAATAATTTTCTGGGACTAAAAATGTGCAGAAAAACAAACTGGAAAATCTGGGGGGGGGGAGGAAATTTTTGATGAAAATTTGTGGAAGAAAGGAGAAATGGAGGAGGTCCTCATTAAAAACCTCTTTGGGAAAAAAGAGTGACCTCAAGAAGATAGATATTACAAACTGAAAATAAAAAATTTAAAAAAAATGTAGAAAATTTTAGAAATTTCTGGAAAACTGCAGAAAAATTGAAAAATCTGCAGTTTTTGATGATATTTGCGGAAGGATCGAAGGGCTGTTAGGCCTTTGATGCTCTGATACCATAAAGGATTATTAGATGATGATAATATATGTATGATCATGATGGGAGATAATGAAGAACAAGAACACAATATAAGCTCAAGCTTGGCTACTATATTATTAATGAAGGAACCGAGAGATACATTGAGAGGTTACATTGAATACCCTAACTTGTTGCTACTACTAATCTACTACTACATATATATAGTACAATGAAGAGATTACAAGTGATGGAGACAACAATAGATAATGGAGAGGTAGCACATGGTGAGCAGCCCCTGGACAGCATCTTCTGGACTGCACATGTGGTAGACAATGCAAGCATTAGGGACAACAAGAATATCATGGGGCATATACTTCATTATGCTTGTCCAGAAGATGCTGTCCAGGGGCTGCTCACCATGTGCTACCTCTCCATTATCTATTGTTGTCTCCATCACTTATAATCTCTTCATTGTACTATATATATGTAGTAGTAGATTAGTAGTAGCAACAAGTTAGGGTATTCAATGTAACCTCTCAATGTATCTCTCGGTTCCTTCATTAATAATATAGTAGCCAAGCTTGAGCTTATATTGTGTTCTTGTTCTTCATTATCTCCCATCATTATCATACATATATTATCATCATCTAATAATCCTTTATGGTATCAGAGCATCAAAGGCCTAACAGCCCTTCGATCCTTCCGCAAATATCATCAAAAACTGCAGATTTTTCAATTTTTCTGCAATTTTCCAGAAATTTCTAAAATTTTCTACATTTTTTTTAAATTTTTTATTTTCAGTTTGTAATATCTATCTTCTTGAGGTCACTCTTTTTTCCCAAAGAGGTTTTTAATGAGGACCTCCTCCATTTCTCCTTTCTTCCACAAATTTTCATCAAAAATTTCCTTCCCCCCCCCCAGATTTTCCAGTTTGTTTTTCTGCACATTTTTAGTCCCAGAAAATTATTAATTTTCATCATTTTATGCTCATTTTCAATTGTGTTTTCATGCATCATTCATGTTGTTTATTGTTGTTGTCATGGTTAGGTTCAAAACCTATACCAATATCATTTCATAGGCGGTATATTAGCAAGTCTTCTTACCGCAAATTTTTGTTTATTCCATTTTATATGAGCTTTGTTAAGCTCATGCCGGATTGATGGTCATTCCAATCCTAGGCACTTTCATCTTATATTTCCATTGATGTATCATCCATCCGCATATAGCACAAATCAGCCCCGTCGCACACCGGTTTGTCATGCATAATTATAGCATCTTGTTTTTCAACATTTATTAACCGTGTGTATTGTACATGGTGTGGCTCTACGGCAAGTCTATAGCTGGCTTCGGCAAGTAGATAGCTGGGGTGTCCATTTTCCCTCGCCGTGTGGCTGAGTATTTGAGCTTGCAAGCTCCATTTTGTTGGCTTGATGTTGCTCTCAACTGCTGAACTTCCCGCTGCTGTTGCGTTTCGGTGTTGCTGCTGTGCTCAATCATTTAGTTACAATTTTATTGTTATCATATTGTTGTTGTATTGCATATTTCCTTTGATTGTATTGTTGTAGTTTTCAATTTGTCGCTGTCATTGTGTTTCAATCCAAGCATTTCTCTTCGTTCCCATGCTTAGCTTGAGGGAGGGTAATGAAGTATATGCCCCATGATATTCTTGTTGTCCCTCATGCTTGCATTGTCTACCACATGTGCAGTCCAGAAGATGCTGTCCAGGGGCTGCTCACCATGTGCTACCTCTCCATTATCTATTGTTGTCTCCATCACTTGTAATCTCTTCATTGTACTATATATATGTAGTAGTAGATTAGTAGTAGCAATAAGTTAGTGTATTCAATGTAACCTCTCAATGTATCTCTCGGTTCCTTCATTAATAATATAGTAGCCAAGCTTGAGCTTATATTGTGTTCTTTTTCTTCATTATCTCCCATCATTATCATACATATATTATCATCATCTAATAATCCTTTAGATTCAAACCACCAATTCATCACAATCCCCGTCAACAAAACCGATCGAAAAAATCACAACACAAAACTTAATATTCATAACACTAATTGAACTTACAAGCACAAAAATGAAATTAGAACTTATGTTTTGTTTTAGAAAAAGAAACAAGCTCATACCCTGTATATTAGTGTATATGGTCGAATTTTTCACTGTAAAAGAGAGAGTCTGTAGTCGGTTTCTTTTTGCAGGAAAAGATGGGTGCTTTTGTTTTCTTTTGAAAAAATGAGTGCTGTATTGTTTGTAAATATAAGGATGAGGGTAGTTTGTTTAGGGTGGTGCTGTGCAGGTCATGATTACTGAATGTAGTTCATGGATATTACATTTAAACCTTTTTGCATGATACCCTATTAAATGCAGGTGGTTGTGGTTTTGTTGACTCCCGTGCATATTCACTAAAATGATTTATAAACAAAGAACATGTATAATATAACAAAGAAAATGTATAATAAAATGATTTATAAACAAAAAAAATAATTTATAAATATAATAAATTAATAATATATTAAAATTATTTATAAACAGAGAAAATGAGAAAATGTATACTAAAATGATTTATAAATATAGTAAATTTATAATATACTAAAATGATTTATAAACAAAGAACATGTATAATATAACAAAGAAAATGTATACTATAATGATTTATAAACAAAGAAAATGATTTATAAATATATTAAATATATAATATACTAAAATGATTTATAAACAAATAAAATGTATAATATAATAAAGAAAATTTTGTACTAAAATGATTTATAAACAAAGAAAATGATTTATAAATATAGTGAATATATAATATACTAAAATGATTTATAAACAAATAAAATGTATAAGATAACAAAGAAAATTTTGTACTAAAATGATTTATAAACAAATAAAATAAATTATACACAAAGAAAACGTATAATATAACAAAGTTAACTATATATTATACATGCAATTTCAAGTACTTACAAATTAAAGAGACATACACAAACTTATTTATATACATATATATCAATTTAAAAACACAATAAAAATAAACAAAAAGTGTATAGAAAATATAACCATTATCACTGTTTGTTATATTATCAATGTAAAATGATGTAGTATAACTTACAATATACACTTTAAAATCACGTTAAGATGATGATGGTGCAAAACCTAACACGTCGAGATTCACCTTTAATAAAGATAACACGTCAAGATGATTATAACAGTATATTTAACAATGATAACACATCAAGATGATTGCAGTTGTACCTTTAACACACACGTCAAGATGATTGCAGTAGTACTTTTATATGTGTATGAATTGGAAGAAAAAATATGAAATACAATAACAAAGTTACTGTAACAAAGATAAAATATGTTATATTTATATGTGCGTGAAACATAAAAGAGTATGATGGGTCTGAGGATGTCCTCAGGTAACATCCCTGAGGTTAAAAGAAGTATAGTTGTAAATTAGGGGCATTTTTGTAAATGTAAGGGATGAATATTATATTTACAAAAATGCCCCTGCGGGGCCACTTGATTTATAAGTACAATTTGTTTTAACCTCAGGGAGGTTACCTGAGGACATCCTCAGGCCCATTATTCTCAACATAAAATATCAATGAATAAATTTTGTATACAAAGTATCTAGAAAAAAAAGGTTAAATGTATCAAAATAAAAGAACATGAATGTATAGTATCTAGAAAAAAAAAAGTTAAATGTATCATAAATAAAAGAAAATAAAGAACATGCATGTATTAAAATACCATGCATGATGTATTTATATATACAGTACTACACAATACCCTAGAAAATTATACAGTTTGCACAAAAAAGGAGGAAGGTCGCTTGACTGCACAAAAAAGGAGGAGGGTCACTTTAGTAATCTCTCTGACCTACATTCAGTAAAGATGACCTGCATTCAGAAATTATGTTTGTTTATTGAATAAAAAATAAAAAACGTGGGGGACAAAACTGTAATGATTTGGTCCGGTTTTTCTGCTAGTGGGATTAAAAAGAATTAAACGTGGGGGACAAACGTAAATGTCATAATAATCACCATATTTAGTGCAATGTTTGGTGAAAAGAGCTCGTTTCCTCCCTGCTGGCTAATTAAAACGTGACTCTAATTTCGTTCTCTAAAATAAATTCGATCCAAAACTAAAATCTTATTTTTCCTAAATTTCCTAATTTTAATAAATACCAAGTAGATATAATTAAGTAGATATAATATAATTTTACTTACATACGAATATATAAAATTTCGAAGTTTTACCAAAAATGTGTTAATTAAAATATACTAGTGCATCGCTCTTAATTAAAATTTAAATATCGAGCAGGAAAAATTATTCGAAAATTCGCGGGTATTACAAAAAGGCATCAAAATAAATGAGGGTGGTCATCAAAGGGCTCCAAAATCTATAACCCATGTGTCAGGCAAAGGAAAATCTAAAGTTGATGAGCCTCCAACCTCTCTGCCAGTTGTCACTCTACTAACTTTGCACATCACTACTCCTGATGGCCAAAAGCAATCTATCACAACCACAGTGGTTGCAGGGAGCATGCCATCTGACAAACCTCTCCTCTCCAAGACTGAAAGTGCCAAGCCTGCAGAAGTGAAAGTCATTACTGAGGCCAAGCTACAAGAAGTTGCTAATTCAATTGTCTATCATGATAAAGCCTTCTTGGAGTTTTTGAAAGCCACAAGGGAACAGGCTGGTGACACTCAGTTCTATATGAGAAAGTTGAAGGAGCAGATTGACTACCTCACTGTCATACCCAAGAAATCAACAACTTATGGTTCAAGGAAATATTGATGGTCTCAAAATCCAAAATATGGCATCTAACCTTCAAAACCCTACAAGGCCTAATGTACTCAGAGGTGGATGCCCTAATCAGTAAGATTGAGAAGAGAGATGCCAACGAGAAAAACAAAAGTCTCTACAATGACTTGAGGGATGAGCAACCAACCAGATTGCCTGAGGTGATGACAAATCCAAGGACAATTATCTACCAATCTGGCACAAGAATTGATGAAATCCAACAGTTGATCATTCCCAAGCATCTGGTCCCCAACAACAAAAATCTTATCATTGCCATTGTTGAAAAGATAAACAAGAAAAAGGGTGTAAGAACATCAGAAGAATTGGAAGCCATATTCTATCTCAGGACATACATTGCATCTAGCATTGTACCTGAATCTGCTAAGTTCAGCTCAAGCAAGGATGGTGATCAAGACAAAGATGGAGACAAGAGTGATGGGAGGAGAAGACATCACAGGAGTGATAAAGGTGATAAAGATGAGAAGAAGAAAGATAGCAAGGATAAGAAAGATGGTGATGACCAAGGTAAAGTCTATGAGAGGAAAATTGGAAAACAACAAGCCTTAGGCATTGCTAGCAGTAAACTCACCACAACACAAGACTCTAAGTCTAGGGTGAATACTGTTAGTAATGACCTACCAAAATCTGATTCAATGGCTTCTGCAACTGTTTTGCCACCTCAAGAAGAGAAGAGGATTCAAATCAAGAGACCAGGTGTATGTTTCCAAAAGCAAACTGCTAATGGAATACTACAATGGTCTACAAGCAAAGGTCACAAGTTTCTGCCAAGTCACCAAGTGAAAAAGTTCAAATTCAAACAAGCTGCAAGAAGAGTGAAGCTACCCAAGTCTAGAGCCCTAACTATCTATCCAGGACTGAAACTCCAACCACTTGATGAAGACTTTGATGAAGACCAGTTGTAATATCTAAGAGCTCAAAGAATCTACTATGCTGCCATTGTGAATGACTGTCTTGAGATCAAATATACTGATGGAAGGGAGAAGAAATTCAAACAAGGACAGTGTCAAAATTGGGGCAAATTAGATGAAATAGAAAGAATCATTGCATTATTGGATTCTGAAGACAAAGTGGAGAGAATATGAAAGTTGGAGTTGATTGACTTTGTGAAGATGAAGAGAGACTATGCTGAGAAGATAAGGAAGGGGTGCTTTGAGAAATGGATAGAAAGGGAGAAGGAAATTGATAGGCTGGAAATTGAAGCAGAAAAGCTCAGGGCAAAAGGATTGTGTAGAGTTCAATTCAATCCCTATGTGGTGAAGTATAGGAGAAGAAATAGAGATAATGTCAATATAAGAATGAACCTACTCAGTCACTATCCTGCCAACATTCTGAAACCAGTACTTGAAGATTTCAAGAACTCAATTCTGCTTGAAGAACTGGATGCTATGACAGAAATCATAAAGGCCACGGATGAGAATGCAAGGAATGAGAAAGAAAGAAAACAGAAGGCATATGATGATCTACAAGCCAAAGCAATGGAGATGGAATCAAATGAAAATGGCTAGTATTTCACCATACTGTAAGACTACTCAACTTGTAATTCCATTCATGTTCTCAATCAAATTTCATACCTGTACTTTTCAAGTTCTATCTTTATGTATGTTAGGCTTGTTATCAGACATGAAATTGTGACTAAGAGTTTTACTCACAATTTAGGGGAGATTGTTAGTCACAGAGGCATGCATGTATACATCTAATAACAAGCCTAATTTTTTGTAATGCTTTGCATTACTTACATGACCTCTTAACTGAGGGAACCTCTAGTTTTAGAGTTTCTATTTGTTTTGTACCTGTAATAGGCATCAAATCCTAGTTGTGTAACTGTACTTATAAAGTCAAGAATAATGCTTGAAAGAAGTTCCAAGATTCATGCCTCAAGCAAGAAGATAAAGACTGTCAAATAATCACAGTTGGGATTTGAAGAAATGAATAATTTGCCTAAGTACCAATTCGAGAAGTACATTTGTCTATTCGAGAAGTCTAGCGTTCGAGAAGTCAGAGATTTGATATCTGAGAAGACACTGTTCGATATCTCTGAATGAACAATTCGATATCTTAGAGATTCGACATGTCTAACACTCTATTCGAGAACTCAAGAAGTCAACAAGTCAAAGTGGTATTCGAGTTCTCAAAGAGTCAACAAGTCAAAGTTCCATTCGATATCTCAAGGATTTAGAAAGCTATTCGATATCTCAGGGATTCGACAAGTCAAGTGTTTTATTCGATAACTCAAGGAACCCTGGAGAAAAGTGTTATTCGAGAAGTGATTCGATATGTCAATCATACAGTATTCGAGAACTCAGAGTTATCTAATCCTAGTTCTCGAATCAATCACTTAGTCACTTCTCGAATACATTCTTGGAGACAAAATACTGAAGAAATTATACAAGTCCGAAACCTGCAACAAGCCAATGCACTTTATGGACCACAATCTGTAACGTGCTCTGGAAAGCCTACAAGGAAGCTTGGAGAGATATAGAAGAGACAAAGAGCTAAAGAAGTGGATCTGAACAGAATTTTTCAAAGTCAAATCTGTAGTCGTTTGGATACTTACTCAAAAAGGATAAACATACAAGAAAGTAATTTATCCTGTAACCTTATTTGTAGTAAGTGAGTTGTATTCATGTTCTATAAGAATGCAATCTCACTTCTTCAGTTGGTTAAGTTTTTCAAACACATTGTAAGATATATCTCTCTGAGAAAAACGAAGCTGAGAATACTATCATTTGTATTCACAGATTGTAGCAAATCTTTATCTAATAATATATTAGATTAAAGTGATATTGTGTCTTGTGTTCTTTATCCGCACCTTCACATTTGCACACACAAACACTTATCTTGCTACACAGATTCAAGAACAAGAAAAAGTTCAAGAATCTATTCACCCCCCCTGTATTCTTTTGCTGTATTCAATACTCAACAAAAACCCTTAGCTAAATTATCCATGTGGCATCTAATGGCATTATTAAGATAATATGTAAAAGTTTGAGCACTCCAACCATCAAACCTTTAGCAAAAAATTATAAATAACCGATTTTGATTGGCTATATTTGTTGAACCAATGAACCCCTTATGTATAATTTTACATAATCATAATTATAGATAATACCATTGGAGTGCACATCCTCACCCTTAGCAAAAATTTTACAATATCAAGATAGCCAATCAATATAACCAACCATTTTACATAATACCCTTGGAGATGCTCTAAATATGAACAACTTAAATTTAGAAGGCCACTACAAAAGGTAACAAGTTTTTCATATTCACGATAGGCGTTATTAAACAATCAAATTTTTCAGCAGTTATGCGTTGTATCATCAATCGCATCATGTAGACAGTTTTAGTAACTATTTAACCAACTACCTATCATTTCATTCTTAATAACTATTAAATTAATTTTTTATCATGTTCATCGAGGAATATGTACATTTAATTAAATTATACTTTTTTCAAACATTTAAATTGCATAAATAGGCTCATAATTCACTCACCTTCTTACATCCGTAACAACAACATATTTCTATAAAATACTAGAAAATGACCCTTGAATGCACGGGTTATTATGCTAGTTTCTCATCTCCAAACAACACGTTATAATATTTAAAAAACAAAAAAATATTGTACATCGAAGGAATAAAAGTTCCTATAAGTTAATGTTGTGTTACAAATGTTTAATATAAAAATAAATTACGATACATAGTCATAAAAATATCACATTTCATAACATAAATCCTAAAAAATAGAGACCAAATTGTAATTTTTAATATTGTGTCTCAAGATTAAAAAAAATAATGTTATTTTCAAAATGACAAAATTTGGGCTTCTTATTAAATTATAACGGTTCTTTACGATTGTACTGAATAAAAAATATTACTACATATCTATAAATTCAATTAATATGTATGTATAATGTACATCTTACCAAAATATTGATAGTGTCTGAAAAGGTTTAGAAAAGAAAAAAAATCTTCTATTGCCAAATGTCATTATTCATACATATATAGCCATATAAGACTTAATAACTTCAATGGAGGTAAAATTATTTTCATACATAAGAACAGGGTGAAGGCCCTATCTACCCACAAATTAAATGAGAGTAACCAAAATACCCACCGCCAATCCGGATGGTCCTAAATACCCACGAGACACGCTACTGGTAAAGGAGTGTCAAGGAGAGTGTCAAGGAGATACGCTATTGGCAAAAACGTGTCATGAAGACACGCTCACGGTAACAGCGCAACAAGAAAATACACCAGTGTCATGTGTGTACTGTAGCTCGAGATACGTTACTTGTAAAGGCGCATCTGCAGATACGCATTTGTAAGTGGCGTATCCAATGTCTTCTTCATTTGCAGAGAAACGAGACACAGCTCCTGCCGGCGACATGCCGGCGACTTCTATCGTTTTCTTCGTTCACCCTTTCTAATCGTTTTCCATTCACATTCTAAACACCAATCAAATCGTCTTCCTCTCCTCTACAATCTTATACCAATTTTATTCTATATGTAATGCCGAAAATCGAGATCTCACGACTTCTTTTCAAAATCGCGATTCCGGCCAATGTTTTTCTATCTATCCGTTCACCTCCCTCCCGTAGTTTTTCAGGCGTATTCTACATACCATTGGAATAGTCTCTTCATTCTCTACATGTCTATACCAATTTCATACCGTTTTATCTACCGGAATTGAAACCCCCAATTGCTCCAGGTGCCGGCGAGAGGTCTGCAACAGTGATGTGGGATATGCTACTTGTAAAGGCGTATCCCGTGGGTAGTCCGGGCCAAATTTTTGAAAACAGACATTTTGGACCATGGGTACCCCAAATTTTTGAGGATGACAATTTGATTGGTGTTTAGAATGTGAATGGAAAACGATTAGAAAGGGTGAACGAAGAAAACGATAGAAGTCGTCGGCATGTCGCCGGCAGGAGATGTGCCTCGTTTCTCTACAAATGAAGAAGACATTGGATACGCCACTTACAAATGCGTATCTGCAGATGCGCCTTTGCAAGTAGCGTATCTCGAGCTATAGTACACACTTGAGTACACACCTGACACTGGTGTATCTTCTTGTTGCGCTGTTACCGTGAGCGTGTCTTCATGACACGTTTTTGCCAATAGCATATCTCCTTGGCACTCATTTACCAGTAGCATGTCCCGTGGGTATTTAGGACCATCCGGATTGGCGGTGGGTATTTTGGTTACTCATATTTAATTTGTGGGTAGATAAGGCCTTCACCCTTTTATTTTATGGATGTGAAGATGATGTGAATTTGAAAGAAACTTCTGTTGATCAACCTATCAATCTGCTACTCAATACAATGGGCTTTGATATGGACAAGAGACAAGCATGGGTCACAAAGTGATGTGAATTTGAAAGAAACTTCTGTTGATCAACCTATCAATCTGCTACTCAATACAATGGGCTTTGATATGGACAAGAGACAAGCATGGGTCACAAAGCTTACTTGGACAACAAGGAATGATGGAGGGACAACTGAAGCTTTGGCGCTCAGCTCAATACCCAACATGGGCTGATTATTATATAATTATTAAGTAGATATTTTGCTTGCAAGTTTTTACCTTTCACTTGAAAGGGTTTTTATTGTTTTAAGCACTTAGGGTTTTATTTTCCTATTTGGATTCTGTTTTATCTATTTTTATATGTTTTCTATTTGGATTGGGTTTTTAAATGTGTTTCCTGGAAGGATTCAGATATTAGCTAATCTTCAAGCTGGTATTGGATTTCTCATGGATTCCTTTAGGTATAGGTTATTGTCTAAGCCTATAAATACCCATCTCATGTAATGTTTTAAGACATATATGTGATGCATTTGTTTTGAGATAAACTATGATTAGTTTTTCTTTTCTCTAAGCTTCAACTACTGGATTGTTTTTAAGGTTAGATTCAAATTACTTAGTTTCTGGATTGATCTAAGGAATTTGAGATTCAAAGTTCACGTTTCTGGATTGATCGTGTTCTTTTGAAATATCCTTTTCTTCTTGTTTTCTTTATTCATGGAGCGATCCACATCAGAAGAATTGAAGTGTTTTTCTTTGCCGATGAGAAGAATTATGTTGTTTTTCATTGTGATGAATGAAAATTTTCATATTTTTTTCTATTTCATTTCTAACAAGTTTAACTAGACCAACAACTCATCGTTTCAAAATAAATGCTCTCATGTTTTTATTAGTCATTTATATCATAACAAATTTATACGGGTGTTGGCCCTTTCTGACACAATCTATTCTATATATAATACGGCAACATACCCCTTCGGTGAAACATTTTATTCCATGTCATCAGCCACGTGGAATCAGTTATAACGCCGTTACCTCTCTACCTGCTGCTAGATGCGTGTATATCGTTCCCACTAGCCTGTTCACTTGTCACTTACGCCGATTGCCTCATCGATTGTCAAATTCTTTTGGTAAGTAGGAAATAAGATGGCGACACTATTGTTGGTGTCATCCACTTGCCCAAATCTACAGCCCAGTGGCACCACTTGTTCGATAATATGTCTAAATGATTTGGATCTTTTATCTCTCTAGCTTTCATGGAATCCTGTGCTAGGCTCCATTATTTTGCTGGTATATAGAATGTGATTCCTTATTATTGATTGTTGATGAATGCAGGCCATTAATCCTTTGGAGCTAGCGATGGAGGCTCTTAAGGTGATCCAGTTGAGGTTTTACAAAGACTTCCCCCCTCATCCTAAGGAAGAAGTATATGGCTTTGCAACACCATCAACCATGAAACCAACTCAATGGAGTTGTAGGCTTAATCAGTAAGTTGTGAATTATGTGTGTGTGTGGTTGAGTGGAGGGAATTTAACTACCTTTTGTTTTCTTTTGCTTTAATTTTTATGTATTGTTTTTTTACAGATCCAGGAGGCGGGGATAATCAAATCGCTGGTGAATGCACAGTTTCGGGAGATGCCAGGTTAATGTTACTCGTTCTCTTACATATACTTTTATTAGAGAAGTCCCATATATAAATTGATTTTGACCATGCTCTTCTTTGTTGCAGGCTGACTCCATTTTATGACTAAGTTATGCAGCAATTTTACTTTTATCTATAAGTAATAAGTGGTGATCTTTACTGGCTCTAATGCGACTCTAAATTGTCATCTGAGTTTGATATTACCATTTGATTACCTTTTAGCATATCAGATGTCATGAAAAAATTACTCTTTTATTTTACCTCTCCTAATCATCTTCAACTGCTGAAAATTGTCTTTTTCAGCAATTCATACTTTCAGTTCCATACTTTCAGTTTAAAGAATCTATTTTGTTGTTAGTTCCATACTTTATCTGTTTGATTCAGTAGTGCTGTTCATTAATATTTAGCCTCGGGGGTCTCGTTTTTGGATTAGAAGATAAGATATAACTGCGTGTTAATGATCATACTGTTCGCACTTATTCACGCAAGAGAACGTGGTCAACAAGTAATATAGAGTAAATAGGATTCGTTCCCACAGAGACTCAAATTGTTCGTTATGTTAACTTATGCACCAGCTTATGATTTACACTCACTGCTAAGACAATCACAATTTTGGTTTGATTTAACTATTGTTTAATTATCGACTAAGCCAATTACGAGGAAATAACTTAACTTTAACTTTATAATAAACAAACATGGAATTTCAATTTCATTTACTACTTCATCTAGAATCTTATGCCCTTTAGCCTAGCATGTGACAGAGTTGATTACTGATTAGATGCACTAAACTGATACACACCAACTTTCGTTGTGCATATACCATCCTACTGATCATCCACAATTGATAGAAGTCAAGTAGTCACCAAATATGTGTAGTCCCTATATGTCTATAGCAATTGAACACATATCGGTTAAAAATCAAGCACCCATTAAACCACATAGTCGATGCAAGACGGTTAGAATTACACCACAAATTAATACATGTTCTTCACATGCAAAAACCTATGCTAGCATGAATTGTTCTAAACCCTAGATCCACTTTCGCATTCACTAGGATTAAACAAACAATTACAAGTGTTCGCGACGCACTTATAACGAATAAGCATAAACATACTAGGCAATCAATACATTCAATCACACACCAAGGCATATTTAACACTCAATTACTAGAATCCATAGCAAAATCCATTAAAACCCCATGATAACGAATTAGCCCATAATTGACCTAATTGTCATCATGGGTTCTTTGGAAAACATAATTCTAAAATCAACAAGTAAAAATAAAGAAGAAGAAATAAGGTTTAGAATTAAATCCCCACAATAGAAGAATACAAAGGTTTCAAGAATAATCCTTGCTTGTCACTAGCTTGGAGGAATTCCTTCTCCTTTTCTCTCTTCCAAAACCTAGGTTATATTACGTAACGTGTATCTCCCCCTATGATTACAAGGGTTGGATGTGTTTATATAGGTCCTAGAATACTTTTTCAACAAGAAAAGACCTAAAAATACAATTTAATTCGAAACAGGATAGAATTCAGCAATTTCCAGCGAGTTCGGGCGCACCCTGCGCGGTAGCAGCGCAGTCTGCGCGGCTAGCTCCTGTTCAGAATTATAGAAAATTTCCCAGGCTTCGCGTGGACAGCTTATGGGCCTCAAACGGACTTGTAGAACTCCAGATATGGCCAAAACAGTGAAGACTGCGCAACCTACCCGGAAATCCGAATTTTCCACAATTTGCTCATTTCTCCTCCGTTTTCTCTTCTGATTCTTTTACCACTTCCCGTTCTTCAATTCTTGACTTATGAATCCTCATGGTAGCTTAGGGAAATACACCATCCTTAATTCCTATGCTCGAATTCAACTCCAAAATTGACGAAAACATCAACCTTAATCGATATTTCATGAACCTGCACAACTAAACAAAAACACATCAAAACTACAACAAACTTGAGTCCAAGACAATCAATTTAAGCCGATATAGAACGCTCTAAGTGGATATAAAATCCACTTATCACACCCCCAAACTTAAACCGATGCTTGTCCTCAAGCATAACAATTAAAAACTAACTAACTAACTAGTACCACTTCCGTAGGTGATCACGGTTGCATTTGGCATATGCAACAAGCCCTTTAAACCCCTAGGCAGCCCTAGTGGACGAGTAAGATCTCGTGAGGGCCTATAGTGAATGTACCCACAAAATCCATTGAAATGCAATGCATGAATGCAACTACTATGAAAATGCAAGATCCCCTTCAAACTCACCAAAACCAACTAACAAGCAAATATCTCAATGAACGTAACAAATCCAAGCAGAGCTCGACTAAGTCCCCGTATACTAACAATACATGAACAGAAACGTGCGTGTGTGCAATGCTCATCAGAAATACCCCCAGAACTAGGTCAAAAATCATACATGCCATACACTCATCAATGTGAGTATAACAGAAAAATTGTGTGCAAATAAATGCGAAAGAAAAAAAATAAATTGTGAGTATAAATGTGAGTATTGATCACCTGTTGCATAAAAAAAAAAAAAAAAAAAAAAAAAAAAAAAAAAAAAAAAGAGTCATGTAAATAATTTAAATGCAAAATTAACCAGAGTGAGCTCTTTAATACTCGAGTTATTAAGTCCGAGGGGACTTAGTCCTAGTGACCTAAGGCTTTATAGTCTGGGATCCTGCTGACCTAACACTCGCTACATGGGTATTATTGTATAAGCCTTTTGGGGTCTCACTCATTGCACGGTTAAATAAGCATGCGTAGTGTATATAGTATTTAGTGTTATAGTAATAAAGCATGAATTCTTGGTTAACTTGAATAAGGATGGTGGTGTTCCTAGGTTATGAAGTGTCTACAGTCTATTCTTTTTATAAACCTGTGATTGTCTTGGTGAAGGATAGGTATGGTTTTTGACCTAGTGTTGGGAGCATTTCTGATGAGCATTGCACACACACACGTTTCTGTTCATGTACTGTTAGTATACGGGGGCTTAGTCGAGCTCTATTCGGATTTAGTTGCATTCTTTGAGGCAGATGGTTGCTAGTTGGTTTTGGTCAGTTTAAAGGGGATTGTTGCATTTTCATATAGTTGCATTCATATTGTTAGTTGCATTATTAGATGGATTTTGTGGGTACATTCACTATAGGCCCTCACGAGACCTTACTCGTCCACTAGGGCTGCCTAGGGGTTTAAAGGGCTTGTTGCATATGCCAAATGCAACCGTGATCACCTACGGAAGTGGTACTAATTAGTTAGTTAGTTGTAATTGTATATGCTTGAGGACAAGCATCAGTTTAAGTTTGGGGGTGTGATAAGTGGATTTTATATCCACTTGGAACATTCTAAATCGGCTTAAATTGGTTGCTTTGACCTCAAGATTGTGGTAGTTTTGATGTGTTTGTTAATTGTGCAGGGTTGGAATAATGTTGATTAAGATCGTTGTTTCCGTTGCTTTTGGAGTTGGATTCGGGCCTAATGATATAGAATGGAGTCTTGTTATGGTTCACCATGAGGATTCCAAGCATAGAGGATTGAAAACGGAAGAGAATGCAAAAAGAACGGGAGCAAACGGAGCAAAAACGAAGGAGAAAAAGCTGAAAAACGAAGGAGAAAAGAACGGGACCAGAATTTGCCCGAGCAAAGTGCGCCAGATTTGAGCAAAGTGCTCGGGAATGACCAGATTTTGGCCGAGCAAAGTGCGCCAGTTCTTGAGCAAAGTGCTCGGGGACATTCTGGTCCCGTTCTTTTCTCCTTCGTTTTTCAGCTTTTTCTCCTTCGTTTTTGCTCCGTTTGCTCCCGTTCTTTTTGCATTCTCTTCCGTTTTCAATCCTCTATGCTTGGAATCCTCATGGTGAACCATAACAAGACTCCATTCTATATCATTAGGCCCGAATCCAACTCCAAAAGCAACGGAAACAACGATCTTAATCAACATTATTCCAACCCTGCACAATTAACAAACACATCAAAACTACCACAATCTTGAGGTCAAAGCAACCAATTTAAGCCGATTTAGAATGTTCCAAGTGGATATAAAATCCACTTATCACTCCCCCAAACTTAGACTTTATTGCTCCTATGCTATAAAGGGAATAACGAAAATTCTAAATATAAACAAGTGATTAAATCTCAAAACATCCCACAGGCATGACCCTAACCTAGCCCAAAAGCACCCCAATGAGACTGTGTAATAGAATTTGTTCCCGTAACATGCAAGTCAATTCCATAGAAACTATAAATCAGCCCTCTACTCATCATCATCACACCCAAATCAACATCCACCTATCAATCAGAAATAGCTCGTCCTAAGGGATCATGAAATATGCATGCCATGAAAATGCAACTAAATGAAACTCACATGGTATACGAAAATAAAACAAAATGTCCTATATGAACAAACGTAAATAATACGAACATAACAATCATGCATGAACTATCAATACTATGCAACATGATATCCTATATGAACACAAAATACAACAATACATACAACTACTATCCCCCAAACCACCCCCAAACTTAACATATTCAATGCCCAATCCTTCCTAGAAGGACTAACTACCTTCTCAAGAATCCGTTTAATTTCGCGATTAGAGACCTCGGCTTGCCCATTGGTTTGAGGATGATAAGCTGTAGCAACTCGATGATTGATGTTATAGCGTGCCATCAGAGATGTAAACTTCCGATTGCAAAAATGTGTACCCTCATCACTGATTATAACTCGTGGAGTGCCAAATCGAGTAAATATGTTCTTGTGGAGAAAATTGAGCACCACCTTAGCATCATTCGTTGGAAGTGCTTTGACCTCCACCCACTTAGACACATAATCCACGGCCAGAAGAATATATTGATTACCACATGACGGAATGAACGGTCCCATGAAGTCGATTCCCCACACGTCAAAGATCTCTACCTCCAACATGACATTTAGAGGCATCTCGTCCCTACGAGAAATATTACCAACTCGCTGACATCGATCGCACCTCAACACAAACTGATGAGCATCCTTGAATAGAGTTGGCCAATAGAACCCTGCTTGAAGAATACGTGTGGCTGTCTTCTCACCTGCATAATGACCTCCATAAGCTGTAGCATGAAAATCACTTAGAATAGCCTCGGTCTCACCGTAAGGAACACAACGCCTAATAATCTGATCAGCTCCTTGCTTGAACAAAAACGGTTCATCCCAAATATATTGCTTGACATCGTGCAAAAATTTCTTCCTTTGAGCATGAGAGAGCTCAGGTGGAATGATGTTGCTTACTAGATAATTCACGAAGTCTGCAAACCATGGTTCATCATCTTGCACTTTGAATAATTGCTCATCAGGGAAGAACTCATTAATGACCGTGTTGTCTTTAGGTGACTTGCCATGATCTTCCAATCTAGAGAGATGGTCAGCTACCTGATTCTCCGTCCCCTTTCTATCCTTAATTTCCACATCGAATTCTTGTAACAGAAGAACCCAACGAATCAATCTTGGCTTAGAATCCTTCTTCGCAAGGAGATAGCGAATGGCAGCATGATCCGTATAAACTGTCACCTTTGTACCAAGCAGATAAGAGCGAAACTTTTCAAACCCGTAGACAATAGCAAGTAGTTCCTTCTCAGTGGTAGTGTAGTTCAACTGAGCATCAGTTAGTGTTTTACTTGCATAGTAAATAACGTGGAACACTTTTTCTTTCCTTTGGCCTAGAACGGCCCCAAGTGCATAATCGCTGGCATCACACATCAAAGCAAATGGTTGACTCCAATCAGGAGCTGTAATAACTGGAGCAGAAATTAGTTTCTTCTTCAAGATCTCAAACGCATGTGAACAAGCCTCATCAAACTTGAATGGAACATCTTTTTCCAAAAGATTGCATAACGGCTTAGAAATTTTAGAGAAATCCTTTATGAAGCGCCTGTAGAATCCCGCATGACCAAGGAAGCTGCGAATACCCTTGACTGAGACAGGGGCAGGAAGGTTCTCAATAGTCTCCACCTTTGCTTTGTCAACTTCCAAACCTTTACACGACACCTTGTGTCCCAGAATGACACCTTCTTGCACCATGAAATGGCACTTTTCCCAATTTAGAACAAGATTCGTCTCCACACAACGTTTTAGAACCAAACTCAAGTTTTCCAAGCACTCATCAAAAGAATCCCCAAAGACTGAGAAGTCGTCCATGAATACTTCCACATTAATTCCAATCATGTCAGAGAAGATGGCCATCATGCACCTTTGAAAAGTAGCTGGTGCACCACACAACCCGAAAGAAACACGTCTGAATGCGAATGTACCAAATGGACAAGTGAATGTAGTCTTCTCCTGATCCTCGGGTGCTATGCAAATCTGATTGTAACCAGAATACCCATCAAGCAAGCAATAGTACTGATGTCCAGCCAATCTGTCGAGCATCTGATCAATGAATGGAAGTGGGAAATGATCTTTCCGAGTGGCCTTGTTCAATTTCCGATAATCCATGCAAATCCTCCAACCCGTAACTGTTCGCGTAGGAATGAGCTCGTTCTTCTCATTAGTCACCACTGTCATGCCCCCCTTCTTAGGCACACACTGTACCGGACTCACCCAAGAACTATCAGAGATCGGGTAGATAATGCCCGCGTCAAGCCATTTAAGAATTTCCTTTTTCACAACTTCTTTCATGACAGGATTCAGTCTCCTTTGATTATCAACTGTAGGGTTAGCTCCCTCTATCAAAGGAATTTTGTGCATGCAGTACGACGGACTGATACCCTTGATGTCTGCTATAGTCCACCCAATGGCTGATTTGGAATCCCTTAAGATTCGCAATAGTTTTTCCTCTTCTATTCCTGAAAGCTGAGAAGATATAATAACAGGTAAAGTAGAAGAATCACCAAGATAGGCATACCTCAAATGTTCAGGCAATGGCTTAAGTTCCAATGTAGGTGCTTCCTCGATGGATGGCTTAAGTCTAACATGAGACTTTTTCAATTCTGACAACCCCAATGATTCAAATGAGCTTTGAAACTTCTTCCATGGTGATGCATTAAGATATTTCAATTGTTCTTCATCCTCTTCGGTCTCAACCTCCAAGTCATTAGCAAGAACTCTTTCCAACACATCAGCTTTTATCAAGTGTTGAGTTGCGGGGTTAACCACCTTGTCGACCATATCAATTTTGAAACACTCTTCATCGTCAGTTGGAAGCTTCATTGCATTGAAAACATTAAAAGTGACATCTTGATCGTGCACCCTCATAGTGAGTTCCCCCTTTTGGACATCGATAAGAGTTCGGCCTGTCGCCAAGAATGGTCGTCCCAAGATGATAGGGATCTTCTTGTCTTCCTCGAAGTCAAGAATAACAAAGTCGGCTGGAAAGATAAGTTTGTCGACCTTCACCAAAACATCCTCAACTATCCCTCGCGGATAAGTAACAGAACGGTCAGCAAGTTGTAAAGTCATGGTAGTGGGCCTTGGCTCTGGAAGACCAAGTTGCATGAAAACTGATAAGGGCATGAGATTAATACTTGCACCCAAATCACACAAACATTTGCTGAATGAGATGTCTCCAATAGTGCATGGAATGGTGAAGCTTCCCGGATCCTTCAACTTAGGAGGCAACTTTTGTTGCAAGATGGCACTACATTCCTCCGTCAAGGCAACGGTCTCTAACTCCTCAAGTTTCAATTTCTTCGAGAGAATACCCTTCATGAACTTCGCATAGCTCGGCATTTGCTCAAGAGCCTCCGCAAATGGTATGTTAATCTGCAGCTTCTTGAATACATCCAAGAACTTAGCAAATTGCTTGTCTAACTTTTGCCTTTGAATTCGTTTTGGGAATGGAGGAGGTGGAAACACCTTATCTTCTACTTCTTTTTGAGAATTAACACTCCTGTGAATGATAGGAGCTGAAGGAGTAGCATTAGGAAGCAAATCAGAACCAGATTCGACCTCGACTGAAGATTCAAGTTTTTCCTCGGTCTCTTTTTCTACGTTCTGACCTTGTAGACTTCTTCCTGATCGTAATGTTATTGCCTGAACCTGTTCCTTTTGATCTTTCTTGCCTGGATTCACCTCTGTGTCACTCGGAAGCGTTCCTGGTTGACGGTTCAACAAAGCACTGGCTAGCTGGCCAATTTGATTCTCTAAAGTTTTCAATGACACGGCCTGACTCTTATACATCATCCGAAGCTCTTCCAATTCCGACTTCTCAGACTGATTCAATGAAGTTCCTTGAGATGGTTGAAACCCCGGTGGATTGAATGGTTGCCTTGGAGCATAAGGTGGTGGTTGATAGTTCTGATTACTTGGCCTTGCATTGAACTGCTGATTTTGTGGTTGCTGAGCACCTCCCTGATTGTTGCTCCAACTGAAGTTAGGATGATTCCGATTGTTGGGATGATAAAATTGTGGCACTGGTTGCTGAGATCTTTGAAAATTACTAACAAATTGTGCGGATTCAGCTGAGATAGCACACATATTTGTGTCATGTGCCCCTGCACACAATTCACACACCATAGCAACCTGGTTAGTACCAAGATTAGAAAGGGAATCTACCTTCATTGTCAACGCTTTGAGTTGGGCAGCAATAGCAGTAGCTGCATCCAAGTCAAGAACTCCAGCCACTTTAGCAGGTGGCAAGCGTTGAGTAGGATTCTGAAACTCATTGGCCGACATCATTTCAATCAGATTATACGCATCCTCATAGCTTTTTGCCCATAGCGCACCTCCAGAAGCTGCATCTAACATAGGCCGGGACTGAACTCCCAACCCGTTATAGAAATTGCTGATTATCATCCAATCCGGCATTCCATGATGAGGACAACGTGCCAATATCTCCTTATACCTCTCCCAAGCTTCCCCCAAAGATTCCTGGGAATGCTGAGCAAACTGAGAAATTGCATTCCTGTAAGCTGCTGTCTTCGCCATGGAGAAATACTTGGTCAAGAACTTTTGAGCACAGTCTGCCCATGTTGTAATAGAGCCTGATGGCATAGAATGTAACCAACTCTTGGCTTTATCCTTAAGAGAGAAGGGAAATAGCCTCAATCTGATTGCGTCATCTGTAACTCCGTTGAATTTGAAGGTGTCACAGATCTCAAGGAAGTCCCTAATATGAGCATTGGGATCTTCAGCAGGACTACCCCCAAACTGGACTGTGTTCTGAATCATCTGAATGATGTTTGGCCTTAGCTCGAAATTGTTAGACCCTATAGCTGGGCGAACAATACTAGAATGGATGTCCTCCACTTTCGGCTGAGAGAATTCACTCAAAGCCTTCGCTGCTGGTTCTTGATTTGCCATAACTTCCTTTGCTTCAAGATTGTCTTTTAAATCGAAATTTAGTCTTCTCCTCGCTAGTTCTTCTGTACGTGCTAGTTCGTCTCTACGTGCACGAGCTCGTGTACGCATAAACTCTCAACAAGTACCTGAAATTCACCAACAAGAAATTTTATGAAAACGTCCTAGTCACCGAAATTCAATGACCACTGATGGCAAATATTGAACTAAACAAAATAAAACCGCGTCCCCGGCAGCGGCGCCAAAAACTTGTTACGACCAACTCAACACGCAAGTGCACGTGATCTCAAGTAATACAGATAGCAAATAAGGTTCGTTCCTACAGGGACTCGTTGTATTGTCTAGCTACTCACTCACCAATGTATGACTGTTTTCCGATGCTAAAACAAATAAATAAGTGGATTGTTGTTATCACTAAAATTTATCTAAGAAATATAACTAATTATCAACTACTTGAACTGAGATTTATATCGAATTACTTATGCAAATAAAACATGGGAATTTAGTTTCTTTAAACAATCCATCTATAGTCTCCAAATCCCTAGCCTGGTTCATGTGATTTAGTAACACCTGATCGAACACACAAAACTAATATAAGCCAACTTCCGTTAAGCAAATACCATCCTTAACAATATCCACAATAAAGATAGAAATCATTTAGTCTCCCAATTATGCCAAGTCTTCATATGTCTATAAAGAATAAAACATAATGGTTGAGGTGCAAGCATTCAATTGATCACATAGTCGTCATAAAACGATTAGAGTTACAACACTAATTATGAATGATAATATCACGCATAATCCTACGCTAACATGGCAAGTTCAAAACTCTTGTTTCCACTTTCGCTTCAACAAGAATTAACACACAATTACAGGAGTTAGCTACTCTCCTATAACGAATTAAATCAACCATGAAAGGATATCACATCAATCACACTATAGGCATCAAGAAGATTCAACACATAGAATTCATGAATAAGTCCACTAAACCCCCATGACAACGAATTAGTTCATAATTGAACTAATCATCATCATGGGTTCCAATGAAAACATGACTCTAAAATAAACAGATAAATAAAATAGAGAAGAAGAAGAATAAGGTTTAGAATTAATCCCCACAATCGAAGAATACAAAGGTTCAAGAATAGCTTGGAAGAATTCCTTCTCCCCTTTTCTCCTCTTGCAAACCCTAGCTTAATGTAACGTGCGTGTGTCTCTCCTCTAATTACAAGGGTTGGATGATGATATATCAAAACACGTTTCCTACCTTTGCCCAATAATAAAAATACCTAAAAAACAACTAGGAAACGATTTTAATGTCAAAAAACACTTAAAATACAATTTCAGATCAAATAAGGGCAAAACTGGAAAATCAGCACGTCCCCGAGCACTTTGCTCAAGAACTGGCGCACTTTGCTCGGCCAAAATCTGGTCATTCCCGAGCACTTTGCTCAAATCTGGCGCACTTTGCTCGGGCAAATTCTGGTCCCGTTCTTTTCTCCTTCGTTTTTCAGCTTTTTCTCCTTCGTTTTTGCTCCGTTTGCTCCCGTTCTTTTTGCATTCTCTTCCGTTTTCAATCCTCTATGCTTGGAATCCTCATGGTGAACCATAACAAGACTCCATTCTATATCATTAGGCCCGAATCCAACTCCAAAAGCTGTGTAAAATGTGAGTATAATGCGAAAGAAACGGAGGAGAAACGAGCAAATTGTGTGCAGGTGGACATTACACTCATCAATGTGAGTATAACAGAAACCGGCCAAATTTCTGCTGGGACTACAATCAGAGTGGTATGGAGCAATCCCAATATCCATCTTACCCGCTCCAAAATCAGCAGTTTGAAGATGAGCCATACAATCCAGGGGGAATTCAGCAGCAACAGGGGCAACAATTTCAGCATCAGTATGCCCCAGTGCATCAACACTTTCAACCTCCTGAATTTCAGCAGCAGCAATTTCAGACTTGGTCTATCCAACAGTCGACCGAAGAAGCTGAATTAGAAGAATTGAGGTTGATGGCTAAAAGCAATGCATTGTCTCTCCAGAGAATAGGAGATCAGATTGGTCAAATTGCAAATGCATTACAAACATTGAATCAAATTGCAAGTGACACAGAAGGCTTAGATGTAGAGGAGGACAAGAACCTTACTATCAGTCTTGACTGGCCTTTCTTAGCCACGGTTGAGACCATGATCGAAGTTCAGGAAGGAGAGTCTGAGGGCAAAGATGGGGAAGAAGCAGAACATGAAGTTGATAAGGAAGCAGAGTCGGAGGCAAACCAATCAGAAAATTCAATTCTGAATAATCAACCGCAACCACTTCCTTTGCAATCTGAAAATTTTGAAGAATCAGCCCAAGATCAAGAAAATTCCAAGGCTCAAGCGGCTATGCTAATTCCTTTGAAGGATGAAGAGTGTCTCAGTGTGGAAGATGATGAATTAGAGGAGCATGTTCAGTTGTTGAATGCCGCTTCGTTGCAATCTGACTTCGACCAGCTGGAGGCCAAAGAGGAAAAGAGTATCACTCCTGTTGACAAATCTACTCCGGAGAAGACTACAGAGATCATCCAAATCGATTTTCCTCCTCCATATCCACAGAGGCTTCAGAAGCAAACTCTAGCCATGAATTTGACGGCGGAGGATGAGGAGTGTTTTAGCTTGAAATTGGTTGATGCAGGGCAGAGTAAAAAGTATGACACGGAGGAGAAGGCAAAGCATGGCCAACTGAGGATTACAGTGCCTTGGTTGATAGGGTTACGTATTCCACATAAGTTGCTTGGAGTGGAAGATCTCTGGAATTCTCAGGTGCGCCTTAAGCCATCAATTGAAGGAGCTCCCGAACTCGAGATCAAAACATTGCTAGTTCACCTGGGGTATGTTTCTTGTAATTCAAATCCTTTGCTTGCTATTGTTATTGCTGCTAACTTTTCAGGTAGGCGGGGGAATGTTGTTAAGAGATCTTGTGAGGAGCGAATACGGGTAAAGCTTGTCGTTGGAGATGTCGCTCCAGAAAAGATCATTAAATGGCTTTATAGAGATGCGGTGTAGAAAATTTTCAAGAGGAAAATTGTGGCCAAGTCTAGCTAAAGACGTTAAAGAAAGGCGCTTCGTGGGAGGCAACCCATGATTTCTTGCTTTCGAATAAAACAACAGTTGTGTTGGAGCCTCCACGTCTATCCACCACCAGACACACCACCCGAGGAGGGTGGAGATGCCGGAGAGTAGGGGAGTATCTCTTGTACCCTTTATTTTACTTTCAATGAGGGCATTGAATATTTTAAGTTTGGGGGTGATTTGGGGGATAGTAGTTGTATGTATTGTTGTATTTTGTGGTCATATAGGATATCATGTTGCATAGTAGTGATAGTTCATGCATGATTGTTATGTTCGTATTATCTATGTTTGTTCATATAGGACATTTTGTTTTATTTTCGTATACCATGTGAGTTTTCATTTAGTTGCATTTTCATGGCATGCATATTTCATGATCCCTTAGGACGAGCTGATTCTGATTGATAGGTGGATGTTGATTTGGGTGTGATGATGATGAGTAGAGGGCTGATTTATAGTTTCTATGAAATTGACTTGCATGTTACGGGAACAAAATTTATTACACAGTCTCATTGGGGTGCTGTTGGGCTAGGTTAGGGTCATGCCTGTGGGATGTTTTGAGATTTAATCACTTGTTTATATTTAGAATTTTCGTTATTCCCTTTATAGCGTAGGAACATTAAAGTCTAAGTTTGGGGGAAACCAGGAATTTTCATGCTAGTTGTTAATATTTGTCAATAAAGGCTAGGCGTCAAATGGCTAGTAGCCAGCTCATATTTATATGAGTAGTCTAGGGTTGGAAATGAGAAAGGCTCATTCCAGATTGCGAAAAAAAAAAGAAGAAAAAAAAAAAGAAAAAAAAAAGAGTCAAGTGTTGTTTGTTAATGCAAAATTAACCAGAGTGAGCTCTTTAATACTCGAGTAATTAAGTCTGAGGGGACTTAGTCCTAGTGACCTAAGGCTTTATAGTCTGGGATCCACTGACCCAACACTCACTACATGGGTATTATTGTATAAGCCTTTTGGGGTCTCATTCATTGCACGGTTAAATAAGCATGCTTATTGTATATGTAGTGTCGTAGTATAGTAATAAAGCATGAGTTTCTGTCTACCTTGGATAAGGGTGGAGGTGTTCCTAGGTTATGGAGTGTCTACAGTCTATTCTAGTTATAAACCTGTGATTGTCTTGACGAAAAGCATGTATGATTTTTGACCTAGTTCTGGGGGTATTTCTGATGAGCATTGCACACACGCACGTTTCTGTTCATGTATTGTTAGTATACGGGGATTTAGTCGAGCTCTGCTTGGATTTGTTGCATTCGTCGAGATATTTGCTTGTTAGTTGGTTTTGGTGAGTTTGAAGGGGGTCTTTGCATTTTTTTCATATTAGTTGCATTCATGCATTTGCATTGCATTAGGTTACATGGATTTTGTGGGTACATTCGCTATAGGCCCTCACGAGACCTTACTCGTCCACTAGGGCTGCCTAGGGGTTTAAAGGGCTTGTTGCACATGCCAAATGCAACCGTGATCACCTACGGAAGTGGTACTAATTAGATAGTGTAGTTGTTTATGCTTGAGGACAAGCATCGGTATAAGTTTGGGGGTGTGATAAGTGGATTTTTATCCACTTGGAGCGTTCCATATCGACTTAAATTGATTGACTTGGTCTCAAGTTTGTTGTATTTTTTATGTGTTTTGTGTAGTTGTGCAGGGTTGTAGCTATCGGTTAGTGTTGGTGTTTCTAATCGATATTAGAGTGGAATTAAGTATTGGAATGAAGATGGTACACTTGTGTTATGCTACCAAGGAGTTACATGTGTCATGGTATTAAAGATGTTAGCTAATGCGAAAGAAACGGAGGAGAAAGGAGCAAATTGTGTAAAATTCTCATCCTACTCATCCTCGCTTCCGTCACCATCCGCATCCTCATCCGAAGAATCAGTTGGAGGATATGGAATCCGGGATCCAAAGATAGGCCACTGAACCGGAGTACTCGGTGACTGAAATTTTGCCTCCAAAGCTATGCCCATGTCTTCTGAATATTGACGACTGCTATCATGCATAACATCCAACCGCCTAGTCAATCGCCGCAAATAAGACTCAAGAGTGGACATATTCCCCGTACTCTGCTGTGAACCGGCTCTAGCAACTCCCGATCCCTCGGCTACATGACCACCTGCACCACTAACACCACCTTCGGCCTCCTTCATTCGCCCAATAGACGAATCAGCAATAGGAGCCCCAGGCTTTTGCACCGGCTCATCCACACGCGGCGGCACTTTTGCAACATCACACAATCCCGTAATTATGGAAGCATAGGGAATACTAGCTGTCGAATTCATCTTCAAAAACCGAAGAATAGTTTGATTAATCAAGTAACCCAAATCGACATACTCACCATTTAAAATTCCCCACAAAAGGATAGCCCTGTCAACAGTAACTTCCGTCACATGAGACGACGGAAGGATACTAGTACAAATGAATAAGAACCATGCACGGGCAAACTTAGTCAATGAAGCGGACGGGAAATTCCTCTTTTCGTTAGTACCCGCCTTACACCTCCATACCGCCCCCGGAACACACAACTCACCGATGACAACATCAAGATCAACATCTCCCACCGTCTTCCGTCCCCAATCCTCAACACCCCTTGGTTTAGGTGGCTGATCAATCAAATTCCGAATTGCTCGAGGAGAATAATCAACCTGTTGTCCCCTAACAATCGTGGAGTTATTCTGCTCTACTGAAGCATTAGCGTAAAACTCCCGAACAACATTCAATGGCACATCATTAGCCAATTCGCAAAATACCTTCCAACCCCTCACATTCACCATAGCCACCATCTCCTCATTATCACGAGGCACAAACCTCCTCTCCTTTATAACTCCCTTACGAACTAATCGACCGTACTCCGACTCGGCCTCCGAATTCACAAATTTCACTACCCCTTCTTCCACAATAGCATCCTCATCCACCGATGGACGGCTACTACTACTACTACCTACCAATTTTTGTCTTTTGGGAGCCATACAACAAGAACAACAATCCACACCACAAAATTCGAATTCCAACAAAAACCCCCAATTCAAGAACACAACCAAACCCTAATTGGCAAGAACACAATTCGTAGCAATTACAAAGATGAGATTAGAACAATACCATACGAATTTAAGAGGTGTCCTTGCAAGAATAAGCCTCCAATAATTTGAATATATCCTCCCCTTGAGCTTGAAATTGATGGATGGGTATAGTTGGTGAATGAGAAGTGTATATATAGAAAAGTGTATGGATGAATTTTTGATGGATGATGATGTATAAATATAGAGATATGTATATATAAGGTGAGATGGAATTGGGTTAGGAGAGGAATTAGATATAGAATTGGAGAAGGAGGTGTTAGGGTTTTTGATTTAAGATATAGAAGTGTAGTAGGATGTGTATATAAGATGAGAGATGGGTTATTGGTTTTGGGGAAAATTTTTTTTTTTTTTTTTTATTATGCAACAGGTCGGCTGAACAGGGAGGTTGGGCGCTGTGTGCGCGACTTTTAGCGCAGTGTGCGCGGATGAAATCTGGTAACACACGCGCAGAGTGCGCGAGACGCAGGCGCAGATTGCGCGGGAGGGTTCTGGTCACGCAGGCGCAGATTGCGCGAGCCTGGTGCTGTTTGCGCGGGTTCAATCTGCGTTACAGGCGCAGTCTGCGCTGAAATGGCGCAGTTTGCGCGGGAAGCTGCTGTTATATTTTTTTTTTTTTTTTTTTTTTTTTTTTTTTTTTTTTTTAGAGAAGAAGAAAAATTCTTGTATACCACAATACTTGGGTTGCCTCCCAAGAAGCGCTTCTTTTACGTCATTAGCTTGACGTGACTTCCATCTCCTTAATTTGCACAAATTAGAACCGCAGTCTCAATTTCGCGATTCAACTTCTCTCCAAAATATGGCTTCAACCGCTGACCATTGACCTTGAACGACTGTTCCGGTAACTTGTCAAAAATCTCCACTGCCCCATGTTGAAAAACTGTTTTGACTGTGAATGGGCCTGACCAACGTGACTTCAACTTCCCAGGAAATAACCGAAGCCGAGAGTTATACAACAAAACCAATTGTCCGGGTACAAACGTCTTAAGAACCAACCGACGATCATGCCACCTTTTTACTTTCTCTTTTTAGAGTTTGTTGTTCTCATAAGCTTGCAAACGGAACTCGTCCATTTCATTCAACTGAACCATACGCCTCTCACCTGCTGCTGTAAGATCAAAATTCAGCTTCTTCAATGCCCAATATGCCTTGTGCTCTAACTCAGCTGGAAGATGGCAAGCTTTCCCATACACTAGTTGAAATGGTGACATTCCCAACGGCGTTTTATAGGCTGTCCGATAAGCCCACACTGCTTCATCCAGCTTCAATGCCCAATCCTTCCTAGAAGGACTAACTACCTTCTCAAGAATCCGTTTAATTTCGCGATTAGAGACCTCGGCTTGCCCATTGGTTTGAGGATGATAAGCTGTAGCAACTCGATGATTGATGTTATAGCGTGCCATCAGAGATGTAAACTTCCGATTGCAAAAATGTGTACCCTCATCACTGATTATAACTCGTGGAGTGCCAAATCGAGTAAATATGTTCTTGTGGAGAAAATTGAGCACCACCTTAGCATCATTCGTTGGAAGTGCTTTGACCTCCACCCACTTAGACACATAATCCACGGCCAGAAGAATATATTGATTACCACATGACGGAATGAACGGTCCCATGAAGTCGATTCCCCACACGTCAAAGATCTCTACCTCCAACATGACATTTAGAGGCATCTCGTCCCTACGAGAAATATTACCAACTCGCTGACATCGATCGCACCTCAACACAAACTGATGAGCATCCTTGAATAGAGTTGGCCAATAGAACCCTGCTTGAAGAATACGTGTGGCTGTCTTCTCACCTGCATAATGACCTCCATAAGCTGTAGCATGAAAATCACTTAGAATAGCCTCGGTCTCACCGTAAGGAACACAACGCCTAATAATCTGATCAGCTCCTTGCTTGAACAAAAACGGTTCATCCCAAATATATTGCTTGACATCGTGCAAAAATTTCTTCCTTTGAGCATGAGAGAGCTCAGGTGGAATGATGTTGCTTACTAGATAATTCACGAAGTCTGCAAACCATGGTTCATCATCTTGCACTTTGAATAATTGCTCATCAGGGAAGAACTCATTAATGACCGTGTTGTCTTTAGGTGACTTGCCATGATCTTCCAATCTAGAGAGATGGTCAGCTACCTGATTCTCCGTCCCCTTTCTATCCTTAATTTCCACATCGAATTCTTGTAACAGAAGAACCCAACGAATCAATCTTGGCTTAGAATCCTTCTTCGCAAGGAGATAGCGAATGGCAGCATGATCCGTATAAACTGTCACCTTTGTACCAAGCAGATAAGAGCGAAACTTTTCAAACCCGTAGACAATAGCAAGTAGTTCCTTCTCAGTGGTAGTGTAGTTCAACTGAGCATCAGTTAGTGTTTTACTTGCATAGTAAATAACGTGGAACACTTTTTCTTTCCTTTGGCCTAGAACGGCCCCAAGTGCATAATCGCTGGCATCACACATCAAAGCAAATGGTTGACTCCAATCAGGAGCTGTAATAACTGGAGCAGAAATTAGTTTCTTCTTCAAGATCTCAAACGCATGTGAACAAGCCTCATCAAACTTGAATGGCACATCTTTTTCCAAAAGATTGCATAACGGCTTAGAAATTTTAGAGAAATCCTTTATGAAGCGCCTGTAGAATCCCGCATGACCAAGAAAGCTGCGAATACCCTTGACTGAGACGGGAGCAGGAAGGTTCTCAATAGTCTCCACCTTTGCTTTGTCAACTTCCAAACCTTTACACGACACCTTGTGTCCCAGAATGACACCTTCTTGTACCATGAAATGGCACTTTTCCCAATTTAGAACAAGATTCGTCTCCACACAACGTTTTAGAACCAAACTCAAGTTTTCCAAGCACTCATCAAAAGAATCCCCAAAGACTGAGAAGTCGTCCATGAATACTTCCACATTAATTCCAATCATGTCAGAGAAGATGGCCATCATGCACCTTTGAAAAGTAGCTGGTGCACCACACAACCCGAAAGAAACACGTCTGAATGCGAATGTGCCAAATGGACAAGTGAATGTAGTCTTCTCCTGATCCTCGGGTGCTATACAAATCTGATTGTACCCAGAATACCCATCAAGCAAGCAATAGTACTGATGTCCAGCCAATCTGTCGAGCATCTGATCAATGAATGGAAGTGGGAAATGATCTTTCCGAGTGGCCTTGTTCAATTTCCGATAATCCATGCAAATCCTCCAACCCGTAACTGTTCGCGTAGGAATGAGCTCGTTCTTCTCATTAGTCACCACTGTCATGCCCCCCTTCTTAGGCACACACTGTACCGGACTCACCCAAGAGCTATCAGAAATTGGGTAGATAATGCCCGCGTCAAGCCATTTAAGAATTTCCTTTTTTACAACTTCTTTCATGACAGGATTCAGTCTCCTTTGATTATCAACTGTAGGGTTAGCTCCCTCTACCAAAGGAATTTTGTGCATGCAGTACGACGGACTGATACCCTTGATATCTGCTATAGTCCACCCAATGGCTGATTTGGAATCCCTTAAGATTCGCAATAGTTTTTCCTCTTCTATTCCTGAAAGCTGAGAAGATATAATAACAGGTAAAGTAGAAGAATCACCAAGATAGGCATACCTCAAATGTTCATGCAATGGCTTAAGTTCCAATGTAGGTGCTTCCTCGATGGATGGCTTAAGTCTAACATGAGACTTTTTCAATTCTGACAACCCCAATGATTCAAATGAGCTTTGAAACTTCTTCCATGGTAATGCATTAAGATATTTCAATTGTTCTTCATCCTCTTCGGTCTCAACCTCCAAGTCATTAGCAAGAACTCTTTCCAACACATCAGCTTTTATCAAGTGTTGAGTTGCGGGGTTAACCACCTTGTCGACCATATCAATTTTGAAACACTCTTCATCGTCAGTTGGAAGCTTCATTGCATTGAAAACATTAAAAGTGACATCTTGATCGTGCACCCTCATAGTGAGTTCCCCCTTTTGGACATCGATAAGAGTTCGGCCTGTCGCCAAGAATGGTCGTCCCAAGATGATAGGGATCTTCTTGTCTTCCTCGAAGTCAAGAATAACAAAGTCGGCTGGAAAGATAAGCTTGTCGACCTTCACCAAAACATCCTCAACTATCCCTCGCGGATAAGTAACAGAACGGTCAGCAAGTTGTAAAGTCATGGTAGTGGGCCTTGGCTCTGGAAGACCAAGTTGCATGAAAACTGATAAGGGCATGAGATTAATACTTGCACCCAAATCACACAAACATTTGCTGAATGAGATGTCTCCAATAGTGCATGGAATGGTGAAGCTTCCCGGATCCTTCAACTTAGGAGGCAACTTTTGTTGCAAGATGGCACTACATTCCTCCGTCAAGGCAACGGTCTCTAACTCCTCAAGTTTCAATTTCTTCGAGAGAATACCCTTCATGAACTTCGCATAGCTCGGCATTTGCTCAAGAGCCTCCGCAAATGGTATGTTAATCTGTAGCTTCTTGAATACATCCAAGAACTTAGCGAATTGCTTATCTAACTTTTGCCTTTGAATTCGTTTTGGAAATGGAGGAGGTGGAAACACCTTATCTTCTACTTCTTTTTGAGAATTAACACTCCTGTGAATGATAGGAGCTGAAGGAGTAGCATTAGGAAGCAAATCAGAACCAGATTCGACCTCGACTGAAGATTCAAGTTTTTCCTCGGTATCTTTTTCTACGTTCTGACCTTGTAGACTTCTTCCTGATCGTAATGTTATTGCCTGAACCTGTTCCTTTTGATCTTTCTTGCCTGGATTCACCTCTGTGTCACTCGGAAGCGTTCCTGGTTGACGGTTCAACAAAGCATTGGCTAGCTGGCCAATTTGATTCTCTAAAGTTTTCAATGACACGGCCTGACTCTTATACATCATCCGAAGCTCTTCCAATTCCGACTTCTCAGACTGATTCAATGAAGTTCCTTGAGATGGTTGAAACCCCGGTGGATTGAATGGTTGCCTTGGAGCATAAGGTGGTGGTTGATAGTTCTGATTACTTGGCCTTGCATTGAACTGCTGATTTTGTGGTTGCTGAGCACCTCCCTGATTGTTGCTCCAACTGAAGTTAGGATGATTCCGATTGTTGGGATGATAAAATTGTGGCACTGGTTGCTGAGATCTTTGAAAATTACCAACAAATTGTGCGGATTCAGCTGAGATAGCACACATATTTGTGTCATGCGCCCCTGCACACAATTCACACACCATAGCAACCTGATTAGTCCCAAGATTAGAAAGGGAATCTACCTTCATTGTCAACGCTTTGAGTTGGGCAGCAATAGCAGTAGCTGCATCCAAGTCAAGAACTCCGGCCACTTTAGCAGGTGGCAAGCGTTGAGTAGGATTCTGAAACTCATTGGCCGACATCATTTCAATCAGATTATAAGCATCCTCATAGCTTTTTGCCCATAGCGCACCTCCAGAAGCTGCATCTAACATAGGCCGGGACTGAACTCCCAACCCGTTATAGAAATTGCTGATTATCATCCAATCCGGCATTCCATGATGAGGACAACGTGCCAATATCTCCTTGTACCTCTCCCAAGCTTCTCCCAAAGATTCCTGGGAATGCTGAGCAAACTGAGAAATTGCATTCCTGTAAGCTGCTGTCTTCGCCATGGAGAAATACTTGGTCAAGAACTTTTGAGCACAGTCTGCCCATGTTGTAATAGAGCCTGATGGCATAGAATGTAACCAACTCTTGGCTTTATCCTTAAGAGAGAAGGGAAATAGCCTCAATCTGATTGCGTCATCTGTAACTCCGTTGAATTTGAAGGTGTCACAGATCTCAAGGAAGTCCCTAATATGAGCATTGGGATCTTCAGCAGGACTACCCCCAAACTGGACTGTGTTCTGAATCATCTGAATGATGTTTGGCCTTAGCTCGAAATTGTTAGACCCTATAGCTGGGCGAACAATACTAGAATGGATGTCCTCCACTTTCGGCTGAGAGAATTCACTCAAAGCCTTCGCTGCTGGTTCTTGATTTGCCATAACTTCCTTTGCTTCAAGATTGTCTTTTAAATCGAAATCAAGTCTTCTCCTAGCTAGTTCTTCTGTACGTGCTAGTTCGTCTCTACGTGCACGAGCTCGTGTACGCATAAACTCTCAACAAGTACCTGAAATTCACCAACAAGAAATTTTATGAAAACGTCCTAGTCACCGAAATTCAATGACCACTGATGGCAAATATTGAAACTAAACAAAATAAAACCGCGTCCCCGGCAGCGGCGCCAAAAACTTGTTCGCACTTATTCACGCAAGAGAACGTGGTCAACAAGTAATATAGAGTAAATAGGATTCGTTCCCACAGAGACTCAAATTGTTCGTTATGTTAACTTATGCACCAGCTTATGATTTACACTCACTGCTAAGACAATCACAATTTTGGTTTGATTTAACTATTGTTTAATTATCGACTAAGCCAATTACGAGGAAATAACTTAACTTTAACTTTATAATAAACAAACATGGAATTTCAATTTCATTTACTACTTCATCTAGAATCTTATGCCCTTTAGCCTAGCATGTGACAGAGTTGATTACTGATTAGATGCACTAAACTGATACACACCAACTTTCGTTGTGCATATACCATCCTACTGATCATCCACAATTGATAGAAGTCAAGTAGTCACCAAATATGTGTAGTCCCTATATGTCTATAGCAATTGAACACATATCGGTTAAAAATCAAGCACCCATTAAACCACATAGTCGATGCAAGACGGTTAGAATTACACCACAAATTAATACATGTTCTTCACATGCAAAAACCTATGCTAGCATGAATTGTTCTAAACCCTAGATCCACTTTCGCATTCACTAGGATTAAACAAACAATTACAAGTGTTCGCGACGCACTTATAACGAATAAGCATAAACATACTAGGCAATCAATACATTCAATCACACACCAAGGCATATTTAACACTCAATTACTAGAATCCATAGCAAAATCCATTAAAACCCCATGATAACGAATTAGCCCATAATTGACCTAATTGTCATCATGGGTTCTTTGGAAAACATAATTCTAAAATCAACAAGTAAAAATAAAGAAGAAGAAATAAGGTTTAGAATTAAATCCCCACAATAGAAGAATACAAAGGTTTCAAGAATAATCCTTGCTTGTCACTAGCTTGGAGGAATTCCTTCTCCTTTTCTCTCTTCCAAAACCTAGGTTATATTACGTAACGTGTATCTCCCCCTATGATTACAAGGGTTGGATGTGTTTATATAGGTCCTAGAATACTTTTTCAACAAGAAAAGACCTAAAAATACAATTTAATTCGAAACAGGATAGAATTCAGCAATTTCCAGCGAGTTCGGGCGCACCCTGCGCGGTAGCAGCGCAGTCTGCGCGGCTAGCTCCTGTTCAGAATTATAGAAAATTTCCCAGGCTTCGCGTGGACAGCTTATGGGCCTCAAACGGACTTGTAGAACTCCAGATATGGCCAAAACAGTGAAGACTGCGCAACCTACCCGGAAATCCGAATTTTCCACAATTTGCTCATTTCTCCTCCGTTTTCTCTTCTGATTCTTTTACCACTTCCCGTTCTTCAATTCTTGACTTATGAATCCTCATGGTAGCTTAGGGAAATACACCATCCTTAATTCCTATGCTCGAATTCAACTCCAAAATTGACGAAAACATCAACCTTAATCGATATTTCATGAACCTGCACAACTAAACAAAAACACATCAAAACTACAACAAACTTGAGTCCAAGACAATCAATTTAAGCCGATATAGAACGCTCTAAGTGGATATAAAATCCACTTATCACATACTCTTTCTTCCAATGCGGTGTCTTATTTACTAGGGTGTATTTTCCGTTATAAGCATTAGAGTTTGAATATGAATTGTTACTTTGCTTTAATTCAAAATTACCATAATGGTTTTTTACCTCAGGCACACCTGATTGTTTTCTTCCAGCTTCTAAAGCATCATACGCTGGAAACATTTGTCTGTGTTAGAAACTGAGTGAAGGGGATTCTTCCGTTTTCTCTTTTGAAAGCTTGTGAATTTTCCTAGTGACAATCTTCGTGAAAGACTCATATGAAATAATGGAACCTGACAACTTTCTTTCTTCCGGTTTCTTTTAGTAATTTTTGTTTTCCACATTTTGGCAATGGACTATGTTGTAAAATACATCTCTTGTGTAAGGATGTTAACACTGGTTCTTGTAATTTAATGCCTCGTATAACAATCTCTTTTGATTTACAGTGATTTGAATAAGTATCTCGATGAAATCGATATTTTGAGTAAGCATCTTGATATTTCAAAATTTTACACCTGTCTAATTATTATATTCTTCTATTTTTGCTATTCAATACTTTGTTTTATACTAGGTTCTTATCGTTATGTTTTAGGGATCACAAGAGGTTGTCAGAAGGATCACTGGTGGAGAATTAGAAAAAATGATGATTATACAGACTCTACCTGTGGCAATTTAAATCTTCAACCATAGTTGAAAGGTATGGTTATTGCTTCATATCATGTTATATTTCATAGTGCATGAGTAATATGTCATGTAATATATTTATAATCACCTAAATAACCTCATAAGCCCTTGGACTTGGGTACAGGTAAACCAGTGATAAAGCAAGCCCATCACAATGTCCCTCTAAGGCTTCTGTGCACTATCCAAAGGCTTGAGTAACCCTATAAATGATAATATTATAAACACATATGTCATTTATGAATTATATAATCCAGTAAATTATCTAAAAACTTGCGCGAGTTAAATTAAAAACATGATATAAGCACGTAAAACAAGATAACTGTGGATTTGTAAACTCTACACGCCCACATAATTATGTGCACCCAGAATTTGAATGCCTAACACAACTGTAAACTGCCCTCTACCTTCATATATCATAGGACAACACACTTATGTTTTCAGCCATAAAACTCCCTCCGAAAAGGCAGATATACCCCTCTGTTTCATGAAATATTTCAGACTCTTACTGCAGAAAAGCTATACCTACAGCGTCACACTGCCCAACCTTTGCATAGTAGGTAATTCAACCGTGAAGGAACACCCCACCTTATTTGTTGTTCTCTATATTTAGCGCCTATCCGGATCTCAGTTTCCCTGCTAAATATCTTCACTGATTTGCTTGGCTTCAGTGACACGAATGTGTGCACAGCTATATCTATGTAAAAATCACTTGGATTTATGTTTCGTACACATTGAAATGTCATTTGTTTATAAACCCAAAATTTATTTGCTAACAATTACGTTTTCTTATTTTTTACCATTCCACAAGTTTTTGTGGTAAGGGAATTGCAAGCTCCTCAAAAATTGATGCGTCATGCATAAGTACCAGAATATGACAACCTGAACATTTGTGGTCATATAATGGCCCTTTTTTCCAAATCTTAAATCGAGCTTATAAGTTACTTATTTCGGAAAACATTCGTATTTAAATACTTTTTTTAGAGAAAAATGTGTATGGAGATTTTAATATTCGTTATCTTGCAAAAATAAAAATAAGTTACTTATTTCAGAAAAAAGTACATATTTCCTAACTTTTTCCCAGAATAAGTAACTTGTTTCTGAAAAATAAGATTTCCCAAACGGGCCCAATATCAACATTGTTTTTATCTGCATGTTGGCACAAATGCAGACGCATGTGCTCACCCAAAGTCTCTCTGTTTTATTCTCGACTAACAAAATTTACTCATTTCGTTTTTCATATCCTGATGAAGCATGTGTACAAAGTTTTGGTCTATTTCACAAATAAATCCTATTCGCCTCATTTCAAGGAATTATATACAAGTATCTAACCCCTTGCTTTACACTCTATTCTGCAAGTAACTCAGTGTATGTGTACATTATTTTGCAGTGGTATACACAGTTGAATTCCAGAAACATGGATTGCCACATGCTCATATTGTCCTCTGGTTGGCTGCGGCTGACAAGCTTCTCACTACAGATGACATCAACAACGTTACAAGTGTTGTGGGCTATAAAGTTGTTTCACAATTCATGATGCATGGCCTGTGTGGCGCAGCGAATCCTATGCCTTGTATAGGAGGGATACTAAGGCAACTGTGGAGTACAACGCCATATAATTGGATAACAGGTAACATCCTCACTTTCTCGTTTTCTCGTGTCCCTGTAGCTTCATAATCGTAATATTGTACTATTCCTGGTCATTTACTACTTGTCATTCACCCACTTGTAATGGAGCATATTTGATCGCCTCCTATCACTCAACCCAGTATTTAATGCATGAAAGACACGCCTATAATTTTAAGGTCTTTAATTACATATAGGGAGCGGTATTCTATAGCAATTAAAGTATGTTATTAAATTAGTAAAGGTAAAGTATAAACCCATGGAAACATGTGATGACTAAAACTTTAAATATAGAAACACCAGATCAATCAATAAACACCACTAGGCGGCGTGACTTGTGGCATAAATTCTTTGTTGGATGTTGCTTTCCATAAATTGTGCATTACATTTATATACATGTAATTATAATATTTATGTATATAAAATAATAGGTGTATGCATATATGATATTTTTGAATAATTTTCATGTTTTTAAATATATAATGATTATATATTAGTGATTTGCTTAGCACATTTTAAGTAAAATTTCGCTTCGCTGATCATATTTATTAACAACTTTCTTAAAAAATATATAAAAGTGTCATCAAGCATTTCAGTATTCTGCGTCAAAATTTTAAAAATAGTATAGATTACTTTTTTCGAAATTTAAACCATTACTATTAGATGGTTCACTAAATTAATGTTCAGAATCAATACATTATTAAAAGCTTGACTTTTACTATTTTGTTCCGATTAAAAAGAAAAATTAATTTTATCTAAACAAAGAACCCAAATAATGATGGATTATGATATATTTTTTACTCCATTTTAATAATGTATACACTATTTTCTCGAAAAATTACTTTAATGTTTAGATTTAGTTTATTTTGGTCCTCATATCTAGGTCCGAATTTCGTCCCAGATCGTTCACATTTTTACAAGTTAAATAATTCTAATTTTGATCAATGTTTTACAAATTTGGGCCAAAAAATATTTAGGCTCTGTTTCACGTATTCGTTGTTGCTTATGGATTACTTTAGCTACATGTACATTTAGTTTATGACCTTGTGGCCATGCTATTTTGTCCTAATTAAATATTACTTTCTTCATTAACCATAATCTTTTACAGTTTTGAAACCTATTGCAAACTTAGGACATTCTTTTTTTAAAAAAAATCTTACATGATATCTTCATATTAAATGTGCTGCTTACTTCTCATTCCCATATATTCGACTTGTAATTCTTTTTAATTATATTAGTTAGTAGAAACCATAATGTTACACCCAACTATCTAACTAATATTAAAATTTAAATTTTCTTACAAATGCTTTGGGACATTTATATGAGGCTGGAAATCTATTCCGGTGATCCAATCGAAGCAATAGTGAAGAAAATCTATAGTGATCTTCATCACATGCATGGAGACGTGGAGTACCTCTGCAATAGAGCTATATTAACGCCACTAAACGAACATGTCGATAGTGTTAATGTCACTGGTCTAGAGCGGCTACCGGTCGATTTCAAAACTTACAAGAGCTTTGACTCTATTTGTAAGGGCTCATCCCTGATGAAATCCTGTGCCCACCGGAGTATCTCAACTCCCTCAAATTTAGTGGCATGCCAAACCATGAAATAAGAGTTAAGGTTGGGGAACCAATCATGCTTCTTCGAAACCTAAATGCCAAAAGAGGTCTGTACAATGGCACCCGCCTCTTAATCACCAGATGTTACCCATTCCTTATTGAAGCACTGATTATAACTATAACGGGGAGCAAGATTGGCGGGACAACATACATCCCGAGGATAACTATGTGCCCAGCTGATAAGGCACTTCCATTCGTTCTGAAAAGAAAACAAATCCCAATTTCTGTTTGCTATGCAATGATTATAAATAAGAGTCAGGGACAAAACGTAAAAAATGATTGGTTTTACCTCCCTAACCAAGTTTTTGTATCCCGAGGCCACCCAAGTCTACCACCGAGCAACCTTTATGCCCTTTTTTCCCCGCATGCTGCAATACGGACTTCCTGTACTTGCTTTGTTAATGGTTGCTTGATTCCCGAACAGACCTCATACCTGGACCCTGTTTAACTGGTACTTGATTTATAAATGAATCAGCCTCTCCTGTGTATTCTGGATGCGCAATTAAATTTCCGCATACGTCAAATTTTAACAAGTACCTATTTCCTATTAAAATTATATATTTTGGGTTGTGTACATGTATACAATGTCATCGCTGTCGAACTCCTCAATATGATTAATTGGAACACAAAATTGACATTACAAGCATGAACTAATAGTCTCTTCAGTTTAGAAATCCTTTCACGTATACTTTCCCTAGATACACATTTCATGGATGGATTCTACCAACCTTCTACGATCATATATACCTTTAGGACTAATGAAACGCAGAGTGCTTATACCAAAATTTCCATGCATAACATTTTTGCGACAACAACCGTAGTCAAATACAACAGGATCCAGACAACTACCTCTCCTAACGAGGAGCCATAAGTTATGCTTTCCGATGATGGCATGTATTTGTAGTTTAAAATCATGCTTTTACATTTTCAGTCCCTGCCTTTTTATAATGCAAATGGCCTCTTGTTTATATTTCTTACCTGCTTTCATGACTAACACCATATTCTTTTGGCAGCCAGGATGTATGTAGTGTTCCTACAACTCTGGTAAGTTTCATCAATACCCCAGGCAGCGTCTTCAAATCTTGCAGGTGGATTAACTCCAAAAGCCACTGAATCATTTCACCAAGAAGTACTTCTGCACATGCGGGACAGGCAGTACCGAGGTGAGCAATGCAGGGCAAGCGGCAACTTGCAGAAGAAACAAAAATATGCTTGAATAAGCTCAAAAGCAAAGGCAATCCTGCTCATTTGCATATATATATAGATTTATGGCATGACTGCTTATTCATGTTTGAAACCTATGATTTTTTTTAATTTTGTTTCCCTCTTTTATTAAAAGACGAATCGGTGCATTTGTAGGCTTCATTCTTCAACTAAAACGAAGATTGGTTTGTAAATCAACATGAACATTCACACAGAGAGACGTACAGGATCACCAACAAATGTGTAATTCCAGTTGCATTCTGTTTTGGTCATACATTTGGATTACATAAGTTGGACCATATATTTTCCACTTTTTAATAAAACACGTTTATTCTAGAATCTCAAACTCCTTAACAAGACACATTTCAACGTGGTACTAGAAAATGACCCGTGTCTCGCACGGGTTTTTATGCTAGTTTTAAATTAAATGGTCCAAAATATCACATTTTCAAAAAAATGGCCTTTAATATCACAAGAAAATGCATTATTAATTCACGTTATTCAAACACGCAAGAAGAACATACGTTATTAGAGTTTAGAAACGTGATATTGATTCAATTAAAAAAGTAAAAACACAACATAATTATGCATCTTTTGAAAACGCAATATAAATATGCGTTCACTTAAATTCCTTTTTCCCACTTAAACACGTGCCCATTTGTCACCAATGCAGAGGCTCCTTTTTTCACATGAACCCACGTGCTTGACATCCAAATTTTTATTAAGCACCAATGCATTATTGCTGAATAACTAATAACGCATTTTTATGAAACGTTTCTGTGTGATATTAAAGGCCATTATTTTTAATTGTGATATTTTGGACCATATCACATGAAATTGTAATATTTTAGCCCATTTCTCAATTTATACTTACTTATTATTTTATGTATTTTCCCCAGATTTCATTTATTCATTACAGTACATTACACTTTCTCAACCAGACACATATTAGAGTTTAGTTGAAAATTATTGAACTTATATTTTTTCAGAAATAATTGAGTTGTTGTCAAAAAAACTATTGAGCCTTTGTTAATATTTTGTTCAAGTAGTACAATTTTTTGAACTAAATTTATTCATTTTATAATTCAATTTTGAGTTTTTAAATTCAAGATTTAGGGTTTGATTGAATTTTAGTCAAATAAAGAATATTAAAGCTTCAAATATGAACTAAATCACATTTTTTGCTTATAAAAATATCATTTTTTGGAACTGTGTTATTCTAAACTATTTTATTTAATTATGTGAAAAGGATAAATGAAAAATATAATTGATTCAAATTTAGTAATCTATATGTATATTTTACACTGTTACATAACCCATTCCTAAAATTTGATATTCATATTTAGGTTTAGATAGAATTTTTATTTGATTCATGAATTATTTATTTTTTCAAGTTTTGTATCCAGATTAGAATTCTGTTTGGGATTGCTGTTAAAAATTGCTGTGCTGTTAGAAAAAGTGTTGGTAAAAAAAATGCTGTTGTAAAAAACTGAAGACTGTTTGGTAATATTTTTTATATGTGCATGTTTTGATGTAAAAATATATTAAAAATAATGTTTTTGGTGAGTTTTGATGTTGAAATCAGCAACTGCTTTCTGCAAAA
This sequence comes from Kitagawia praeruptora, assembly GCA_037693485.1. Taxonomy (NCBI): domain Eukaryota; kingdom Viridiplantae; phylum Streptophyta; class Magnoliopsida; order Apiales; family Apiaceae; genus Kitagawia; species Kitagawia praeruptora. The sequence continues at coordinate 30,841,928 of CM075350.1, forward strand.
ACTGAAAAGCAGCTTTTTTCAAAAGTATGGGGGGAGCTGCTTTCTCTAAAAGCAGCTTTTAAGCCAAAAGCACTTTTCAAAAAAGCAGCTTTTAAATTTTACCAAACATCTTTTCGGCAGCTTTTCAGAAATAAGCTGTTGTTGCTGTCTGCAACAGCAAACACACCGTAGGTTTGTATAAGATCCATATCAATTTGATCCGTAGCAAAATTGGTCTATAAACTTAAAATATTAATTTAATTTATAGTAATAGTTAATTAGTAAAAATTTCAATGAATCTTTTAAAGTAAGTGCATTAATATATACTACATCTAACATAAACAGTGTCATAATGATAATGCTCCTCGCTCCACTCTACCGCACTTTCTCTCTTCCGGTGATGTTTGGACGGAGATGTGGTGTAGCTGTCGGAAGGGAGCCTGCAAAACAATGCTTGTCCGGGGGTAGTGGCCGTCAAGCACCTCCGGCGTGAGAGTAAGTAACTTAGTGGTGGAGAATACAAGAAACAATATCGGAAAATGCAAGTACTAGTGACTGAGATTTAGAGAGCAAAATGTGAGATGTGAGAGTGTGTGAATGAATGTGAGAATTTTCAGCCCCCCAAATGTGTGAATTTAGCTCGGTATTTATAGAGGGCTGAGCATCCGGTCGGTTCGGTCCAAGAAAAACCGGATTGGTTCGGTTTTTTGGGTTCGAACCGGCTTTGCCCGGTCCTAGTCTTACCTCCTCTTGCCCGGAAGGATGTGCCTCTTGTCCGGAAGGATGTGCTGGAGGAAGGATGTGCCTCTTGTCCGGAAGGATGTGTTGGAGGAAGGATGTGCCTCTTGCCCGGAAGGATGTGCTGGAGGAAGGATGTGCCTCTTGCCCGGAAGGATGTGTTGGAGGAAGGATGTGCCTCTTGCCCGGAAGGATGTGCTGGAGGAAGGATGTGCCTCTTGCCTGGAAGGATGTGTTGGAGGAAGGATGTTCCTCTTGCCCGGAAGGATGTGTTGGAGGAAGGATGTGCCTCTTTCCCGGAAGGATGTTCCTCTTGTCCGGAAGGATGTGTTGGAGGAAGGAATCTGCTTCCGGGAGGGTATTAGCATTGATAAGAGTCTTCTTCCGGGAGGGTATTAACATTGCCCCCCACTCCTTTAACTTACTTTAGTGAGTTGGAGGAGTAAATGCGTAGTGCTGATATGCTTTTTGATATTTTTATAGTTTCAACGGCTCTTTGTAACGGCTAGTTGTTGGAGGCCTATAAATACTTGAGTTTCCTTCAAGAGTTGGAATATCATATTTTCTCAAAATTTTCATCTCTTACTTTCTCTGTTGTAAGTCTTGAGAAATTCTTCATGGAGGGAGGGAGGAAGACTTGTTATTGTGACCTGCCCGTGGTTATGAAGACCATATGGGCTGGAAACAATGCTGGTCGGAGGTTTGAGCGATGCGCCACCAGGGAGTGTCACTATGACATTTGGATAGATGAACCTCTCGGTGCACGAGCTTGTGAGGCCATTGAAGAGCTGATTCGGGAGAACAATCAGCTACACCGCTTCTATATGCAGAAGATTGACCGCGTGAGGGCTTGGGAGATGACCAAGTGGGAAGCTATGTTGGCAAAGCTGCAGGAGTTAGAGAGCGAGGTGGTCCGTGAGGAATCTGAAGATGAAGATGCTTCGGCTTAGGTTTAGATATTTTCATTGTATCCTAATGAGGACTTGAGGGGTCTGTCCTTCACTTGTCTTCTTTGCATTGTAATATTTTCCCTAATGAATGAAACATGATTTCCTTCTCTGCCTACAAATATCTTTTTGATTGTTTTGAGCTATGTTCCCCCCTGGGCATCACTTGTGGATAAAGTCCATTAGTGATGGCCGTAGAATTTTTCATAAATGTTGGCGGTGAAAAAGGGACAAGGAATGTAGTATCCCATGAAAGTTCAGTAAATTTGAATTTGGTGCCCCCCAGACATTGCTGGCGGGTGTTGTCCGCTAGCAAGGGTCTTAAAACTAAAATAACAAAATTTGTAAGTGTGTACACGAGAGTGAAAGTTTTTTTTTTTTTTTTTTGTAGATGAGAGGAATTATCTAAGAAGGGGAGAAATTTTGTGCAGGAAGTAATTTTTGTGGGATGAGGGATTTTGAGAAGGCAGTATTTTTTGTGGGGAGGAAGAATTTTGAGAAGGAAGTAATTTTTGTGGGGAGGAGAAGGAAGTATTTTTTGTGGGGAGGAGAAGGAAGTATTTGAGAAAGAAGTATTTTTTGGGTGGAGAAGGAAGTATTTTTTGAGAAGGAAGTAATTTTTTGTGGGGAGGAGGGAGGATTTGGAGAAGGAAGTAATTTTTTGTGGGGAGGAGGGAGGATTTGGAGGAAGGATTTTGAGGAAGGATTTTGAGAAGGGATTTGGAGGAGGGATTTGGAGGAAGGATTTGGAGGAGGGATTTGGAGGAAGGATTTTGAGGAAGGATTTGTAGGAAGGGATTTGGAGGAGGGATTTTGAGGAAGGATTTGGATGAGGGATTTTGGAGGGAGGGATTTGGAGGAGGAAGTAATTTTGGAGGAGGGATTTTGGAGGAGGAGATTTGGAGGAGGGATTTGGAGGAGGGAGTAATTTTGGAGGAGGAAGTAATTTTTGTGGGGATGAGGGATTTTGAGATTTTTTTTTTTTTTTTTTTTTTTTTTTACAGTGAATCGTTCAATATTTTCTGTAAATATTTCCAAAAATGGGAAGAAAAATTTGTAGACATATGTAAAGATTTTGTAATAATTTTACAATAAAAATAATGTCATATAATAAAATTTATTATGACCAAATTTTCTTGTGTCAAAATATTTGAATTTTTGTGCCCCAAAATTGCGTGTTCATGTTTTGATAAATATCTCAGATCGCATGAAAAAAAATATAATTATTCAACTTTATTTGAATTTGTGAAAATGAAGTTGGGAAATAAAGAATATTAAAAAGTAATGCTGTAAAAAATAGAAAGTAGTGTAGCTGTGGGTGTTTAAAATTTGAAAGACTATAACATGAAGAAATGATGATGGGTGATGGGTCTGTTCGTTTTTTATGAGAAAAAGTGGTAACGATCATTTTAGAAATTTTTGAAAGATACAAAAGCTACTTGTAAAGCTGTGGGATATATATTACGGAGTAAATATTACTCCCTCTGTCTCTATTTTCTTTTCTCATTTCATGAATTACACGGGTTTTTAGGCCTCTTCTGTACCATCTCCTAAGCAAAGCCCTGATAGCATGACACGTAGAGTGGGTGGAGGGAAGCTAACATTAATTATTGTTTTTTATGGGGTAGTGGGTATTGAATATTGTTTTTAAGTATTAGTGTGTGTAATAGTGGGTATTGAATATTATTTGTAATGATTAGTTGATGGAATAGTGGGTATTGAATATTATTTTTAAGGAGTAGTGGATAGAGTAGTGTGTAAGTAAATCCACTTTTAATTTTTCAATAGTCAAACTGATCCAAGTTTGACCGAAATTTACATATATCATATAATTAAAAAAATGTAAAAACATTATATCATTGTAAAGTATATTCAATCTATTTTAAAATGTATTTTTTAGTTTTTTAAAATATTAAAAAAATAATTCTTAATTTCCGGTCAAACTTGAAACAGTTTGACTATTGAAAAATTAAAAGTGGACATATAAATAGGGACGGAGGGAGTATTATTTATATGGACAAAAATAGAAATGGGAAAAGTATATTAAATATCCTTAAAAAGTGGGAAAAGAATTATGGGACGGAGGGAGTATATGTAAATGCATGCTTTACCGATAGGTGGAAAAAGGGTGGTGGACTAAATCATGGCTTCATATAAAGCATAAAGAACCTGTGTTTGGGGATTTATTTTTTGAAAAACAAAAGCTGTTTTATTGTAGAATAATAAGTGTATTGACTAGTTGCCGGCCATATGTTATTACAAAAATCTTAAATAAGAACAGATTGTCAGAATAATGAGAAAGCATGGGCTTTTACTCTGTGAAACATACTATATATTATACGTACATGAGAATATCCCTGTGTGTCTGTATGTTCACGCGAAGGAAATAAAAAGAAAGAGTGTTGTGTCTTTGCTTCTTTTTTCAATCTTTCGAACAAAAAACAACACTGAACCGGAGACTAAGTGTTTTTTCCATTTGTTTTTCCGTAATGGTGCTCGAGGTTAGTTGCTGTTTTTCTGTGTGATTGATCTTGAAATATCATGCAATGCTCAATCATCTTCTGACTGCATACATCCTCTGCATGTATTGCATACATCCTTGTCATCTTGACGTGCCATTTTAGTATTGCCCGGTTAGCTAGTTCTTATTCACTTCACATGTAAGACAAACGTGCCACTATCTGAATTTGTATTGAAATTTGTGTAAATCTCGATCTGCATGGTCTTGTTGAGTCTATAATAATGCGTATATGTCTCTCAGAAAATGTATGTGAGTGTAGGGTTGTACGTATATCTGTTTCTGTATATGTATGTATAGATATAGTTTGCTAGGGTTCATGTTTTAAAACTGCATGTCGTGCTGGGCGTTGGGTTATGTTCGGGTATATGGGGTTTGTGTGGATGGTACTTAACTTGTAACGTTTATAAGTGTTTAGGGTCTGATTGTAAAGTACTTTATGGTTGGTGTAAACTACACATTCTTGTAGCGGATAAAGTTACCTTTGGTCACTTAGTGTGTGTTCTAAGAATCTTTGTGTATTATGTCATAAGATTAGGACTTGTAAGCTTGGTAGGAAACGTAATTGTTGTGTAAGGTGTTTTTGAGGGAGACTGTGAGTTAACGTATTTGTGTGTATGTAAATATACTAGTTGAAAAATGTGTATGTGAATGCATGTATATGCTTCTGGGTATTGCTGTAGTATATAACGAGTGGAATAGGTAGGAGGTTGTGTGTTGTTCGGAGAGATAGGAGATAGTAGGTGAAAGGTTGTGTGGTGTGGATGTTCGTATATGGGAGGTGGCCAACAGAGTATGTGGGTGCAGACAGAACTGTATATTCAGGTGGGTCTATGTTCTTGGGCGCATATTCGCGTGTGTATGTTTACAGGACTACAAACTGACAGGAAATGAAACTTGTGTGAAATGCTAAGCTTTTATCTGTTTGTTTATAGGCAGCTAAGTGAAGTGGGTTGAGGATGAGAATCGAAACTGGACTTCAGTGGGGTGGTGTGTTTTTCACGCTCTTTTACTACTCTACAAGCCGGGTAACTGAGATAGAATAGGAGGTGGAAAACCAGGGAAGACAGTTGTGATATCCTTCTGACTCTACATGCAACAGGTACGTGTTTTTACAATTTAGTTTTGTTGTGATGGTGTTTCTGGTTAGCTATATCGGGGGTGTGTGTAACTATATATATATATAGGGTCTTGTTCTAATAGAAACTAAATTAGAATAAAAACTAGAAACTAAACATAAATTAAATATTTCAAGCTAATCTAATGACCAAATTAGGGGTACCCCAATACAAAAAGTTCATAATATTCTTGGCTCCATCCAGCAAAAAAAAAAAAAAAAAAAAAAAAAAAAAATACTGTTCACTGCTGACGTGGCAGTGACGTCAGCGTGAACAGTAATTTTTTTTTTTTTTTTTTTTTGTGGATGGAGCCAATAATTTTAAACACTTTTTGTGAAGGTGCCCCTGGCGGGGCCATTAGAATGAATGAAATATAATTTATTTAGTGTTGGTTTCTAGTTTCTATTCTAAGATTGGTTTCTATTTGACCACTAGCCTATATATATATATGTACGTGGTATTCGTGCAAGGTTTTATATATATATATGTATGAAGTGTGTGTGCATGCAAGGACATGGGGTTGTCAAAATGCGAGATGGGTTGGTACGTCTCTTCTATATTTGAAATGGGGGGTGTTAGTATGTATTCATTAAACTAATAAAGTCATGACGGTGATAGAGTAATTGTTTTTAATTGCAACGAAAGAAGAGAGGACAATCACCATTAATGATGTGAGACTCTAACGAGTGGGTAGAGATATTTCATATTTCTGATTGCTCCATGTACGACTTAGCTCTGGGTAATTTGTATAGTTTTATTGTGGTCTAAATTTGATAAAAGGTGGCGAGTGTAGTGAGGAGGGAGTAGGTGTTGTTGTTTGGAAGAAGACGGGGTATAAACGCATAGAGGAGGCGGGACTATACATATGTGTGTGTATGTTTGTATAAAATTATAGAAGTGTGTGGTGGTATGACTGTATAAGTTATAGAAGGTGGTGAGGTTATATGCTTTGCTGTTATGTTGGTGGTAATGTCAAGCCTGTGTGTTTTTTATCTGTTAAGTTTTGAGCAGAACGCGAGACATTTTGAGAAAGCGGGATGAGGGTGAATTTTAGAAAGAAATAAAATTTAAGAAGCGTAGCAAGTGATGTCGTGTAATGTAGAAAATGGGTACTTTTTATAAAATGAGGATGGTTGAGAAATGGAATGATAAATCACTTCCCTCGTGTTTTTATTTTTGTTGTACCACCTTCATTCCCTATTTGCTTCCTCCTCGAATGCACATCATAAGTTATTTAATCATTTGACTGACTTGTCTTTTGTTCAGATGGCAGGAGCTAGCACTTCTAACGGAAGAAGTAATATAAGGAGCGTGTCAAGCCTATTGCTTGAAGATGGGTCTTGGTCAGACTCTAATTCTCTCTTCTCCTTAGTGCCGACAAGGATTGATCCAGAAGCTTATTTTAAGAGCATGGATGGGTATTACATGGAAAATCATGTTAAACCTCTATCATTTGACGCGAAAAAGCTTGATGATACATGGGGGAATTTTGATTTTTTGAAACATCCGAGTTCTTTTCGATATCACAAGTGGGAAAATATCTTGTCTAAAGCCTTCCAAATTGGAGGTGGGTATTCTTGGAGGGTTCCGGCTCCTGATGAGAGATTATACTCTCGACCTGATGGTGACATAGCGATTCCCGTTGAGCATTTCAAAGCAGGTCTAAGACCTAAACATCACAGATTCCTAGTAGCCTTGTTTAAACAGCAGTTCCAATGTACTCCCGCGCAATTTACGCCGAATTCCCTTCGACTTATTTTGTGGTTCATTGCTGCATGTAATGAGCTTAAACGACAGCCAAGCTTCGAGGCATTTCTCACCATCTTTACTGTGAAGAGGTCTAATTGTGCTCCTTTTTATGAGGTTGTTCAAGGTAACAAGAATAGTCGGATAGGTGTTGCTGCTGATGGTTTCAAGCCAGTAAAATTGCCTAAAAACCAGAAAAACTGGCAATATGAGTATCTCATTATGCATGGTGGTGATTGGAGATACATGCCTGGGTTTTCTGCGAGTTGTGAACCGAGATGCGTTATAAAAAGGAGTGCACTATCTAAGCTAACTGTCAACAATTGTGCACGTTGCTTGTGTGTTTTCAAGGTTCCTTGGGGGAAGGATGAATTATCTACGGTTAACAAATTGAAGTTGTACGAGTGTAAGTAGTTCCCTTTTTATTAATGTTGACATTCTTTGTAAGTTTAAGTTAATTTGTATTGGCAATGGACTAAATTTTTGTTATTGTGACAGTGTATCCGCCGAGGTCAATGGACATGGGAGAGTTTGTATGGGGTGACGATAAGGAGAAGATCGAAGAGTTTTTAAAAGCACAACCACCTAAATCTTCGCACCTGAGGAAGCGGGTGGAAGGAGAGGTTGAGGAGGGATGTGATGTGTCCGGAGGCGAGGATGATGATATGGGAGATGCCGAGGCGGAGGGTGAGAGTGAATTGGAGATTGGTCTGAGTGATGCCGAGGTGGAGGCTCAAAATCACATGCTCGAGGATAGTGAGATTGTTGAGGAAGACGTGTTGCATTTTCAAGAAAGCAGAGCCATGGAGATAGAGACTTGTGTTGAGAATTGTGCTAACCCACCTAAGAAGAAAAGATGTCTTACTACCTTGGGGCAGAAAAAGCAATTACATATGCAAAAGGATATCAGTGAACCAGTTGCACCTCAAGAGGAAGTTGTAGCTAATGCAGGATGGGTAGAGGGAGAAGATCCTGTTGACTGGGATATGGTGTTTGGTGATGTTAGCATGGAAAATGGTGCTATTTTTGGTGAAGATATAGTTGGAGCGGGAAATAGGCCACCTGTGTGGGAAGATGCTGAAGCCTTGGTTAACAACGGTATGTTATTTTTGTTGTTAATGCTGCCCTCTCTCTTGTTTGTTTGTAGTTGTTGTTGTAAAAATCCATTTTATGTCGAATTATTTTTGACTTCTCCTGGCTTGTGTGTAGACGTGCCTGGTGACAAAGGGAAGAGTGTCGGGGAAGATCTCGCTCCAAGTAAGAGAAAGAAAACTCTTGTGAACCAGGACCGTGTTGAGGGAAAACGTCCAGCAAAATCTCGTCCCAAGATACTTGTCCCTCGTTCCAAAGTTGGTTTGAAGAGGAGAGTTGGATCACGGCAGGTAGGAGGCTCCACTTTTGAGTATGTAGCTTCTTCTGATGATTAGATAGTGGATCCTACTACCGGTGTTAGCAGGCGGGGAGTGGGATATCTGTTTCCTACCGCTCCTAAACAGCTTATGACCAAACTCCTGACGCGTGATGATATTGATAAGCTTGGCGGGATGAGGATACCCAAAATTGTTAAGAGAATGGAGAAATTTGGAGCTCGGGTAAGCTGCCTTCTAACTGGTTTTAGAGCTTTATCCGCTTCGTCCTTTAAATTGATCTCTTGTTTATCTTTCTCTTGTTTATGGCGATGTAGTTTTGCGGATATGGATATGGTGCCGCTTTGGCTGCTTGCCGAGAGCGTACTAGGCGTAAGTTGGCTGAGAAGAAGGTGAAAGCACTAAGTCAGGATAAGGATGCCTTGATTGCTGACATTGATCTTACGCGGAAAGATGCTGAGGAAGGCTTTGCTGCTGATAGGAAACGCTTGGAAAACCAAGTTAAAGAGGCCGTTGGTGATGCCAACCGTGCGAAGGAGAAGTTGGGAGTGGTAGGTGCGAATCTTGAAGCTGCAGAGACCGCGAACAACACCTTGTCCGAAAGAGTGAGATTGTTGGAGGAGCAGTTAGCTGCCGTGGCATCGCGAGAAGAGGTGGTCCTGGAGTACAAAACCACCCCGATGTACAAGCAGGACTTAGATAATGCTGTGACAGCTTTTCGAGGAAGTGTAGATTTTAAGAGAGCTGTTGGCGCTGAGAGTCGGAAGATGACTCCACTTGTTGTTGATTGTTGTCGCGAGTTTCTTATGGTTGATCTCCAAAGATCGAGGGAAGGCTTTGAGGCTTACTTCTTGGATTGGTTGAGATCCCGAAAGGGGGCTTCTTCTCGCAAGGAGACAGGTGCACCGCCTTGATACTTTGATGTGTCATTTCTCATGTTGAGCTAGTACCATGACTTAGTTTCCTTTTGTATTAGGATGTTCTAAGACTTGTATTGTTGTTTTATTTGTACTTGTATTGTATTTGGAACGTTTTGTATTATTGGTGCTTCTTCCTCGTCTTCTTTCGATGGGGAAGGAGTAGTACTTATTTGTGTTTGAATGGTTTTCATGAGATGATATTAATCATTTAGATTTATGTCTGAGGTAGTGTTACTTGTGTCTGAAATAACTTACTTCTTTGAGTTTGTACTTAAGATTTTGAGGCAACATATCGTACAATTGTGTCTAAAATAATATTACTTTTTTCTACGATCGTATTTCTTTTGTGTATGAGGCGATGTTATTTTCCTTGTGTCTGAGAGGGTTTTACTTGTGTCTGAGACGATGTTATTTGCCTTGTGTCTGAGTAAATTTCATGAGATAATATGATGAATTCGATTGTGTCTGAGATAGCACTACTTGCCATGTATTGTTACTAGAAAAAAGATACTTCATTCATGCAAGCTGATTACATGAGTAATTGATGTGAGTTCTCATATAGCATAGAAAATGTGTTGTGAAGACTCAAAGAAATATGTCTTCAACACTTGATTGTGGTAGTAGTAGTAGTGGAAAGGAATACACAATCCTTAGGTATAGTATTTTCGCAACTTGTCTCCATGCCATGTGTTGTTTACTTCAGTACCATCCAACCTTTCTAACTTGTAGGAACCTGGGCGTAACACATGTTTCACCTTATAAGGCCCTTCCCACTTGGGCATGAGTTTTCCCGTATGGCGTGGGTCGGAAGCTTCTGTTGCTCGCAACACCAAGTCTCCTTCCTCGAATTTTCGAATTCTTGTCTTCTTAGCAAAGAATTCCTTGGTCTTTTCTTTATATGTATCCATCTTTTGCACAGCTTCACCTCTGACTTTATCAATAAGTTCGATGTTGTCTCGGAGACCTTCGTTGTTGGCTTCTTCATCAAAGTTTAGAACTCGGTAGGAGGGTGATCCCACTTCTACCGGGAGCAACGCTTCAGTACCAAATGCTAGTTTGAAAGGGGTTTCTTTGGTACTGCTTCGGGCGGATGTGCGGTAAGCCCATAACACGTTTGGTAGCTCTTCAGGCCATTTTTTCTTAGATGATTGGAGTCTTTTTTCTAAACCTCGCACAATGGTTCGGTTTGTGACTTCTACCTGTCCATTGCTTTGAGGGTGGCATACGGAAGCTTTCTTATGCTTTACTCCTCTATCAGAAAGGAATTTCACGAACTTTGACCCGACAAATTGGGTTCCATTGTCAGACACCATTATTCTTGGAATTCCAAACCTTGTGATAATATTTTCATTAACAAATTTAATGGTGTCTTCTTGGGTGATTGTTATTAGTGCCTTAGCTTCCACCCATTTAGTCATGTAATCAATTGCCACCATCACATATTGGAGTTCTCCTCTGGCTTTGGGGAATGGTCCCATGATGTCGATCCCCCACATGGCGAAGGGAATGGGGGAAAGAATTGATGAGGGCAAGGCTGGTGCTTGCTTTGGGACATTGCTGAAGAGCTGGCACTATGTACACTTCTTGACAAAAGCTTTACAATCCTTAATCAGAGTAGGCCAAAAGTATCCTTGCCTAAGAATTTTATGAGTGAGAGCTTTTCCCCCCATATGATCTCCACAAATCCCTTCATGAACTTCTCTCATGCAATATAGAGCCTCATCTGGATCGATGCACTTGAGGATAGGAGAATCGAAGGTCCTCTTATAGAGAATGTCATCTTGAATAAAATATTTGGCAGCTTGGGAGCGGATTTGTTTTGCCTTGATGGAATCATCGGGTAGAATATTTTCCTTCAAGTAGTCAATGATTGGTGTCATCCAAGTTGAGTCGGTACCGCCCACTTCCATGATTTGTTGTCCCTCAATAGCCGGGACTTTCAATTCTTCGAAATAGACAGAACCATCTAAGTGGTCTTTCTCCGACTCCACTAGCTTGGAGAGCAAATCCGCAATGGTGTTGTCACTTCTATCCACTTGGACAAGTGTGTGGCTGACAAAAAGAGAAATGAGAGATTTGACCAAGGCTTGATACTTTGAAAGAATGATATCTTTTGTAGCATAATCCCCAGTGGTTTGCCTTACTACAATTTGAGAATCACTGAAGATGGAGAGGTGTTGAACTTGGAGACTTCTTGCTAGGTTAAGTCCTGCAATAAGTGCTTCATACTCAGCTTGATTGTTGGTAGCTTTGAAAGTGAATCTTATGGCTTGCATTACTTGGAAACCTTCTGGGCTGATCAGAATTAGGCCTGCTCCACTTCTAGTTGAAGTAGAAGATCCATCCACGAAGAGTTTCCATGTTGGGTTCGGAGGAGGAACAGGTTCCTTGGTAGAAGGATCATCCTCTAAAGTTGACATTTTTTCTTGATTACCAAACGAGCATTCTACAATGAAGTCCGATAGAGCTTGTGCCTTAATGGCCTTCTTTGGCTCGTAGGAGATAGAAAACTGACTTAATTCTACTGCCCAATTGATCAATCTCCCTGATAAATCTGGCTTGTGTAGAAGCTTCTTCAAAGGTTGATTGGTGATAACCTTGATCTCCCTTCCTTGGAAGTAATGCCTTAGCTTCCTACTTGCAGTGACAAGGGCATATGCAAATTTTTCTACAGGAGGGTAGCGGGTTTCCGCATCCTTTAGCATTTGGCTTACATAATAAAAAAGGCTTTTGTCCTCCTTCATCTTCTTTGATTAATACTGCCCCCACAGCTGCATCAGACGCCGATAAGTATATTGCTAGGGGTTCAGTAGGAGCGGCTGTTGTTAACAAATGTGGGGTTGAGAGGTAAGCCTTCAAGTCATCGAAGGCGGCTTGACATTCGGGCGTCCACATGATAACCTTCGTAGATGTTGCGCCCCTTAGGGTTTGGAAGAAAGGTAGACATCTCTCCGCTAATTTAGATATAAATCTTCTCAAGGCGGCTAATCTTCCTGTTAACCTTTGCACATCACGAATTGTCTTAGGAGGACGCATATCCAAAATTGCTTGAATTTTCTCGGGATTGGCTTCTATCCCTCTTTGACTGACCAAGAAACCTAAGAATTTTCCTGCCTCCAATCCAAATGTACATTTGTCGGGATTTAGCTTCATGTTGTGAGCTTTTAACTTCTCGAAACATTCCTTCAAATCTCCGAGGTGAGCTTCCAACAATAAAGATTTAACTATCATATCATCGACATACACCTCCATATTACGACCAAGTTGTCCTGCAAAAATTTTATTCATCATTCTTTGATAAGTTGCTCCCGCATTGATAAGGCCGAAGGGCATGACTTTGTAACAATAGACTCCTCGATGGGTGATGAAGGATGTTTTCTCTCTATCCTCGGGTGCCATCTTAATTTGATTATACCCCGAAAAAGCATCCATGAAGCTTAGCATGATGTGACCTGCGGTGGCATCAATCAACTGATCAATACTTGGAAGAGGATAGGGGTCTTTTGGACAGGCCGCATTAAGATCAGTGTAGTCGATACAAACTCTCCATTTGCCATTGGCCTTCTTTACCAAAACTACATTTGCCACCCACTCAGGGTAAGTGACTTCGCAAATAAGGTCCGCATCAAGCATCTTATCAATTTCTTCATCAATTGCCTTTTGCCTATCGGGGGCAAAATTCCTTCTCTTTTGCACCTTTGGGGTAGCATCTTTGCAAACATTCAACTTGTGCATTGCTATCGATTCATCAAGCCCGGGCATTTCCTTGGTGCTCCAAGTAAATATGTCGGCATATTCTCATAACAACTTTGTTAGTCCTTCTTTAAAAATCGAATCAAGCCCAGCTCCAATGCTTATACGTTTCGTTCCATCTCCCGGCACCAGTTCAATTTTTTCAGTTTCTACGGCGGGTGTAACCACTGGCACTTTATCTTTTTGCAAACATTTTTTCAAAAAAGCATCCATACGTTGCTCCTCGATATCATGATCAATGCTTTCAACCATTTGGATATCTCTCATCCTCTTTCTCTGATTTCGTTGGTGCTCAAGGTGCCTTTTCCTCTTTTCTTTCCTCCGTTGGGTTGTCCGAGCCTTTCTCGCGTTACTTGGATCAGTTTGAGCCAAGTTGAGAGCAGATCCATAACAATACTTTGAAGCCTCCGTGTCTCCTTTGATCTCTCCTATCCCTGCGATGGTTGGGAACTTCATTTTTAGATGTGTGGTGGAGGTTATCGCTCTCAAGCGAGTTAAGGTAGGTCTTCCCAGGATCATGTTGTAGGAGGACGGAGTGTTAACCACGTAGAGTTTGATAATATGTTGGGCTTGCCTTGGGGCTGTTCCAAAGAGTATGGGCAGCTTCACTATTCCCACTATGGGGACTGCATTGTGGCGAAAACCATAAAGTGGTGCCTCTTCTTGACATCCTTCTAACTTGTCTTCCAACTTTAGCCTTTCCCAACAATGAGTGAAAATTATGTCCACCGATGACCCATTATCGATCAATACCTTCTTGACCACATTATCCCGTGTTTCTATGGTGACAACAAGGGCTTCGGTGTTGTAAGGATTGACTCCCTCAAAGTCAGCATCGGAGAAAGTGATAACATCTCCTTCCATATCATTCTGGGATATTGACATAACCTCATGAGTCTCAGGGGCTCGTGGAGGGGACTGTGTTCCTCCAATAACTATATTGACAATATTCTTATCTCTGTTGGTTTGAGATGTGGAAGGAGTACTTGTGATATTTGCATTAGTAATTTATCGAGGAAGGTACTGGTTGATGAGCCCTTGGCGAACCAATCTCTCGAGGAAATATTTGAGGGAGAGGCAATTCTCTGTAGTATGTCCGTGTGTGGCATGATATTCACAATGCTTAGAGGAGTCTCTATCCCCCGGGGCTGTCCAAAGTGGTTGAGGTGTCTGATAGAAGGGTTTGTTTCGTATTTCTCGTAAAATGTTTGCCCGGGGCATACTCAATGCCGTCCACTCCGGCTCAGGTTTGCGGGGTGGTTTTGACGAGATGGGAGAAGAAAGTTTTGACTTGTCGAAAGTGGGTTTTGGCCTTGATGGATTGGGGCCATGCGTGGTTTGTACTTGGTGTTCGTGGATGGGCCTTTGGTTATGGTGGAAGGTGAAACGTTCCTTTTGGATGTATGGCTTCTGTTGAGGAGGATTTCTTGTTTGCTTCATGACCTTCATAGCTTCCGTCTCGGTGATGAAGTGTGAAGCTAATTCGTAGGCTTTGGCCAATGTGGTTGGCTTGTGTTCCATGAGCTTGCAAATATACTTTTCACAATCGTAAGGGTCTAGACCCCTTCTCAAATGTACTAATGCTTCTGTCTCATTAACTGACACCACTTTGTTTACCGCCTCCTTGAACCTCTTTAGATAGTTTTCCAGTGTCTCTCCACTTCTTTGTGCGATGGTTTCAAGGAAGACAGTGTGCACCTCGTGTGGTTGGTTTGCCTTAAACTTATTCAGAAAAGCTTTTTTGAAATCGGCCCATGTGTCAATGGCCCTCGGAGGAAGCCTACAAAACCACCTCTGAGCACTTCCTCTTAAGGTAGAGGCAAAGAATCTACAACATGTTAGGTCCCGGTACTCATAGAAGAGAGCTAGCTGATCAAAATAACTTAAGTGTTCTTCCGGATCTCCGCTACCATTATATGAGTCCAAGTTGGGGTGTTTTAAGTGTGTTTGCTTGCTTTCATCTTCTAATCTTTTGGAGAAAGGAGATTCTCCGGGGCCAGCGGAGACTTCTCCTTCAACCTTGCGCTTTAACTCGTTGAGAGTATTGAGGATTTCTTGTTGAGAGCTTCCAATGCCTCCGATCGGAGTAGGCTCTGGAGTTCTTTCCCTTTCCTTCTCTTGGTAGAACTCATCCTCCAATCTCCTCTTCTCCCTCTCATATTCTACCTTTTTCGCTTCTAGTTCATGTCTAAGATCTCGTACTCTTCTATTTGTTCTCCATGTCTCCGGTCGATGGTGATTTTTTCCATGCCTAACATGGTTAGTATCTTGGGAAGAGCCAAGACGGGAAAAGATTGACTTGGTCATCCTTGGTCTTTTGCTTCCATTGTTGTTTGTACTATGTGCTTCATCTTCGGGAAGAGGTTGTTCCCTCCTCCCATTAGAAAGAGGTGGGTCATTCTGTTGGTTTGGGATTCGGAGATTTGCAGCAATATTGAGGAGGAAATCCACTTGGTTAGGAGCGAAACGGGACAGGTCCAAGTTGAGAGGAGGATCTCCATCCCTAGTGCCAATCCTTTGGAGGACAGGTTCGCTGGGGTGGGAAGTACCATGAACGATTTCTTGTTGAGTTCCTTGGAGTTGTTCTTCCATTTGGTTTGGATTGTTTGGATCAACCGTGGTTCGGGCTTGCAACCTTGTGTTCTTTGACGGTCCCATCTGAGACAACTTGTTTCTATTAACTCCTTGTTACTTCTTGCAATCTGGAAAGGATGAAGGGTCTTTCAAAGATAAATCCCCTCCTTCTAGCGCCAAATGATAATGCTCCTCGCTCCACTCTACCGCACTTTCTCTCTTCCGGTGATGTTTGGACGGAGATGTGGTGTAGCTGTCGGAAAGGAGCCTGCAAAACAATGCTTGTCCGGGGGTGGTGGCCGTCAAGCACCTCCGGCGTGAGAGTAAGTAACTTAGTGGTGGAGAATACAAGAAACAATATCGGAAAATGCAAGTACTAGTGACTGAGATTTAGAGAGCAAAATGTGAGATGTGAGAGTGTGTGAATGAATGTGAGAATTTTCAGCCCCCCAAATGTGTGCATTTAGCTCGGTATTTATAGAGGGCTGAGCATCCGGTAGGTTCGGTCCAAGAAAAACCGGATTGGTTCGGTTTTTTGGGTTCGAACCGGCTTTGCCCGGTCCTAGTCTTACCTCCTCTTGCCCGGAAGGATGTGCTGGAGGAAGGATGTGCCTCTTGTCCGGAAGGATGTGCTGGAGGAAGGATGTGCCTCTTGTCCGGAATGATGTGTTGGAGGAAGGATGTGCCTCTTGCCCGGAAGGATGTGCTGGAGGAAGGAT
Organism: Kitagawia praeruptora; assembly: GCA_037693485.1. Classification (NCBI taxonomy): domain Eukaryota; kingdom Viridiplantae; phylum Streptophyta; class Magnoliopsida; order Apiales; family Apiaceae; genus Kitagawia; species Kitagawia praeruptora. The sequence continues at coordinate 30,858,307 of CM075350.1, forward strand.
GTGCCTCTTGCCCGGAAGGATGTGTTGGAGGAAGGATGTGCCTCTTGCCCGGAAGGATGTGCTGGAGGAAGGATGTGCCTCTTGCCCGGAAGGATGTGTTGGAGGAAGGATGTTCCTCTTGCCCGGAAGGATGTGTTGGAGGAAGGATGTGCCTCTTTCCCGGAAGGATGTTCCTCTTGTCCGGAAGGATGTGTTGGAGGAAGGAATCTGCTTCCGGGAGGGTATTAGCATTGATAAGAGTCTTCTTCCGGGAGGGTATTAACATATAATATATTTAAAAATAGTTAATTATGTTAATATTATTTTTTCCAAATTTGTTTTATTTAATCTTAAATATTGAATATTTATATATTATTATATATGATAATTAATTATTTATTTAGAATACCCAGTAAAGTTGAATAAACACAAAAACAAAGTTGGGAATGAATTCTACGAGTAGCATCCGAACATAGCAAATTAGCAATACATTGTGGTATCACTTCTTAATTACTCCTAGGGTTTGTTCTGGTAAAAGCATCGGCTGCACAATTAAGCAAGGAATTGAAGCTCTCCATGTGCAGTACAAGTATGTCTATCCGATCCTGCCGTCGATTGTGTTAAAGTCTAGTTAAGATGACATATGTAATGACATATATGTTAGGATGACATATGCAATGACATATATAGGGTTGATTATTGTGCAGCAATTGTAGACTTGTCTACGTAGATTAGTCTATATATATTGAAGCATTAGCTTCATTGTAACACACACTGAAACATACAATACAAGAGTTTCTTAGTTCTCTTACATTGTTTTCATATATCCATTCTAGTTTTATCATGGTATCAGAGAAATAGGCTCTCTTCCTCTGTTATTCCACCATTGTTAGTATTTTCAGTCACCATATACGAAGGGTGATTTGCAAATTGACTTACCAGCTCTTTGAGACATTTACACAAACACTTTGTGTATCATACTCACACCAGCCAAAATCATCAAGCTTCCTCTTCACCCACCTGCGTTCGAGTTAACTCGGTCATCACCAAATTCCGCTATAAGCTCCTTATTTCCGTTGCTCCGCTGCCTTCGCCATTTATTCCGGCGACTCAACCTGGTCTGAGGTTCTTCTCTAACTTGGTCCGAGGTTTCCTTCACCTACTGCTGCCGCTCATCTGCACACCACCACCACTGCCGTGGTGACTCAACCCCTGCCGCTCATCTGCTGGTAGTATCTTTCGCTCTCTCTTTTCTAGTCTTTCTAGTCTGTATCAAATATACACTGTCGTTTGATTGTTGAGAGCTACAGGATTATTATTTTGGTTGGGCTAATAACCACATAAGCCCAATTACATTTTTAACCAAATTTTTTAAATCATCCCACTTTATTCTTTTTGGGCCAAATATTTTGTATTTGGGCTCAATATTATAAAACCATACACACGGGAGTTTTAAAAACATTTTGGTAATATTGCATCTTAATACCCCAGATTTTAGTTATCCTTTAAACAGGACCTTCACTTCTTAAATATTCACATTCTAGTCCCTCAAGTTTCAGATTCTTACAAATTGACCCCAAAGTTTATATCTTTTATTTCTTGAACCCAATATCTAGCATGGAAAAAGAAAGTAATTCGCCGATTCATACAATTTTTAATGGCTCCAACTACTTGGCTTGGTCTCAAGCTATGCGTAGTTTTCTTAAGGGTAAAAGAATCTGGCGATATGTAAGTGGTGATATTACTTTTCCAACAAAAGAGAAAGATGAAGCGGAGTCAACGTTTAAAGATCGCATTGAAGAGTGGGATGTCAAAAATCATCAAGCAATCACATTTTTTAGAAACTCTTCAGTTTCTAAGATTAATCTTCAGTTTGGAAATTTTGAGACTGCCAAGGAAATATGGGATTTATTAGCATCTCGGTACACTACATCTGATCTTGCTCATCAATATCAGATCATGAGTTCTTTGAGCAAACAAAAACAAGCACCTGGTCAATCTGTAGCTGATTTTCTATCTCAAATACAAGCACTTTGGGATCAACTGACTTTGTCTGAACCAAAGTGGAAAGACGCAGAGGATGCCACTCTTTATCACACATATCGTGATCAACAACGGCTCATCCAGTTTCTAATGGCTCTCACTCAGGACTATGAACCAGTTAGAGCTGCTCTTCTTCATCGTGTTCCGTTGCCCTCTTTGGAGAGTGCTTTAACTGAACTTATTTCTGAGGAAACTCGACTCGGCATTGGCAAAACTACACCCACGACTGATACTGTACTAGCAGTACCTTTGATACCTACTTCTGACAATCCATTTTGTAGGTTTTGTCATCAAAGTGGACATGTAACTAAGGATTGCATAGCTCTTCGCAATCATACATGCCAACATTGTCATCAAAAGGGTCATTACTCAATCCAATTTTGCAAGAAAAAGTCATCCTTTCGTTCGAACAAGTTCACTCAGTCTTCCGCTGCTGCAACTTCTGAATCTACATCAGAAACTACATCTACAAGCGAGCTTGAAGCCTTGCTCCGCCAGGTTTTACTGAAAACCAGTTCCCCCTCCACTACATTCTCTGTCACTTCAGGTACTTCTTGGTATTTCGATTCTGCATGTTGCAATCACATGACAAATGATCCATCCATATTTACCACGAAAACACAGAGTTTATGTCTTCCCAATATTCAAACTGCTGATGGTTCCACAATGAAAGTGGCACATATTGGAACAGTATCTACAGAAGATCTTTCACTTAATCTTGTATCCATTGGCCAATTATGTGATCTCGGTTTTGACATTACTTTTACCTCTTCTGGTTGTCATGTACAGGATCCTCAGACAGGACAAACTCTTGGGACAGGACGTAGATGCGGAAGGTTATTTGAGCTCACTTCACTTCATCTTCCTACACCAATATCACTATCCAATAATCTAGTTGGTTCTGTTTCATCTACAACTAGCATATGGCATTCTCGGTTAGGCCATCCTTCACCTTCTCGTTTACGTACTCTAGTTTCTAGTGGTCATCTAGGTAGCGTAAATGCAGACAATATTGATTGTGTGTCATGTAAATTGGCAAAACAACATGTACTTCCATTTCCTATTCATTATGAAAAATCATCAGCTACTTTTGATCTTATACATTCTGATATTTGGGGTCCCTCTCCAACTCCAACCATGGGGGGGTCTAGGTACTATGTGATCTTTGTTGATGATTTCTCTCGATACACTTGGATATATATTTTGAAAAATCGATCTGAATTAGGAGAAACATATAAAAACTTTGCCACTATGATTGATACTCAATTCAGAAAGAAAATCAAACTTTTTCGTGCCGACAATGCAAAAGAATACAAAGAATCAGAACTTACAAAATTTTTGGCATCTTATGGTACACTTGCACAAAGTTCTTGTCCTTACACATCACAACAAAATGGTCGTGCCGAACGCAAACACAGACACGTTCTTGATACAGTACGAGCTCTTCTCATTTCTTCTTCTTGTCCGGAATTCTTTTGGGGGGAAGCTGCATTAACTGCTGTTCATACAATAAACATGATTCCTTCTCCAGTCACAGATAACGTGTCTCCTTATGAAAAATTGTATGAAGAACCACCTTCATATGATACCCTTAAAGTTTTCGGTTCAGCATGTTTTGTTCTTCTTCCTCCACATGAGAGAACAAAACTTGAACCACGTGCTCGTCTTTGTTGTTTTATTGGCTATGGTAGTGGTCAAAAGGGATACAGATGTTGGGATCCTATTTCACAACGTCTTCGTGTCTCTCGTAATGTTACTTTTTGGGAGCATAAAATGTTCTCATCTATGTCAGAATTTCACATTGACACCTCTACTAGCATTTCTCACTTTACAGATCCTTTTATTGATCTACATCCCAGTGATGAATATGTAGACTCGTCAACATCTTCTAACACAGTTCCTACAGATTTTCCAATTGAGCTCACACAACCATCCCCAGCTACTACTGTCCCTTCGACAACAGGTCAGTCTGAGGATTCCAGTATCGAGCCGTCCACTTTACCATCCTCTTCAGATGAGCATGCTCATCGATCTACTCGGGTAAGAAAACCTCCTGTTCGTCTTACTGATTATCATGTATATTCTGCTATAGAATCATTGCACGAGCCTCAAACATATAGAGAGGCAAGTGTTAACCCACTTTGACAGGAGGCTATGGCAGAAGAACTTCAGGCATTAGACAAAAACCACACTTGGGATGTGGTTACCTTGCCTCCTGGCAAAACAGCTGTGGGTTGTCGATGGATCTATAAAATTAAGACAAATGCTGATGGATCTATTGAGAGATATAAAGCTCGTCTAGTTGCTAGAGGCTTTACCCAGGAGTATGGCATTGATTATGAGGAGACTTTTGCACCAGTTGCTCGTCTTACATCGGTTCGAAGTTTACTCGCTGTTGGAGCATCAAAACATTGGGATATGTGGCAAATGGATGTCAAAAATGCTTTCCTTAATGGAGACTTAGATGAAGAAGTTTATCTCAAACCTCCTCCCGGTTTTGATCTCTCTCCAGGTCAAGTGCTCAAGCTTAACAAGGCACTTTATGGCCTAAAACAAGCACCTCGAGCTTGGTTCGAGAAATTTAGCAAAGTCATTAGTGAGCTAGGATTTTCTTCTAGTCCATATGATCATGCTCTCTTCATTCGACGGACCAATCAAGGAATTGTTCTCCTTCTCCTCTATGTTGACGATATGATTATCACCGGAGATGATACTGCAGGTATCTCTGAACTCAAACAGTTTCTCAATCAACAATTTGAAATGAAAGATCTAGGTTCATTAAGCTACTTCTTGGGGCTTGAGGTTTCTTCCATTCCTACTGGATACACACTTTCTCAAGTTAAGTACGCATCTGATCTTTTATTGAAATCTGGAATCAATGACACTAAGATTACATCTACACCTTTGGAATACGGGGTAAAACTTAACTCTAAAGATGGTGATCTGCTTGCCAACCCTACATTATATCGTCAGTTGGTAGGAAGTCTGATTTATCTTACTGTCACTCGTCCTGACATTGCTCATGCCGTTCACATTGTTAGTCAATTTATGGCAGCTCCTCGCACTCCTCACTATACAGCTGTCCTTCACATACTCCGTTATGTCAAAGGCACCATCTTTCATGGATTACATTATGCATACAACTCCTCACTTGAGTTACATGCCTACTCTGATGCTGAATGGGGTGGTGATCCCACTACCAGATGTTCTACTACAGGATTTTGCTTCTTTCTGGGTGACTCTCTTATCTCTTGGCGCAGTAAGAAACAATCCCTCGCCTCAAAATCCAGTGCCGAGTCAGAATATCGAGCTCTGGCTGACACCACACAGGAATTAATTTGGCTACGATGGTTGCTTGAAGATATGACTGTAACTCATACTCCAGCCACTATCATCTATTGCGATATCAAAAGTGCTAGGGACATTGCTCATGATGATGTATTTCATGAACGCACTAAACATATAGAGATCGACTGTCATTTCACTCGTCAACAGGTTGCAAAAGGCACAGTTCGTCTACATGCTGTCTCTAGTGCTGACAATACGGCAGATATTTTCACGAAAGCTCTTCCTCCTGGTTCATTTCGTGATCTTGTTTACAAACTCAAGCTGGTTCAACCATCTTAAGTTTGAGGGGGGTGTTAAAGTCTAGTTAAGATGACATATGTAATGACATATATGTTAGGATGACATATGCAATGACATATATAGGGTTGATTATTGTGCAGCAATTGTAGACTTGTCTACGTAGATTAGTCTATATATATTGAAGCATTAGCTTCATTGTAACACACACTGAAACATACAATACAAGAGTTTCTTAGTTCTCTTACATTGTTTTCATATATCCATTCTAGTTTTATCAGATTGTTCCTGCTTTTGAGTTTCATAGTAGTGTGTATATATTGTACATGAACTTACTAAGTTTTTGCAGTATCAAATTAATTATACGTTTTTTTATAAATCATGACGAATCCCGCAATGTGTGTGTGTAATTATTCAATTTTTTTTTTTATTTTGTTGCTTCTTTACTGGTAATTTTCAAATGTTCTGATGCTTCTACGAGCAATTCGTGTTTGAAATTTTTGTGTGACTCTGTGAAAATATTGTTGTAATACTACCCCCGTCTCAAATTGAATTAGCCACTTACTTTTTCTGTAGGGTAGTATATAAATTGAATTATTGTTGTGTTTGATTCTCTGTGTCTTCATTCTTGTGTATGTTAGACATTAGTACGTGAAAATTAGCCGGTCTGTATTTGTGATTCATTTGTATATATATAGGTCCCCTTTTTCTAACCAAGCTTTGTGGTTTATTGTGCATCAGTAACCAGGACGTGTAAAGTTCTACCCAAGGTTATTTCGAAGGTGCGACCAGCCGCAACCGTAGTGGACCTACACGAAGATATATCTCTCATACGGGGCTGGCCACGACTAGATGGCTCCCGGCGAAGATTATGTAATTTTTATTTTAATAAATTCTTGCATCTGTCTTCTTTGTTAATTAATGTTTATACACATTATAAGCTATGAGAAGTGAATCAAGTGATGATACACATTATCTTGTTTATTTTTTGGGGCATGTTACATATTTTTCAGGATAATAGATATTAGGTTATAGAGAATGGGAGAGGGAAGGAGCCTTATCACTAGTCTGTGAAAAAATATTTCATATTGTCAATGTTGTTGTGTTTTATTTAAGGTGAACGGTCCCTGGCAAACATTTGCCAGGGAACTGTTTCCCAACATATGGTTTCTGGACCGTTGGATCGTTGATCCAACGGTCCTGATTTAAAAAAAAAATTACACCGTACCGCAGAAACTTTCCGCGGTACGGAGTAATTACAAAACTGCCCCCTGTTTTCACATAAAAAATCTACTGTTCACCGTACCGCGGAAAGTTTCTGCGGTACGTGAACAGTGGGGGTATTTTTGTAATTGCTCCGTACCGCGGAAAGTTTCTGCGGTACGGTATAATTTTTTTTTTAAATCAGGACCGTTGGATCAACGATCCAACGGTCCTGGAACCATATGTTATGAAACAGTTCTATGGCAAATGTTTGCCATAGAACAGACCCCTTTATTTAATATATTTTTATACACAAAGATACTATCACATAATTTTAAACATTTAGTAAGGATATAAACTTGTGGTAGTACTACTGTGTATGTTATAAACTTCCACGGTTTACGGTTCAATAGTTGGTTGTATGTTTTGCTATAATTCTGATTATTGTGAATATCTGTCTCCTTTTAAGAACTTTTCAAATATTTTTTTTGTTAGTTAATTTGTCTGCAGGAAGAAGACAAACTCATATCTTATTCAGAAAATTATGTAATTTTTTTTTTATAAATTCTTGCATCAATCTTCTTTGTTAATGAATGTATATACACATTATAAGCTATGAGAAGCGAGAATACACATTATCCTGTTTTGACATTTTTTTGGGGCATGTTACGTATTTTTCAGGATAATAGATCTTAGGTATATGAGAATGGGAGAGGGAAGGTGCCTTATTACTAGCCTAGTAGCCTGTGAATTAATATTTAATATTGTCAATGTTGTTGTGTTTTTTTTAAATACATTATACACAAAGAAACTATCACATAATTTCAAACATATAGTAAGAGTATAAACTTGTGGTACTGGTCTGGTTGTACTACTGTCTATGTAATAAACTTTCACGGTTTACAGTTCAACACTTGATTGTATGTTTTGCTATAATTCTGATTATTGTGAATATCCGTCTCCTTATAAGAACTTTTCAAATCTTTTTTTTGTTAGTTAATTTGTCCGCTTCTCACAGGTACTAGTCAGGAAGAAGACAAACATGTACCTTATTCAGGCAAAACCCTTGCTCAAACTAAAAAGGAACAGTGTTGGCGCTACGACCCCACCATCAAGTATGAAGCATTGAGACGTTATGCTGTCCCCAGATATGCGTACGACTCTAGTTACTGGTCCGACTCCTCAGACTGTGAAGTAGAAAATGTATACATGGCAGGAGAAGAAGGTTACTTGGCACTAAAAGAAGCTCAAACTGAGAAAGAAAAGATCTTTGGTGTAACCAAAGAGGAACTCGTTGGAGCCGAAGAGGAACAGCTCTTTTGCCACGACCCCAGTACAAACCACTTAAACGATATATTGTCCCCAGATTTGCCTTTTCTGACACCTCCTCTACTGACTGGTCTGAATCCACAGACTCTGAATCCGAAACCGAAGCCATGGCAGAAGAAGCAACACAAATTCAGAAAGAAAAAATCAGAGCTGAACAGCTCTTTTGCAACGACTTGGCTAAGTCTCCGTCAACTGATTTCCAGTCTCTGGCTGAAAACTTGACCAAGTCTTCGTTAAAAAAAATCCAATCTAAATCAGCTATTTGAGATTTATGGTAATGTTATTCACTCTCTATTCACTGTACATACAAGTCTTGGTTGATGCTTGGTAGTGGATGTTGGATTGTTTATGTGCTCGTTAGGAAGTGTAATTGTTTCATGACTTGTGCTCTTTTTAAAAATGTGCGGTGATTGATATTAGAGTAGTTTAATGACATGTTCAATGTGGTGAGTGCAGCTAATGCCTAATGGTGACTATTTGGTTTTTGACACTTTATTTTTTTCTAGGATGATTTTTCTGCATGAACTTTTTTGATACAACAAAGTAAAACCATGAACTCGGGTGATGAGTGATGACTACCTAGTAAACTCTATATGAGTTCTAAAACTTTTCTCAGTTGCATTTGCATACTCTTAATTCACCAAGATATTCTTAATTCACTATGAATATTAGCATAAACTCTGTCTAACTTCGGATATGGTGGAAATCAAGATTACAAGAAAGAATGTAATGCTCAGACAACTTAAAGATTTTGTCCTTTTTTTCTCTTCACTCATTCTCCTCCTTTCTCTTCCTCCTCAAACCTTAGCCGCCTACTCTCAACTTCATCTTCCACCTTGCCGCTCTGTCCTGCAAACGCCTTTCTTTCGCGTATTCTTCCATGAATTATGAAGGTGACTATCAAAGTGGGTCTTTCCATAATCTGCTAGTTGATTCCTTTGGAGATGATGAGTTCAATACACATGAAACTTAATTAAATCGTGTTACCTCTTTAGTTCCTAACTTCGTGCCTCAAAAATGATGGGATGCACAGTAGAGGGAGCATCTTGCTATCCTCAACACACCTGCCCTTTTTGTAATGAACCTGGTTGTGAGCTTTTAAATAAGATGCCTCGACACATCTTGCTACTAGTATAGTGGGTCCAGTGCAGGGCGTCCTTCCTATCCAACTAGTCAAGACCAATGTGTATATGCTTTGGAAATCATGTGGCTTGTGTAAAAAAATTTATACTTTAGGTTTAAGTCAGTTGGTCAAATGAACGAGGTTTTAGCTACTGGAAAAATTGTGATTGATGGCTTAAAGAAGATTATCAAGCCATGGTCTTTTACCACTGAAGAAATGCCTAAGTTTGGATGGGTAACTTTGATGAATGTTCCTCATTCTTACTGATCATATGTGGCTTGGTTTTCTTGGCTTTTTCGGTTGGCAAGGTTGCTTTCTTTGATGACTCTGCACTCTGCAGACTTCCTTAAACTTAATACAATAATACTGCGGCTAGAATGACTATCGAATTTGGCTTTAACTTAGCTAAGCCAGGGAAGGTATGAGTTCCATTGTTTGTTGATCATTACCTATCTGGTGTCCTTTTTTCCATGAATTATACATGCACTCTGATCTCTTTGGGTGCTCAAAGTCGATGCCTTTATAATCTATATGTATTTGATATCGAGCAGAAAAATTTACATGATTTCCTTAATGCTTTTCTCAAAATCTCTATTCTCACGACATTCATTTGATATTTGGAAAATTTTAAATTTTATGCTAAAACCAAAGTAAAACTGTGATGCTTAAATAAATTGTAAAACTGTGATGCTTAAACTTTTTCTTTTATTAGAAATGCCAGGAACCAAACGAAGATGGAGGGGTGCCCTGTTTACGACTTTTTTGCATGCATATGGAGGAGAGGACAAGACTTGTTAAGTTAACCGCAGATGACATTTGTAACTTAGCTAGCTTGCCTGGAAGAAAGATGATGTAATTTAAGTATGACTGGTAGAAGCATACCTGGCAATGTACCTACAATATGCATAACTTGTTCTGTCAAATTTGTTTATTCTTATCGACGAGTGAAGTACTGGTTCCCAGCATTGGATTTAGCTTACAAATATCCTGAAAATCCCAGAGGGTTTAATATGGGCTAAATGATCTGTTTTATCACTGTACAATAGTAAAACTTTCGGTTGGGTTACCAGCCCAAAAAAGTTTTCAAACACATCATTCTACAATAAAAATATTTCAAACAGGTTACTGTACATTTAAAAATTTCACGGCCGTTAAAATTTGACGGAAAACGTTAAACTGAAAAAAAAAACTTTCAATTTGGCCACTGATAACCCAACTGAAAGTTTTGCTATTGTACATTGCTATTAAGTTTAACGAAGAAATTGAATTAATATTGGTTTAAAAAATATCTACTATCTACTATATATATATAATGCCACAACATGTCACATTTTATTCTTTGTAGAATTACTATTTTAACCCTTAGATCAAATAAAATTGATAAAAAAGATCTATATGAGCCAGGTTTCGATCCTGGGTCCTATGGGTTTGTGCGCCATCATGCTTCCACTGCACCACTCTGATTTGGTGAATATATTTAGAATTATATGATATGCATCTCTCATTTAAAAAATTCATGCTTATTAAAGTCCATAAACAACCACAATTTTGTTCAAAAATATGAAGGAAAAATCACCTTTTTATTATAATTTTGTCAAAGTAATAATCATAACTATTAAAAAACAAAATCTTCAATAACGTTAGAATATCCCGTGCCTTGCACGGGAAATGAAGCTAGTTGAATTAATATAATAAAATGCATAAGTGAATACTAAAATCAATTATTTCTTGATGAGAAAACGATTATTTCAGGATGAAACAGTTTCTCTCGCGCTTCTTTCTTGGTTTGTGGAGAGTTCGAAGCGTGGGTTTAATTAGGGTTGTACAAAGGTCCAAATCGGACCGAACATATCCGGACCAGATCGAAATATGAATTTTTCTGATTTTTTGGACCGGGGACCGGACATGTTATAATCGGTCTTGGGTAGGGATGATAATTTGTTCCGATTCAATGGATACCTGGTCCGTTCCGATCTAATTGGATCTAACCGAACCCGAATTTTTGGATCTGGATATGGGTTTGGAATTTATTTTTAGACCCAAATAAATTTTGGGTCGGGTTTGGGTTTTATGCTAACTGAACCGAATCGGATCCTGTTGAGTATTGAATACAACAAAATAATACAGAGGGGGTGAATGGATTCTTGAACTTTTCTTGTTCTTGAATCGGTGTAGCAAGATAAGTGTTTGTGTGTGCAAGTATGTAGGTGCGGATAAGAACAACACAAGACATAATATCACTTTAATCTAATATTGTATTAGATAAAGGTTGCTACAATCTGTGAATACAAATGATAGTATTCTTAGCTTCGTTTTTCTCAGAGAGATATATCTTATAATGTATGAAAAACTTAATCAACTAAAGAAGTGAGATTGTATTCTTATAGAACACGAATACAACTCAATTACTACAAATAAGGTTACAGGATAAATTACTTTCTTGTATGTCTATCCTTTTTGAGTAAGCATCCAAACGGCTACAGATTTGACTTTGCAAAGTTCTGTTCAGATCCACTTCTTTAGCTCTTTGTCTCTTCTATATCTCTCCAAGCTTCCTTGTAGACTCTCCAGAGCACGTTACAGATTGTGGTCCATAAAGTGCATTGGCTTGTTGCAGGTTTCAGACTTATACAATTTCTTCAGTATTTTGTCTCCAAGAATGTATTCGAGAAGTGGCTAAGTGATTGATTCGAGAACTAGGATTAGATAACTCTGAGTTCTCGAATACTGTATGATTGACATATCGAATCACTTCTCGAATAGTACTTTTCTCCAGGGTTCCTTGAGTTGTCGAATAGAACACTTGACTTGTCGAATCCCTGAGATATCAAATAGTTCATTCAGAGTCGTTGAGATATCGAATGAAACTTTGACTTGTTGACTCTTTGAGAACTCGAATACCACTTTGACTTGTTGACTTCTTGAGTTCTCGAATAGAGTATTTAGACATGTCGAATCTCTGAGATATCGAACAGTTCATTCAGAGATATCGAACAGTGTCTTCTTAGATATCGAATCTCTGACTTCTCGAACGATAGACTTCTCGAATAGACAAAAGTACTTCTCGAATTGGTACTTAGGCAAATTCTTCATTTCTTCAAATCCCAACTGTGATTATTTGACAGTCTTTATCTTCTTGCTTGAGGCATGAACCTTTGAACTTCTTTCAAGCATTATTCTTGACTATATAAGTACAGTTACACAACTAGGATTTGATGCCTATTGCAAGTACAAAACAAACAGAAACTCTACAACTAGAGGTTCCCTCAATTAAGAGGTCATGTAAATAATGCAAAGCATTACAAACAATTAGGCTTGTTATTAGATGTAAACAGGCATGCCTCTGTGACTAACAATCTCCCCCAAATTGTGAGTGAGACCCTTAGTCACAATTTCATGTCTGATAACAAGCCTAACATACATAAAGATAAAACTTGAAAAGTACAGGTATAAAATTTGATTGAGCACATGAATGAAATTACAAGATGAATAATCTTACAGTATGATGAAATACTAGCCATTCTCATTTGATTCCATCTCCATTGCTTTGGCTTGTAGATCATCATATGCTTTCAGTTTTCTTTCTTTCTCCTTTCTTGCATTCTCATCCATGGCCTTTATGATCTCTGCCAAAGCATCCAATTCTTCAAGCATGATAGAGTCTTTGAAATCTTCAAGTACTGGTTTCAGAATGTTGGCAGGATAGTGACTGAGTAGGTTCATTCTTATATTGACATTATCTCCATTTCTCCTCCTATATTTCACCACATAGGAATTGAATTGAACTCTACACAATCTTTTTGCCCTTAGCTTTTCTGCTTCAACTTCCAGCCTATCAATTTCCTTCTCCTTTTCTAGCCATTTCTCAAAGCACCCCTTCCTTATCTTCTCAGCATAGTCTCTCTTCATTTTTACAAAATCAATCAACTCCAGCTTCCATACTTTCTCCACTTAGTCTTCAGAATCCAATTATGCAATGATTCTTTCTATTTCATATAGCTTACCCCAGTTTTGACACTGTCCTTGTTTTAATTTCTTCTCCCTTCTATCAGTATATTTAATCTCAAGGCAGTTATTCACAATGGCAGCATAGTAGATTCTCTGAGCTCTTAGATATTGCAATTGGTCTTCATCAAAGTCTTTATCAAAAGGTTGAAGTTTCAGTCCTAGATAGATAGTTAGGGTTCTAGACTTGGGTAGCTTTGGTTTCCTTGCAGCTTGTTTGAATTTGATCATTTTTACATGGTTGCCTGGCAGTAGCATGTGACCTTTGTTTGTAGACCATTGTAGTATTCCATTAGCAGTTTGCTTTTTGAAACACATAGATGGTTTCTTGACTTGAATCTTCTTCTCTTCTTGAGGTGGCAAAACAGTTGCAGAAGCCATAGATGTAGATTTTGCTAGGTCACTACTAACAGTATTCACCCTAGACTTAGAGTCTTGTGTTGTGGTGAGGTTACTGCTAGCAATGCCTAAGGCTTGCTGTTTTCCAATCTTCCTCTCATAGACTTTGCCTTGGTCATCACCATCTTTCTTGTTCTTGTCATCTTTCTTCTTCTTCTTCTTATCTTCATCACCCTTATCACTCCTATGATGACTTCTCCTCCCATCACTTTTGTCTTCATCTTCATCATCCTTATTCCTACTAGGTTGGGCCATCTTTGGAATTGCACCAGTTGCTATGAAAGATCTGAGGATGTGTAGTGCTTCTATTTCTTCAGCATTTCTGACACCAACTTTCTTCTGTAGTTGATCAATGATGGCAATAACAAGTTTGTGATTTCAAGAAGTGAGATCATTGGGAATTACCAATTGTTTAATGTCTTCAATTTTGGTGCCAGACTGATAGATGATTGTCCATGGCTTCTTAATCACTTCTGGCAGCCTTGAAGGTTGGCCATTCCTCAGGTCATCATACAGACTTTTATTGTTCTCATTTCTCTTCTCAATAAGCTCAAGTAGTGCATCTATCTCTGAGTGTTTTAGGACTTGTAGAGCTTTGTAGGTTAGATGCCATATCTTGGACTTGGACACCATCATTATCTCCTTGAACCATAAGTTGTTGACTTTCTTGGGTATGACAGTGAGGTAGTCAATCTGCTCCTTCAACTTTCTCAGATAGAACTGAGTGTCACCAGCCTGTTCCCTTGTGGCTTTCGGAAACTCCAAGAAGGCTTTATCATGATAGACATTTGAATTAGCAACTTCTTGTAGCTTGGCCTCGATAATAACTTTCACTTCTGCAGGCTTGGCACTTTCAGTCTTGGAGAAGAGAGGTTTGTTAGATGGTATGCTCTCTGCAACCACTGTGGTTGTGATAGATTGCTTTTGGCCATCAGGAGTAATGATGTGCACATTTGGTAGAGTGACAACTGGCAGAGAGGTTGGGGGCTCATCAACTTTGGATTTGCCTTTGCCTGAGACATGAGGTATAGATTTTGAAGCCCTTTGCTGACCACCCTCATTTATTTTGATGCCTTTCTCCTTAGGTTTCTCCCCCTTTGTATTTGAGTTCCTTGATGTCCTCTTCTCCCCCTTAGGCTTGTTGTCAGGCACAGAGGCTGTAGGAGTGACCCTTGGGGTTGAAGATTCTTCAGGTAGAGGGAGACCCAGATGCTTCATCATTGCAGACAACATTGATTGCTGATGCAGAAGAACATTAGCTGTGGTGGTGGCTTGAGTGTCCAACTGTTCATTGAGAGTTGCAACTTTGTCTGTTAGCTGAGCATTGGACTTTTGGAGAGAGGTCACTTCCTGTTCAAGAGATTCCACCTTTGTGAACAGCTTAGTGGCTTTAAAACCAGATAGTGATTGATCTTTCACTCTCTCCACCTCAAATTTGGTCATCTCATGCACAGGGACCTCAGTCACTAGCTTATCTCCATATAGGTTTTTGAAGATAGTCCTCAGCATGGCATTGGCATCTGTTGTCTAATCAGATAGAATTTGAAATTTATGCCCCAGACCTGTGACAGTATCCTTGAGTAGAGCTAGCCCATTATCCACCTTGGTGCAGGTGGTGTTGCAGTGTTTGAGGTCCTTGAACACACTGTCCAACTGAGGGAATTTGGCATCAAAGGTCCTCTTGATTTCTTCCACTATAGTGGCTGTCTTATCACACACCCTGCTGACCTCAGTTTTGACTCCTTTTCCAAGATAGTGTGCAGCCTTGAGGAATCCCTTGTGTGAATCATTCATGGCCTCTTACACTTCACCAGGGGTCAGAGATTTGGCATTGGAACCCAGTGAAGTGATGTATTCCTCTCTGAGATATTGAAGATCTTCATCAAGAGTGATATAATATTTTCCTTGCAACCAGGCATCTACATTGCCATCTCTCTCAGCATCATCAATTATCTTGGCCTTTTGCATCTCCACATCATCCCTATGGCATAGTAGAATGGCTTCATAATCTGGATTAAGTATGTTGGAGGTGACCAAATTCTGAGCTATCTTGACAAACTCAGGAATCTGATCCACAACTAAGCTTTGAACACTAGTACAAAAAATGCCATATGCGTCACCCTTTTTGCGTCTGTTATAAATGAAACAGACGTATAAAGCCCTTTTTGCGTCTATTATAAATTAAACAGACGTATAAAATATTTTTATATGTCTGTTCGAACCTCAACAGATGTATTTGCCATGATTATGCGTCCGTTTTTCCTAACCAGACTTATATTCTCCTTTTTTTACGTCTGTGGAATAATTATTTGCGGCTCTCTTTTTACATCAGCCGCATAAGAAAGAAAAAAATAAAAAATATATAACTACATTATTATTAATCAGTTACAATACAATCCGCCGATCCCCATTTTACAGACATTTCTTCTTCTGCGAGCCCTAATCGCGCGACCTCTTCAGTCCATCGGAAACTAAACTGAGCCCTAATTCACTAGCTATACACCTAATTCAATTATTGAATCCATCATCTTGATACGATTTGAAGCATCATCTTTATTCATTTCAATTCGATTCTAGGTATTCATCATCTCTCTCTATCTTTCTCTATACACCTTCATGTTTATATATAAAGTTTGTGTGTATGTTGTAATCTTCTTTCTATTTTTGTGTATATATATGTAATTGTTCTGATTTTGAGTACTTTGTGTTAGAAATTGTGGATGTGCTCTTCTTATATTTTCTGATTACTTTGAAACAGTAGTTTTATTTTTGCCTAATCGTTTACTTTTTATACTAGTATTAAAAATAATGTGGTTTGATTTAATATATTTTGGTCTTTCTGCTGCTGCATTCTTTTGTAAATTGGGAGGTGAGTTGTTGTTTTTCGGTATATTTGAAGTATTAATTAGAGTTTCGCAATTTGGGGAGATTAATATTCCATTTGGTGCCAGAGAATTGGAATAAAGAAGGGATGGATTGGGAAATTGTTGACAAGATTAAAGGCGAAAGAAAGGATGTTAGAAGGAAGAGGGGAAGAAAGAAAAAGAGAGTTTGAATTGTTTATGATGTAGTTCGAGAGGAAAATAAATAGGAATGAAGCATTTTAGTATTTACTTACGTAATACAGTACATCAAATTTTATTATATTCCCACTTAATTTTATTCTAACCAAGCACAAGTGTGTTTGAAAACAAGGGTGTAGTTAAGAATTAGAAACACTAGGGTCAAAATTATATCAATGTCTTGGTCATAAAATTTTAATTTTTAACTTTGTGTCTGTGTTACTAATAGTCGAATACTCTTCTTATCTTGACTCCCCTTTAATATCTTATCTTTTGCTCTGCTTTTGATTTTACTTCCCTTAATTGCAAAGCAACGAATATGTCTTACGTACCACTAGGTATTTTTCTCCTGTCATTTATCTGTGATGATATTACTTTTAAATCTGAAGCAAACTAATGAACTAAGCTAATGAGTTTAGTATTCAGCATTCATTTTCTGATTCTCATTAGGTTACTAATCCTTTTACTTGACCTGCTGATCGAACTAGCACTGATACACTGATACTCTTTAATTAATTCTAAATTGTGGACGTCAATAATAAAAAGTTACCAATGGCCAGAGAGTCACCTCGAGTTCCCACCCGACAGCTCGAGTCTTCATCATAGCACATCGACATATTGTCATCAAAAACATGTAAAACACCAACTCATTAAGTTTTTTGTTGATTGTATATATCTTATCAGTTTATAATTGTAAAAACTAAAAAGGGTCAAATCCCACTGCACAGGGCTCTGTGTCAGGGGAAAGTATACTGACTCCACACTATGGTTGTTGTTTTGATCGCCTAATAGTTCAGAAGGATTAATGCATGATTCACAATTCACATCGCACTTCCCATTACGTATGCATAATGCGTTATTTATAACAGTTTGGCATTTTGGCTATTTATAATGCTAAATCTCAGTTCCAATTTGTATAGATAGTGCATAATTTATAGTGCTACAAGGTAACTATATACTTTTCCTATAGGTTGAAGGGACAACAGAAAGGCCAAGATTAAGTGTGTTTCGCTCCAACAGGCATATATATGTGCAGGTGATAGACGACACAAAGATGCATACTCTTGTGTCAGCTTCAACGATGCAGAAACCCATTTCAGAGGAGTTTTCAGCGATGGTCCCACTATTGTAAGTTGACATGTTAGATACTTAACTTAAAAGTATATTTGGAGTAACCATATAGAAGCCGGTAAGAAGTGAACAAGAAGTCTCTGGTACAGGTTATACTTGTACACTGTGTAGGGACTTGGTTGAACTACATCATAAGATCTTGTGATGTATAAACTGATTTCAAACACTACTTCTTGATGGTAGTAGATTGTCTCAATCTAAATCTGCCATATTGTTTAAATTCTGGTGCAGATTGTCTCAGAGAAACAACGGAAAGAGTCTGCTCCTCGTATAATTGCAGCTATTCTCTTCTCCAAAAAATCAAAAAAGCACAATATTTTTTTCCTTTTTGATAGATATTGTTGACCATCAGAATATGTTTGCATCTAGATTGGGTATTTTTTTTTTTTTCTCAACTCTTCCCCTATCCAATGTCTTTAAGTAGCACTGGTATTATATATGCGATGCAAATCCGCTGGTGTTCAGGAATGAGATTCAAGATGCCCTTTGAAATTGAAGATTCATCACGGATAAGTTGGTTCATGGGAACTATAGCTTCTGTTCAAGTTGCTGATCCCATTCGCTGTCCTGATTCACCTTCGAGGCTTCTACAGGTACTGTGTTTCTCTTTAATATGCAGTTATTTGTTTCAATAAATCATAGTCCTTCAGGGTATATCTTATGTTGTTCTCTTCTTATATGGTCCTTGTGTGTTATTTAATGTCATATGAGCTGGTATAAATAAATTATTCAGTAATCTAGTAATCGTTTAGTGATTGTCCTCTATGATCTGCACAAGCTAATTTTATCAATGTGATCAAGCCTTCACCTGAATTTTACAGCGTACTATAAGTACTATGGCCATTCTTCTTTGTCTATAGACTAATTATGGAATATCTGTAACAAGATACTACTGCTTTTCCGTCATCATATCATGATATGTTAGCTGAATATAGTTTCGATTTTTTTTATCAATTTCCAGAGAACTTCCTAAAGTGCTTATTTTTCCTCAGTACCTAATCAAGTTACCATGTTCCAGGTCACCTGGGATGTACCCGATTTGCTACAAAATGTGAAAAGTGTCAGCCCTTGGCGCAAATTCTCTCCTCAAGGATCAATTCCTTATGTAGATGTTCTCTTGGGCTTTATGTAAAAGAAACCTGCAGATTTTATGAAACGCTGCAAATCTGGGCAGATTGACATCCCTTCAGTAAAACAATCATAACGTTCTGTAGGAAATTCCGTTTTACGAACCGTTTGTTGCATAAAAAACTAGACTTCAAGATCTTTCCAATGGCATATAAATCACTGCCCAGGACTTCTTAGATAAAAGCAGTTTATTCCGGAAAGTAAGGCATTCTGTTGTTTTCAGATTTTTGTTTTTGTGTCACTGATGCTTCCTTGCATATTGTTTTTCGTTGCTTCCGTCCCTATTTTTTTTAAATATGTGGATAACATGTTGGCTCGAGATGACTTGTCCAGGTTAAGCTATTGTACTGAGTGTTGTCATCGGAAGATTGTAGTTGCTGTTTGTTCATTCTGAGAGGTAATTCTCTTCTTTTTTTCCGATCTTCTATTCCCTGATAAATTGATTTTCAGTACTAATATCAGTGACATATTTATATATGCTTTTGGATAGATAAAAAGATTAGTGATGCTCTTCAATGTGCATATATCGACAGAAACATAGTTAATAGCAGTAGGATAATTTACAAGATATACATATTATTGATAATCTTAAAATAAATACATGAACCCTATCAATACAAATTTTTTCCTAACGCCCATATATTATGCTAAAGTAAAAACAAAAGGGTCATGAAAACTTTATCTGGATGTGATGTTAATATGTTCTTGTGTAGCATATGATAAATTGTCGGATCTCGACTCCTTCTCGAATTCTACTGTTTTTTTTAACCATGAATATATTTGTCTGTTATATTTGTATTAAGCTCCTGTACATCCAGTTTATGGTGAGGCTGTCTCGGACCACTAAGGGTCTGTTATGAAGAGTGATCTTTTGGTATGTTATGGCCTTTGGTTTCTAGTTTATTTGTGCACTTGAATCAAGTCATTACGATAAACGAGTAAAGAGTTATGCATGTTTTAGTAAATGTTGCGCGACACAGAAATTTATGTTCTTCAACGCGAGATTTAAACAATTCGTTTCCTAACCAAATGAAATGATTTTAAGATGAAATTTTATGAGAAGATTTACCGGATATCGAGGAAGATGTTTATAAATTTTAATGATTTATAGATTATTTTTGGAATTATTAAAAATGTTAAAGTGTGCACAGTGGCGTTTCGATATTTCAGGATCGTCGCCATGTTTTGGAAATGAGTTTTGAAGGGCTCAAAGGTTTTTTTTATTTATATTTTACTCATTTTTTTCAGTTTATGGCCCCAACTCAGACGATTGTACGCACGCTTTTGATAGGTGGTCTATTTAGCTTTGCACAGGCACGAGGAGATCATGTGACTACAAAAGTGAGTATTTTTTCTATGTTTAATTAAATATTAGTGCAAGATTATGTCATCATTCGACCAATTTATTAGTATACCACTCTGTTTTTATATTTGCAGAACTGGTGGTGGTAGGGTTGTTGGTTGTGGTTTTTTATTTTATTTTTCATGACGGTAGGTGCTAGTAGCAGCGGGAGTGGTAGTGGTAGTGGTCATGGGAGGTGAAGGGAATGCGCAGGTGCTAATAGCAACGAGGGTGGCAGTGGTCCATGGGAGGATACAGAATGGTATCAGCCACTTTACTTGTATAATGTAATCATGTTCTAGTGGAAAGGATTGGTAGTGGAAAGGATTGGTATGATGTTATTATTTGGTTTGTTTAATAATTTAAAGTTATGGAATTGTCATCACGAAACATTGTACTAGCTACAAGTTACAAATATGAGATTATCAAGTATTTTGTTACTCCATTTTGCCCTATCAATTTTATTATTGTTGAGATTGAGAATTAAATTTGCATTTTGGGGTGGAGCTGAAATGTATTTAGGCTACATGTGCTAGCTAAAAATAGAAAATATTTTTTAAAAAAATGCCTTTTGCGTCTGTTCTACTATCACAGCCATATAAAGTCTACATTTGCGTCTATTAGTGCCAGATGCAAAACAACCTTTTGCGTCTGTTTCAAGCAGAGTAGACGCAAAATGTTGACTTTATGCGGCTGGTGTTTAGTTTTATGCATCTGTTCTTGACAGTCGCATAAACCTTATGCGTCAGTTGAATAACAGTCGCATATGCTTTCTAGCTGATACTACTCTGCCATACGCGACTGTTGACCACAGACGCAAAAAGCCCTTTTTAACAGACGCGATAGGCATATTCTGTACTAGTGGAAGTGCTTCAATCGTCAATTGTGGTGGAACAGACCCTGATCCCGAAGCACTGTCATGTTGCACAGGCTTCAGCCATTGTGACATGAAGTCAGAGCTAGAGCTAGACAAGCTAGACTCCTCAGTTCTGTAACCGGATGGAATGACTCTACTACTGTTGTCTCCACAGGAGTGGGATGAGTTACAACAGTAGTTGACACAGGCACAGAGTCTTTAGTGAAAACTAGTGAATCCTCTGTGTTTGTGATGGTGTCATCAGGATATGCCCCAACTAGCATTCCCTCACCATCTGAATGTGGTTTCTGGGTGGTGAGCAAAGTGTCATGCACTAAGTCACTTGAATTCATTGGCTCATCAAGAGAAAAGAATTCTTGGTGATCAATGCCTTGCCCTTCAATTTCTTGAATTGCAGGCTCCAAAGAAATTTGAGATGTAGATTCTGGAAGAGAAGTGTCTTTTGGATTGAATTTTGGCAACTTCCCCTGAGAAATAGAGGGAGTTTCAAATATGATATGCTCTCCACTCAGTGTTCTGTCAGCCTTATCACTCCCATGTGCTGACTCTTTACAGATTCTTGATTCTATAGATGCACCCTGTTGAGAGGATACATCTAGTGAACTGTGTGCCCCTGATTTTACAACTTCAGCCATTTGTGTGACTGAATAGGTGGTTTTAGATTTCTTCTTCTTTGGTCTCTATAAGGGTGACTCAGGTTCCTCACTCTCTAAACCTAGTTCAACAGCCAATACTGCTTCAGTTAAGATTTTTAAAGGTTCAGAAGCAATTTGCTTTCTTTTCTTCTCCTTCTTTTTACTAACATCACCCTTTGGAAAGGATGATGCAGTTGGCTCTATGTTTGGTAGAGTGTTTGGTTGAGAGGGTTGGTTAGCAGGCCCTGGGTTAGCATTGTGTTCTACTTGCTTGGGTTGTGCTAACTGAGATTTGGAATCAAATGTTGGCATGTTGTGGGGGTAAGTCCTAAACAAACCCTCCATATGTGGAGTTATGTTAAGTCTTACATCCACATCATTCCTAGTCTACAAATTACCAAAAATGAGTTTAGTCATGGATTTAGGATAGCCTATTCTATTTCTATCTATCCCAGGTAATTCAATCAATTTAACATCTTTAAAATTAAGTACATATTGAATAAAGCGAGGGAAGAAGATATCAGTACCTTTCTTTGTTGAGTTCTTACCAAGTCTCCCATACAGCTCCTGCATAATCAGTTGGCCAACATTGATCTTTTTCCCATAAGCTAAGGCATAGCCTATTTGCTGAGCAGGTGCACTAATCTGATCAAAGCTTGACTTCCTAGCTGTGAAGACTTGAAGAATGGTGGCAAAGACATAACTCCATTCCTTCCTCAAGAACTTCCTATTCAAGTGCCCAAGTTTGATTTCATCTGAGTAGTTGATAAAATCAAAGAAGTCCTCCAATTTACCATTTGTGGCTTGGTCATCATACACTTCCTGTTGTAAGCCCAGTGCTTGATTCATATCTTCAGTGGTGATAGTGATTTCCTTGTCCTGAATCTTGCAGTAGATTATATATGATGTTATTGCGCTTTCTAGGGCTACAACTTCCACATTAGCAGTTCTCCAAAACTGTTCCAAGAGGTCTAGATACAGAGTTGGGTTGGCTGAAAGTGCATCCTTGATGTATGACTCAGACATCCACTTTACAAAGCATTTGAAATTGGTATTAGGAGCTTCAACATCACTTGAGATAACGATGAAGTTGGTGTTGAATTTTACAGCTGTCATTGATACAGAGAAAAGCGAGAAGAGAATGAAGGTTGAAGAAGAAATTTAGCTTTTGCAGTTAGGGTTTTCAGAGGTTTTGGAGTTTTAGATGCTTGAGAAATCGAATGAAATGAATCGAATAGATGTAGAATTGTATAAGTATGAAGTACGAAGTACTTGAATTGTCAATTAGACATATGTTTTGTATCGACAAGTCATGCATTCGAGAAGTAGAAAACAACTATTCGATAAGTCAAGAAAGGCTTATTCGATAACTCAAGCAGATTGTAACTCACAGCTGGCAGTTATCTAACTTAGAATAAATTCTAAATTAGGTAAAATATGTTTTTATGAGTGATTTAAGAATTCTGAATAAAAATCCAAAAATGGTTAAGATTCAGCGAGAATTCAGCCTTTTCAAATGATTCGAGAACTCAAACATAGTATTCGAGAACTCAGTTATTAGAGAACTCAATTACCATATTCGAGAAGTCAAGAATACCTCTATTCGATATCTCTAAAAGACTCTATTCGAGAACTCGAGAGTGCTATAATGAGGCTTGTTAGAGATGTCAAACAGTGAACCATTCGAGAAGTCTGACTTATCGAAATATACTCATCACTCACAAAAATCAATTTTCACTATCTTTTAAAATTTACCAGTCATATTCAATGAAGAATATTCTAGCAAATTAAACAGTGATTTTCTAAAAATTTCATCGAAATTTCAAGTTGACAAGATATGATTTTCCAACATATGTAACAGATTTGAAATATTTATAAATCATATTTCAGTCAACACTTATGTTAGTAGTATTTTTATGTGTTCGTTCGCAGGGAAGGACTGAATGTAATATCAAGTTCAAGTATATTATCTCTCACAATTTAGAAGTGTAGAAGAATGTTTGGTTTGTTTATAAACTAAATTAAACTAATTATCAATCGAGAATAAAATATATGAGGAAAACAATCCAAGAACTGGGGTTCTTCACTTGGTTTCAATGCACATTCAATATCTATGTGACGTCTACGTTCTTACTCTGCTGAAAACAATTCTTCTAAGGTTATAATGTTCCCTTCCAAGATACAATATAATGTCTACAACTACACCTTAATTGTCACTTCCATGATACAATCAAAGTACAATCATAAACTATTACGCACCAAGAATTATAAGTCTCACAACTCTCCTATTAATCTTCCAATCAAATATTCGAGTTATGTCTGTTAAATCATGTACTAAAATCGCAACTCCTCTTCCAAGTTATTACAATCCCTAAAATCCAATCAAAGGTTCATGACTCCCCTAATTGTGTTAAGCCCTCAATAACAGATCAGCAAAGCAAGAAAATCACAGATAATTAAACACACATGAATACCAAGGAATACTACCCAATCCTCAGATTAGAGATTTAGTTACACATAATTAAGAAAACAAAACACATGAATTAATAGAAGAACTCATAATTATAAGAATATAGAAAAAGCCTATAATCTTCAATCTTTGAAGAAAATAATAGTTCTCCAGAAAAATCCCTAAATGCTGCGTACAAAGTTATATCTATAGAATAGTGTTTTTCCGATCTCTAAATTAATAACCTAGATGTGTTTATATAGATACTCCAAGTCTTGCCCAGCAAGAAATTACCTTCTATTACGATTAGAATTTAAAGAAGGTACCCAAAACTGCCCAGAATACAATTAGAATTAGAAAAAGGGCAAAACAGTAAATTCCTAGCCTTCTTTTACAAGATCACGTGCGCGATTTCATTCAGCATATTCATTGCACGTGCTATCTATCCCAGGTTGTAGAAAATCTCTCAAGCTTCGCGTGAGCAGTAAGATCGCTGAAAACGGACTTCTAGAACTCCAGATATGGCCAAAACAGTGTAGACTACGCAGCCTTCCCGGAAAATCCGAATTTTAATCAATTAAATCTCCAAAAACGACAGAAGCATTGATATTCTTGCAAACCTGCACAACTAAGCAAAACACATCAAAACTATAACAAACTTGAGTCCAAAACAATCAATTTAAGCCGATATAGAATGTTCCAAGTGGATATAAAATCCACTTATCAAACACCCCCAAACTTAAACCGATGCTTGTCCTCAAGCATAAAGAATTACAACTAACTAACTAACTAGTACCACTTCTGTAGGTGATCACGGTTGCATTTGGCATATGCAACAAGCCCTTTAAACCCCTAGGCAGCCCTAGTGGACGAGTAAGGTCTCGTGAGGGCCTATAGCGAATGTACCCACAAAATCCATTTAACCTAATGCAATGCAATGCATGAATGCAACTAAATGAAAATGCAATTAATCTAGTACTAATATCCTACCATACCTTCAAATCCTCTCATGCCATATCAACTTAAGAATCAAAGTAAATACGCAATGTCTTGGTGTCGAAAGTGCAAGTATTCACATAGTCTACTCAATGAACATGCATAAGTTCTCACAAGTCCATGTCAAGTGTAAGAATAAGTTAGTAAATATGCTAAGCCTACAAGAGTACATCTTTGAGACAACACTCGGGATCTCATACGCAAAAATAAGCAAACACTCACAATCCACTCACAAAAGAATATTCACTCAAGAACAAGGGTAAGTGTATCACTCAATTCCAACAAAATCATAAACATGCTTGACATTTGGTATCAATCTAACTCTTAACACAACATACATCAATGACGATAATCAAAAGGTCTTTATTCGGGTTGTAACGGGGGCTAGGGACAATGTATGTCAAATAAGCCAAAACAGGTGAAGTGTCAAAAGCTAGTAAGTACCATAATACCATACACAACACCCTACTTTCCCCCCACACAGGATTTTACTATTTTTCAACAAAACACTCGACTAATCGACTAAAGTAGGATCACAACAAACACAAACATGCTCTCATAATATATATATTTTTTCTTTTTTCTCTTTTTTCTTCTTTGTTTTTTTCTTTTTTTTCCCCGAGAGCTAAATAAAACAATAATATAAACAATAACAATGATCCCACAATTTATTACATATGCCGACTATCAAGTAAACAAACCCAATTTCAATATTTCCCCCAAAAGTACGACCAACAATAAACCCCTCCTTGCATACCTTATTACTCCCGTAAGCACTATACTAGCCTTTGACAATTGAGTTCAAGTTAATGTAAGGCCAATACAAGAAAAAGATATAGACAAGTAATGTGGTATGTCACCGAAAGAATAGGATTAAGCTCAATGGGTAACTAATTGATCATGTTAATATGGTGTGGTAATATGGGAAAATATGCGGTTATTCCTAATTCCTTTATCATTTTAATCGTCAAATAATGTCATGCGTTTCAAGAAAGACCTCAAACAACTGCTAGCAATGCAAACAATCCGTGGACACTCAAGCAAACGAATAAATTGCAAAAAAAATATGCAATATGGCTCAAAATCTCACTTGGTGGAAAAACATACTCAATCCCAAGCAAAAATCTCTCTAATGCACCAACTTGTATTCAAAGCATGCAAACTAAATCAACTTGCACATATTCATGTCCTTCTAATTACTTACAACATTCAATAAGTCTACTAGCTTCAACTTACTAGTGTATGTGTGTGCACAAGAACAAAGCATATCACTTCTCAATCAAAAGCGTCAACAACACAAAATTCCTATCAAGCATGGGTGCAAATGCAAACTATTATGAACTCACATGATATACTGTACTAAAAAAAACAGAATGTCCTATATGAAACAAACATAAATGCATAATTTACTACTACTAATATGCAAATCATGAAATCCTACATGAACACATAATACAACAACTACTAATCCCTTAGACCACCCCCAAACTTAACATATTCAATGCCCTCATTGAATGGAAGTAAATACAAGGGATGGTAGAAACATACCTACTCGTCCTCGCTCTCGTCATCCTCGTTAGATGAATCAGGTGGAGGATACGGAGTCCGAGCTCCAAAGATAGGCCACTGAACAGCAGTATCTGGTGACTGAAACTTTGCATCCAAAGCCATGCCCATGTCTTCAGAATACTGGCGACTACTAACATGCATAGCATCCATCCGCCTAGTCATTCGCCGAAAATAGGTATCAAAAACCGACATATCCACCGTACGCCGCTGAGGACCTGCCATAGCAACTCTTGGCGCCCTAGAAGCATGTGGCGGAGCGCCCGCTCCCTGATCACCATCACCATCAACCACATAGCCTAACCCCTAGGATGTGGCATACCACCCTGCCATTCTCCCATTTTATCAATAGTAACATCATTAATAGGAGTCATAGATGTATGCACCGGCTCAAATACAAACCATTTCACTTTCGCAGCATCATACAATCCCGTGATGATAGAAGCATAAGGAATACTAGCCTGCGAATTACTTCCTAAATATCGAAGAATAGTTTGATTAATAAGGTACCCAAGATCAACATATTCACCTTTGAGAATGCCCCATAGCAGAATAACTCTCTCAACAATAACATCGGACACATGGGATGATGGAAAGATATTAGAACTTATGAATAAAAAACCAAACCCGAGCGAACCTAGTCAATGACTTAGCCGAAAAAGTCCTCTTCTCGGTGGTACCCGACCTACACTTCCATTCCGTACCCGGAATACATAGCTCACCAATGATAGCCTCAAGATCAACGTCATCCCTAGTCTTTTTCCCCCAATCCGCATCACCCCTAGGTTTAGGCAGCTGCCTAATCAAAGTACGAATTGCACGAGGTGAGTAATCCAAATTCTGGCCCCTAACAACCGTGAAGTTATTCCTTGCTATCGAAGCATTAGCATAGAACTCCCTAACCACATTCAATGGGGCATCATTAGCAAACTCACAAAATAAAGTCCAACCCCGTTCACTAATCATAGCCACCATCTCCGCATTATTACATGGCACAAGCCTCCTTTCTTGAATAACCCCCACCTTAGAAACTAACCGACCAAACTCCGCTTCGGCCTCCTCATTCACAAACTTTTCCGATCCATCTCCCACCATAGCATTCTCATCCGAAGATGGACGAGTACTACTACTACTACCCACTAATCGTTGTCTCTTAGGAGCCATCACAACAACAAAACAAATCAACACAACTCCAAAATTCAAGTTTAAGCAAAAACCCCGAAATCAATAACACAACCAAACCCTAATTGCAAGAACACAAATTCGTAGTAATTAAAGAGATGAGGTTAGAGCAATACCCACAAATTGAAGAGGTGAACTTGCACAATTAGCTTCCAAAAATTCGAATTAATCCTTTGCTTGAATCTTGTAAAGAATGGAAGTTGAAATTTTTGGGTTATATAGATGGGTTTGTGTATGTAGAGGTGTATATATATGTAGGAGATGTGATTATTGGAGATGAAATTAGAAGTAATGAAGGATTGGGGTTTGTTTAGGATTTAAAATCAAGATGGAATTGGAATGGGATTTGATGTTTGTGAGGTTTTAGAGTGATATGCAAAATACAATAAGAGAGAGATGGTTATATGAGGATTAGACACACACAAAAAAACGGACCAAGTAGGAGGGTGCGGCGCTTTCAGCGCCAATGGGGCTGACTGCGCAGCTACTAACTGCGTTACACGGCGCTGGAGCGCAAATTGCGCTGAGCGCGCGGGCTCATCCTGCGTGATATGGCGCTGAGGGCGCTTCTGGCGCTGAAGGCGCGGGCTGTTCCTGATTTTGATGATTTTTTTTTGAAGAAAGAAGTAAAAATATATACAACAAGGCTTGGGTTGCTTCCCAAGAAGCACTTGTTTAATGTCATCAGCTCGACGCCAATTCTTAATTGATGATAGGTTCTTGGAGGTGAAGAATGCTCATTCCTCGCTCCACTGTTTCTCCAAGCATGTATGGCTTAAGTCTCTGCCCGTTCACCTTGAATACATCCGACCCTTCTCTAGTAATCTCACAATCCCCATTAGGATAGACCTTCACAATCTCAAAAGGTCCGGACCATCGTGATCTAAGCTTTCCAGGGAATAAACGGAGTCTTGAATTAAACAATAGAACATGTTGCCCAACCTCAAATTCCTTCTTCTGAATGTGCTTGTCATGCCACAATTTGGTCTTTTCCTAGTAGATACTAGCATTTTCATAAGATTGGAGCCTAATCTCCTCAAGCTCTCCAAGTTGAAGTAAACGCTTCTCTCCCGCAGATTTTAGATTAAAATTCAAATCTCTTGTTGCCCAAAATGCCTTATGCTGAAGTTCCACCGGTAAATGACATGGCTTCCCAAAGATCAACCTATATGGAGACATTCCAATAGGTGTTTTAAACGCCGTCCTATATGCCCAAAGAGCATCATCAAGCTTTATTGACCAATCCTTTCTTGACATTGCCACTGTCTTCTCCAAAATTGACTTCAGCTCACGATTCGAAATCTCAACTTGTCCACTTGTTTACGGATGATAAGGAGTTGACACCTTTTGTGTCACACCATACTTTTTCAAAAGATCAGCCACCTGTTTATTGCAAAAGTGCGCACCTCCATCATTGATAATAGCCCTTGGCACTCCAAATCTAGTGAACACATGCTTCTTTAGAAACTTCTTCACCACTCTAGCATCGTTAGTAGGAGATGCAATAGCTTCAACCCATTTCGAGACATAATCAACTCCCACCAAAATATACTGGTTCCCATAAGAAGATGGAAATGGACCCATGAAGTCCATCCCCCACACATCGAAAATCTCCACCTCAAGAATAGACTGTAAAGGCATCTCGTTCCTCCTCGAAATATTCCCAACTCTTTGACATCTATCACATTTCGCCACAAAGTCTCTAGCATCTTGATGCATGGTTGGCCAATAGAATCCTGACTGCAAAACTTTCGCCACTGTCTTCATACTACTGTTATGACCTCCACACTCCAGAGAATGACAATGCCTGAAAATATGAGGAACTTCATCATGAGGTACGCATCTACGAAACATTCCATCCGCACATTCCCTGTAAAGTAGCGGTTCCTCCCAATAGTAGTGTTTCACATCATAAAAGAATTTCTTCTTTTGGTTATAAGAGAGATTATCCGGCACAACTCCTCCCACAATGTAGTTCACAAAATCTGCATACCATGGTGTAGACAAGGACACACCTAGAAGCTGTTCTTCCGGAAATTTATCATTGATAGGTTTTTCACCTCCTACCTCTCCATCTCCTTGATCCAACCTAGATAAATGATCAGCTACCAAGTTCTCAGACCCCTTCTTATCTCGAATATCAAGATCAAATTCCTGAAGTAAAAGAATCCAATGAACTAAACGAGGCTTGGCATCCTTCTTTGTCATCAAGAAGCGAATCGCAGCATGATCCGAATAGACAATCACCTTAGACCCAACAAGATAGGATCTGAATTTATCAAGTGCAAATACCACTGCAAGTAGTTCTTTCTCCGTAGTGGAATAGTTGATTTGTGCATCATCAAGAGTCTTGCTTGCATAAGCTATCACATGAATACGCTTATCCTTCTTTTGCCCAAGAACAACACCCACATCATAGTCACTAGCATCACACATAAGCTCAAATGGCAAGCTCCAATCGGGAGATGTAACTATGGGTGCAGAAGTAAGTTCCTTCTTCAGCCTGTTAAAAGCAACAAGACAACTTTCATCAAAGTCAAAAACACGATCCTTTTCGAGAAGATTACAGAGAGGCCGAGCTAACTTGGAGAAATCCTTAATGAACCGTCGATAAAAACCAGCATGACCAAGAAAGCTTCGAATTCCTTTCACAGATGAAGGTGGTGGCAATTTTTCAATAACTTCAATTTTTGCTCTATCGACCTCAATTCCTTTATTAGAAATTTTATGCCCAAGCACAATGCCTTCCTTGACCATAAAGTGACATTTCTCCCAATTAAGAACAAGATTAGTTTCAGTACATCTCTGCAACACCTTCGACAAACTGGCTAAACAGGATTCAAAGGAAGAACCATATACCGTGAAGTCATCCATGAAGACCTCCATGTCTTTCCCTATAAAATCTGAGAAGATATGGTTCATGAGTCGTTGAAAAGTCGAAGGACCATTACACAAACCAAAAGGAAGCCTCCGATAAGCAAAAGTACCATAAGGACAAGTAAAGGTGGTCTTCTCTTGATCTTCGGGTGCAATAGGAATCTGAAAGTAGCCCGAGAAACCATCCAGAAAGTTGTAATACTCATTACCCGCCAACCATTCGAGCATTTGATCAATGAATGGGAGGGGAAAGTGATCTTTGCGAGTAGCGTTATTCAACTTCCTATAATCAATGCAAACTCTCCAACCTGTTACTGTTCTCGTGGGAATTAATTCATTCTTCTCATTGTGTACAACAGTCATCCCACCTTTCTTAGGCACTACATGAATAGGGCTAACCCATTTACTATGTGGAACCGAATATATGATACCAGCATCCAGCAACTTAGTGACTACTTTCTTCACCACTTCTTGCAAATTCAGATTCAATCTTCTTTGTCCCTCAATCACAGGCTTATGATTATCTTCTAAGGCAATTCTATGCATGCAAAGAGCAGGGCTAATTCCCTTGATATCTTGAATTGTCCAACCAATAGCTTATTTATATTGCCGAAGAACATGTAATAACTTTTCTAGCTCATCATCACTAAACAAAGCAGAAACTACCACAGGATATGTATCATTAGAACCCAGAAAAGCATACCTCAAATTAGCAGGTAGAGGTTTAAGTTCAACCTGTGGTGCCTTTGAAAGTGTAAAAACCATCTCAACTTCTGTGTCTCGAACAACAAGTGCTTCTTCTTCTACTACATCATCTAACACCCGTTCTGCTCCCACGAAGTGTTCATTTTCGAGCTGCACAATTTCATCAACTATGTCAACAGTAAAACAAGTTGCTCCAAAAGGAGGCATCTTCATTGCTTTGTTCAGATCAAATTCCACTTTGTCCTCGCCAACATTCAATGTCAATTTTCCAGCTTTAACATCGATAGTAGTGCCAGCAGTAGCCAAGAATGGCCTTCCCAAGATAATGGGTATCTCGACATCTTCATCCATCTCTAACACCACAAAATCACAAGGTATGACAAATTTATCCACTTTGACTACCACATCTTCAATGACCCCCAACAGATACTTAACAGAACGATCCGCCAACTGAAGTGAAATCCGTGTCTTTTTAAGCTCTCCAAAACCAAGCCGTTTGCAAATTGAGTATGGCATCAAGCTCACACTTGCCCCTAAATCACACAAGGCTTTCATGTTCTCCATCTTCCCAATAGTGCAAGGCAAAGAAAAACTTCCCGGATCTTTCAATTTCTGAGGAATGGCCTTTTGGATAACTGCACTGCATTCCGCATTAAGAGTAATGGTTTCTGCATCCTCAAATTTCCTCTTCTTTATCAACATCTCCTTAAGAAATTTAGCATAAAGTGGAATTTGATTCAAAGCTTCAGCCAAAGGAATATTAACATGCAACTGCCGGAACATAGTCAAGAACTTCTCGTACTGCTTCTCTAACTGCCTGTTATGAAGTCTTTGTGGAAATGGAATAGGAGGAACATAAGGTGGTGGAGGAACATACGGCTTTTCTGGTTCTTCTTCCTTCTTCTCTTCATCTCCTTTTTCTGACTTTTCTGCATCAATCTCTACTATCTCATTTTCTTTTTCAGCATCCCTCTCTTTAGGTTCAAGAGCCTCAACCTCGGGCAACTCTTTTCCGCTCCTCAAAGTAATTGCTTTGCATTGTTCCTTACCATTCTGGTCGGGTTGACTTGGAAGAGAACCTTGCTCACGAACACCCATCTTGGAGGCAATCTGTCCAATCTGTGTTTCTAGCATCTTTTGAGATGATGCCATCTGATCTATTCTTGATTCCATATTAGCCAATGCCCCAGAGGTTCCTTGCATAATCTTATTTAGTGCAACCTCCCAATCAGCTGGTTCTTTCTTTGGCGGAGGTTGATACTGTTGTTGTGCTTGATACGGTGGTCGTGACTGAAAACCAGGAGGTTGATTCTGCCTTGGAAATGAATAAGAAGGATTAGCCGCATGATTATTACTGTAAGAAAGATTGTTGTTTGGCCTTTGATTTGGATTGTAGTAGGAGTTATTCTGAACAGGCCACGGTTGTCCTCCCTGAATAAAAGATGCTTCTTCTGGAAATTGTTGCACATAAGAGTTCTGACTAGCACCATAATCATTATACCCTTCCATAGGTGAAGAAATAGCATTCACATTTACCCTTTGTCCTCGCACCTCCTTAGTTAGAGTATCCAATTTTTGAGCCAGCATGTTGATCATCTCAGATTCTTGTGCTGCTTTTGCTGAGCTCGTCCCACTAGGTGCCCACGAATAATTATTAGATGCCAATTCCTCAAGGAGTGCTTTAGCCTGTGTAGTTGGTGCCTTTTTGAAATTTCCACCAGCAGCCACATCCAAACTCAAATGAATATCTGCATTCATGGCCCCATAAAAAGTACTAATGATCTGCCAATCTTCTAAGCCGTGATGTGGACACTTCCTCAATAGTGCCTTAAATCTCTCCCATGCCTGATATAGACCTTCACCCAGTTGTGCTTTAAAACTCATAATCATAGTCCTCAATTGTTGCGTCTTGTCAGAAGGATAATATTTAGACAAGAATGCAGTAGAAAGACTCTCCCATGTAGCAACCGCAGTGTTTGGAAGTTGTTGAAACCATTCCAAAGCTCTTCCCTTAATAGAGTAGGGAAACATATGGAGACGAATCTTGTCACTCGTAACACCATTAATTCTGAATGAGCCACACATCTGCACGAAACGCTCTAGATGTCTGTGTGGGTCCTCTAGTTCAATGTCTCCTTCAAAAGCTTGATTGCTGATCATCTGTATTAAGCTCGGATTAATGTTGAACTGGGTTGCACAAATCTCTGGAGTTTTGTACATGCAATTAGCAGGATTCGGTGTCTCATGGTCCCAAATAGAAGTCTCATCAACATTAACAACAGCTTGAACTGCCGGCTCTCCCATCTTAGCTTTCTCTTTTCTTAGCTTTCTCAAAGTACGCTCGATTTCAGGGTCAAATTCCAATTTTCTAGCGCAAGATGAACGTCGCATACACCTGAAAATCACCAACAAAACAACTTGTGGAACCAATTAAAATCTAAACAATAAGAAACAATTAACCTAAACTCAAATATACTGCCTTCCCCGGCAGCGGCGCCAATTTGTTAGTAGTATTTTTATGTGTTCGTTCGCAGGGAAGGACTGAATGTAATATCAAGTTCAAGTATCTTATCTCTCACAATTTAGAAGTGTAGAAGAATGTTTGGTTTGTTTATAAACTAAATTAATCTGATTATCAATCGAGAATAAAATATATGAGGAAAACAATCCAAGAACTGGGGTTCTTCACTTGGTTTCAATGCATATTCAATATCTATGTGACGTCTACGTTCTTACTCTACTAAAAATAATTCTTCTAAGGTTATAATGTTCCCTTCCAAAATACAATATAATGTCTACAACTACACCTTAATTGTCATTTCCATGATACAATCAAAGTACAATCATAAACTATTACGCACCAAGAATTATAAGTCTCACAACTCTCCTATTAATCTTCCAATCAAATATTCGAGTTATGTCTGTTAAATCATGTACTAAAATCGCAACTCTTCTTCCAAGTTATTACAATCCCTAAAATCCAATCAAAGGTTCATGACTCCCCTAATTGTGTTAAGCCCTCAATAACAGATCAGCAAAGCAAGAAAATCACAGATAATTAAACACACATGAATACCAAGGAATACTACCCAATCCTCAGATTAGAGATTTAGTTACACATAATTAAGGAAGAAAACAAAACACATGAATTAATAGAAGAACTCATAATTATAATAATATAGAAAAAACCTTTAATCTTCAATCTTTGAAGAAAATAATAGTTCTCCAGAAAAATCCCTAAAAGCTGCGTACAAAGTTGTATCTATAGAATAATGTTTTTCCGATCTCTAAATTAATAACCTAGATGTGTTTATATAGATACTCCAAGTCTTGCCCAGCAAGAAATTACCTTCTATTACAATTAGAATTTAAAGAAGGTACCCAAAACTGCCCAGAATACAATTAGAATTAGAAAAAGGGCAAAACAGTAATTTCCCAACCTTCTTTTACAAGATCACGTGCGCGATTTCATTCAGCATATTCCTTGCAAGTGCTATCTATCCCAGGTTGTAGAAAATCTCTCAAGCTTCACGTGGGCAGTAAGATCGCTGAAAACGGACTTCTAGAACTCCAGATATGGCCAAAACAGTGTAGACTGCGCAGCCTTCCCGGAAAATCTGAATTTTAATCAATTAAATCTCCAAAAACGACAAAAGCATTGATATTCTTGCAAACCTGCACAACTAAGCAAAACACATCAAAACTATAACAAACTTGAGTCCAAAACAATCAATTTAAGCCGATATAGAATGTTCCAAGTGGATATAAAATCCACATATCAACTTACTCCAGAAATATTGAGAATTTAAATAAAGTAAGTGTTTACTGCTGCAACAATCTAGATAATATATTCACTTAGCCAGAATCTGAAGAATTCAGCATTCCAATCTCACTAACCAACCTTGTGAAGGTGGCTTCATCTAATGGCTTAGTGAATATGTCAGTTAGTTGTTTATCTGTAGAGACATAATGCAACTCAATGGTACCATTAGTTGCATGTTCTCTAATGAAATGATACTTGATGTCAATGTGCTTTGTTCTAGAATGATTGACAGGATTGGCAACTATAGAGATTGCACTTGTGTTGTCACACATGATTGGAATTCTTTCCAACACAAGTCCATAATCTCTAAGTTGATTTCTAATCCAAAGCACTTGAGTACAGCAACTTCCAGCAACTATGTATTCAGCCTCAGCTGTAGAAGTTGACACAGATTGTTATTTCTTACTATACCAAGAGACTAACCTTTGTCCAAGAAACTGGCAGCTACCTGAGGTGCTTTTCCTATCCACTCTGCATCCAGCATAATCAGCATCAGAATAACCAACCAGATTGAACCCTGTATCCTTAGGATACCATAAACCCAAGTTTGGAGTGCCTTTCAGATATCTAAAGATCCTTTTTATAGCAATCAAATGTGATTCTTTTTGATTTGATTGAAACCTTGCGCACAAACATGTAGCAAACATGATGTCTGGCCTACTTGCAGTTAGAGCTGGCAATTCGTTTCGTGTCGTGTACTTCGTTTCGTGTACTTTCGTGTTTCGTGTACCAAATGGCCGAAACGAAAATGAAACGAAATAAGCTCGTGTACTTAAATTCTAAAATGAACACGAAACGAAACATTTCGTGTAAACACGAAACGAAACGAAAAGTACACGAAATATTTTGTGTACTTTCCATTTACACGAAAAACGAACCGAAAATCGTGTACTTTTCGTGTACTTTCGTGTACTTTTCGTGTATTTTCTGTTTATTTTGTAAAAAAGGTTAAATATGTAATATTTATTTATAATATATATTTATATAATTTAAAATATTTATTTAAATATTTATTTATTTCGTGTATTTTCGTTTCGTGTCGTGTACCCAAGGGTAAAACCAAAACCGACACTAAATTCATTCGTGTAATTTCGTGTTCGTGTAATTTCGTGTTCGTGTACCGCAAAGGTTAACCCAAACCCGTAATTTTCGTGTCGTTTTCGTGTCGTGTACGAAATTACCGGCTCTACTTGCAGTGAGGTAGAGTAGAGAACCAACCATGCCTCTGTAGACTGAGATATCTACTTTCTTGCCTTTAGCATCTTCATCCAATTTAGTGGCAGTGGCCATGGGTGTCTTTGCAGGTGAGCAATCTTCTAAGTCAAACTTCTTCAATAAATCCTTGATGTACTTGGTTTGACTGATAAAGATACCATCCTTCCTTTGACTGACTTACAACCCAAGAAAGAATGTCAACTCTCCCATCATACTCATCTCATATCTGCTTTGCATGAGTTTAGAGAATTTCTCACACAGCTTCTTATTTGTAGAGCCAAATATAATATCATCCACATAGAGAACTAGGATAATATCATCACCATGTTTCTTGTAAAACAGTGTCTTGTCTAATGTGCCTCTAGTAAATTGATTTTCAAGGAGAAATTGTGATAAAGTGTCATACCATGCCCTTGGAGCCTGCTTAAGTCCATACAATGCCTTAAGCAATCTGTAGACAAATTCTGGAAAATGTGGATCCTCAAAGCCAGGTGGTTGTTGCACATAAACTTCTTCTTCCAACTCTCCATTCAGAAATGCACTCTTGACATCCATTTGATAAACTTTAAAGTTTGGATGAGCAGCAAATGCCTAGAATATTCTGATGTCTTCCAATCTAGCAACAGGGGCAAATGTCTCATCATAATCAATGCCTTCCTGTTGAGAGTATCCTTTTGCAACCAACCTTGCTTTGTTTTTTACTATTACACCATCTTCATCCATCTTATTCTTCAGAACCCATTTGTACCAACAATGGTTCTATTCTTTGGTGCAGGCACAAGTTCCCATACTTTGTTTCTTTCAAATTGATTTAGCTCCTCTTACATGGCAATAATCCAATCTGGATCCAACAGTGCATCATCAAGTTTCTTAGGCTCAATCTGGGATAGAAAACAGCCATATAGGCACTCATTTTGAGTTGCTCTCCAAGTCATGATCATCCTCATTTCCTCCCCCTGTGAGGTTGCCACTATTCACAGGTGTGTCTTGGATGCTTGTTTCTCCACTATTGATTGGCACAAATTCTTCTCTTCTATCATCATTCACTTGAGTTTGTTGAACTTGAGTTTCAACTCCAGTTTCAATCTCTTTATCAGAATCATCTAGATTATTAAACTTCAATGGATCTTTATCTTCATCATTGGCTTCTTCTAATCCAGGTAGTTTGCTGTCATCAAATGTCACATCTGTGCTTTCCATAATTTTCTTTTGACTGATGACATAAACTTTGTATGCAATTCTTTCCATAGAATAGCCAAGAAAAATTCCTTCAAATGCCTTTGCATCAAACTTTCCAACATATTCTGAATTATCCTTCAATACAAAGCATTTGCTTCCAAAAGTATGAACATACTTTAGAGTAGGCTTCTTTCCAATCATCAAATTGTAAGGTATCTTTCCAGTGTTTTTATTGATGAGGGTTCTGTTCTGGATATAGCATGCAGTGCTCACAACCTCAGCCCAAAAACATGTAGGCATCTTTGCATCAAGCAACATTGTTCTAGCAGCCTCAATTAGAGTTCTATTCTTTCTCTCAACAACTCCATTTTGTTGTGGAGTCCTTGGAGCTGAGAATTGCTGAGAAATTCCATTCTCTTTGCAGAATGCTTCAAGTATAGCATTTCTGAACTCTGTTCCATTATCACTTCTCAATGCAATCACACTTGCATTGTTGGCCTTTGCTTCCTTGTCAACTTTCTTTATGTGCTCAATGATTACTTGTGGAGCCTCATCTTTTGATGCTAGAAATTCCACCCATGTATACCTTGTAAAGTCATCAACCATCACCAAGGCATACTTCTTTCTTCCTAGTGACATAATATTGACATGCCCAAACAAATCCATATGAATGAGTTGCAGGGGCTTGGTTATTGATGTCACTGTCTTTGACTTGTGGCTTGATCTTTTCATCTTTCCTTTTTGACAAGCCTCACATACTCCTTCTTGACAGAATTCAAGTGTGGGCATGCCTCTCACTAACTCTCTTTTGACTAGAGAATTAATGGCTTTGAAGTTCAAGTGTGATAACCTCTTGTGCCACAGCCAACAATCTTCATTTGATGCTTTTGAGTAGAAGCAACAAATTTTGTCCTTGTTTGCAGAGTCCATATTGGCTACAAACAGGCTTCCTTTCCCCACTCCAGATAGAGCAAAATCACCAGTCTTCTTGTGGGTGATCAAACATTCATCTTTATCAAAATCCACTTTGAATCCTCTATCAGTAAACTGACCAACACTTAGCAGATTATGCTTGAGTCCCTTGACTAGTGCTACATCTTCAATGATGACATTACCAACTTTCAACTTGTCATATCCCAATGTGTTACCCATGCTGTCATCTCCAAAAGCAACCATTGGGCCAGCCTTCTCCTCATACTGTGATAGCAGGGCCATATCACCAGTCATGTGATTTGAGCATCCACTGTCCAAAATCCACATGACCTTCTTTTCACTTTCTTTGCCTGCAAACACAAAGGTATTACTTCTCCTTTGGTACCCAAACAAGTTTGGGTCCATGTGACTTGGAAACAGTTCTATCATAAACAACATGCTTATCAACTTTCTTGGTGTTAGTCTTCTTGTCACTGTTAGAAGTCTTAAAACCTGAGGTTTCAGACTTAGGTGACAGAGGTACCTTCCTAGCTCTAGGAGGACTTGAAGACTTTGACCTTGTGCAATGTGTGTGAGAATTGTGACTAATACAACCATCAATGATTTGCCTTCTCAAATTGAAACAAGTAGTCATAACATTCATATTGCATGGC
The DNA here is from genome assembly GCA_037693485.1 of Kitagawia praeruptora. NCBI lineage: Eukaryota > Viridiplantae > Streptophyta > Magnoliopsida > Apiales > Apiaceae > Kitagawia > Kitagawia praeruptora. The sequence continues at coordinate 30,897,726 of CM075350.1, forward strand.
ATACAGTCAAATTTATCACAAAATGGAGCATCTCTGTGTCTTAAAGGCACAGAACAATCATAGAAAGGTTTGGGCACACTACCAACAGGTTTCTTGCATGCATGAGTTAAATGATTGGTACTGAAAACAAGTTTGACAAGTTTTCCTAGGGGCATTAGGCATATAAGCATAGTTGTTATCTTTGTTAATCCCTAGCTTGCCATTTCTGTTCTGTTTCTTCTTAGTCACTTTATTCTCAGATTCATTCTTCCCAGTTGAAACAAACTTAACAAACTTCTTAGGTCTAGACCTATCACCTACTATTTCCTTGGCTTTTGGCTTGACACTCTCACACTTAGAGGATGCTTGTTGTTCACGAGATTGTGCCTCATCCTCATCATTCAACATTTGCTTGATGAGTAAGGCATCCTCATCAATTTCAAATATTGATTCTTTAAAGATTGGAGTCTCACCCTTTTTCAAAATATTAGGCACTTCCTCCTGAACAACTATGTCATCTTCAATGATAGCATAGCCTTTCCTCTGTTTAAGAGTGCCATAGTCAAGTCCAATAGCAACCTTGGGTTTAGCTTGAATTTTCTCACAATAGGATTGCACTAGACCAGATGATTTCTTAAAGGTTTTCAGTTTGAATTCATTTTCAGCTAGTTCATCCCTAAGAGCCTTTTCAATTTGACTAGCACATAGAACCTTATTCTGCAGATATTTAACTTCTTTCTTAAGGTTTTCTACTTGCATAGCAGTTAGCTCAAGTTCCTCATTCTTTTTGATTAACATTTCATTTCTAGCAGACAGTTTAGCAATTTCCTCATTAGCAGTAGTCATACTAGTATGAATATTAAACATTTCAATAGATAGTTGTTCAATCATGCATTTGTATTCAGAAACAGACATGTCTATGGTAGTGAGAGATGGTACCTGAGAGTCTGATGAAGATGTGTCATCCTTGGAATTGGCCATCAAGGCATAGTTGCAAAATTCCTGCTCTTCTCCATCACTATCAGAATCATCCCAACACTTCCCTTCAGCTATGTAGGCCTTACCTTGTGTTTGCTTTTTCAGAAGGGCCTCATACTTAGCTTCAAGCTCTAGAAACTCCTTATCCTTCTTTTTAAGCTTCTTGCATTCACTGGCAAAATGCCTTAGGTCATTGCATCTATATCACCTTACAGATGACCTATCCACATGGCTGGTTTTAAATTTATTCTTGTTTGCTTTCACAGGTGCCTTGCTCTTGTTGAATGAATGGTTTTGAGTTTTAGGTTTGAAGGGTTGGTTCCTCTTGAATCTGATGTTTGGAAATTTTCTGGTCATGAAAGCATATAAAGTGTTTTCCATTCCATCTAGTTCTTCAAGAGTATAGAACTCTTCTTCCTCCTTCTCCTCAACAGGTTCACTTACCTCAGCTTCAGTTTCTTCATCATCTACTATCTCCTCTATCCTTAGTTGACTTGTAGATGCTTCTAGGTCTTGAATAGATCTATTGACAATCAAGGCACATGATGTGTTTATCATTCTGCCTTGATTGGCTTGGATAGCCCTTTTCTAAAGCAACTCAAGCTCATGAGTCTTTAAAACCCCATAGAGCACATCATAAGTGATTTTGTTCAAATCTCTTTCCCTTAAAGAAATGACCCTCTGCTCTAGGTGATTTGGAGAAGACAATAGAAACTTCATATTCAACTCCTTGGTGCTGTAAACCTTGCCATTCATCTGCAACTCAGTAACTAGCGTGAAATCTCTCAAACATCTCAGTGATGCTTTCCTTGGGCTGTGCCATGAAAGCTTCATACTGTGTGACCAATATATGTTTCTTGTTTTCATTGACCTCATCAGTCCCTTCACATAACACCTCAATGTGATTCCACATTTCTTTGGCAGATGTACACGATGCAATGTTTGCAAACATTGACATATCCATGGAATCAATAATTAGCAACATGAGGTGACTGTCAAGAACAACCATCTCCTTTTCTGATTCTGTCCATTTGGATGGTTCCTTGGCCACATAAGATCTTGGAACAGTTATGGTTCCAACAATCTTCTCAGGTATTTCTTGTTGTGGAACAAAGGGACCATTCTTGAGAATCTCAGGATATAAAGGATTTTTAGAACCATAGTTATGACACATGAACTTCTTTAAAAAAAGGTTTATCTTATAGGATTTTTAAGCAAAATTAAGAATCAATTATAGCAGAATTGGTTAAGGCATGAGTTTGAGAGTAGAAGGTTAATGGTTCAAATCCCAACACAAGCATAATTTCATATTTTTTTTACATAATTATTAGAGGATGCTATTTTTATACTCCAATATTTTAAAAGAGGTGTAAAACCGTAACTTCATACCCATTAAATTGATAATCTTTGCGAAGTTTAATATATAGTAATAGATAGATAGTAATAGATAGATAATAAAAGGATAGCATTTTTGCAATTTTATAATTTACTGGGATAAAATAAAATTTCCACATTTATTTTATTGACACTTTTCACCTTGTGTTGTCTAACTGCAGAAAAATCTAAAAAAAAAGAGTTGTATAAACAATACAATATAATATTTTTATTTGACTCAAAAATTTTAAAAAAAGGAAAGTAAATTAAATAAAGAGGATTATCTATTAAGACTTTTGAAGTAAATACAAGCGATTGAGTAGCACACTGGTTATGAGTTATGACACATGAACTTCTTTAAAAAAAGGTTTATGGTTCGATTCCTGGGTAACACAAATTTATATTGTTTTTTGTATAAATAATAAAACAGTGACATTAATGAAATATTTTAACATAAAAGGATAAAATTGTAATTGCACAGCCATTAAAAATGCAAAATTTACCCTTCTGTTCTTCTTTAATCTATACTATACTATAATAAGCAAACTAGGGGATACTTGATAGTTTGGTTGTTTGGTTCAACCAATTGTTAAAATAATAGTGACCGTTAAATATTTAGTAAATAGATGATAACCGTTAGATCTAATAATAAGAAATATTCTATATTTAAATCGCTCTTCTAAAGATTAAAGGTTCGAATCTCGTCAACAACAAATTTACGTTAAGATTTTTTATTATTAATTTTAAACAATACATGTCATTTATTAAATAACTATTATTATTACTAATAATTTATTAATTAATATTATAAAGTTAAATTATATCTATAATAAATTATATGCTCTATTTTTGTTTAATCATATTATTTTAGAAACATTTAAAAGTAGCTCGTGCTTTACACGGGCTATAAGCTAGTATATAGTAATAGAAGATTTGGATTTTACAAACTACACTCTCTAGGAACACAACCTACACTCTCTCCTCTCTCTGTCAAACTCTCCTCTCTTCTCTCTCTATCAAACTCTCCTCCGCTTTTAACATGATTCATTTGAATGAAGCAGAACTCGATGTATTTAGAAGACTGTTTTATGATGGATATCAAAACGTGATTGTACGGAGACATATAAGTTGGCAATGCCCTGATTTATGGGATTGGATCGCTAACTGCTACAACACAGAAACTGCATTTAATGATGGTTGGCGACGACTTACGTGGTCCGATGTTATTGAAGCCGCTAAACAAATTAAATTTTGTACTTTTTCTTCGGCGAAGGTAAAAAACCTTTTATTTTGTTTTACTTATATATTTTATTAATTTTAATTTTATTTCTTATTATCTAATTAATGAAGGTATATTGCAATTGCATTAAACCGAAGTTTCCCGTTATACGTGAACGGGAAACTATTCTTTTTAGGTAGAATATGACCCATTCTTTCAATTGTCAGCGTCCGTTTTCAAGCTCTTTATGTCTATTATCGTGTGTGTACAAATGGTGAATCAACAAGAAAACACGCAAACATATTTATATACTCTCTCTGTTCAAAAAAATTGACACATTTTTCTTTTTGGGTAGTCCCAAAATTAATGAACATACTATATTTACTATTTTTGAACACTACTTTTTACTATTACACCCACTAACTTTATTCCTTTTTAGTTAAACAAATACTCCACTATAAATACTATTACACCCACTACAACTTTACTCTCACTATCTCAAATATATTATTAAATATTTATAGGTCCCACCACTCTATAGTCCATCCACTTTTTATCTAATTTTACTCATTTTTTACTACCTTTTCTTAATTTTCGTGAAAATCAAACATTGTCGATCTTTTGGGAAGGAGGGAGTAGTATCTGTGTGTATCTGTAATATCAAGGAGAATATCAACAAGGTGAGATCTGACATGTCTTTTGGTCCCAAAGTTAAAACAGTAGCATGGGTGGAAATATCTATGTATACATATTTATATTTAGAGAATCAAGTGCCTGAGGATGACCTCAGGGGAAAATCCTGAGGTTAAAAGCTTTTTAATACTCCCTCCGTCCCATTTTGTAAGACATGGTTTGACTTTCACGGAGATTAAGAAAATACTATTTGACTTGCTAGGTGGTAGCATGTGGTTGGTTGGTTGTGAAAGTGGATGTAAGTGGGTGTATAAAAAATGGGTAAAGTGGGAAAGTAGTGGGTGTAATAGTGTTTATTTAATAAAAAGGAAGTATAAAATAGATAAGTAGTGGTTGTAATAGTGAAAAGTAATGTTCAAAAATAGTAAGTTTAGTAGGTTCATTCTTTTTGGGACGTCCCAAAAAGGAATAAGTGTCATATAAAATGGGACGGAGGGAGTACAATTTTGAGGGCATTTAGGTAAATTTACTAAGAAAAAAATTTAATATTTACGAAGATGCCCCTGCGGGGCCACTTATTCTAAAGGCTATTTGTGTTATAACCTCAGGAGAAATCCCTGAGGACAACCTCAGGTCCATTTTTCTCTTATATTTATATGAATACAAATATATGAAGAGAGAAGAGATACATATGTAACCTATGAGATATTAGGTGTATGTTTGGGGTATCTTAAAATAAGTAACTTATGACTTATAAGCACTTATGTCATATAAGTGATAAGTAGAGTAGAGATTAGAGTGTTTGGTAAATCAGAACTTATAATCAGTAGACTGTTTGGATAAATCAGAACTTATAAGTTAATTTTTTTTATAATTTTCAAAATATTTGTTTTTTATATATAACAATGGATATCAATGGATAGATCTCGACGAATAGGGAAATTTGATATATACATATCAATTTTCTAATGAATGGATCGAAAGATATATAGTTTTGAAGATTTGAAGGATGCGTATATCGAGAATAAGTTATAAGTTATAAGTTGAAAGTTAGGAATTCTTAACATTCAACTTATGAACTTTTAAGTTATAAGTTTAACTAAAACTTATTTTGGTAAACACCCCCCATAAGGACTTATGGACTTATAAGCCATAAGTCGGGAGACAAATGAGTTGCCAAACAGACCCTAGATCTCAACTGGTGGGTGGGTGTCTTTCAAGGTAGAAAATTAGCAGGCCAAGGAGAAAGAAACAAGAAGAAATTAAAAAACAACCCCGAATGTGTTTACTATTCTTTTACATTCCAGTTCACCTATACGGCTATACTTCCCTCCCATTTCTTTACACTTTCTTTTTTGGGTCGTCCCACTAATTCTTTACATTATTAAAAATAGTAACTTTTAACAATAAAATACATTATTACATCCACTACTTCACTCTACCTTCTCAACATTTTACACTATTACACCCACTACTTCACTTATTTTAATAATAAAATCACTATTACACCCACTACTTCATTTATCTTAATAATATTACACCCACTATCCTTGATCTCTGTGCACAAACTAAATGTAAAGAATTGGCCGGGACGGAGGGAGTATTATTGAAGGTAGAAGAAGTACCTTTAAAAGAAACGTCACCATGACAAATTATTGTGTATAAAACAACTGCAGCTGCATAGGGTTCTCATCTCGTGGAAAAGAGAAAGGAGCATGGGGCTCACTTTCCAGTTCACATGTATAATAGTACTCCCTCCGTCTCATAATATGTTTTCTATTTTTTAAAACATGTTTGCTAACGTACACTTTTAATTGTTAATATCTTCAATTTCTTATTAGTATTAAATAGACTAAATTGCACTATAGTGGCCAAAATATTTTTAATTTTGAACGGAGGTGGCTAAATTTTAATTCATGTCAACGTGATGGCTAAATTTTAATATTTGACGCAAAAAGGTGCTCAGACTCCATTATGTTAAATCGACATTGACAGCGTTAGTTAATAATAATCCGGCGAGATTTTGCAGTTTCTGGTGAGCCACAACAGCTCCGGTGAGCTTCCTTAGCGCACTAAATCGACACTAACATGTTCCACAGTCACTGGGCATCCTACAAAGTACTACAACCATAACAAACGATCAAATCCGAGCAAAACCCGGCGAGCTCGACATGGATTCCGGCCAACTACGGTTTCAATCATTTCTAAATCAAACTCAGAGTTTTTAATGTCAAAACGAAGCTGATAACATGTACAATCCAACCATGGAACCAGTTTATACAGACAAACAACAGAATTCATGAACAAATTGAATTTATGACCGGTTAAAACTCAAAGATCGAATTACACAATCCTCTGAAACAACGATGCAATTAAACACATACACATGCTCCTTAGGACCCCTAGAAGCTATATGAATCATCAAATCAATTGGAAAATTTCAGAATAAAAAAATCCTAATTTGACTCAAGAACCCTCGAATTCGAATTAACAAAATTAACAACAGAACGGTGAAATTGAACATGGAATTGAACTCCTGGCATCAATATGAAGCTATACAAACAATCAATTCAACCGGAAAATCAATGAATCAAAAAGCTCCAAATTTCATGAAGAACCCTAACTAACGCCGTCAATGTCGATTTAACGGAAGGGAGTCAGAGCACCTTTTTCGCGTTAAAAATTAAAATTTAGTAATTTCGTTGGCATGAATTAAAATTTAGTCATCCCCGTGCAAAATTGAAAATATTTTGGCCATACAGTGCAATTTAGTCTATTAAATATAAAAATTTCACTGTACAACAAGATCACTCATAACTATATTTTATCTTATAAACTAGTCGATAAAGCCGCGCTTCGCGGCGGCGTTACAATATTTTTTTTAAAAAAATCAATATATTTACGTTATATTATAATACTAACATTAAATTTTAATAATTAAATAGTCTTTTCTAATGAATCGATTTCTTGTTAAACACAATTCTTTCGATTGAGCCGCTCTTTCGTTAAAACCGAAATCCCAACTTTAACATATATTATAAAGACTTATATAAAAAAATTTATCCATAAAATCGAACCGTAAAAATAAAAAAAAATTATGACATCAGTATCAAATTCTAATAGCTAATACAATCTTTTCTAGAGAGCCGTCTTCCCGTTAAATACATTTTGAGCCGCTCTTATTTGGAACCAAAATTCTAACTTCATTATATAAAGAGAGTAAATTCCAATTTTTATATTCTTTAAACTTTCTAATATTTTGGAGTTTTAAAAGATGAAAACATTTTATATTTTCTGTATATAATAAATATTCCTGTATTTATTTACAACTTTCGCATGAGAATGTCTTTCTATTATGTTAACATATCAAAAAAAATACGAAGACTTTTCGTGACGGGAATAATATTAAATTTATGGATATATTTTTCTAATGCAAGTATAATTAACTTCTATAAAAAAGTTAAAATAAAGGTTTCTAGGAAGAAAAGATACATAGTTTTAAAAAAAATTGTATAAAACGTCTCCACCGTCCTCGTATTCTACTTCCAATAAAACATTTTATTTTATGTATTCCTAATATATTCAAACATCTTTTATACGGTCTTCTCTAATGAACCGTTTTCTCATTAAACACGGTTATTACTATTGGTCCGCTCTCTCGTAAAGACCAAAAACCTAACTTTTACATATATCACTTGTATGACAATGTTTATCCATAAAAGTCAAATCCTAAAAATAAAATTAAATTTATAACATCAATATGACATTTTAATAGCTAATAAAATCTTTTATAGTGAGCCGTCTTCCCATTAAAAACGTTTCGATCCGCTCTCGTTTGAGATCGAAATTCCAACTTCATTACATATTATTGATGATACTTATCTTACACAAAAAATTTTTTCCTTAAAATCATAACCTAAAAAATAGAGTGAATCCAATTTATACTTTCTCTAGACTTTCTAAAATGACTTAATTGCAGGAGGATGGCCTCAACTATTTATTTTTTGCACAAAAATGGCCCAAGTATAAAAGTAGACAGTGTGATGGCCTAACTATATTTTTTTAAATAGCTGAGTGTATTCAATTTGTGACTTAACTACAACATGATGGCTGAACAATGTTTTTTTTAACACAAAAATGGCCCAAAAATAAAAATAAACAGCAATTTTTACATTAATTTAGATGGAATGCAATCATCTGCTTAAAATAATACTTGGGCCATTTTTATGCCAAAGAAAATAGTTGAGGCCATCCTCATGCAATTAAGTCTTAACAAAATTTATGGAGTTTTAGAAAATGAAAACAGATCTTATTTTCTCTTTATATTAAAGATACTTCTGTATTTATTTGGGATTCCTGCATAAGAATGTTCTTTTATTATGTTAACAAATCAATTTTTTTCTTTTTAAATACGATGACTTTTTTATGACAATAGTATTTGGATTTATGAATATATTTCCTGTCGGTTTGTTAACATTTCAAAATAGGGTGTTTGACACGCATTTTAAGGTGGAATTTAAGGATAGTTTCATAAATTATTTTTGAAATTTTCTCTTTTTTTGTATAAAAGTAGAACAATCCTATTTTTATACAAAAAAGAAAATTTTAAAAATAAGTTATGAACTGTCCTTAAAATTCACCTTAAAATGTGTGCCAGAAAATGACAAAAAAAGTGTTAATAATTGGGTAGGACGGAGGGAGTAATATAAAAAATTATAATTTAAGAAGATCATACTTTCTATAAAATATTTAATTATATTTCTGCTCTATATATTCAAACACCTATTTTACTTCTAATACAACGTTTTTTATATGTTTATTTCTATAAAATTGAACTCCTATTCTACTTCCAATGGAACTTTTAATCATATGCCTTATAAATACTAATTCTACTTCCAATAGAACTTCTAATCATATAATTTAAGAAGATCGTACTTTTTATAAAATATTTAATTATATGTCTGCTCTATATATTCAAACACCTATTCTACTTCTAATAGAACTTTTATTTATATGTTTTTTCTATAAATTCGAACTATCAATTATTCTCTATAAATTCGAACTCCAATTCTACTTCCAATAGAACTTTTATGCATATGCCTTATAAAAACTTATTCTACTTCCAATAGAACTTCTAATCATATGTCTTACCTATAAATTCGAACTCTTCTTCTCTATAAATTCGAACACATATTCTACTTCTAATATGTTAAATGATATTTTATATTTATTAATGTTTAAAATTCAAAAATTCTAGAAAATTAGAAAAATAGATTGAGACGATCTTAGAGCGCCACATAAACTCCCGCATACCCTCCTTTATATATATATATTGATTATACGTAAATTAGTAGTCAATCGCTTATAATGAATAGTATAAAAAGTGGGAAACACATACTGAGAAGTGAGACCGAAGGAGTAATACTAGTAGTAATGGACGCTCTCTCTCATCACATGCAATTACAGTAATAAAGCATAGGGTTTTCTTTCTCTCTCCAGCATTATTATCTGATACTGTAAAAGAGATACTGGGTTCAGATACTGAGTATCCAACTCCTGTGAGTATCCAACTCGTGTTTGAAATTTTTGTGTGACTCTGGGAAAATATTGTTGTAATACTACCTCCGTCTCATATTAAATACAGAACCCTTGTTTTGCAATTCATAAGCCTTGTGTTTGATTCTCTGTGTCTTCTTCATTCTTGTGTATTTATACCACTTGAATGATATGTATATTAGACATTAGTACGTGGATGTAATCGGTGATGCAATGGAGTATGTACCTATCGATTGTTGGAATTATTAATTGTATGTTCATCCTAAGCTCTGCTTTTTTAGTCTATTCTTGTCCAATTTTAGCTGTCTGTGTACTTAAGAATGGAAAAATAAAATTAAGAAACTATTGTTCAGCTCCTGAATCGTGTTTGAAGAAATTGTGTTGCTTATATTATTTGAATGTGTGAAATGGTATAGTGACACTTCTTAACAAAATTAGCCTGTTTGTATTTGTGATTCATTTGTATATATATAGGTCCCCTTTTTCTAACCAAGCTTTGTGGTTTATTGTGCATCAGTAACCAGGACGTGTAAAGTTCTACCCAAGGTTATTTCGAAGGTGCGACCAGCCGCAACCGTAGTGGACCTACACGAAGATATATCTCTCATACGGGGCTGGCCACGACTAGATGGCTCCCGGCGAAGATTATGTAATTTTTATTTTAATAAATTTTTGCATCTATCTTCTTTGTTAATTAATGTTTATACACATTATAAGCTATGAGAAGTGAGGATACACATTATCCTGTTTTAACATTTTTTGGGGCATGTTACATATTTTTCAGGATAATAGATATTAGGTTAAATGGGAGAGGGAAGGAGCCTTATCACTAGTTTGTGAAAAAATATTTAATATTGTCAATGTTGTTGTGTTTTATTTAATATATTTTTATACACAAAGATACTATCACATAATTTTAAGAGTTATTTGCAATTTGCACCCCCAAAGTATTGTTCAAAATCAATTCTGTACCAGGATTTTGAGATAAACAATTTGCACCCCTTAACTTTCAATCTTGATTGCAATGTGCACCCCTTGACCATTTTCTTTGATTTTATGAAGGGTAAAATAGATATTTCAGTATAAAATTTAAGTAATATAAATTTCAAATTTTCAAAATTATTTTTAAAATCGAAATCTTTTTTTAAAATTATAAAATAATAATTTTTAATATCCAAATCATACTAATAATTAGAATTACATTTCTTATAACAAAATATTAATTCCAAAATTTATGTTTTACTAATATTAAATTTTAAATAAATTTAACATTAACTTGAATTATACATTAAATTTAAATACAAAATTTGCTTTACAAATTTTTATTTGAAGTTGTTATCAATGTAGCAGGAAAATTATAATTTAATACAAATATTTATTATAAAAGAATTTATTAGTATAATTTTTTAAACTTATTTGAAATTCTAAATATAAATGTCATTGAAAGTTGATACGAAAGTTCCGATTTTACCCCTCATTAATTTAACAATAAAGGTTAATAATAATAAAAAATTATTAAAGGGGTGCACATTGCAATCAAGATTGAAAGTTAAGGGGTGCAGATTGTTTATCTCAAAATCCTGGTACAGAATTGATTTTGAACAATAATTTGAGGGTGCAAATTGCAAATAACTCTAATTTTAAACATTTAGTAAGGATATAAACTTGTGGTAGTACTACTGTGTATGTTATAAACTTCCACGGTTTACGGTTCAATAGTTGGTTGTATGTTTTGCTATAATTCTGATTATTGTGAATATCTGTCTCCTTTTAAGAACTTTTCAAATATTTTTTTTGTTAGTTAATTTGTCTGCAGGAAGAAGACAAACTCATATCTTATTCAGAAAATTATGTAATTTTTTTTTTATAAATTCTTGCATCAATCTTCTTTGTTAATGAATGTATATACACATTATAAGCTATGAGAAGCGAGAATACACATTATCCTGTTTTGACATTTTTTTGGGGCATGTTACGTATTTTTCAGGATAATAGATCTTAGGTATATGAGAATGGGAGAGGGAAGGTGCCTTATTACTAGCCTAGTAGCCTGTGAATTAATATTTAATATTGTCAATGTTGTTGTGTTTTTTTTAAATACATTATACACAAAGAAACTATCACATAATTTCAAACATATAGTAAGAGTATAAACTTGTGGTACTGGTCTGGTTGTACTACTGTCTATGTAATAAACTTTCACGGTTTACAGTTCAACACTTGATTGTATGTTTTGCTATAATTCTGATTATTGTGAATATCCGTCTCCTTATAAGAACTTTTCAAATCTTTTTTTTGTTAGTTAATTTGTCCGCTTCTCACAGGTACTAGTCAGGAAGAAGACAAACATGTACCTTATTCAGGCAAAACCCTTGCTCAAACTAAAAAGGAACAGTGTTGGCGCTACGACCCCACCATCAAGTATGAAGCATTGAGACGTTATGCTGTCCCCAGATATGCGTACGACTCTAGTTACTGGTCCGACTCCTCAGACTGTGAAGTAGAAAATGTATACATGGCAGGAGAAGAAGGTTACTTGGCACTAAAAGAAGCTCAAACTGAGAAAGAAAAGATCTTTGGTGTAACCAAAGAGGAACTCGTTGGAGCCGAAGAGGAACAGCTCTTTTGCCACGACCCCAGTACAAACCACTTAAACGATATATTGTCCCCAGATTTGCCTTTTCTGACACCTCCTCTACTGACTGGTCTGAATCCACAGACTCTGAATCCGAAACCGAAGCCATGGCAGAAGAAGCAACACAAATTCAGAAAGAAAAAATCAGAGCTGAACAGCTCTTTTGCAACGACTTGGCTAAGTCTCCGTCAACTGATTTCCAGTCTCTGGCTGAAAACTTGACCAAGTCTTCGTTAAAAAAAATCCAATCTAAATCAGCTATTTGAGATTTATGGTAATGTTATTCACTCTCTATTCACTGTACATACAAGTCTTGGTTGATGCTTGGTAGTGGATGTTGGATTGTTTATGTGCTCGTTAGGAAGTGTAATTGTTTCATGACTTGTGCTCTTTTTAAAAATGTGCGGTGATTGATATTAGAGTAGTTTAATGACATGTTCAATGTGGTGAGTGCAGCTAATGCCTAATGGTGACTATTTGGTTTTTGACACTTTATTTTTTTCTAGGATGATTTTTCTGCATGAACTTTTTTGATACAACAAAGTAAAACCATGAACTCGGGTGATGAGTGATGACTACCTAGTAAACTCTATATGAGTTCTAAAACTTTTCTCAGTTGCATTTGCATACTCTTAATTCACCAAGATATTCTTAATTCACTATGAATATTAGCATAAACTCTGTCTAACTTCGGATATGGTGGAAATCAAGATTACAAGAAAGAATGTAATGCTCAGACAACTTAAAGATTTTGTCCTTTTTTTCTCTTCACTCATTCTCCTCCTTTCTCTTCCTCCTCAAACCTTAGCCGCCTACTCTCAACTTCATCTTCCACCTTGCCGCTCTGTCCTGCAAACGCCTTTCTTTCGCGTATTCTTCCATGAATTATGAAGGTGACTATCAAAGTGGGTCTTTCCATAATCTGCTAGTTGATTCCTTTGGAGATGATGAGTTCAATACACATGAAACTTAATTAAATCGTGTTACCTCTTTAGTTCCTAACTTCGTGCCTCAAAAATGATGGGATGCACAGTAGAGGGAGCATCTTGCTATCCTCAACACACCTGCCCTTTTTGTAATGAACCTGGTTGTGAGCTTTTAAATAAGATGCCTCGACACATCTTGCTACTAGTATAGTGGGTCCAGTGCAGGGCGTCCTTCCTATCCAACTAGTCAAGACCAATGTGTATATGCTTTGGAAATCATGTGGCTTGTGTAAAAAAATTTATACTTTAGGTTTAAGTCAGTTGGTCAAATGAACGAGGTTTTAGCTACTGGAAAAATTGTGATTGATGGCTTAAAGAAGATTATCAAGCCATGGTCTTTTACCACTGAAGAAATGCCTAAGTTTGGATGGGTAACTTTGATGAATGTTCCTCATTCTTACTGATCATATGTGGCTTGGTTTTCTTGGCTTTTTGGGTTGGCAAGGTTGCTTTCTTTGATGACTCTGCACTCTGCAGACTTCCTTAAACTTAATACAATAATACTGCGGCTAGAATGACTATCGAATTTGGCTTTAACTTAGCTAAGCCAGGGAAGGTATGAGTTCCATTGTTTGTTGATCATTACCTATCTGGTGTCCTTTTTTCCATGAATTATACATGCACTCTGATCTCTTTGGGTGCTCAAAGTCGATGCCTTTATAATCTATATGTATTTGATATCGAGCAGAAAAATTTACATGATTTCCTTAATGCTTTTCTCAAAATCTCTATTCTCACGACATTCATTTGATATTTGGAAAATTTTAAATTTTATGCTAAAACCAAAGTAAAACTGTGATGCTTAAATAAATTGTAAAACTGTGATGCTTAAACTTTTTCTTTTATTAGAAATGCCAGGAACCAAACGAAGATGGAGGGGTGCCCTGTTTACGACTTTTTTGCATGCATATGGAGGAGAGGACAAGACTTGTTAAGTTAACCGCAGATGACATTTGTAACTTAGCTAGCTTGCCTGGAAGAAAGATGATGTAATTTAAGTATGACTGGTAGAAGCATACCTGGCAATGTACCTACAATATGCATAACTTGTTCTGTCAAATTTGTTTATTCTTATCGACGAGTGAAGTACTGGTTCCCAGCATTGGATTTAGCTTACAAATATCCTGAAAATCCCAGAGGGTTTAATATGGGCTAAATGATCTGTTTTATCACTGTACAATAGTAAAACTTTCGGTTGGGTTACCAGCCCAAAAAAGTTTTCAAACACATCATTCTACAATAAAAATATTTCAAACAGGTTACTGTACATTTAAAAATTTCACGGCCGTTAAAATTTGACGGAAAACGTTAAACTGAAAAAAAAAACTTTCAATTTGGCCACTGATAACCCAACTGAAAGTTTTGCTATTGTACATTGCTATTAAGTTTAACGAAGAAATTGAATTAATATTGGTTTAAAAAAAATCTACTATCTACTATATATATAATGCCACAACATGTCACATTTTATTCTTTGTAGAATTACTATTTTAACCCTTAGATCAAATAAAATTGATAAAAAAGATCTATATGAGCCAGGTTTCGATCCTGGGTCCTATGGGTTTGTGCGCCATCATGCTTCCACTGCACCACTCTGATTTGGTGAATATATTTAGAATTATATGGTATGCATCTCTCATTTAAAAAATTCATGCTTATTAAAGTCCATAAACAACCACAATTTTGTTCAAAACTATGAAGGAAAAATCACCTTTTTATTATAATTTTGTCAAAGTAATAATCATAACTATTAAAAAACAAAATCTTCAATAACGTTAGAATATCCCGTGCCTTGCACGGGAAATGAAGCTAGTTGAATTAATATAATAAAATGCATAAGTGAATACTAAAATCAATTATTTCTTGATGAGAAAACGATTATTTCAGGATGAAACAGTTTCTCTCGCGCTTCTTTCTTGGTTTGTGGAGAGTTCGAAGCGTGGGTTTAATTAGGGTTGTACAAAGGTCCAAATCGGACCGGACATATTCGGACCAGATCGAAATATGAATTTTTCTGATTTTTTGGACCGGGGACCGGACATGTTATAATCGGTCTTGGGTAGGGATGATAATTTGTTCCGATTCAATGGATACCTGGTCCGTTCCGATCTAATTGGATCTAACCGAACCCGAATTTTTGGATCTAGATATGGGTTTGGAATTTATTTTTAGACCCAAATAAATTTTGGGTCGGGTTTGGGTTTTATGCTAACTGAACCGAATCGGATCCTGTTGAGTATTGAATACAACAAAATAATACAGAGGGGGTGAATGGATTCTTGAACTTTTCTTGTTCTTGAATCGGTGTAGCAAGATAAGTGTTTGTGTGTGCAAGTATGTAGGTGCGGATAAGAACAACACAAGACATAATATCACTTTAATCTAATATTGTATTAGATAAAGGTTGCTACAATCTGTGAATACAAATGATAGTATTCTTAGCTTCGTTTTTCTCAGAGAGATATATCTTACAATGTATGAAAAACTTAATCAACTAAAGAAGTGAGATTGTATTCTTATAGAACACGAATACAACTCAATTACTACAAATAAGGTTACAGGATAAATTACTTTCTTGTATGTCTATCCTTTTTGAGTAAGCATCCAAACGGCTACAGATTTGACTTTGCAAAGTTCTGTTCAGATCCACTTCTTTAGCTCTTTGTCTCTTCTATATCTCTCCAAGCTTCCTTGTAGGCTCTCCAGAGCACGTTACAGATTGTGGTCCATAAAGTGCATTGGCTTGTTGCAGGTTTCAGACTTATACAATTTCTTCAGTATTTTGTCTCCAAGAATGTATTCGAGAAGTGGCTAAGTGATTGATTCGAGAACTAGGATTAGATAACTCTGAGTTCTCGAATACTGTATGATTGACATATCGAATCACTTCTCGAATAGTACTTTTCTCCAGGGTTCCTTGAGTTGTCGAATAGAACACTTGACTTGTCGAATCCCTGAGATATCAAATAGTTCATTCAGAGTCGTTGAGATATCGAATGAAACTTTGACTTGTTGACTCTTTGAGAACTCGAATACCACTTTGACTTGTTGACTTCTTGAGTTCTCGAATAGAGTATTTAGACATGTCGAATCTCTGAGATATCGAATGAGATATCGAACAGTTTATTCAGAGATATCGAACAGTGTCTTCTTAGATATCGAATCTCTGACTTCTCGAACGATAGACTTCTCGAATAGACAAAAGTACTTCTCGAATTGGTACTTAGGCAAATTCTTCATTTCTTCAAATCCCAACTGTGATTATTTGACAGTCTTTATCTTCTTGCTTGAGGCATGAACCTTTGAACTTCTTTCAAGCATTATTCTTGACTATATAAGTACAGTTACACAACTAGGATTTGATGCCTATTGCAAGTACAAAACAAACAGAAACTCTACAACTAGAGGTTCCCTCAATTAAGAGGTCATGTAAGTAATGAAAAGCATTACAAACAGTTAGGCTTGTTATTAGATGTAAACAGGCATGCCTCTGTGACTAACAATCTCCCCAAAATTGTGAGTGAGACCCTTAGTCACAATTTCATGTCTGATAACAAGCCTAACATACATAAAGATAAAACTTGAAAAGTACAGGTATAAAATTTGATTGAGCACATGAATGAAATTACAAGATGAATAATCTTACAGTATGATGAAATACTAGCCATTCTCATTTGATTCCATCTCCATTGCTTTGGCTTGTAGATCATCATATGCTTTCAGTTTTCTTTCTTTCTCATTTCTTGCATTCTCATCCATGGCCTTTATGATCTCTGCCAAAGCATCCAATTCTTCAAGCATGATAGAGTCTTTGAAATCTTCAAGTACTGGTTTCAGAATGTTGGCAGGATAGTGACTGAGTAGGTTCATTCTTATATTGACATTATCTCCATTTCTCCTCCTATATTTCACCACATAGGAATTGAATTGAACTCTACACAATCCTTTTGCCCTTAGCTTTTCTGCTTCAACTTCCAGCCTATCAATTTCCTTCTCCCTTTCTAGCCATTTCTCAAAGCACCCCTTCCTTATCTTCTCAGCATAGTCTCTCTTCATTTTTACAAAATCAATCAACTCCAACTTCCATACTTTCTCCACTTAGTCTTCAGAATCCAATAATGCAATGATTCTTTCTATTTCATATAGCTTACCCCAGTTTTGACACTGTCCTTGTTTTAATTTCTTCTCCCTTCTATCAGTATATTTAATCTCAAGGCAGTTATTCACAATGGCAGCATAGTAGATTCTCTGAGCTCTTAGATATTGCAATTGGTCTTCATCAAAGTCTTTATCAAGAGGTTGAAGTTTCAGTCCTAGATAGATAGTTAGGGTTCTAGACTTGGGTAGCTTTGGTTTCCTTGCAGCTTGTTTGAATTTGATCATTTTTACATGGTTGCCTGGCAGTAGCATGTGACCTTTGTTTGTAGACCATTGTAGTATTCCATTAGCAGTTTGCTTTTTGAAACACATAGATGGTTTCTTGACTTGAATCTTCTTCTCTTCTTGAGGTGGCAAAACAGTTGCAGAAGCCATAGATGTAGATTTTGCTAGGTCACTACTAACAGTATTCACCCTAGACTTAGAGTCTTGTGTTGTGGTGAGGTTACTGCTAGCAATGCCTAAGGCTTGCTGTTTTCCAATCTTCCTCTCATAGACTTTGCCTTGGTCATCACCATCTTTCTTGTTCTTGTCATCTTTCTTCTTCTTCTTCTTATCTTCATCACCCTTATCACTCCTATGATGACTTCTCCTCCCATCACTTTTGTCTTCATCTTCATCATCCTTATTCCTACTAGGTTGGGCCATCTTTGGAATTGCACCAGTTGCTATGAAAGATCTGAGGATGTGTAGTGCTTCTATTTCTTCAGCATTTCTGACACCAACTTTCTTCTGTAGTTGATCAATGATGGCAATAACAAGTTTGTGATTTCGAGAAGTGAGATCATTGGGAATTACCAATTGTTTAATGTCTTCAATTTTGGTGCCAGACTGATAGATGATTGTCCATGGCTTCTTAATCACTTCTGGCAGCCTTGAAGGTTGGCCATTCCTCAGGTCATCATACATACTTTTATTGTTCTCATTTCTCTCCTCAATAAGCTCAAGTAGTGCATCTATCTCTGAGTGTTTTAGGGCTTGTAGAGCTTTGTAGGTTAGATGCCATATCTTGGACTTGGACACCATCATTATCTCCTTGAACCATAAGTTGTTGACTTTCTTGGGTATGACAGTGAGGTAGTCAATCTGCTCCTTCAACTTTCTCAGATAGAACTGAGTGTCACCAGCCTGTTCCCTTGTGGCTTTCAGAAACTCCAAGAAGGCTTTATCATGATAGACATTTGAATTAACAACTTCTTGTAGCTTGGCCTCGGTAATAACTTTCACTTCTGCAGGCTTGGCACTTTCAGTCTTGGAGAAGAGAGGTTTGTTAGATGGTATGCTCTCTGCAACCACTGTGGTTGTGATAGATTGCTTTTGGCCATCAGGAGTAGTGATGTGCACATTTGGTAGAGTGACAACTGGCAGAGAGGTTGGGGGCTCATCAACTTTGGATTTGCCTTTGCCTGAGACATGAGGTATAGATTTTGAAGCCCTTTGCTGACCACCCTCATTTATTTTGATGCCTTTCTCCTTAGATTTCTCCCCCTTTGTATTTGAGTTCCTTGATGTCCTCTTATCCCCCTTAGGCTTGTTGTCAGGCACAGAGGCTGTAGGAGTGACCCTTGGGGTTGAAGATTCTTCAGGTAGAGGGAGACCCAGATGCTTCATCATTGCAGACAACATTGATTGCTGATGCAGAAGAACATTAGCTGTGGTGGTGGCTTGAGTGTCCAACTGTTCATTGAGAGTTGCAACTTTGTTTGTTAGCTGAGCATTGGACTTTTGGAGAGAGGTCACTTCCTGTTCAAGAGATTCCACCTTTGTGAACAGCTTAGTGGCTTTAAAACCAGATAGTGATTGATCTTTCACTCTCTCCACCTCAAATTTGGTCATCTCATGCACAGGGACCTCAGTCACTAGCTTATCTCCATATAGGTTTTTGAAGATAGTCCTCAGCATGGCATTGGCATCTGTTGTCTAATCAGATAGAATTTGAAATTTATGCCCCAGACCTGTGACAGTATCCTTGAGTAGAGCTAGCCCATTATCCACCTTGGTGCAGGTGGTGTTGCAGTGTTTGAGGTCCTTGAACACACTGTCCAACTGAGGGAATTTGGCATCAAAGGTCCTCTTGATTTCTTCCACTGTAGTGGTTGTCTTATCACACACCCTGCTGACCTCAGTTTTGACTCCTTTTCCAAGATAGTGTGCAGCCTTGAGGAATCCCTTGTGTGAATCATTCATGGCCTCTTACACTTCACCAGGGGTCAGAGATTTGGCATTGGAACCCAGTGAAGTGATGTATTCCTCTCTGAGATATTGAAGAGCTTCATCAAGAGTGATATCATATTTTCCTTGCAACCAGGCATCTACATTGCCATCTCTCTCAGCATCATCAATTATCTTGGCCTTTTGCATCTCCACATCATCCCTATGGCATAGTAGAATGGCTTCATAATCTGGATTAGGTATGTTGGAGGTGACCAAATTCTGAGCTATCTTGACAAACTCAGGAATCTGATCCACAACTAAGCTTTGAAGTGCTTCAACCGTCAATTGTGGTGGAACAGACCCTGATCCCGAAGCACTGTCATGTTGCACAGGCTTCAGCCATTGTGACATGAAGTCAGAGCTAGAGCTAGACAAGCTAGACTCCTCAGTTACAGATGCAACTTCTGTAACCGGATGGAATGACTCTACTACTGTTGTCTCCACAAGAGTGGGATGAGTTACAACAGTAGTTGACACAGGCACAGAGTCTCTAATGAAAACTAGTGAATCCTCTGTGTTTGTGATGGTATCATCAGGATATGCCCCAACTAGCATTCCCTCACCATCTGAATGTGGTTTCTGGGTGGTGAGCAAAGTGTCATGCACTAAGTCACTTGAATTCATTGGCTCATCAAGAGAAAAGAATTCTTGGTGATCAATGCCTTGCCCTTCAATTTCTTGAATTGCAGGCTCCAAAGAAATTTGAGATGTAGATTCTGGAAGAGAAGTGTCTTTTGGATTGAATTTTGGCAACTTCCCCTGAGAAATAGAGGGAGTTTCAAATATGATATGCTCTCCACTCAGTGTTCTGTCAGCCTTATCACTCCCATGTGCTGACTCTTTACAGATGCTTGATTCTATAGATGCACCCTGTTGAGAGGATACATCTAGTGAACTGTGTGCCCCTGATTTTACAACTTCAGCCATTTGTGTGACTGAATAGGTGGTTTTAGATTTCTTCTTCTTTGGCCTCTATAAGGGTGACTCAGGTTCCTCACTCTCTAAACCTAGTTCAACAGCCAATACTGCTTCAGTTAAGATTTTTAAAGGTTCAGAAGCAATTTGCTTTCTTTTCTTCTCCTTCTTTTTACTAACATCACCCTTTGGAGAGGATGATGCAGTTGGCTCTATGTTTGGTAGAGTGTTTGGTTGAGAGGGTTGGTTAGCAGGCCCTGGGTTAGCATTGTGTTCTACTTGCTTGGGTTGTGCTAACTGAGATTTGGAATCAAATGTTGGCATGTTGTGGGGGTAAGTCCTAAACAAACCCTCCATATGTGGAGTTATGTTAAGTCTTACATCCACATCATTCCTAGTCTCCAAATTACCAAAAATGAGTTTGGTCATGGATTTAGGATAGCCTATTCTATTTCTATCTATCCCAGGTAATTCAATCAATTTAAGATCTTTAAAATTAAGTACATATTGAATAAAGCGAGGGAAGAAGATATCAGTACCTCTCTTTGTTGAGTTCTTACCAAGTCTCCCATACAGCTCCTGCATAATCAGTTGGCCAACATTGATCTTTTTCCCATAAGCTAAGGCATAGCCTATTTGCTGAGCAGGTGCACTAATCTGATCAAAGCTTGACTTCCTAGCTGTGAAGACTTGAAGAATGGTGGCAAAGACATAACTCCATTCCTTCCTCAAGAACTTCCTATTCAAGTGCCCAAGTTTGATTTCATCTGAGTAGTTGATAAAATCAAAGAAGTCCTCCAATTTACCATTTGTGGCTTGGTCATCATACACTTCCTGTTGTAAGCCCAGTGCTTGATTCATATCTTCAGTGGTGATAGTGATTTCCTTGTCCTGAATCTTGCAGTAGATTATATATGATGTTATTGCGCTTTCTAGGGCTACAACTTCCACAGTAGCAGTTCTCCAAAACTGTTCCAAGAGGTCTAGATACAGAGTTGGGTTGGCTGAAAGTGCATCCTTGATGTATGACTCAGACATCCACTTTACAAAGCATTTGAAATTGGTATTAGGAGCTTCAACATCACTTGAGATAGCGATGAAGTTGGTGTTGAATTTTACAGCTGTCATTGATACAGAGAAAAGCGAGAAGAGAATGAAGGTTGAAGAAGAAATTTAGCTTTTACAGTTAGGGTTTTCAGAGGTTTTGGAGTTTTAGATGCTTGAGAAATCGAATGAAATGAATCGAATAGATGTAGAATTGTATAAGTATGAAGTACGAAGTACTTGAATTGTCAATTAGACATATGTTTTGTATCGACAAGTCATGCATTCGAGAAGTAGAAAACAACTATTCGATAAGTCAAGAAAGGCTTATTCGATAACTCAAGCAGATTGTAACTCACAGCTGGCAGTTATCTAACTTAGAATAAATTCTAAATTAGGTAAAATATGTTTTTATGAGTGATTTAAGAATTCTGAATAAAAATCCAAAAATGGTTAAGATTCAGCGAGAATTCAGCCTTTTCAAATGATTCGAGAACTCAAACATAGTATTCGAGAACTCAGTTATTAGAGAACTCAATTACCATATTCGAGAAGTCAAGAATACCTCTATTCGATATCTCTAAAAGACTCTATTCGAGAACTCGAGAGTGCTATAATGAGGCTTGTTAGAGATGTCAAACAGTGAACCATTCGAGAAGTCTGACTTATCGAAATATACTCATCACTCACAAAAATCAATTTTCACTATCTTTTAAAATTTACCAGTCATATTCAATGAAGAATATTCTAGCAAATTAAACAGTGATTTTCTCAAAATTTCATCGAAATTTCAAGTTGACAAGATATGATTTTCCAACGTATGTAACAGATTTGAAATATTTATAAATCATATTTCAGCCAACACTTATGTTAGTAGTATTTTTATGTGTTCGTTCGCAGGGAAGGACTGAATGTAATATCAAGTTCAAGTATCTTATCTCTCACAATTTAGAAGTGTAGAAGAATGTTTGGTTTGTTTATAAACTAAATTAAACTAATTATCAATCGAGAATAAAATATATGAGGAAAACAATCCAAGAACTGGGGTTCTTCACTTGGTTTCAATGCACATTCAATATCTATGTGACGTCTACGTTCTTACTCTGCTGAAAACAATTCTTCTAAGGTTATAATGTTCCCTTCCAAGATACAATATAATGTCTACAACTACACCTTAATTGTCACTTCCATGATACAATCAAAGTACAATCATAAACTATTACGCACCAAGAATTATAAGTCTCACAACTCTCCTATTAATCTTCCAATCAAATATTCGAGTTATGTCTGTTAAATCATGTACTAAAATCGCAACTCCTCTTCCAAGTTATTACAATCCCTAAAATCCAATCAAAGGTTCATGACTCCCCTAATTGTGTTAAGCCCTCAATAACAGATCAGCAAAGCAAGAAAATCACAGATAATTAAACACACATGAATACCAAGGAATACTACCCAATCCTCAGATTAGAGATTTAGTTACACATAATTAAGAAAACAAAACACATGAATTAATAGAAGAACTCATAATTATAAGAATATAGAAAAAGCCTATAATCTTCAATCTTTGAAGAAAATAATAGTTCTCCAGAAAAATCCCTAAAAGCTGCGTACAAAGTTATATCTATAGAATAGTGTTTTTCCGATCTCTAAATTAATAACCTAGATGTGTTTATATAGATACTCCAAGTCTTGCCCAGCAAGAAATTACCTTCTATTACAATTAGAATTTAAAGAAGGTACCCAAAACTGCCCAGAATACAATTAGAATTAGAAAAAGGGCAAAACAGTAAATTCCCAGCCTTCTTTTACAAGATCACGTGCGCGATTTCATTCAGCATATTCATTGCACGTGCTATCTATCCCAGGTTGTAGAAAATCTCTCAAGCTTCGCGTGAGCAGTAAGATCGCTGAAAACGGACTTCTAGAACTCCAGATATGGCCAAAACAGTGTAGACTACGCAGCCTTCCCGGAAAATCCGAATTTTAATCAATTAAATCTCCAAAAACGACAGAAGCATTGATATTCTTGCAAACCTGCACAACTAAGCAAAACACATCAAAACTATAACAAACTTGAGTCCAAAATAATCAATTAAAGCCGATATAGAATGTTCCAAGTGGATATAAAATCCACTTATCAAACACCCCCAAACTTAAACCGATGCTTGTCCTCAAGCATAAACAATTACAACTAACTAACTAACTAGTACCACTTCTGTAGGTGATCACGGTTGCATTTGGCATATGCAACAAGCCCTTTAAACCCCTAGGCAGCCCTAGTGGACGAGTAAGGTCTCGTGAGGGCCTATAGCGAATGTACCCACAAAATCCATTTAACCTAATGCAATGCAATGCATGAATGCAACTAAATGAAAATGCAATTAATCTAGTACTAATATCCTACCATACCTTCAAATCCTCTCATGCCATATCAACTTAAGAATCAAAGTAAATATGCAATGTCTTGGTGTCGAAAGTGCAAGTATTCACATAGTCTACTCAATGAACATGCATAAGTTCTCACAAGTCCATGTCAAGTGTAAGAATAAGTTAGTAAACATGCTAAGCCTACAAGAGTACATCTTTGAGACAACACTCGGGATCTTATACGCAAAAATAAGCAAACACTCACAATCCACTCACAAAAGAATATTCACTCAAGAACAAGGGTAAGTGTATCACTCAATTCCAACAAAATCATAAACATGCTTGACATTTGGTATCAATCTAACTCTTAACACAACATACATCAATGACGATAATCAAAAGGTCTTTATTCGGGTTGTAACGGGGGCTAGGGACAATGTATGTCAAATAAGCCAAAACAGGTGAAGTGTCAAAAGCTAGTAAGTACCATAATACCATACACAACACCCTACTTTCCCCCCACACAGGATTTTACTATTTTTCAACAAAACACTCGACTAGTCGACTAAAGTAGGATCACAACAAACACAAACATGCTCTCATAATATATATATTTTTTCTTTTTTCTCTTTTTTCTTCTTTGTTTTTTTCTTTTTTTTTCCCGAGAGCTAAATAAAACAATAATATAAACAATAACAATGATCCCACAATTTATTACATATGCCGACTATCAAGTAAACAAACCCAATTTCAATATTTCCCCCAAAAGTACGACCAACAATAAACCCCTCCTTGCACACCTTATTACTCCCGTAAGCACTATACTAGCCTTTGACAATTGAGTTCAAGTTAATGTAAGGCCAATACAAGAAAAAGATATAGACAAGTAATGTGGTATGTCACCGAAAGAATAGGATTAAGCTCAATGGGTAACTAATTGATCATGTTAATATGGTGTGGTAATATGGGAAAATATGCGGTTATTCCTAATTCCTTTATCATTTTAATCGTCAAATAATGTCATGCGTTTCAAGAAAGACCTCAAACAACTGCTAGCAATGCAAACAATCCGTGGACACTCAAGAAAACGAATAAATTGCAAAAAAAATATGCAATATGGCTCAAAATCTCACTTGGTGGAAAAACATACTCAATCCCAAGCAAAAATCTCTCTAATGCACCAACTTGTATTCAAAGCATGCAAACTAAATCAACTTGCACATATTCATGTCCTTCTAATTACTTACAACATTCAATAAGTCTACTAGCTTCAACTTACTAGTGTATGTGTGTGCACAAGAACTAAGCATATCACTTCTCAATCAAAAGCGTCAACAACACAAAATTCCTATCAAGCATGGGTGCAAATGCAAACTATTATGAACTCACATGATATACTGTACTAAAAAAAACAGAATGTCCTACATGAAACAAACGTAGATAACACAAACATAAATGCATAATTTACTACTACTAATATGTAAATCATGAAATCCTACATGAACACATAATACAACAACAACTACTAATCCCTCAAATCACCCCCAAACTTAACATATTCAATGCCCTCATTGAATGGAAGTAAATACAAGGGATGGTAGAAACATACCTACTCGTCCTCGCTCTCGTCATCCTCGTTAGATGAATCAGGTGGAGGATACGGAGTCCGAGCTCCAAAGATAGGCCACTGAACAGCAGTATCTGGTGACTGAAACTTTGCATCCAAAGCCATGCCCATGTCTTCAGAATACTGGCGACTACTAACATGCATAGCATCCATCCGCCTAGTCATTCGCCGAAAATAGGTATCAAAAACCGACATATCCACCGTACGCCGCTGAGGACCTACCATAGCAACTCTCGGCGCCCTAGAAGCATGTGGCGGAGCGCCCGCTCCCTGATCACCATCACCATCAACCACATAGCCTAACCCCTAGGATGTGGCATACCACCCTGCCATTCTCCCATTTTATCAATAGTAACATCATTAATAGGAGTCATAGCTGTATGCACCGGCTCAAATACAAACCATTTCACTTTCGCAGCATCATACAATCCCGTGATGATAGAAGCATAAGGAATACTAGCCTGCGAATTACTTCCTAAATATCGAAGAATAGTTTGATTAATAAGGTACCCAAGATCAACATATTCACCTTTGAGAATGCCCCATAGCAGAATAGCTCTCTCAACAATAACATCGGACACATGGGATGATGGAAGGATATTAGAACTTATGAATAAAAACCAAACCCGAGCGAACCTAGTCAATGACTTAGCCGAAAAAGTCCTCTTCTCGGTGGTACCCGACCTACACTTCCATTCCGTACTCGGAATACATAGCTCACCAATGATAGCCTCAAGATCAACGTCATCCCTAGTCTTTTTCCCCCAATCCGCATCACCCCTAGGTTTAGGCAGCTGCCTAATCAAAGTACGAATTGCACGAGGTGAGTAATCCAAATTCTGGCCCCTAACAACCGTGAAGTTATTCCTTGCTATCGAAGCATTAGCATAGAACTCCCTAACCACATTCAATGGGGCATCATTAGCAAACTCACAAAATAAAGTCCAACCCCGTTCACTAATCATAGCCACCATCTCCGCATTATTACATGGCACAAGCCTCCTTTCTTGAATAACCCCCACCTTAGAAACTAACCGACCAAACTCCGCTTCGGCCTCCTCATTCACAAACTTTTCCGATCCATCTCCCACCATAGCATTCTCATCCGAAGATGGACGAGTACTACTACTACTACTACTACTACTACTACCCACTAATCGTTGTCTCTTAGGAGCCATCACAACAACAAAACAAATCAACACAACTCCAAAATTCAAGTTTAAGCAAAAACCCCGAAATCAATAACACAACCAAACCCTAATTGCAAGAACACAAATTCGTAGTAATTAAAGAGATGAGGTTAGAGCAATACCCACAAATTGAAGAGGTGAACTTGCACAATTAGCTTCCAAAAATTCGAATTAATCCTTTGCTTGAATCTTGTAAAGAATGGAAGTTGAAATTTTTGGGTTATATAGATGGGTTTGTGTATGTAGAGGTGTATATATATGTAGGAGATGTGATTATTGGAGATGAAATTAGAACTAATGAAGGATTGGGGTTTGTTTAGGATTTAAAATCAAGATGGAATTGGAATGGGATTTGATGTTTGTGAGGTTTTAGAGTGATATACAAAATACAATAAGAGAGAGATGGTTATATGAGGATTAGACACACACAAAAAAACGGACCAAGCAGGAGGGTGCGGCGCTTTCAGCGCCAATGGGGCTGACTGCGCAGCTACTAACTGCGTTACACGGCGCTGGAGCGCAAATTGCGCTGAGCACGCGGGCTCATCCTGCGTGATATGGCGCTGAGGGCGCTTCTGGCGCTGAAGGCGCGGGCTGTTCCTGATTTTGATGATTTTTTTTTTTGAAGAAAGAAGTAAAAATATATACAACAAGGGTTGGGTTGCCTCCCAAGAAGCACTTGTTTAATGTCATCAGCTCGACGCCAATTCTCAATTGATGATAGGTTCTTGGAGGTGAAGAATGCTCATTCCTCGCTCCACTGTTTCTCCAAGCATGTATGGCTTAAGTCTCTGCCCGTTCACCTTGAATACATCCGACCCTTCTCTAGTAATCTCACAAACCCCATTAGGATAGACCTTCACAATCTCAAAAGGTCCGGACCATCGTGATCTAAGCTTTCCAGGGAATAAACGGAGTCTTGAATTAAACAATAGAACATGTTGCCCAACCTCAAATTCCTTCTTCTGAATGTGCTTGTCATGCCACAATTTGGTCTTTTCCTAGTAGATACTAGCATTTTCATAAGATTGGAGCCTAATCTCCTCAAGCTCTCCAAGTTGAAGTAAACGCTTCTCTCCCGCGGATTTTAGATTAAAATTCAAATCTCTTGTTGCCCAAAATGCCTTATGCTGAAGTTCCACCGGTAAATGAGATGGCTTCCCAAAGATCAACCTATATGGAGACATTCCAATAGGTGTTTTAAACGCCGTCCTATATGCCCAAAGAGCATCATCAAGCTTTATTGACCAATCCTTTCTTGACATTGCCACTGTCTTCTCCAAAATTGACTTCAGCTCACGATTCGAAATCTCAACTTGTCCACTTGTTTACGGATGATAAGGAGTTGCCACCTTTTGTGTCACACCATACTTTTTCAAAAGATCAGCCACCTGTTTATTGCAAAAGTGCGCACCTCCATCATTGATAATAGCCCTTGGCACTCCAAATCTAGTGAACACATGCTTCTTTAGAAACTTCTTCACCACTCTAGCATCGTTAGTAGGAGATGCAATAGCTTCAACCCATTTCGAGACATAATCAACTCCCACCAAAATATACTGGTTCCCATAAGAAGAAGGAAATGGACCCATGAAGTCCATCCCCCACACATCGAAAATCTCCACCTCAAGAATAGACTGTAAAGGCATCTCGTTCCTCCTCGAAATATTCCCAACTCTTTGACATCTATCACATTTCGCCACAAAGTCTCTAGCATCTTGATGCATGGTTGGCCAATAGAATCCTGACTGCAAAACTTTCGCCACTGTCTTCATACTACTGTTATGACCTCCACACTCCAGAGAATGACAATGCCTGAAAATATGAGGAACTTCATCATGAGGTACGCATCTACGAAACATTCCATCCGCACATTCCCTGTAAAGTAGCGGTTCCTCCCAATAGTAGTGTTTCACATCATAAAAGAATTTCTTCTTTTGGTTATAAGAGAGATTATCCGACACAACTCCTCCCACAATGTAGTTCACAAAATCTGCATATGGTGTAGACAAGGACACACCTAGAAGCTGTTCTTCCGGAAATTTATCATTGATAGGTTTTTCACCTCCTACCTCTCCATCTCCTTGATCCAACCTAGATAAATGATCAGCTACCAAGTTCTCAGACCCCTTCTTATCTCGAATATCAAGATCAAATTCCTGAAGTAAAAGAATCCAATGAACTAAACGAGGCTTGGCATCCTTCTTTGTCATCAAGAAGCGAATCGCAGCATGATCCGAATAGACAATCACCTTAGACCCAACAAGATAGGATCTGAATTTATCAAGTGCAAATACCACTGCAAGTAGTTCTTTCTCCGTAGTGGAATAGTTGATTTGTGCATCATCAAGAGTCTTGCTTGCATAAGCTATCACATGAATACACTTATCCTTCTTTTGCCCAAGAACAACACCCACAGCATAGTCACTAGCATCACACATAAGCTCAAATGGCAAGCTCCAATCGGGAGATGTAACTATGGGTGCAGAAGTAAGTTCCTTCTTCAGCCTGTTAAAAGCAACAAGACAACTTTCATCAAAGTCAAAAACACGATCCTTTTCGAGAAGATTACAGAGAGGCCGAGCTAACTTGGAGAAATCCTTAATGAACCGTCGATAAAAACCAGCATGACCAAGAAAGCTTCGAATTCCTTTCACAGATGAAGGTGGTGGCAATTTTTCAATAACTTCAATTTTTGCTCTATCGACCTCAATTCCTTTATTAGAAATTTTATGCCCAAGCACAATGCCTTCCTTGACCATAAAGTGACATTTCTCCCAATTAAGAACAAGATTAGTTTCAGTACATCTCTGCAACACCTTCGACAAACTGGCTAAACAGGATTCAAAGGAAGAACCATATACCGTGAAGTCATCCATGAAGACCTCCATGTCTTTCCCTATAAAATCTGAGAAGATATGGTTCATGAGTCGTTGAAAAGTCGAAGGACCATTACACAAACCAAAAGGAAGCCTCCGATAAGCAAAAGTACCATAAGGACAAGTAAAGGTGGTCTTCTCTTGATCTTCGGGTGCAATAGGAATCTGAAAGTAGCCCGAGAAACCATCCAGAAAGTTGTAATACTCATTACCCGCCAACCTTTCGAGCATTTGATCAATGAATGGGAGGGGAAAGTGATCTTTGCGAGTAGCGTTATTCAACTTCCTATAATCAATGCAAACTCTCCAACCTGTTACTGTTCTCGTGGGAATTAATTCATTCTTCTCATTGTGTACAACAGTCATCCCACCTTTCTTAGGCACTACATGAATAGGGCTAACCCATTTACTATGTGGAACCGAATATATGATACCAGCAACCAGCAACTTAGTGACTACTTTCTTCACCACTTCTTGCAAATTCAGATTCAATCTTCTTTGTCCCTCAATCACAGGCTTATGATTATCTTATAAGGCAATTCTATGCATGCAAAGAGCAGGGCTAATTCCATTGATATCTTGAATTGTCCAACCAATAGCTGATTTATATTGCCGAAGAACATGTAATAACTTTTCTAGCTCATCATCACTAAACAAAGCAGAAACTACCACAGGATATGTATCATTAGAACCCAGAAAAGCATACCTCAAATTAGAAGGTAGAGGTTTAAGTTCAACCTGTGGTGCCTCTGAAAGTGTAAAAACCATCTCAACTTCTGTGTCTCGAACAACAAGTGCTTCTTCTTCTACTACATCATCTAACACCCGTTCTGCTCCCACGAAGTGTTCATTTTCGAGCTGCACAATTTCATCAACTATGTCAACAGTAAAACAAGTTGCTCCAAAAGGAGGCATCTTCATTGCTTTGTTCAGATCAAATTCCACTTTGTCCTCGCCAACATTCAATGTCAATTTTCCAGCTTTAACATCGATAGTAGTGCCAGCAGTAGCCAAGAATGGCCTTCCCAAGATAATGGGTATCTCGACATCTTCATCCATCTCTAACACCACAAAATCACAAGGTATGACAAATTTATCCACTTTGACTACCACATCTTCAATGACCCCCAACAGATACTTAACAGAACGATCCGCCAACTGAAGTGAAATCCGTGTCTTTTTAAGCTCTCCAAAACCAAGCCGTTTGCAAATTGAGTATGGCATCAAGCTCACACTTGCCCCTAAATCACACAAGGCTTTCATGTTCTCCATCTTCCCAATAGTGCAAGGCAAAGAAAAACTTCCCGGATCTTTCAATTTCTGAGGAATGGCCTTTTGGATAACTGCACTGCATTCCGCATTAAGAGTAATGGTTTCTGCATCCTCAAATTTCCTCTTCTTTATCAACATCTCCTTAAGAAATTTAGCATAAAGTGGAATTTGATTCAAAGCTTCAGCCAAAGGAATATTAACATGCAACTGCCGGAACATAGTCAAGAACTTCTCGTACTGCTTCTCTAACTGCCTGTTGTGAAGTCTTTGTGGAAATGGAATAGGAGGAACATAAGGTGGTGGAGGAACATACGGCTTTTCTGGTTCTTCTTCCTTCTTCTCTTCATCTCCTTTTTCTGACTTTTCTGCATCAATCTCTACTATCTCATTTTCTTTTTCAGCATCCCTCTCTTTAGGTTCAAGAGCCTCAACCTCGGGCAACTCTTTTCCGCTCCTCAAAGTAATTGCTTTGCATTGTTCCTTACCATTCTGGTCGGGTTGACTTGGAAGAGAACCTTGCTCACGAACACCCATCTTGGAGGCAATCTGTCCAATCTGTGTTTCTAACATCTTTTGAGATGATGCCATCTGATCTATTCTTGATTCCATATTAGCCAATGCCCCAGAGGTTCCTTGCATAATCTTATTTAGTGCAACCTCCCAATCAGCTGGTTCTTTCTTTGGCGGAGGTTGATACTGTTGTTGTGCTTGATACGGTGGTCGTGACTGAAAACCAGGAGGTTGATTCTGCCTTGGAAATGAATAAGAAGGATTAGCCGCATGATTATTACTGTAAGAAAGATTGTTGTTTGGCCTTTGATTTGGATTGTAGTAGGAGTTATTCTGAACAGGCCACGGTTGTCCTCCCTGAATAAAAGATGCTTCTTCTGGAAATTGTTGCACATAAGAGTTCTGACTAGCACCATAATCATTATACCCTTCCATAGGTGAAGAAATAGCATTCACATTTACCCTTTGTCCTCGCACCTCCTTAGTTAGAGTATCCAATTTTTGAGCCAGCATGTTGATCATCTCAGATTCTTGTGCTGCTTTTGCTGAGCTCGTCCCACTAGGTGCCCACGAATAATTATTAGATGCCAATTCCTCAAGGAGTGCTTTAGCCTGTGTAGTTGGTGCCTTTTTGAAATTTCCACCAGCAGCCACATCCAAACTCAAACGAATATCTGCATTCATGGCCCCATAAAAAGTACTAATGATCTGCCAATCTTCTAAGCCGTGATGTGGACACTTCCTCAATAGTGCCTTAAATCTCTCCCATGCCTGATATAGACCTTCACCCAGTTGTGCTTTAAAACTCATAATCATAGTCCTCAATTGTTGCGTCTTGTCAGAAGGATAATATTTAGACAAGAATGCAGTAGAAAGACTCTCCCATGTAGCAACCGCAGTGTTTGGAAGTTGTTGAAACCATTCCAAAGCTCTTCCCTTAATAGAGTAGGGAAACATATGGAGACGAATCTTGTCACTCGTAACACCATTAATTCTGAATGAGCCACACATCTGCACGAAACGCTCTAGATGTCTGTGTGGGTCCTCTAGTTCAATGTCTCCTTCAAAAGCTTGATTGCTGATCATCTGTATTAAGCTCGGATTAATGTTGAACTGGGTTGCACCAATCTCTGGAGTTTTGTACATGCAATTAGCAGGATTCGGTGTCTCATGGTCCCAAATAGAAGTCTCATCAACATTAACAACAGCTTGAACTGCCGGCTCTCCCATCTTAGCTTTCTCTTTTCTTAGCTTTCTCAAAGTACGCTCGATTTCAGGGTCAAATTCCAATTTTCTAGCGCAAGATGAACGTCGCATACACCTGAAAATCACCAACAAAACAACTTGTGGAACCAATTAAAATCTAAACAATAAGAAACAATTAACCTAAACTCAAATATACTGCCTTCCCCGGCAGCGGCGCCAATTTGTTAGTAGTATTTTTATGTGTTCGTTCGCAGGGAAGGACTGAATGTAATATCAAGTTCAAGTATCTTATCTCTCACAATTTAGAAGTGTAGAAGAATGTTTGGTTTGTTTATAAACTAAATTAATCTGATTATCAATCGAGAATAAAATATATGAGGAAAACAATCCAAGAACTGGGGTTCTTCACTTGGTTTCAATGCATATTCAATATCTATGTGACGTCTACGTTCTTACTCTACTAAAAACAATTCTTCTAAGGTTATAATGTTCCCTTCCAAAATACAATATAATGTCTACAACTACACCTTAATTGTCATTTCCATGATACAATCAAAGTACAATAATAAACTATTACGCACCAAGAATTATAAGTCTCACAACTCTCCTATTAATCTTCCAATCAAATATTCGAGTTATGTCTGTTAAATCATGTACTAAAATCGCAACTCCTCTTCCAAGTTATTACAATCCCTAAAATCCAATCAAAGGTTCATGACTCCCCTAATTGTGTTAAGCCCTCAATAACAGATCAGCAAAGCAAGAAAATCACAGATAATTAAACACACATGAATACCAAGGAATACTACCCAATCCTCAGATTAGAGATTTAGTTACACATAATTAAGGAAGAAAACAAAACACATGAATTAATAGAAGAACTCATAATTATAATAATATAGAAAAAACCTTTAATCTTCAATCTTTGAAGAAAATAATAGTTCTCCAGAAAAATCCCTAAAAGCTGCGTACAAAGTTGTATCTATAGAATAATGTTTTTCCGATCTCTAAATTAATAACTAGATGTGTTTATATAGATACTCCAAGTCTTGCCCAGCAAGAAATTACCTTCTATTACAATTAGAATTTAAAGAAGGTACCCAAAACTGCACAGAATACAATTAGAATTAGAAAAAGGGCAAAACAGTAATTTCCCAACCTTCTTTTACAAGATCACGTGCACAATTTCATTCAGCATATTCCTTGCAAGTGCTATCTATCCCAGGTTGTAGAAAATCTCTCAAGCTTCGCGTGGGCAGTAAGATCGCTGAAAACGGACTTCTAGAACTCCAGATATGGCCAAAACAGTGTAGACTGCGCAGCCTTCCCGGAAAATCTGAATTTTAATCAATTAAATCTCCAAAAACGACAAAAGCATTGATATTCTTGCAAACCTGCACAACTAAGCAAAACACATCAAAACTATAACAAACTTGAGTCCAAAACAATCAATTTAAACCGATATAGAATGTTCCAAGTGGATATAAAATCCACATATCAACTTACTCCAGAAATATTGAGAATTTAAATAAAGTAAGTGTTTACTGCTGCAACAATCTAGATAATATATTCACTTAGCCAGAATCTGAAGAATTCAGCATTCTAATCTCACTAACCAACCTTGTGAAGGTGGCTTCATCTAATGGCTTAGTGAATATGTCAGTTAGTTGTTTATCTGTAGAGACATAATGCAACTCAATGGTACCATTAGTTGCATGTTCTCTAATGAAATGATACTTGATGTCAATGTGCTTTGTTCTAGAATGATTGACAGGATTGGCAACTATAGAGATTGCACTTGTGTTGTCACACATGATTGGAATTCTTTCCAACACAAGTCCATAATCTCTAAGTTGATTTCTAATCCAAAGCACTTGAGTACAGCAACTTCCAGCAACTATGTATTCAGCCTCAGCTGTAGAAGTTGACACAGATTGTTATTTCTTGCTATACCAAGAGACTAACCTTTGTCCAAGAAACTGGCAGCTACCTGAGGTGCTTTTCCTATCCACTCTGCATCCAGCATAATCAGCATCAGAATAACCAACCAGATTGAACCCTGTATCCTTAGGATACCATAAACCAAAGTTTGGAGTGCCCTTCAGATATCTAAAGATCCTTTTTATAGCAATCAAATGTGATTCTTTTGGATTTGATTGAAACCTTGCACACAAACATGTAGCAAACATGATGTCTGGCCTACTTGCAGTTAGAGCTGGCAATTCGTTTCGTGTCGTGTACTTCGTTTCGTGTACTTTCGTGTTTTGTGTACCAAATGGCCGAAACGAAAATGAAACGAAATAAGTTCGTGTACTTAAATTCTAAAATGAACACGAAACGAAACATTTCGTGTAAACACGAAACGAAACGAAAAGTACATGAAATATTTTGTGTACTTTCCATTTACACGAAAAACGAACCGAAAATCGTGTACTTTTCGTGTACTTTCGTGTACTTTTCGTGTATTTTCTATTTATTTTTGTAAAAAAGGTTAAATATGTAATATTTATTTATAATATATATTTATATAATTTAAAATATTTATTTAAATATTTATTTATTTCGTGTATTTTCGTTTCGTGTCGTGTACCCAAGGGTAAAACCAAAACCGACACTAAATTCATTCGTGTAATTTCGTGTTCGTGTAATTTCGTGTTCGTGTACCGCAAAGGTCAACCCAAACCCGTAATTTTCGTGTCGTTTTCGTGTCGTGTTTTCGTGTCGTGTACGAAATTGCCGGCTCTACTTGCAGTGAGGTAGAGTAGAGAACCAACCATGCCTCTGTAGACTGAGATATCTACTTTCTTGCCTTTAGCATCTTCATCCAATTTAGTGGCAGTGGCCATGGGTGTCTTTGCAGGTGAGCAATCTTCTAAGTCAAACTTCTTCAATAAATCCTTGATGTACTTGGTTTGACTGATAAAGATACCATCCTTCCTTTGACTGACTTACAACCCAAGAAAGAATGTCAACTCTCCCATCATACTCATCTCATATCTGCTTTGCATGAGTTTAGATAATTTCTCACACAGCTTCTTATTTGTAGAGCCAAATATAATATCATCCACATAGAGAACTAGGATAATATCATCACCATGTTTCTTGTAAAACAGTGTCTTGTCTAATGTGCCTCTAGTAAATTGATTTTCAAGGAGAAATTGTGATAAAGTTTCATACCATGCCCTTGGAGCCTGCTTAAGTCCATACAATGCCTTAAGCAATCTGTAGACAAATTCTGGAAAATGTGGATCCTCAAAGCCAGGTGGTTGTTGCACATAAACTTCTTCTTCCAACTCTCCATTCAGAAATGCACTCTTGACATCCATTTGATAAACTTTAAAGTTTGGATGAGCAGCAAATGCCTAGAATATTCTGATGTCTTCCAATCTAGCAACAGGGGCAAATGTCTCATCATAATCAATGCCTTCCTGTTGAGAGTATCCTTTTGCAACCAACCTTGCTTTGTTTTTTACTATTACACCATCTTCATCCATCTTATTCTTCAGAACCCATTTGTACCAACAATGGTTCTATTCTTTGGTGCAGGCACAAGTTCCCATACTTTGTTTCTTTCAAATTGATTTAGCTCCTCTTACATGGCAATAATCCAATCTGGATCCAACAGTGCATCATCAAGTTTCTTAGGCTCAATCTGGATAGAAAACAGCCATATAGGCAATCATTTTGAGTTGCTCTCCAAGTCCTTACTCCTGCATTTGGATCTCCAATAACTTGCTCTGCAGTGTGTGATCTATCTCATTTCCTTGAGTGCTCAGCCTGATTTCTCATTCTTGATGTTGCTTCATCATCCAAGTCATGATCATCCTCATTTCCTCCCCCTGTGAGGTTGCCACTATTCACAGGTGTGTCTTGGATGCTTGTTTCTCCACTATTGATTGGCACAAATTCTTCTCTTCTATCATCATTCACTTGAGTTTGTTGAACTTGAGTTTCAACTCCAGTTTCAATCTCTTTATCAGAATCATCTAGATTATTAAACTTCAATGGATCTTTATCTTCATCATTGGCTTCTTCTAATCCAGGTAGTTTGCTGTCATCAAATGTCACATCTGTGCTTTCCATAATTTTCTTTTGACTGATGACATAAACTTTGTATGCAATTCTTTCCATAGAATAGCCAAGAAAAATTCCTTCAAATGCCTTTGCATCAAACTTTCCAACATATTCTGAATTATCCTTCAATACAAAGCATTTGCTTCCAAAAGTATGAACATACTTTAGAGTAGGCTTCTTTCCAGTCATCAAATTGTAAGGTATCTTTCCAGTGTTTTTGTTGATGAGGGTTCTGTTCTGGATATAGCATGCAGTGCTCACAACCTCAGCCCAAAAACATGTAGGCATCTTTGCATCAAGCAACATTGTTCTAGCAGCCTCAATTAGAGTTCTATTCTTTCTCTCAACAACTCCATTTTGTTGTGGAGTCCTTGGAGCTGAGAATTGCTGAGAAATTCCATTCTCTTTGCAGAATGCTTCAAGTATAGCATTTCTGAACTCTGTTCCATTATCACTTCTCAATGCAATCACACTTGCATTGTTGGCCTTTGCTTCCTTGTCAACTTTCTTTATGTGCTCAATGATTACTTGTGGAGCCTCATCTTTTGATGCTAGAAATTCCACCCATGTATACCTTGTAAAGTCATCAACCATCACCAAGGCATACTTCTTTCTTCCTAGTGACATAATATTGACATGCCCAAACAAATCCATATGAATGAGTTGCAGGGGCTTGGTTATTGATGTCACTGTCTTTGACTTGTGGCTTGATCTTTTCATCTTTCCTTTTTGACAAGCCTCACACACTCCTTCTTGACAGAATTCAAGTGTGGGCATGCCTCTCACTAACTCTCTTTTGACTAGAGAATTAATGGCTTTGAAGTTCAAGTGTGATAACCTCTTGTGCCACAGCCAACAATCTTCATTTGATGCTTTTGAGTAGAAGCAACAAATTTTGTCCTTGTTTGCAGAGTCCATATTGGCTACAAACAGGCTTCCTTTCCTCACTCCAGATAGAGCAAAATCACCAGTCTTCTTGTGGGTGATCAAACATTCATCTTTGTCAAAATCCACTTTGAATCCTCTATCAGTAAACTGACCAACACTTAGCAGATTATGCTTGAGTCCCTTGACTAGTGCTACATCTTCAATGATGACATTACCAACTTTCAACTTGTCATATCCCAATGTGTTACCCATGCTGTCATCTCCAAAAGCAACCATTGGGCCAGCCTTCTCCTCATACTGTGATAGCAGGGCCATATCACCAGTCATGTGATTTGAGCATCCACTGTCCAAAATCCACATGACCTTCTTTTCACTTTCTTTGCCTGAAAACACA
The DNA here is from genome assembly GCA_037693485.1 of Kitagawia praeruptora. Classification (NCBI taxonomy): domain Eukaryota; kingdom Viridiplantae; phylum Streptophyta; class Magnoliopsida; order Apiales; family Apiaceae; genus Kitagawia; species Kitagawia praeruptora. Next base: position 30,935,827 of record CM075350.1, read on the forward strand.
AAGGTATTACTTCTCCTTTGGTACCCAAACAAGTTTGGGTCCATGTGACTTGGAAACAGTTCTATCATAAACAACATGCTTATCAACTTTCTTGGTATTAGTCTTCTTGTCACTGTTAGAAGTCTTAAAACCTGAGGTTTCAGACTTAGGTGACAGAGGTACCTTCCTAGCTCTAGGAGGACTTGAAGACTTTGACCTTGTGCAATGTGTGTGAGAATTGTGACTAATACAACCATCAATGAATTGCCTTCTCAAATTGAAACAAGTAGTCATAACATTCATATTGCATGGCATACAGTCAAATTTATCACAAAATGGAGCATTTCTGTGTCTTAAAGGCACAGAACAATCATAGAAAGGTTTGGGCACACTACCAACAGGTTTCTTGCATGCATGAGTTAAATGATTGGTACTGAAAACAAGTTTGACAAGTTTTCCTAGGGGCATTAGGCATATAAGCATAGTTGTTATCTTTGTTAATCCCTAGCTTGCCATTTCTGTTCTGTTTCTTCTTAGTCACTTTATTCTCAGATTCATTCTTCCCAGCTGAAACAAACTTCTTAGGTCTAGACCTATCACCTACTATTTCCTTGGCTTTTGGCTTGACACTCTCACACTTAGAGGATGCTTGTTGTTCACGAGATTGTGCCTCATCCTCATCATTCAACATTTGCTTGATGAGTAAGGCATCCTCATCAATTTCAAATATTGATTCTTTAAAGATTGGAGTCTCACCCTTTTTCAAAATATTAGGCACTTCCTCCTGAACAACTATGTCATCTTCAATGATAGCATAGCCTTTCCTCTGTTTAAGAGTGCCATAGTCAAGTCCAATAGCAACCTTGGGTTTAGCTTGAATTTTCTCACAATAGGATTGCACTAGACCAGATGATTTCTTAAAGGTTTTCAGTTTGAATTCATTTTCAGCTAGTTCATCCCTAAGAGCCTTTTCAATTTGACTAGCACATAGAACCTTATTCTGCAGATATTTAACTTCTTTCTTAAGGTTTTCTACTTGCATAGCAGTTAGCTCAAGTTCCTCATTCTTTTTGATTAACATTTCATTTCTAGCAGACAGTTTAGCAATTTCCTCATTAGCAGTAGTCATACTAGTATGAATATTAAACATTTCAATAGATAGTTGTTCAATCATGCATTTGTATTCAGAAACAGACATGTCTATGGTAGTGAGAGATGGTACCTGAGAGTCTGATGAAGATGCGTCATCCTTGGAATTGGCCATCAAGGCATAGTTGCAAAATTCCTGCTCTTCTCCATCACTATCAGAATCATCCCAACACTTCCCTTCAGCTATGTAGGCCTTACCTTGTGTTTGCTTTTTCAGAAGGGCCTCATACTTAGCTTCAAGCTCTAGAAACTCCTTATCCTTCTTTTTAAGCTTCTTGCATTCACTGGCAAAATGCCTTAGGTCATTGCATCTATAGCACCTTACAGATGACCTATCCACATGGCTGGTTTTAAATTTATTCTTGTTTGCTTTCACAGGTGCCTTGCTCTTGTTGAATGAATGGTTTTGAGTTTTAGGTTTGAAGGGTTGGTTCCTCTTGAATCTGATGTTTGGAAATTTTCTGGTCATGAAAGCATATAAAGTATTTTCCATTCCATCTAGTTCTTCAAGAGTATAGAACTCTTCTTCCTCCTTCTCCTCAACAGGTTCACTTACCTCAGCTTCAGTTTCTTCATCATCTACTATCTCCTCTATCCTTAGTTGACTTGTAGATGCTTCTAGGTCTTGAATAGATCTATTGACAATCAAGGCACATGATGTGTTTATCATTCTGCCTTGATCGGCTTGGATAGCCCTTTTCTAAAGCAACTCAAGCTCATGAGTCTTTAAAACCCCATAGAGCACATCATAAGTGATTTTGTTCAAATCTCTTTCCCTTAAAGAAATGACCCTCTGCTCTAGGTGATTTGGAGAAGACAATAGAAACTTCATATTCAACTCCTTGGTGCTGTAAACCTTGCCATTCATCTGCAACTCAGTAACTAGCGTGAAATCTCTCAAACATCCCAGTGATGCTTTCCTTGGGTTGTGCCATGAAAGCTTCATACTGTGTGACCAATATCTGTTTCTTGTTTTCCTTGACCTCATCAGTCCCTTCACATAACACCTCAATGTGATTCCACATTTCTTTGGCAGATGTACACGATGCAATGTTTGCAAACATTGACATATCCATGGAATCAATAATTAGCAACATGAGGTGACTGTCAAGAACAACCATCTCCTTTTCTGATTCTGTCCATTTGGATGGTTCCTTGGCCACATAAGATCTTGGAACAGTTATGGTTCCAACAGTCTTCTCAGGTATTTCTTGTTGTGGAACAAAGGGACCATTCTTGAGAATCTCAGGATATAAAGGATTTTTAGAACCATAGTTATGACACATGAACTTCTTTAAAAAAAGGTTTATCTTATAGGATTTTTAAGCAAAATTAAGAATCAATTATAGCAGAATTGGTTAAGGCATGAGTTTGAGAGTAGAAGGTTAATGGTTCAAATCCCAACACAAGCATAATTTCATATTTTTTTTACATAATTATTAGAGGATGCTATTTTTATACTCCCTCCGTCCCAGTTTTATTGTCCACATTACTTTTTGCACGCATTTTAAGGAGCTAATAAAATATAGTTCCATTAATTTTTTTTCAAATTTTCTTTTTCTAAATAAAAATTCAGTATCTAAATTTTTATTCAGAAAAAGAAAATTTTTTTAAAAAAATATGGAGCTATGTTTAATTTGCACCTTAAAATGCGTGCAAAAAGTAAAGTGGACAATTAAATCGGGACAGAGGGAGTAATATTTTAAAAGAGGTGTAAAACCGTAACTTCATACCCATTAAATTGATAATCTTTGCGAAGTTTAATATATAGTAATAGATAGATAGTAATAGATAGATAATAAAAGGATAGCATTTTTGCAATTTTATAATTTACTGGGATAAAATAAAATTTCCACATTTATTTTATTGACACTTTTCACCTTGTGTTGTCTAACTGCAGAAAAATCTAAAAAAAAGAGTTGTATAAACAATACAATATAATATTTTTATTTGACTAAAAAATTAAAAAAAAAAAGGAAAGTAAATTAAATAAAGAGGATTATCTATTAAGACTTTTGAAGTAAACACAAGCGATTGAGTAGCACACTGGTTATGAGTTATGACACATGAACTTCTTTAAAAAAAGGTTTATGGTTCGATTCCTGGGTAACACAAATTTATATTGTTTTTTGTATAAATAATAAAACAGTGACATTAATGAAATATTTTAACATAAAAGGATAAAATTGTAATTGCACAGCCATTAAAAATGCAAAATTTACCCTTCTGTTCTTCTTTAATCTATACTATACATGCAAAATTTACCCTTCTGTTCTTCTTTAATCTATACTATACTATAATAAGCAAACTAGGGGATACTTGATAGTTTGGTTGTTTGGTTCAACCAATTGATAAAATAATAGTGACCGTTAAATATTTAGTAAATAGATGATAACCGTTAGATCTAATAATAAGAAATATTCTATATTTAAATCGCTCTTCTAAAGATTAAAGGTTCGAATCTCGTCAACAACAAATTTACGTTAAGATTTTTTATTATTAATTTTAAACAATACATGTCATTTATTAAATAACTATTATTATTACTAATAATTTATTAATTAATATTATAAAGTTAAATTATATCTATAATAAATTATATGCTCTATTTTTGTTTAATCATATTATTTTAGAAACATTTAAAAGTAGCTCGTGACACGGGCTATAAGCTAGTATATAGTAATAGAAGATTTGGATTTTACAAACTACACTCTCTAGGAACACAACCTACACTCTCTCCTCTCTCTGTCAAACTCTCCTCTCTTCTCTCTCTATCAAACTCTCCTCCGCTTTTAACATGATTCATTTGAATGAAGCAGAACTCGATGTATTTAGAAGACTGTTTTATGATGGATATCAAAACGTGATTGTACGAGACATATAAGTTGGCAATGCCCTGATTTATGGGATTGGATCGCTAACTGCTACAACACAGAAACTGCACTTAATGATGGTTGGCGACGACTTACGTGGTCCGATGTTATTGAAGCCGCTAAACAAATTAAATTTTGTACTTTTTCTTCGGCGAAGGTAAAAAACCTTTTATTTTGTTTTACTTATATATTTTATTAATTTTAATTTTATTTTTTATTATCTAATTAATTTTATTTTTAGGTAGAATATGACCCATTCTTTCAATTGTCAGCGTCCGTTTTCAAGCTCTTTATGTCTATTATCGTGTGTGTACAGATGGTGAATCAACAAGAAAACACGCAAACATATTTATATACTCTCTCTGTTCAAAAAATTGACACATTTTTCTTTTTGGGTAGTCCCAAAATTAATGAACATACTATATTTACTATTTTTGAACATTACTTTTTACTATTACACCCATTAACTTTATTCCTTTTTAGTTAAACAAATACTCCACTATAAATACTATTACATCCACTACAACTTTACTCTCACTATCTCAAATATATTATTAAATATTTATAGGTCCCACCACTCTATAATCTATCCACTTTTTATCTAATTTTACTCATTTTTTATTACCTTTTCTTAATTTCCGTGAAAATCAAACATTGTCGGTCTTTTGGGAAGGAGGGAGTAGTATCTGTGTGTATCTGTAATATCAAGGAGAATATCAACAAGGTGAGATCTGACATGTCTTTTGGTCCCAAAGTTAAAACAGTAGCATGGGTGGAAATATCTATGTATACATATTTATATGAATACAAATATATGAAGAGAGAAGAGATACATATGTAACCTATGAGATATTCAACTGGTGGGTGGGTGTCTTTCGATGTACTCCCTCCGTTCCAAAATATATGTCTCTTTTTTAAAATAAATTTGTCCCAAATTACATGTCCCTTTTCTCTTTTCAATGCAAATTTAAGTGTAGTTTTACAAAACTATCCCTACATTTATTGTACCAAAATTTTGACTTTTTTAAATTTAACTCTATTCTCATTTACCAATGTATTAAATAGGGGTATTAGTTGGAAAATTTTATTCAACTAACTTTATCTTAATATGTGTGCTTTTTAGAAAAGGGACATGTAAATTGGGACGGAGGGAGTAGAAAATTAGCAGGCCAAGGAGAAAGAAACAAGAAGAAATTAAAAAACAACCCCGAATGTGTTTACTATTCTTTTACATTCCAGTTCACCTATACGGCTATACTTCCCTCCCATTTCTTTACACTTTCCTTTTTGGGTCGTCCCACTAATTCTTTACATTACTAAAAATAGTACTCCCTCCGTCCCAGTGAATTATATACGTTTGTTCTGGGCACGGAGACCAAGAAAATGTATAGAAAATGAGTAAAGTTAGATGAAAAGTGGGTAAAGTGGTGGGACCTATCAATATTTAATAATAGATTTGAGATAGTGGAGGAAAGTAGTGGGTGTAATAGTGTTTTATATTATAAATTTGAGATAGTGGAGGAAAGTTAGTGGGTGTAATAGTATTTTTTATTATTAAAACTTTACTATTTTTGGAATGTATAGAAATGATGGGACACCCCAAAATAGTAAGTGTATAGAAATGAGTGGGACGGAGGGAGTAACTTTTAACAATAAAATACATTATTACATCCACTACTTCACTCTACCTTCTCAACATTTTACACTATTACACCCACTACTTTACTTATTTTAATAATAAAATCACTATTACACCCACTACTTCATTTATCTTAATAATATTACACCCACTATCCTTGATCTCTGTTCACAAATCAAATGTAAAGAATTGGTCGGAACGAAGGAAGTACTATTGAAGGTAGAAGAAGTACCTTTAAAAGAAACGTCACCATGACAAATTATTGTGTACTCCCTCCGTCCATTTCATTTCTTTACACTTTCTATTTTGGGCCGTCCATTCCATTTCTTTACATTACTAAAAATAGTAACTTTTAACAATAAAATACATTATTACATCCACTACCTCACTCCACCTTTTCAACTTTTTACACTATTACACCCACTACTTCACTTATTTTAACAATAAAATTACTATTACACCCACTACTACATTTATTTTAACAATATTACATCCACTATCTTGGTCTCCGTGCAAAAAGCAAATGTAAAGAAACCAAATAAACGGAGGGAGTATAAAACAACTGCAGCTGCATAGGGTTCTCATCTTGTGGAAAAGAGAAAGGAGCATGGGCTCACTTTCCAGTTCACATGTATAATATTACTCCCTCCGTCTCATAATATGTTTTTTATTTTTTAAAACATGTTTGCCAACATACACTTTTAATTGTTAATATCTTCAATTTCTTATTAGTATTAAATAGACTAAATTGCACTATAGTGGCCAAAATATTTTTAATTTTGAACGGAGGTGGCTAAATTTTAATTCATGTCAACGTGATGGCTAAATTTTAATATTTGACGCAAAAAAGGTGCTCAGACTCCATTATGTTAAATCGACATTGACAGCGTTAGTTAATAATAATCCGGCGAGATTTTGCAGTTTCTGGTGAGCCACAACAGCTCTGGTGAGCTTCCTTAGCGCACTAAATCGACACTAACATGTTCCACAGTCACTGGGCATCCTACAAAGTACTACAACCATAACAAACGATCAAATCCGAGCAAAACCCGGCGAGCTCGACATGGATTCCGGCCAACTACGGTTTCAATCATTTCTAAATCAAACTCAGAGTTTTTAATGTCAAAACGAAGCTGATAACATGTACAATCCAACCATGGAACCAGTTTATACAGACAAGCAACAAAATTCATGAACAAATTGAATTTATGACCGGTTAAAACTCAAAGATCGAATTACACAATCCTCTGAAACAACGATGCAATTAAACACACACACATGCTCCTTAGGACCCCTAGAAGCTATATGAATCATCAAATCAATTGAAAAATTTCAGAATAAAAAAATCCTAATTTGACTCAAGAACCCTCGAATTCGAATTAACAAAATTAACAACAGAACGGTGAAATTGAACATGGAATTGAACTCCTGGCATCAATATGAAGCTATACAAACAATCAATTCAACCGGAAAATCAATGAATCAAAAAGCTTCAAATTTCATGAAGAACCCTAACTAACGCCGTCAATGTCGATTTAACGGAAGGGAGTCGGAGCACCTTTTTCGCGTTAAAAATTAAAATTTAGTCATTTCGTTGGCATGAATTAAAATTTAGTCATCTCCGTGCAAAATTGAAAATATTTTGGCCATACAGTGCAATTTAGTCTATTAATTATAAAAATTTCACTGTACAACAAGATCACTCATAACTATATTTTATCTTATAAATTATACATAAATTAGTAGTCAATCGCTTATAATGAATAGTGTAAAAAGTGGGAAACACATACTCAGAAGTGAGACCGAAGGAGTAATACTAGTACTAGTAGTAATGGACGCTCTCTCTCATCACATGCAATTACAGTAATAAAGCATAGGGTTTTCTTTCTCTCTCCAGCATTATTATCTGATACTGTAAAAGAGATACTGGGTTCAGATACCCAGTATCCAACTCCTGTTTGAAATTTTTGTGTGACTCTGGGAAAATATTGTTGTTGTTGTAATAAGGGGCGTAGTCCGGATTTCGATTTACTGGGTCAAAATCTCCGGTCGTCTTCTGGCAACTGGTCATCTTTTTTGACGGCCCCGCAGGGAAAATTTTTTTTACTAAAAATTATTAATGTGTAGATTTTTTCTAATTTAATACATATAAATATGCATCAGTTATACATCTTGGGGCGGCAATTACAGGGTTTTACTGTCAAAATTAAAAATTAGTGGGGTCAAAAATGAAACTAGTTACAATAATTATTTTTTTCAGTGGGGTAAAAATTCAAATTTACTACTATAAATATTTTTTCTAAAAAAATATATATATAAAAATTTTATTTTTTAAAATTTCAGTGGGATCAGATGACCCCGCTCGCCATACACGCTACGCCCTACTACCTCCGTCTCATATTAAATACAGAACCCTTGTTTTGCAATTCATAAGCCTTGTGTTTGATTCTCTGTGTCTTCTTCATTCTTGTGTATTTATACCACTTGAATGATATGTATATTAGACATTAGTACGTGGATGTAATCGGTGATGCAATGGAGTATGTACCTATCGATTGTTGGAATTATTAATTGTATGTTCATCCTAAGCTCTGCTTTTTTAGTCTATTCTTGTCCAATTTTAGCTGTCTGTGTACTTAAGAATGGAAAAATAAAATTAAGAAACTATTGTTCAGCTCCTGAATCGTGTTTGAAGAAATTGTGTTGCTTATATTATTTGAATGTGTGAAATGGTATAGTGACACTTCTTAACAAAATTAGCCTGTTTGTATTTGTGATTCATTTGTATATATATAGGTCCCCTTTTTCTAACCAAGCTTTGTGGTTTATTGTGCATCAGTAACCAGGACGTGTAAAGTTCTACCCAAGGTTATTTCGAAGGTGCGACCAGCCGCAACCGTAGTGGACCTACACGAAGATATATCTCTCATACGGGGCTGGCCACGACTAGATGGCTCCCGGCGAAGATTATGTAATTTTTATTTTAATAAATTTTTGCATCTATCTTCTTTGTTAATTAATGTTTATACACATTATAAGCTATGAGAAGTGAATCAAGTGATGATACACATTATCTTGTTTATTTTTTGGGGCATGTTATATATTTTTCAGGATAATAGATATTAGGTATACAAGAATGGGAGAGGGAAGGAGCCTTATCACTAGTCTGTGAAAAAATATTTCATATTGTCAATGTTGTTGTGTTTTATTTAATATATTTTTATACACAAAGATACTATCACATAATTTTAAACATTTAGTAAGGATATAAACTTGTGGTAGTACTACTGTGTATGTTATAAACTTCCACGGTTTACGGTTCAATAGTTGGTTGTATGTTTTGCTATAATTCTGATTATTGTGAATATCTGTCTCCTTTTAAGAACTTTTCAAATATTTGTTTTGTTAGTTAATTCGTCTGCTTCTCACAGGTACTGGTCAGGAAGAAGACAAACACATACCTTATTCAGAAAATTATGTAATTTTTATTTTTATAAATTATTGCATCAATCTTCTTTGTTAATGAATGTATATACACATTATAAGCTATGAGAAGCGAGGATACACATTATCCTGTTTTGACAATTTTTTTGGGCATGTTACGTATTTTTCAGGATACTAGATCTTAGGTATATGAGAATGGGAGAGGGAAGGAGCCTTATTACTAGCCTAGTAGCCTGTGAATTAATATTTAATATTGTCAATGTTGTTGTGTTTTTTTTAAATACATTATACACAAAGAAACTATCACATAATTTCAAACATATAGTAAGAGTATAAACTTGTGGTACTGGTCTGGTTGTACTACTGTCTATGTAATAAACTTTCACGGTTTACAGTTCAACACTTGATTGTATGTTTTGCTATTATTCTGATTATTGTGAATATCCGTCTCCTTATAAGAACTTTTCAAATCTATTTTTTGTTAGTTAATTTGTCCGCTTCTCACAGGTCCTAGTCAGGAAGAAGACAAACATGTACCTTATTCAGGCAAAACCCTAGCTCAAACTAAAAAGGAACAGTGTTGGCGCTACGACCCCACCATCAAGTATGAAGCATTGAGACGTTATGCTGTCCCCAGATATGCGTACGACTCTAGTTACTGGTCCGACTCCTCAGACTGTGAAGTAGAAAATGTATACATGGCAGGAGAAGAAGGTTACTTGGCAGGAAAAGAAGCTCAAACTGAGAATGAAAAGATCTTTGCTGTAACCAAAGAGGAACTCGTTGGAGCTGAAGAGGAACAGCTCTTTTGCCACGACCCCAGTATCGAGTACAAACCACTTAAACGATATATTGTCCCCAGATTTGCCTTTTCTGACACCTCCTCTACTGACTGGTCTGAATCCACAGACTCTGAATCCGAAATCGAAGCCATGGCAGAAGAAGCAACACGAATTCAGAAAGAAAAAATCAGAGCTGAACAGCTCTTTTGCAACGACTTGGCTAAGTCTCCGTCAACTGATTTCCAGTCTGTGGCTGAAAACTTGACCAAGTCTTCGTTAAAAAAAATCCAATCTAAATCAGCTATTTGAGATTTATGGTAATGTTATTCACTCTCTATTCACTGTACATACTTGGTTGATGCTTGGTAGTGGATGTTGGATTGTTCATGTGCTCGTTAGGAAGTGTAATTGTTTCATGACTTGTGCTCTTTTTAAAAATGTGCGGTGATTGATATTAGAGTAGTTTAATGATGTGTTCAATGTGGTGAGTGCGCTTATGCCTAATGGTGACTATTTGGTTTTTAACACTTTATTTTTTTCTAGGATGATTATTCTGCATGAACTTTTTTGATACAGCAAAGTAAAACCATGAACTCGGGTGATGAGTGATGACTACCTAGTAAATTCTATATGAGTTCTAAAACTTTTCTCAATTGCATTTGCATACTCTTAATTCACCAAGATTTTCTTAATTCACTATGAATATTAGTATAAACTCTGTCTAACTTCGGATATGGTGGAAATCAAGATTACAAGAAAGAATGTAATGCTCAGACAACTTAAAGATTTTGTCCTTTTTTTGTCTTCACTCTTTCTCCCCCTTTCTCTTCCTCCTCAAACCTTAGCTGCCTACTCTCAACTTCATCTTCCACCTTGCCGCTCTGTCCTGCAAACGCCTTTCTTTCTCGTATTCTTCCATGAATTATGAAGGTGACTATCAAAGTGGGTCTTTCCATAATCTGCTAGTTGATTCCTTTGGAGATGATGAGTTCAATACACATGAAACTTAATTAAATCGTGTTACCTCTTTAGTTCCTAACTTCATGCCTCAAAAATGATGGGATGCACAGTAGAGGGAGCATCGTGCTATCCTCAACACACCTGCCCTTTTTCTAATGAACCTGGTTGTGAGCTTTTAAATAAGACGCCTCGACACATCTTGCTACTAGTATAGTGGGTCCAGTGCAGGACGTCCTTCCTATCCAACTAGTCAAGACCAATGTGTATATGCTTTGGAAATCATGTGGCTTGTGTAAAAAATTTTATACTTTAGGTTTAAGTCAGTTGGTCAAATGAACGAGGTTTTAGCTACTGGAAAAATTGTGATTGATGGCTTAAAGAAGATTATCAAGCCATGGTCTTTTACCACTGAAGAAATGCCTAAGTTTGGATGGGTAACTTTGATCAATGTTCCTCATTCTTACTGTTCATATGTGGCTTGGTTTTCTTGGCTTTTTCGGTTGGCAAGGTTGCTTTCTTTGATGACTCTGCAGACTTCCTTAAACTTAATACAATAATACTGCGGCTAGAATGACTATCGAATTTGGCTTTAACTTAGCTAAGCCAGGGAAGGTATGAGTTCCATTGTTTGTTGATCATTACCTATCTGGTGTCCTTTTTTCCATGAATTATACATGCACTCTGATCTCTTTGGGTGCTCAAAGTCGATGCCTTTATAATCTATATGTATTTGATATCGAGCAGAAAAATTTACATGATTTCCTTAATGCTTTTCTCAAAATCTCTATTCTCATGACATTCATTTGATATTTGGAAAATTTTAAATTTTATGCTAACCAAAGTAAAACTGTGATGCTTAAATAAATTTTAAAACTGTGATGCTTAAACTTTTTCTTTTATTAGAAATGACAGGAACCAAACGAAGATGGAGGGGTGCCCTGTTTACGACTTTTTTGCATGCATATGGAGGAGAGGACAAGAAATGGGGTACGTACCACTTGTGTCCTGTTTTTGTCTTGTATTTTATGTTTCATAAAATCTGTTATGTGCAGATCGGTATGTTTTTGGATTTGATCTTGTGTTCTTGTAAAATTTATATATAAGTAACCTTGTGTTCTTGTAATCCTGTAGTTTGGTACAGAAACAAGAGACTATAGGATGAAAAACAAAATAAAATTGATTCATATCAGAATTTAATTCTACAAGTTGATCAATATTAAATAATAAGAAGTGAATATTGGATGATCAAGTAATTGGCATGGATTTTTTAAGTTTAAAAAAAAACATTGTTATCGAAAATATAGTATTTATTTCTCTTTCACCTGCAATTCTTAGAGGTTGGCATTAATGTCTCTTGTTTTTAAGATATACGATGGGAGAAGAGAAAAATGAAGAAGATAGTTGGATAGAGTAATCTTCAAGAACATTATCTTCACCTGTATTTGTTGAAGTAGTTGGGTACATTAAAACTGTCTTTTAATTTTCTTATCAGTAACAAGAGGATGAGTGATGGAATTGGAAGGACAAAATGGAAGTACATACAGCCACAGGTATATCAAGAAGAAGACGAGAGAGTATTGGTATGTTGCTCCTACTTTTTCATTTGTACAATAAGTATTGATAACTGGGGATAATATGTTTTTGAAACTAATAGGATGTACTCCCTCCGTTCCCACGTATTTTAAGGAACTTAAAAATCATTCATTTTAATTATGCATCTTAACAATATTGGCCGGAGCCCGGAGGGAGATAGGTGATTTACACTATGTCTGTAAAAAAGGTTTAAAAATTCAACAGCATGTTAATGTACTTGCAATGTACGGAGTACTACTCTACAACACACTCGTAGGAAGAAAAACAAGAAACAATAGGATGGAAAGTACAATAAAAAAATGAGTTGCCTATACAGCTGTGTAGCTGTATCTGAGCTAATGCGGACCCATGTACGACAAAAACTTACTGTAATAAATCTGTTTTTTTTTTTTTTTGTCAAGACTGTTATAAATCTGTTTCAATATACTACAAAACTCTTATTTTTAATTATGGACGTCTAATGGAAAACTTTATACAACTTTAATTTTTAATTTATGGACGTCTGATGGAAAACTTTGTTAAACACTCAAGTCAAATTTGCCCGACGGAGACAGTTATTTTTTTAAATACGAATAATAAGAGACAGTCAAGTGTTTGTAATAGGATATGAGGATTTATTTGTGGTGAGATTTAAGGAGTGCTTAAGGTGAGATTAGGCAACTGAACATTGGCCTGTTTGGCAACAATTTATTTAGGCAATTTAGAGCAAGTCCAAGAGTGTCCTAATAACTGCCTTATAAATATTATAAATTATAGTGTCCTAGTAACTTAGGACATTACTTTAAAACATGCACTCCAACAACAATCCTTATCCACATTCCTTATTATTAAAATAATAATATATTTTAGTAGGAAGGGGGGAAGTGGGAAAAGAAAGTGGAGGGAAAATTATTTTTTATTATTAAGAGTAAAATGAGGATTGTCTAGGACAACCTTATTTTTAAGGCAAAGTGATACATGTCCTAGCATTTTAAGGCATTTTTAGGACATTGTTGGATCATCATTTTTTATTAAATGCCTTATATTTTAACTTAAGACATCATTTTAGAACACTCTTGGACTTGCTCTTATATCTTATAAATTCTTAAGAGTTCCTATATGAGTTCTTAAGTGAGAATTTAAAAAATTTGACACAAAATAATACTTCAAAAGATTTTTACTTGTTCCCTAATATACTAGGAACTTCTAACCATTCCCTATTAATGAGGATCCTTTGGAGCAAATCCAACAGTTTCCTAACATATTACTTATAATTTATAAATATAATAAAATATTCAACTTCTATGAATTTAGGACATTGTACTATATATCTACTGGAACAAGCTTTCTTATAATTGACCCTTATAATTATTAAATAATAAAGAAAAGGAGGGAAGCAAGAACAAAAAGAGGAAAATAATTGGAAAAAGGAGGAAAAATAAAATTTTATTGATAAAAGTGAAATAGGTGAGTCTTAAAGATAAGAGATGCCATGATACTCTTAATTTTTCTTGTTGGAGCACAATTTTAGACCTAATTCCTTATAATTTAGGTTAGGAGATCATAAAAGGGATCAGTTGGACTTGCTCTTAGCCACTCTTAACTTCATTTATATCAATAAAAAAATTATTTCCCTCCATTTCTCTACTACTTTCCCAAATTTATTCCCTAATTAATTTCAAATTTATTATTATAATAATAATAAAGAATGAATATATGGATGGTTGTTGGAGTTGCTATACATTTAAAGTTCCTAAACCACTAAGAATCTTTATTTAAAAGCATTATTTGCCATTTCCTCATATTTTAGAAGGAAAAAAAATAATTTTTTAATTTTTAGTGAAAAGTATTTAGTTAATAATATATGTTAAATAATTTAGCAAAATAAATAAATAAATTAGATCAAAATTTATTCTTGAACCGAATTTACGAATAAACTCGATCCCATACGATACCACGAAGATGAATAATAAAGACACAAAAGTAAAATAGTTATCTAAATGTAAGGAAGTATTTTATGCTACCTAAAATTTTAGGTAAGGACGAGGAGGGTTAATCCCTAAATTTGTTTGTGTGACATAGGGATGGCAACGGGTCGGGTTTTGTAAAATCCAAATCCAAATTCAAATATTTTCGGGTTTTAAAAATAAATCCATATTCATATCCAAATCCAAAACTCAATATCCAAATCCAAATCCGTCGGGTTTCGGATCGGATCGGATTTTTTTCGGGTTTTCAAAATTAAAAATAGTGTAAGTATAGAAACACCGCTACATGTAAACAACATTAATAATGTTTATAGCATGATTAAATAGTCAAATATAACGTATTATACGGATTGACTTATTGAGTAAAATCTGAAATATGTTAAATTAATAATCCTTAGTATACCAACACAAATGAAAAATTTATGTAAAATAAAGAAATTTGCATCATAAATATATTAATAAAATTTGATGTTGTGAAAGAGAAGACTAATCACTAAATTATTATTGACTATTTTTAATCAAATAAATAATTTATGTCTTATATTTGAAATATTATATAAAATAATTATAAATTATCATATTATATATAATTGTTAAAATGTTTTATTAAAATTGAATTTGAAAGACATGTATAATGTTTTATTAAAATGTATATTAAAATGTATAATATGTTATATAAAAAATAAAGTGTGTTTCTGTGTGTGTGTGTATATATATAATTATGAGGGGACGATATGATTGGTTGGAATAAAGTAAAGTAAAGTAATGATTAAAGGTGATGTGGGTGAATTGCTTTTACCGTTGGTAAAAGTGTGAGTTGACATAAAGAGGACTTGATGTTTAACCGAGGGTTAAATGTTTTTAACCTGGGTTAAAGTAAAGATGCTTTAACCTTCGTTAAATGTTTTCTACCCAACATAAAATCATTTTAACATATATTTGGAAATCACATAATCCCCTTCCGAAATTAAATATTCCTGCGTCTTGGTCGTTCATAATTTTAGGGTTTAGGGTTTTTAAAAAAATGTAAATGAAAATATTAAACATATACTTTTTCTGAATGTAAAAATTGTAATAAAAATTATGGGATAATTTTTAAAATTTAATTTCGACTAATTCGGAATAAGAAGGGGGGGACAATTTTCTGCTGGGCGGCCCCCACATGTCGGCCCTCAGTAATATTATATGAGGGCCTCCCCTCCTCCAAGCAACTCATATGTATTGTACTCCAATACTCCAATACAAGGGATAGAAGTTTGAGCTCTCAACTGGAGTACACCCCTATTTACGAAAATGCCACTCCCACAAAAACGTTACCGTTTACAAGCTAAAAACATCTTAACATTTCCACGTTGCTCCTTGACCAAAGATGAGGCACTCGAGCAGCTGAGATCCATTTCTTGTCCGTCAAACAAGAAATTCATTCGGGTTGCTAGGGAATTACATGAAGATGGGGAACCCCATCTACACGTGCTTATCCAGTTTGAAGGCAAGGCGCAATTTACAAATCCCAGGCACTTCGATCTTCGACATCCGTCGGATTCCCATGTGTTCCATCCCAATGTGCAAGGGCCTAAGTCGCTCGGATATCAACGAGTACATTGCGAACGATGGTGATTTCTGCGATTGGGGTGAGTTCCAAAAGGATAGACGTTCTGGAAAGAAATGGGCACAGAATGCAATAGACGATTACGATGAAGCCCTAAACACGGATAACAAAGCTGAAGTCCTTGCCACATTGCGGGCAAGAAACCCGAGGGATTTCGTGCTGCAATACCATAACATCAGCGCCAATCTTGATCTGATATTTCAGGTCCCAGTGCCGCCATTCGTATGCCCATTCGAACCCGGGTCGTTTACCAACGTCCCCCAACAGATATTGGACTGGGCTCATAATAATGTTGTTGGGCCAGCTACGCGGCCGTATAGGCCCAAAAGTATTGTCATTGAAGGGGATAGTCGAACAGGGAAAACGTTGTGGGCTCGATCTCTTGGGCCTCACAATTATTTGTGTGGCCATCTGGACCTCAACCCACGAATATTCTCAAACAATGCCTGGTTCAATGTAATTGATGATGTGGACCCCCATTATCTGAAACATTTCAAAGAATTCATGGGGGCCCAAAGAAAGTGGCAGTCCAATACCAAATATGGCAAGCCGATAATAATAACGGGTGGGATCCCCACAATCTTCCTCTGCAATCCTGGACCCAAATCAAGCTATAAAGACTTCTTGGAAGAGGAAAATAATCATGAGCTGAAAAGGTGGGCAGTACATAATGCAGAGTTCCACTCCCTCACAATTCCATTATTCGGACACAGTTCTTCGCACCCCACCCGACATCAAGAAGATACACAGGAGTGCGAAGAGGTCGAAGAACAGGAGGCGGCGATTTGACATCAGCTGTGGCTGTTCGGTGTACGTGAACCTCACCTGCCGCAACCATGGATTCACGCACCGGGGCGTCCATCATTGCATCTCAAGCGTAGAGTGGCGCATACGTATGGGAGGTCAAGAATCCCCTCTATTTCAAGATCGTCAAGCACCTCAAGAGGCCTTGCTTGACGAATCACGACATAATCCACTTCCAGGTCAGGTTCAACCACAACCTCAGGAACGCGCAATCTAGTTAACAAGGAATAGAGGGAAAACGTGGTTGAACCTCAGGAAGACATCTTATTGTAAATTAAAATGTTCTCAAGAAATATTTCAATTCATTATATCTTTATCTTTATTTTATTTAAATTAGCAATACGAAAAGTTAGAGCGAAGTATAAAACGCTCATAAATATTTGTGGAACTTTTATATATTTTGATTGTTTAATACACATATGTGAAGTATATGTAATATAGATAACTTGCTTAATATAAATAAATTTTGAGACAAAGTTATATTTTAAATTATTGGAAATAATATTGGACGTTATAACTTTATTCCCATTATTATTATTTTGTTTTAGGAATCGTTCTGAAAACTAGAAAATAAAGTACATTCCTTATTAAAAAAACTTTAATATATATAACTCAATAACTCATTTAATAATTTCCATTTTTTTTAACACGTATATGACAAATTTGATTTGGTTTGTAATCATAACACCATAATATGTGTTGCACACAAACGGAAAGTGGCTTGCTGTTACATAACTCACATGGGCTTGGATCTACTACATTTGTAGTAATTTCCACTGACAGATGTAAGCCTGTAATCGATAAAAAATAAACTTAGATATTAAGTATTACTCCAATACTACAATATACAGCGTTCACCAATCACTATAGATAAAAGAAAACCTAAAAAGAATAGTCAACAAGAAAACTTCGGTTTAATGCAATTGTAATGTACCTTCATTAATTAGATAATAAAAAATAAAAATAAAACTAATAAAATATATAAGTAAAACAAAACAAAAAGTTTTTTACCTCCGCCGAAGAACAAGTACAAAATTCAATTTGTTTAGCGGCTTCAATAACATCGGACCACGTTAGTCTTCGCCAACCATCATTAAGTGCAGTTTCTGTGTTGTAGCGGTTAGCGATCCAATCCCATAAATCAGGGCATTGCCAACTTATATGTCTCCGTACAATCACGTTTCGACATCCGTCATAAAACAATCTTGTAAATACATCGAGTTCTGCTTCATTCAAATGAATCATGTTAAAAGCGGAGGAGAGTTTGACAGATAGAGAAAAGAGGAGAGTTTGACAGAGAGAGGAGAGTGTAGGTTCTGTTGCTAGAGAGTGTAGTTTGTAAAATCCAAATCTTTTACATATATATATTTTTATTGTTATTGAACTGGACTATGCCAAGCGCACTTGGATGGATTTTATAATGACAAGAATTGATTAAATTAAAAGCAAATCGGCATCGGACACTCGACACTCGGACATGAACGCTCGGACTTGGACACTTATTTTAAGCGTAAAACATGTATATTTTTCAAAATATTGTCGAGTCTGATACTTGGACACGTACCTATGTCGGACACTTATAGCCGAGTCCGAGTAACATAGCTTGGGTATACTACATTTGTACTCCCTCCGGTCCATTATATAAGCAGTTTGACTTTTCTGCATGTAATTTTAGGTGCTTTGATTACATAGCAAAAATTATTATTTTTTAAAATTTCTTTTTCTAAATAAAAATATTATACTTTTATTCAAAAAAAGAAAAATAAATAAATTTTAACATATAGTCAAAGCATCTAAAGTTACGTGCAAAAAATTCTAATGCCTTATATAATGGACCGGAGGGACTACTAATTTCCCCTGAAAACTATTATTTATAAAATAAACTTAGATATTGAGTATTACATATAAAATAGCAAAATGTTAACCACTTGGGATTGAAAGTAACGATTTTTATTTTCTTCTTAGTTATTAATTGTGGTTGTGCCCCTTTAAATGTCAATTTTATTGTGGGCATTTATTGATCTAAATTTTATGTGTTATGTGTTAGTTTACTAAAATAAAAAAAAAACCAACAAAAATATTAGTGTATAAATTTTCAGTACGTTTTTATTCGGCTTTCATTTTTAATTGGAAGCATAAATCAAATCCCCTGTTTTAGTTTTAATCGAACCACAAACCCAGCTTTGCCTTCTTTTTCGAATTAATCTCCCCTTTCTTCTTCTTCGAGTTAATCCCCCTCTCCTCATCTCCTTTTTCTTTTCGAACCCAGCACTAAACCTTCTCCCCATCTTTCTTCTCCAATTCTCACACACTAAACCCCTTTCACTTTGAGTTGTAATCCCTTTCTCAGTTTAGTTAGATTAATTCAAATTTTTTGTTTGCTGGCAGCTGATTTGACTCGCTTGTTCTTTGAGTTTTTGTTGTGTTTTTGCAAGTTTTTGCTAAGTTTTAATAACCAAGTAGACTTGGTTCTTCATCTATTTAGTTCGCAAGTTACATTTTTGAGTCGTTCTGATTTGGTTTTGTCTGGATTATGGATTTCGTTGCTGTCTGTTATGGATTGTGGGTTATGGGTGTTTCTGCTATTTGTATGTTAATTTTGCGACTGGGTTTGGACTGAGTTTTCTGTTGTGTTGTGAAGGCTTTCTACAACGCCTTCGATTTTACGTATTTATACGGAGGAATTGTCCGTGACGAGGAAAGAACTGCGTTTGCATTTTGATTTATACGTTGCGATTGGTGTTTCAAATATCCTTGTTAGATTATTTGAAATGTTATGGAACTGCATAATGAAATCTCGTGGTGCGAGTTCCTTGAGTGTATCGAGAGCCAACTGAGTATTACCAGTATTGAGGGACTTTGCATAGGCCTCGTTAGCATCTTTCATTGCATGATAACCCGGTTTTGAATCACGCTGAAACACTCCCCAATCGACGTAATCTCCCCCCTTCTCGATGTATTTCCTAACATCCAAATTGGACTTAGCACCTTGCATGTTTGGATGGAACTGGGTTGATGACGATGGGTGGGTTATGTCAAAATGGCGTGGATTGTAATATTGAACCCTTCCCTCGAACTGAATTAAAACATGTAAATGGGATTCTCCATCAGCATGAATTTCTCTTGAAACCCTCACGAATTTCTTGTTAGACGCACAAGAAATGTTTTTAATAATCTCTATCGCTGTTTCCTTGGCTATGGAACAGCGAGAATTTGTACGGAATATGTTTTTTGCATATAATTTGAAAGATCTGGGTTGGCGTGGCATTTTTGTAATTTCAAGTGGAACACTCTAGGTGGAACACTCAAAGACTTGGCACAGAAGTTGTGTTCCATAGTGTCACATTTATAGTAGTGGTGTCTATAAGTGATACTTGCAGAGGAAGACGCGTTTTCAAAAAGCAAAAGGGCACGTGCAGATGTCGGGGCACGTGTCAGACTACTGTTACAATTACTCCAAGCATATTCACATTTTTAGAACTGTACACACCTGAAACAGGTGGGCATTTATCAAGCTTATAGGTGAGTGTATAGTAATTGTTTCGATCTTTAGGATCCTGTCTTGGATCAACAACCCTATAGTTTGGATCAGGAAGAAACAAGGGAAATGATTTCAAGATATTTTCTATTTCCTTACTGTATGATGATTGATCTATATCACTCAAATTGAATGTACCCTTATTGATAATTCTAATAGAAGCCATTTGAGTGAGAATGGAGGAATTGCCTATTAATTTGTAACAAAATTTAATCTATCAATTGGCAGACGTATACGTCTTGGAAATTCAACCAGTAACGAACAAACCAACAATTTAAACAAAACGAGAACTCAATCAACAAACAAGCACAAACAAGCAGCAACGAAACTCCTACAAACAATAGTGAACAGAACAAACAATAGATTCGGGGACTCGCGACAACCAATCCATTGCAAACCCAGAACAAGCAAACAAACAGAAACCAACAAACCACGGGGAACAATGAACCTTAAACTAAATCAAGTAAACTAAATCAAGTAGCAAAATCAACACAACAGAAAACTCAGTCCAAACCCAGTCGCAAAATTAACATACAAACAGTAGAAACACCTACAACCCACAATCCATAACAGACAGCAACGAACTCTATAATCCAGACAAAACCAAATCAGAACGACTCAAAAATGCAACTTGCGAACTAAATAGATGAAGAACCAAGTCTACTCGGTTATTAAAGCTCAGCAAAAACTTGCAAAAACACAAATCGGTTGTCAACAAACAAAAAATTCGAATTAATCTAACAACTAAACTGAGAAAGTGATTACGACTCAAAGTGAAAGGGGTTTAGTGTGTGAGAATTGGAGAAGAAAGAGGGGGAGAAGGTTTAGTGCTGGGTTCGAAAAGAAGAAAGGAGATGAGGAGAGGGGGATTAACTCGAAGAAGAAGAAAGGGGGGATTAATTCGAAAAAGAAGGCAAAGCTGGGTTTGTGGTTCGATTCCAATATGACCGTTCAGATTGCTCACTATTGGGCCAAATAGTGATCGCACATGGGGCGAACAGTTCCTTTTTTGTGTGAAAAGACCTCTCTGTCCCTTGACTTTTTTACTGTTATCCAATATCCAGAGGCATTTTGGTCCATTTTGGGTTTACTCCAGTTGACCCAGTTTCATTGTGAAATGAGTACATTTTCTGAATGTAGAAACCCCAACAAAAATTATGGTATAATTTTCCTAATTTAATTCCCATTATTTCGTACTAAACCAGGAGGGGGGGACAAATTTCCGTTGCGCGGACCCCACATGTCGGCCGGCCGGGTCGGCCCTCAGTAATATTAATGATGGCCTCCCCTTGTCCAAGCCACCTCTATATATTCACCTCTAATACTCCAATACAAGGGACACAGTTGAAATCCCAATTGGAGTAAACCATTTATTTACAAAAATGCCACTCCCTCAAAAACGTTTCAGATTGCAAGCCAAAAACATTTTCTTGACATTTCCCAGGTGCTCATTGTCTAAGGAGGAGGCACTTGAGCAACTCCGAGCCATTTCATGTCCGTCCAACAAGAAGTTCATTAGGGTGGCTAGGGAATTACACGAGGATGGCGAACCCCATCTACACGTGCTAATTCAGTTCGAAGGGAAGGCTCAGTTTACGAATTATAGGCACTTCGACCTTCGACATCCGTCGAGTTCCCACATGTTCCATCCAAATATGCAAGGGGCTAAGTCCAGTCAGGATATCAACGACTACATAGCCAAGGATGGAGATTTTTCTGACTGGGGCGAATTCAAGAAGGATGGACGCTCTGGGAAAAAATGGGCGAAGAACCCCAACGACGCTTACGACGAGGCGTTGAAGACGAACAATAAGGCAGATGCCCTTGCCATATTGAGAGAGAAGGCTCCCCGAGATTACATGGCGCAATACCACAACCTTAGTTCAAACCTGGATCGCATATTCCACGTCCCCGAGCCACCGTTCGTGAGCCCATTCGAGTCTGGGTCGTTCAGCAATGTCCCCCAAGATATTTTGGAATGGAAGCAGATTAATGTGTGCGAGCCCGCTGCGCGGCCATACAGGCCCAAGAGGCCCAAGAGTATTGTCATAGAAGGGGAGAGTCGGACTGGTAAAACGTTGTGGGCTAGATCCCTTGGGCCTCACAATTACTTGTGCGGCCACCTGGACCTCAACCCACGCATCTTTTCAAATGAGGCCTGGTATAACGTGATTGACGATGTGGACCCCCATTACGTAAAACACTTCAAAGAGTTCATGGGGGCCCAAAGGAGGTGGCAGTCCAATACAAAATATGGAAAGCCCATGATTATAACTGGTGGGATCCCCACAATCTTCCTCTGCAATTCTGAGCCAAAATCCAGCTATAAAGCCTTCCTGGACGAGGAGTGCAATATTGCATTAAAGAGGTGGGCAACACATAATGCGGAGTTCCACAACCTCACCATTCCACTATTCGGAGAGAGTGCTTCGCACCCCACCGTCAATCAAGAAGCAACACAGGCAAGCCAAGAAGGCGAGCAACCGGAGGAAGCGACTTGACCTCCGTTGCGGGTGCACGGTGCTTATTAACCTGGACTGCCGGAGATATGGATTCACGCACAGGGGCGTCCATCACTGCATTTCAGGCGCAGAGTGGCGTGTTCGTATGGGAGATCAAGAACCCCATACACTTCAGGGTGATGAAGCATCTGCCTGAAGTAAATGGTTTACTTCAGTTGGGATTTCAACTGTGTCCCTTGTATTGGAGTATTAGAGGTGAATATATAGAGGTGGCTTGGACAAGGGGAGGCCATCATTAATATTACTGAGGGCCGACCCGGCCGGCCGACATGTGGGGTCCGCGCAACGGAAATTTGTCCCCCCCTCCTGGTTTAGTACGAAATAATGGGAATTAAATTAGGAAAATTATACCATAATTTTTGTTGGGGTTTCTACATTCAGAAAATGTACTCATTTCACAATGAAATTGGGTCAACTGGAGTAAACCCAAAATGGACCAAAATGCCCCTGGATATTGGATAACAGTAAAAAAGTCAAGGGACAGAGAGGTCTTTTCACACAAAAAAGGAACTGTTCGCCCCATGTGCGGTCACTATTTGGCCCAATAGTGAGCAATCTGAACGGTCATATTGGAATCGAACCACAAACCCAGCTTTGCCTTCTTTTTCGAATTAATCCCCCCTTTCTTCTTCTTCGAGTTAATCCCCCTCTCCTCATCTCCTTTCTTCTTTTCGAACCCAGCACTAAACCTTCTCCCCCTCTTTCTTCTCCAATTCTCACACACTAAACCCCTTTCACTTTGAGTCGTAATCCCTTTCTCAGTTTAGTTAGATTAATTCGAATTTTTTGTTTGTTGACAACCGATTTGACTCGCTTGTTCTTTGAGTTTTTGTTGTGTTTTTGCAAGTTTTTGCTGAGCTTTATAACCGAGTAGACTTGGTTCTTCATCTATTTAGTTCGCAAGTTGCATTTTTGAGTCGTTCTGATTTGGTTTTGTTTGGATTATAGAGTTCGTTGCTGTCTGTTATGGATTGTGGGTTGTAGGTGTTTCTACTGTTTGTATGTTAATTTTGCGACTGGGTTTGGACTGAGTTTTCTGTTGTGTTGATTTTGCTACTTGATTTAGTTTAAGGTTCATTGTTCCCCGTGGTTTGTTGGTTTCTGTTTGTTTGCTTGTTCTGGGTTTGCAATGGATTGGTTGTCGCGAGTCCCCGAATCTATTGTTTGTTCTGTTCACTATTGTTTGTAGGAGTTTCGTTGCTGCTTGTTTGTGCTTGTTTGTTGATTGGGTTCTCGTTTTGTTTAAATTGTTGGTTTGTTCGTTACTGGTTGAATTTCCAAGACGTATACGTCTGCCAATTGATAGATTAAATTTTGTTACAAATTAATAGGCAATTCCTCCATTCTCACTCAAATGGCTTCTATTAGAATTATCAATAAGGGTACATTCAATTTGAGTGATATAGATCAATCATCATACAGTATTTGAAAATATCTTGAAATCATTTCCCTTGTTTCTTCCTGATCCAAACTATAGGGTTGTTGATCCAAGACAGGATCCTAAAGATCGAAACAATTACTATACACTCACCTATAAGCTTGATAAATGCCCACCTGTTTCAGGTGTGTACAGTTCTAAAAATGTGAATATGCTTGGGGTAATTGTAACAGTAGTCTGACACGTGCCCCGACATCTGCACGTGCCCTTTTGCTTTTTGAAAACGCGTCTTCCTCTGCAAGTATCACTTATAGACACCACTACTATAAATGTGACACTATGGAACACAACTTCTGTGCCAAGTCTTTGAGTGTTCCACCTAGAGTGTTCCACTTGAAATTACAAAAATGCCACGCCAACCCAGATCTTTCAAATTATATGCAAAAAACATATTCCGTACATATTCTCGCTGTTCCATAGCCAAGGAAACAACGATAGAGATTATTAAAAACATTTCTTGTGCGTCTAACAAGAAATTCGTGAGGGTTTCAAGAGAAATTCATGCTGATGGAGAATCCCATTTACATGTTTTAAGGTTAAAAAAAGAAAGTTCTGAAAAATGTGAAATGAGTACATTTTCTGAATGTAGAAACCCCAACAAAAATTATGGTATAATTTTCCTAATTTAATTCCCATTATTTCGTACTAAACCAGGAGGGGGGACAAATTTCCGCTGCGCGGACCCCACATGTCGGCCGGCCGGGTCGGCCCTCAGTAATATTAATGAGGGCCTCTCCTTGTCCAAGCCACCTCTATATATTCACCTCTAATACTCCAATACAAGGGACACAGTTGAAATCCCAATTGGAGTAAATCATTTATTTACAAAAATGCCACTCCCTAAAAAACGTTTCAGATTGCAAGCCAAGAACATTTTCTTGACATTTCCCAGGTGCTCATTGTCTAAGGAGGAGGCACTTGAGCAACTCCGAGCCATTTCATGTCCGTCCAACAAGAAGTTCATTAGGGTGGCTAGGGAATTACACGAGGATGGCGAACCCCATCTACACGTGCTAATTCAGTTCGAAGGGAAGGCTCAGTTTACGAATTATAGGCACTTCGACCTTCGACATCCGTCGAGTTCCCACATGTTCCATCCAAATATGCAAGGGGCTAAGTCCAGTCAGGATATCAACGACTACATAGCCAAGGATGGAGATTTTTCTGACTGGGGCGAATTCAAGAAGGATGGACGCTCTGGGAAAAATGGGCGAAGAACCCCAACAACGCTTACGACGAGGCGTTGAAGACGAACAATAAGGCAGATGCCCTTGCCATTTTGAGAGAGAAGGCTCCCCGAGATTACATGGCGCAATACCACAACCTTAGTTCAAACCTGGATCGCATATTCCACGTCCCCGAGCCACCGTTCGTGAGCCCATTCGAGTCTGGGTCGTTCAGCAATGTCCCCCAAGATATTTTGGAATGGAAGCAGATTAATGTGTGCGAGCCCGCTGCGCGGCCATACAGGCCCAAGAGTATTGTCATAGAAGGGGAGAGTCGGACTGGTAAAACGTTGTGGGCTAGATCCCTTGGGCCTCACAATTACTTGTGCGGCCACCTGGACCTCAACCCACGCATCTTTTCAAATGAGGCCTGGTATAACGTGATTGACGATGTGGACCCCCATTACGTAAAACACTTCAAAGAGTTCATGGGGGCCCAAAGGAGGTGACAGTCCAATACAAAATATGGAAAGCCCATGATTATAACTGGTGGGATCCCCACAATCTTCCTCTGCAATTCTGAGCTAAAATCCAGCTATAAAGCCTTCCTGACGAGGAGTGCAATATTGCATTAAAGAGGTGGGCAACACATAATGCGGAGTTCCACAACCTCACCATTCCACTATTCGGAGAGAGTGCTTCGCACCCCACCGTCAATCAAGAAGCAACACAGGCAAGCCAAGAAGGCGAGCAACCGGAGGAAGCGACTTGACCTCCGTTGCGGGTGCATGGTGCTTATTAACCTGGACTGCCGGAGAGATGGATTCACGCACAGGGGCGTCCATCACTGCGTTTCAGGCGCAGAGTGGCGTGTTCATATGGGAGATCAAGAACCCCATACACTTCAGGGTGATCAAGCATTTGCACAGACCGTTCCTCAAGGAACACGACGTGATCAACTTCCAGCTCCGGTTCAATCACAACCTACGCAAGGAGCTGGGGATCCACAAGTGTTTCCTGGACTTCACCCTATGGACGACGCTACGTCCTCAGACTTGGAGTTTCTTGAGGGTGGGTCTGTGCAGATGCTTCATCACCCTGAAGTGTATGGGGTTCTTGATCTCCCATACGAACACGCCACTCTGCGCCTGGTACGCTGTGATGGACGCCCCCTGTGCGTGAATCCATCTCTCCGGCAGTCCAGGTTAATAAGCACCGTGCACCCGCAACGGAGGTCAAGTCGCTTCCTCCGGTTGCTCGCCTTCTTGGCTTGCCTGTGTTGCTTCTTGATTGACGGTGGGGTGCGAAGCACTCTCTCCGAATAGTGGAATGGTGAGGTTGTGGAACTCCGCATTATGTGTTGCCCACCTCTTTAATGCAATATTGCACTCCTCGTCCAGGAAGGCTTTATAGCTGGATTTTGGCTCAAAATTGCAGAGGAAGATTGTGGGGATCCCACCAGTTATAATCATGGGCTTTCCATATTTTGTATTGGACTGCCACCTCCTTTGGGCCCCCATGAACTCTTTGAAGTGTTTGAGGGGTCAGGGGTCGGTATTCGATCTGACAATGATCGATCTTCATGCACTTCCCTCTGATCTTGTTGAGAGTCAAATCCTTGAAGCTGGGAAACGACATCTTGATGTTCTGGGTCGCGTTGGACAATCGGTACTCGTTACGACGGGATTTGTGATACTTGTTATCGTACTGGGCTTCCATCCCCCTAATTCACAAGAACCTTTCAATTATATTAGCGAGAAGGGAATCTGGTGGAGTTGGAATTAACCTAACCAGCTGGTAATCTGGTGGTTGTGATCCACACTATAAAGTGTGTGTCTCATCATAATTTTCAATCCAACGGTCCCCTTGTATTGGAGTACATCCAATATGACCGTTCAGATTGCTCACTATTGGGCCAAATAGTGACCGCACATGGGGCGAACAGTTCCTTTTTTGTGTGAAAAGACCTCTCTGTCCCTTGACTTTTTTACTGTTATTCAATATCCAGGGGCATTTTGGTCCATTTTGGGTTTACTCCGATTGACCCAGTTTCATTGTAGCTACAGGATTGGAGTATTGGAGTACATTTTGTCCTCTTCCCCCCTATTGGAGTAACGCTCCTGTTCTCACGAGGCTGAACATCGACCTAATTCACAAGAACCTTTCAATTAGATTACCGAGAAGGGAATCTGGTGGAGTTGGAATTAACCTAACCAGCTTGTAATCTGGTGGTTGTGATCCACACTATAAAGTGTGTGTCTCATCATAATTTTCAATCCAACGGTTCCCTTATATTGGAGTACATCCAATATGACCGTTCAGATTGCTCACTATTGGGCCAAATAGTGACCGCACATGGGACCCGGCCGGCCGACATGTGGGGTCCGCGCAGCGGAAATTTGTTCCCCCCTCCTGGTTTAGTACGAAATAATGGGAATTAAATTAGGAAAATTATACCATAATTTTTGTTGGGGTTTCTACATTCAGAAAATAACTAAAACAGGGGATTTGATTTATGTTCGAATTAAAAATGAAAGCCGAATAAAAACGTACTGAAAATTTATACACTAATATTTTTGTTGGTTTTTTTTAGTAAACTAACACTTCGGTCAATCACCAAAGGCGGGGTGGACCACTGTGGACGAGAGCCCCGACCTCGATTCTTTTGCATAGTCCGGGGGCCGGCCGCGGCGGAGCAGCGGGGCATAGCGGCGCCCTTGCCTGGCGCCATTCCCAGCAGACGGGCGGGGCGTGCCTGAATTCAGACCATACCAAACTCTTCTTTGTTGGAGCTGCTCCCGCGCACGCTGACCGAAAGATCGTACGTAGAGATCTTCGTACCGTGGAGGGAGTCTCCATCGAGCTTTTCTAGGATTCCTTATCACGCCACGCACGGAGATCTTTCCATTGATAGATAAGGGGGCTCCCCCCTTGAACAGACTCTTAAAAGTTGCTACCTACTTATACGGATAAAATTTAGATCAATAAATGCCCACAATAAAATTGAGATTTAAAGGGGCACAACCACAATTAATAACTAAGAAGAAAATAAAAATCGTTACTTTCAATCCCAAGTGGTTAACATTTTGCTATTTTATATGTAATACTCAATATCTAAGTTTATTTTATAAATAATAGTTTTCAGGGGAAATTAGTAGTCCCTCTGGTCCATTATATAAGGCATTAGAATTTTTTGCACGTAACTTTAGATGCTTTGACTATATGTTAAAATTTATTTATTTTTCTTTTTTTGAATAAAAATAAAATATTTTTATTTAGAAAAAGAAATTTTAAAAAATAATAATTTTTGCTATGTAATCAAAGCACCTAAAATTACATGCAGAAAAGTCAAACTGCTTATATAATGGACCGGAGGGAGTACAAATGTTGTAGACCCAAGCTATGTTACTCTGACTCGGGTATAAGTGTCCGACATGGGTACGTGTCCAAGTATCAGACTCGGCAACATTTTGAAAAATATACATGTTTTAGGCTTAAAATAAGTGTCCAAGTCCGAGTGTTCATGTTCGAGTGTCCGATGCCGATACTCCAAGATAAAATGAAGATAACATAGGACCCAAGCCCATGTAACAGGCCAAGCCACTTTGCGTTTGTGTGCAACACATATAAATATATAATGGTGTTATAATTACATACCAAATCCAATTTGTTATGTACGTGTAAAAAGAATTATTAAATGAGTTATGTATATTAAATTTTTTTTAATAAGGAATGTACTTTATTTTCTAGTTTTCAGAACGATTCCTAAAACATCATAATTATGGGAATAAAGTTATGAGAAAATGCCCAAAATGGCACAAAAATGGGGGTTGAATGTCCAAAATAGCACTTCTGGAAAAAGGTGCCCGCGCATGGCACATACATAACGCAACTAGCAGTTGCGTTAGGGGGTAACGCATGTTATACATGCGTTACTCGTGTTATTTTAACACAACCCAACTGAAAAAACACAAAAAACGCATCAATCACTTGCGTTTTGGGTGTAACGCAAGTGCGTGATGCGTTACACCCATAACGCATCACGCACTTGCGTTACACCCAAAACGCAAGTGATTGATGCGTTTTTTGTGTTTTTTCAGCTGGGGAATGAACAAATAACACGAGTAACGCATGTATCAAATGCGTTACCCCCCTAACGCATGTATCAGATGCGTTATGTATGTGCCATGCGCGGGCACACTCTCCAGAAAGTGCTATTTTGGACATTTTTCCTCAAAATTGTGCTATTTTGGCACTTCACCCTAAAGTTATAATGTCCAATATTACTTCCAATAATTAAAATATAATTTTGTCCCAAAATTTATTTTATATTAAACAAGTTATCTACATTACATATACTTCACATATGTGTATTAAACAATCAAAATGTATTAAAGTTCCACAAATATTACTTACGGGCGTTTTAATACTTCGCTCTAACTTTTTATATTGCTAATTAAAAGAAAAACGTAATGAATTGAAATAATTCTTGAAAACATTTTAATTTATAATAGGACGTCTTCAAGATAAGGAAAATGTGGATGTTGATTCAAAAAAAAATTGTGGGTGTACTTCACTATATTTTTTTTCTTTTTTATCAATGTATTATATGAAGCACAATAGAGTTTCAAGTTTATGTGGACGACATCATCCACATAAGTTTGAATTATTTCATTATATAAGTGATCTCTTGTAGATTTTTTCGTAAAAGACCTTGGTTCACTGGATTATCTTTTTAAGCATTTCAGTGTTAAATAAGGCTAATGCTATTCTCCTTGCATAATGACAATCTAAGTCTAATTCTAGATCCAAGAAAATCCATGCTTGTCAATTTAGTATTTGAAATCTACTAAACCGTATTTATACCACCACAACTAGGGGGAGAGCCACTCACAACTGAGAGAGGGGGGGGGGGGGGGGGGGGTGAGTGCACACCCTGAAATTTCGGATGATGCCTTTGTCTATTCATTATTTTGACTGTTTGACATATATAAATGATATATCATGTAGAAACTAGTGGTTTAATAAAATATTAACTTGTAGTTTAAATCAAGTTTCCCAAGTTATATAGGACCATTAATCATTAAAATGTTGAAATTTATACTTTTACTTGATTTTCTGTCCTATTCGTAAATAATACATAATACAAAACAAATATGATTTTGAAAACAACAGACATCACGCTTGAATTTTTTGGTTAATTTTGAATAGGAAATACCTCATTGTACATATTAAGTTAATTATTACATGGAACGGTGAAGAGAATTTTGCCCTCACCCACTTTGAATGTTGGCTCCACCACTGTATACAACCAACTAGAATAATTCACACAACTAACAATAGGCCTCTGAATGATCATGATCGTAAGTGTACAACGTAAATTTAATTAAATGTTTCGATGTGGCACATGAAATGAGAGTTGAATACATGAATTGTGTTTTTTTAGGCTGGCCAACAGCTGTCGGATTGACTGATTTGCTTCCTAGAGCTTTTCTCTCAGGCCCTATGTTGAGTAAGTTTCAACCTGATATCATTTCTTGTTCATAAAGTTAATGAGTTCCGGATCTTGAGGTAGTTTATTTTATTGTGTAATCCAGTTCATTAACTTAATTATTAATTTCAGGTACTTGGCAGCAGACGAGTGTCAGGGGCTGTTTGTCAATTTTGGAACGATCAAGCCCAAGTATGATTAAATTTGATTTCTGTCTGGTCTTCACTATTTATGTTTATTATACTGTTTTGATAACTATTTATGGTTGTTTTATTTTCTTTCTAGGTTGTAAGGATGGGATTTACTCAGCTTCACGCCAAATGTTCCGTATAATGCATTCTGTTTTTTGGCGATGAGTGATTTGTGTTTTGGCAGGTGTGTTAATAACTGTCTTTTTGGTACGTTATAATTACTTTAATATATTAGTTTTGTATACATAATGCAGTTTGCACGTGTTCCCGATAACGGCCCATTTAAAATTACACCCAATTCCTGAATAGAATTTGGAAATCTCTAAATTTTTCTTCTTTTTGATATCTTAGTTTAGCTGACAACAACCATCATTTGGGGTGCTTATAATGGCTTCTTTATTACCACAAATTTTTGTTTTTATTTCGAGCTAATTGCAGTTTGCCCAAATTCGGGTAAAAAATCAGATTAGTACAATACTTTCAAACTTATCTTCTTGGCATATTTATACTCTCATTTCATTCCACTTCTTATCATTTTTGCCAAGTTATTGTGTTCCCCTTCACCCTTCCCGTCAACATTTACCAACTTTGTTTACGAATAGTTTGCAAATTGCGATTCACCTCTAATAATATAGTGTAATATATATTAGCAAGATGCAAATGGCATGCTATGCTTGAGGATTTTATAGACGTGTCATGTATTTGTATTTCGCGCTGTTACTTTTATAGACGTGTCATGTATTTGTATTTCGCGCTGTTACTTTGGTATATTGTATTTCTGTGTTTCGAGTCTCATAGGTCTGAACTAAAAGAAATTGTGTTGTTTCATGTATAAGTATAACGCTAAATCGTATCTTATTTTCGTGTCATGCATAATATAAAAATATTGTAATACTACAAATTCATGAAAAACACTTTTGTTAATATAGTATTACTGTTTTAGGTTTTCAAATGCTTCTATTATCAAAGTTTTTGTTTTTTAGCTTTATTACTAATTAATCACAAAAGTGTGAATATTATGTAAAAATATATAAATAAGATTGCATTTTTAAAAGAATACATAAATATGTTTATTATTCCTAGTATGATGTCATGTACCTGAAATGAAAACTTGAGGACAACACTAAATTTGTAGTGTATATTCGTATACCGAAATCCAAACTCAAATATCAAGTTTTCATCTCGTATTCATGTTTTATGTAGTGTACAAAATAATAGATCCAATTTTCTTCCTCGCTATATGCAATAGCACAACAATAGTTTCTTACCTTGAACTCCCTCAAAACATTCTGCTGTTCATCTGCTTTAGAAAAATTGACCATATTTTGTCAACATGTGATGCCAAACCTTGTAAATTTTTGGATTTTTAAGAATGGGTAAATATCCTTATTTTTGCTTAATGGGTAAATATCCTTTTTAACAGTTCTACAATAGATGATGCCAAAAAAAAAAAAACGAATGTCGGGAAAGTTGTCCATTGTAACCAACTGTATACCCATATGGATACCCCCTACCCCCTACCCAGCTTGTCAAAAGGCTAGTGTTCAATACTAAGCACGCATGCCATACCGTATATACATACTATGGTGGTCTGAAAAAGTGAATGCACTGCCTACATGTAGTGGGCCCTCATATGAAGTTAAACGCATGTCTGAAATGTGTATGTAGCATAATGCGTATCTTCTGTGGAGTCTACAACAATCTTTTAAAAAAGTTTTAGACTTGTGATCACTGGTTCAACCAATTGGTAGTTAAGAAATGATGCAGTAATATTCTGAAAAAGCATCATTGGCTTGAAAGCTGGTCCAATAGCCTTTTCTTGTTGTGTTTTCTGTCCTGGTGGAGTAGCCTTAATGTCCTGCTTTTCTTTTTTGTTTTCGATAATTCCTTGTTCAGTGGCTTTACTGTCTTGCATTTAGTATCAGCATCACTGTTCAGATCTTAATGGGACTTTTAAATGGTTTAATCTCAATTACTCCTTCATTCTTTGTGAGTCCAATCTATATATCATAAGAACTGCAGCACATAAATTGAGTAATGGCTACTTACCAGTGTTATCAGAAGAGTAAGGAACTAATAATTGTAGCTGGACTCTTAAATGAAGTTCTTTTGTTAGATTTTGCAGATTCTTCGCTGCTGCTTTTCTAGGGTAGCGAATCACTGCAAACATGTAATGTAATTCAAGTATTAATAGATTTATGTAAATTGTATATTCTGCCTCATTAGCAATCTGAATTTGCAAAGGAGTATGAGTTGTAATTCGATATGGAACTCGTGATATACACTTTTTATTATTCAAATAAATGTGAAGGCCATCATCTTTCTTATCTCAATCTACTTAAAAGTTACTGTTAAAACTTCTTGAAAAGAGCTTGGTCAATTTATTGAATTTTATTTATTGCTCTTGCTATACTTAATGCATTTACATATCTACTGCAGGATTTTCTGGGATTGGTGGCATCGATACTCTACTTACAAAATGAAGGTGAAAGGAGTTATGTGGGATGGGAAGATAGTCCAAACAATATTGGTTGCAGAAGTTTTTTTTGGATAAATTGTTTTATTGAATGAGATATGCAGACTTTTTAAATCTCAAGTGTGTTTGACTTTGTAAGGTGTCCAAAACCTATTTACTCTTTTAGACATTTGCGACTTGCATGGTGGTTCATAATCAGGATTTGTCATTGCGTATTAGTGACTTAGTGTTTAATTAGTGCCATGCTTTATGTTTTTATTCTTGAGTAGTAATTCGATGCGACTAATGCTATATGTATTGAATTTGGTTTAAAAAATTGGTACAAAATGATGTGGTATTGATGATATGTTAGAATTGAGTGTGTTTATTGGTTGAAATCTATTTAAATGCATGTTGGTCCATTGCACCAAGCCAATTTAACACTACACATCATTTTGTATTTATTTTTGTACCAAATTCGGTACCTCTAGTATTATTCAATGCAAAATGAAAACAAAATAAAATTCATTTCATATATTATTTTTAAATCTATACATATTAATATTTAGATTTGTAAGCTAAAACAGTTGGTTCCATAAAAAATAAATTTTGTTTTTTGCTTTTCAATGGACTTGTTGCACTGCGCAAAAGTATGTTTTGCGTGTAAACAATGCGTTGCTGTCCGGAGATCTTGGACACATTTTTCTGATAGGTTTGGGTGGCACAATCTTTTCTCTTAGAACTACGCTGTATTAAATTTCTGATTTGTATATTTTTAATGAATAAAAAGAATTTTGAATGTGAAATAATACTGTAATTGTTTATTTAGATTTACGTGGAGTAAGATCAAGTATAGACTTACTTAACTTTTGTGCATTTTTTAGCCATTTCAAGTGTAAAGATACTAAAAAAATAATAATCCAACTTTCACTATTTTAATGAATAAAAACAGTTATTATTTAAATAGCGTAGAACATGAAACCTTAATTCTTGATGTTTTAAAAAGCGAATTTTTTTAATTAGATAACACCCTAAATTTGAATAGATTTTTTTAGTTATTAACTTGTTATGAAGTAGCACAAAGCATAATTTACCATTGAATTTTTCACATTACCAAAGTTTTCCTTTAGGATCACTCTCGTGTCTGCTTCAGCATGTTCGGGCTGTGCTGTCCGTAATAGTGTACAGTGTACACCATGTTAGCACCAGTGTTCTCAGGATCGGACCGGACATCGAACCGGAAGCCCTACTGGTTACTGGTTCGATTAGTTCAATCGGCTCGACCAGTGGTTCAACCGGTGTGACGTCATAATTATGTAATATATAATTATATATATTTAATTATATATATATATATATGAGTCCCACTCTATGGAGAACCATCTTACGTGGAGAACCGTGGAGAACCACTTAAAATGCATTAAAATTGTCCTTTATATAAGGCCCCTGGCGGGGCCCCTTTACAAAAAAGTATTATAATTCTACCCTCTATCCATTCATCAAAAAAAACAAATTTTAAAAAAAATTTAAAAACTGTTGTCACGTCATCATTTTTTGAAAATTTTTAAAAAACTTTTTTTTTTGTAATTTTTTTTATAAATAAATAGAGGATAGAATTATAAGACTTTTTTGTGAAGGTGCCCCTGCGGGGCCCTTATATATAAAGCAATTTTAATACATTTTAAGTGGTTCTCCACGATTCTCCACGTAAGATGGTTCTCCATGGAACAATGGCCAGGCTAGTGGTCAAATAGAAACCAATCTTAGAATAGAAACTAGAAACCAACACTAAATAAATTATATTTCATTTATTCTAATGGCCCCGCCAGGGGCACCTTCACAAAAAGTGTTTAAAATTATTGGCTCCATCCAGCAACAAAAAAAAAAAATTACTGTTCACGCTGACGTCACTGCCACGTCAGCAGTGAACAATAATTTTTTTTTTTTGCTGGATGGAGCCAAGAATATTATGAACTTTTTGTATTGGGGTACCCCTAATTTGGTCATTAGATTAGCTTGAAATATTTAATTTATGTTTAGTTTCTAGTTTCTATTCTAATTTAGTTTCTATTAGAACAAGACCCTATATATATATATATATATATATAATTATATAAATATATAATACAATCTGAAAATTATGAATAATCTGCATTAAAACAAAAAAAATAACAATCCGATTATACGGACAAGGAAACAACATTGTCAATCATTTCCTTTCAAAAAACAATGTCAATCATTACCTTATTAGTATAATACCAAAATTATAATTAAAAAAATGTTAATAATCGAAAGGCGACCAAGACTGAGAGATGTGTTATATTTTTTTGTTAAGGGAGATGTGTTATATTTTCAACTTGACTTAGAAGCAAAAAAAAAAAAAAAAACTAAAAAACCGGTCACCGGTCCGGTTTTTTACCAGTTTTTACCAGTTTTTGGCCGGTTTCGGCCGGTTCTGCATAGGAAAACCGGGGGACCGATTTTAGGGGTGAACCGAACCGGACCTGCCACCGGTTAGCGGTC
Organism: Kitagawia praeruptora; assembly: GCA_037693485.1. Taxonomy (NCBI): domain Eukaryota; kingdom Viridiplantae; phylum Streptophyta; class Magnoliopsida; order Apiales; family Apiaceae; genus Kitagawia; species Kitagawia praeruptora. The sequence continues at coordinate 30,971,950 of CM075350.1, forward strand.
CGACCGGTCGAACCGGCCGGTCCGGTTTTAAAAACACATGTTAGCACTATGTGAGCTTTAATAGGAAAAAATGTGTTCCTCATTTTAATTACTATAAAATATGATCCCCGAGTTAAGTTGTATAAAGACCAATTTTTTAATGGAGATTGAAGACCATATATCAATCAAAACATTGCAAAAACTTATTAATTGAAAATCATGTTCTATGAAAATCACTATTTCATTTATTTCATTGAAAATTTTGAAAATCATATATGTTTTACATGCAAATTTCATTAAAAATCTTGAAAATCATGCATGTTTAGCAAACAAAATATTACAGAACGTATTGTTGTCCAAAACATGTTCTGCTTGCAAATCGTATATGATTTTTTAAGATTTTGAACGAAATAATAATGTTTATTGAACATTCTTTGCAAATATTTATGTTTTGCAATATATTGAGTGCATAGTCTCCACGGTCTCTGCTCAAATGTTGGTCTCCATAGAACTTAACTCTATGATCCCTTATTAAAGAATATGAGCCCATCGAATTATGTATATGATATGAAGATTTCAATTAATTAACAATACTGAATCACTCCACCTGTTACGAGATTAATGGGAAATGCAAATAGAGTTAAACAACAGTTTGTAAATGATCCCAGATGCACTCAATGCAATGCTGCAGAAGAGACATCACTCCACATATTACGAGATTACAAAGCAACTAGAGAGGTGTGGAGAAATGTCGGAGGTCCAACTCGTGAGCCAAATTTAGAATCGAAAATTTGCAGGAGTGACCCTGTAAAATTATTTATTCTTCAGATGGAGTGCAAACTAACGAGGTATGGCCAACTTATTTTTCCATCACTCTTTGGTGGATCTGGAAATGGAGAAATTATGTAGTATTTGGTAGAACCGTAGAAGTAATGTCATTCCTTTTATTATTAATGGTTTCTTATGTGAAAGATTCAAAGACACTTGGATGGCATTGGGAGATGATCTACAAAGGCAAGAACAGGTGTATGTAAAGATGGCAATTCCCACCAACAGAATTGTATGCATTGAACACAGACGGGGATGCAGAAGGAATACCAGGACCAACAAGTGGTGGTGGTATTATCCCTAATAGCCAAGGTAAAATGCATTATGCTTTCTCAGCAAACTTTGGATACTGTTCAGCTTTTTATGCAGAAATGAAAACAATTGAAATTAGTATCGATCTAGCTAAAAGGATGGGAATTCAAAAAATTAACGATTCAAATGGATTGTCATTTTGGTATAGAAGTACTTCAAAGCTCAGAACCATATGGAAGAGAGTGCATTCATATTGTTCATCAGTGTCGGTAATTAATCAAAAATCATAGTTGGGAGGTTGCTTTTCTTCATTGCTACCAAGACGTTAACAAAGCAGCAGATTGACTTGCAAATCAGGGAATGAACCAGACTATGAAACTTCAAATGATCAAGTTCCCTCTTGGGAGCTGGGTTGTATTCATCACGAAGACCTTGTTGGGATTATTTTAATCTAAACATATTTATTTAAGTTGCTTTGCTTTATTTTGAATAAAGCCAACATATTGTTTGTGAACGTTGTGCTATAGACTTGGTCTTAGAGGTTGTTATCAATCAGTTACGTTTGTTTAGGAAGCAATAAGGATGGAGAAAAACTAGGAGATCATTTCCTTGTTTGTAGAGGCTCCGTTGGTTAGGCTATATGCACTCAATATTCTGTTCTATAGTTATCAATCCGTTTTGTAAGTTTTCCATATCAGTGATCAAAACGTGTTCTATTTTCATATTGTTTTCATATTAATCTAACATCTGGTATCAGAGCAGATCTGGATTAACTGCAGCAGATGGAGTCGAGTAAGAATAAGGAAGGATCGTTTGGTCTAAGCTACCCATTGTTAACAAAAACGAACTATACCACTTGGGCCATGAAGATGAAGGTTTTTATGCAGGCACATGGGGTGTGGGAAGCGATAGAGCCCAAAGATCCTAAAGTGGCAGTCGAGGAGAAGATGGACAAAAAGGCGATGGCTATCATCTACCAAGGTCTTGCAGATGATATGTTGCTGATAATTGCAGAGAAGATGACGTCCAAGGATGCTTGGGGGGTGATTAAAACGTTGTGTCTGGGTGCAGTTAAGGTGAAGAAGGCTAAGGCTCAAACACTCAAATCAGAGTTTGAGTCACTGAAAATGAAGGATTCAGAACAATTAGATGATTTCTGTATGAGACTAAATGGCCTGGTTATGAATATCTGGGCATTAGGAGAAACGATTGGAGATGAGTATGTCGTGAAGAAAATACTAAGAGCTGTTCCAACTAAATTCTTACAAATTGCCTCAGCCATTGAGCAATTCGGGAATTTAGAAACCATGTAAGCGGAGGAAGTGATAGGTTCCTTAGAAGCCCATGAAGAACGCTTACATGGACAAGTTGAGAAGAATGAGGGACAACAACTCTTGCTGACATAGGAAGAATGGCACAAGGGAGAAAATGATGAAGGCAAACTCCTACTCACGCGAGAAGAATGGTTAAAGAGGTCAGGCAAAGGTGCATCCTATGGTGGAGGCGATTATCGAGGGAAAGATAGTCGTAGTTTTCGTGATAGAAGCCAAGTGAAGTGCTTTAACTGTGGCACCTTTGGTCACTTTGCAGTTGAATGTCGTAAACCAAGAAGAAGCAGACAACAAAAAGGTGAAGTAAATCTGACACAATTGAATGAAGAAGAGCCTGCACTGTTAATGGCTATGTGTGAGAATGGTACAGAAGATGAGATTTCATTTACTGAAGGCAAGAGCTCGAGGGACTTAAAAGAAATAGAAAAGAATACCTGGTACCTCGACAACGGGGCCAGTAATCATATGACGGGCCGTCGAGAAAAATTTGAGAAATTGGACAAAGCAGTAAAAAGAGAAGTTAAGTTTGGAGATGGTTCGTTGGTAAAAATCGAGGGAAATGGCTCAATCAGAATTGTTTGCAAGAATGGAAAAACAAGAGTGCTACATGGGGTGTATTATATACCCACACTTAGAAGCAATATCATAAGTTTGGGTCAGTTATCAGAAGAAGGAAATCGAGTAGTTATGGATGGAGTAACATGTGGGTCTATGACAGTTGTAGGAGACTATTAATCCAAGTCAAGAGGTCTGTTAATCGACTCTATAAGATTCATATTGAAGAAGCACAGCAGCAGTGTTTGTTAACAAGAAGTGAGGAAGAAGCATGGTTATGGCACCAACGACTCGTGATGTAAACTTTAAGGCAATGCAGTTGATGTCAAAGAATAAAATGGCTCACGGGTAACCTCTTATTAACCAACCCAGGGAAAACTGAAATGGATGCCTCATGTCAAAGCAAACATGTAATCCTTTCCCATCTAAACAAATTTCTTTGCAAAAACTGCCTTACAATTAATTCATGTTGATCTTTGTGGGCCTATATCTCTACCTACTCCATCTGGAAATCGTTATTTTATGCTCTTAGTTGATGATCACAGTCGTATGATGTGGGTATATATGCTTAAGACGAAAGATGAATCACTGAATTATTTCAAGAAATTTAAATTGCTCAAATGAGTTCAACTATTTCTATGAGGCACATGGAATTTTGAGAAATTATACAATGCCCTACACACCACGACAAAATGGTGTCGTAGAACACCGTAATCGAACAATGGTTGCTATGGCCAGGAGTTTATTAAAGGAGAGAAAAGTACCCTCAAAGTACTGGGGGGAGGCTGTCAGACATGCAGTGTATATTCTGAATAAATTACTTACTCGAGCACTATCCACAATCACTCCACATGAAGCTTGGTTAAAAAAGAAGCCAAATGTTGATTGCTTGAAAGTCTTTGGGTGTACAGCCTATATGAAAATACCTGCTGTGCATACACAAAAGCTAGATGACATGAGCAAGCTAGTAGTGCATTTTGGGGGAGAACCGGGAACAAAGGCATTCAGGCTATATGATCCAATCTCAAACATATATATTAGTAGAGATGTGGTGTTCAATGAAAGTAAAGAATGGGAATGGGAGACAGAAGTGAATTCTAGTATACATGGGGGAGGTCAGTTCATCTTGGAGGACTATACACCAGAACAAATTGATCCCTCTGAATCAGATTGGTCAGCTGGGTCACCTTCAACACCTCAATACTCGATGTCAACACATACAAGTACTCAGCTTGGAGGTGAAGATACAATTAGCTCCAGTGACTCGAGTACCAGCAGTGAACAACCACGGAAATTCCGGTCTCTAAGTGACATTTATGACCACACTACAGTGGTGGAGCTAGCAGATGAGCTACTGTTGATGGGCATTGATGAACCTGTGTGTTATGAGCAAGCAGTCCAAGATGATGTCTGGAAAGAGGCTATGCACAAAGAAATAGAGTCCATCGAAAGAAATAAAACCTAGTAGCTAACAGACCTACCAAAAGGGGACAAGGCCATTGATCTCAAATGGGTGTTTAAATTAAAGAAAGATCAGAATGGAGAAGTGACAAAGCACAAGGCCCGTCTCGTGGCCAAAGGTTATGTTCAACGTTATGGTGTAGACTACGAGGAAGTGTTTGCTCCTATAACACGATTAGAGACAGTACGGCTGCTGTTGGCTCTAGCAGCTAAAAATGATTGGGAAATACATCATCTCGATGTTAAATCCACATTCTTAAATGGTGTAATACAAGACGAGGTCTACGTGTCACAGCCAAAAGGTTTTGTGAAGAAAGGTTCTGAGCATAAAGTTTATAAACTTCTCAAGGCATTATACGGTCTTCATCAAGCCCCAAGGGCGTGGTATGCTCGCCTCAATCAATGTTTGTCACAGTTGGGCTTTGTTAAGTGTCCTTTTGAACATGTTGTTTATACTAAAAGGGATGGTGATAACTGTCTCATTGTTGGTGTTTACGTTGATGAACTGCTGGTTACGGGCACGGATCTGTCACACATTGCCAAATTCAATGGGGAGATGAGTCGTGAATTTGACATGTCCGACCTTGGACAATTGTCGTATTATTTGGGGTTGGAAGTTACTCAAGGCAAGAAGTATATTGAGCTGAAACAAGCGTCTTATGCTAAGAAAGTACTTGAAAAAACAGGGATGGCAAATTGCAATGCTGTCAAATTTCCTATGGAGCACAAGTTGCAACTTCATGCAGACGAGAATGGTGAACCTATAAATTCTACACATTTCAAGAGCATAGTTGGTGGGCTAAGATATATGGTGCACACGCGTCCTGACATTGCTTATGCAGTGGGGATAGTTAGTATATATATGGAGAGACCTACAGAGCTTCACTTGAATGCTGTTAAGAGGATTTGTCGCTATGTGAAAGGAACACTGTAATATGGGTTAGTCTATATAAAGGGACGTGGGAATTACATCTTGTTTGGCTTCTCATACAGTGATTTGGCTGGCAGTATGGACGATCGTAAAAGCAATGGAGGGATGGCCTTCTATCTTGACGAAAATCTGATTACATGGGTCTCTCAGAAACAGCGTTGTGTTGCACTTTCATCATGTGAGGCAGAATTTATGGATGCTATAGCTGCTGCCTGTCAAGATATTTGGCTTCAAGGAGTTCTTAGTTATGTTGCAAATGTTAAACCAGGTCCAGTTACTTTATATATTGACAACAGGTTTGCGGTGGACTTAGCTCGAAATCCAGTTTTTCATGGAAGAAGTAAGCATATCGATCTGTGGTATCATTTTATTCGTGATTGTGTTGAGCAGGGATTGATTGTTATAAAACATGTCAGTACAAACGAGCAGTGTGTTGATATACTTACCAAGGCATTAGCTACAGCGAAGTTCGAGAAGATGAGGGATTTGCTAGGAGTCAAGGATCTTGAGAATGTTTAGATTAAGGGGGAGTATGTTGGGATTATTTTAATCTAAACATATTTATTTAAGTTGCTTTGTTTTATTTTGAATAAAGCCAACGTATTCTTTTGTGAACGTTGTGCTATAGACTTGGTCTTAGAGGTTGTTATCAATCAGTTGCGTTTGTTTAGGAAGCAATAAGGATGGAGAAAAAGTAGGAGATCATTTCCTTGTTTGTAGAGGCTCCATTGGTTAGGCTATATGTACTCAATATTCTGTTCTATAGTAATCAATCCGTTTTGCAAGTTTTCCATATCAGTGATCAAAACGTGTTCTATTTTCATATTGTTTTCATATTAATCTAACAGACCTTGCTGGAGTGTTATGACTCCACAGCCCAAGGACTGAACCAACCCAATGATTTAATCAAGTACTCCATACAGAAATATAAGGCCCAGAAAAATATTATAGTGTTGCAGGTCAACAAAAATAGTCAAGGGGCAAAAGAGTAAAAGATAGAAGTAGCGAAGCAAGACAAAAGAAAGGCGAAGGGCTTGGATTAGGGTTTATGCGGAGTATTATAATTTTTTATCTTTTTTTGTCTTGTGGAGAGTCCTGGCCTCTTGAACGTCCAGTTTACCGTTTTTCGTTTGTCTTAAATTAAACACTTGTAAGGAGAGTTGTGTTGTTAATAAGTGGTTGAATTAATATATTAAAAGGGAGTTATGAGTTCATAACAATTGGTATCAGAGCATTCGATCTAATGGGAGAGAAGATGACAGATTTCAGAGAGAAGATGAAGGAGTTGATTACGAAAGGGGTAGAGGAGGCAATTGAGAAAGCAATGGATGCGATGCGTCAGTCGTTGGCAAATTGGGTTATGGAGAGTCAAACTACGGCGAAGAAGAAGAGGGGAAAGAACTATGCTGATCCATCAAAGCTTGCTGCAGAGAACGACGAGGGGGGAATGGAAATTGAAGTTGGTGGAGAAAGAACACAAGCAAAGGAGACATAATCCGATGTATCAAAACTGCTACCTGAGATGCCCACATTTCAGGTGTTTGATGGAAATTCTGAGAGAATATTTGTCCAAAAAGCTCCAACGTTGATCTCCCAAGGTACAAATCCTATTATCTGTTCTCCCATTCCGTATTGGATTGCTTTGAAAACACATTGTAATATGGTTATGGTTTATAAGCTTCATGAGAATGAGTACGGTAAATATGATAGTAAATTTGAGAATGTGAATTCTCTAAGTTTTTTATTTAAGAGTATGCTTCTGATTGATATTACACACACTATAATGGAGTCTAATGGAAATAAAAAAGGTGGAGGTAGTTTTGTGTCGATTTCGCCATCGCAAACTCCTAAATCGAGTAAGAAAGCGATGAGAGATCTGTGATCCTTAAGGAGTGTAACCAGTGATGTTAGATGCAAATGTTAATCTACTTGCAATCGGAGTAGTTTATGATGATACGAAAGGAACAAAACGTTGCAGGTCTGAGTTTAAGAGGATGTCGGTGCCACATATTTTCACGGAGCTCCATAATTCTTTAGTTCAGCTTAGAATCAAGGTTGCATGTGCCATTGGAAATGAAATGTATACATATGTGAGGGCAGTAGCCAGAGGCAAACGGGTTCAGTCTATCCTGGGAGCGAAGAATCATGCAATTGTCATGCCTGATGCGAGCATTGATGAAACTTTGGATGCATTGTCTATAGTATTTAACAGCACTCCCTTTCCTGATGTTTCTAGTTTTGATCTTACTATAAATTCTCCTGAAATTCCTTTATCTAGAAGCTTGTCAGAAGAGGCGGAGTATGAAAACTTCTTTTCAGCCCTTGACATTAGCGGATAGAACCTTACAAGAAAATCTGTTCAATTTTCAAACAATATTTCAAGGATCCTTAATGATGATACTTTTTGTTAGTCATAGAGGCATGCCTGTATACATCTAATAACAAGCCTAATTGTTTGTAATGCTTTGTATTACTTACATGACCTCTAACTGAGGGAACCTCTAGTTGTAGAGTTTCTGTTTGTATTGTACTTGTAGTAGGCATCAAATCCTAGTTGTGTAACTGTACTTATAGAGTCTAGAATAATGCTTGAAAGAAGTTCCAAGGTTCATGCCTCAAGCAAGAAGATAAAGACTATCAAATAATCACAGTTGGGATTTGAAGAAATGAAGAAATTTGCCTAAGTACCAATTCGAGAAGTATATTTGTCTATTCGAGAAGTCCAGCATTCGAGAAGTCAGGGATTCGATATCTCAAGACACTATTCGATATCTCTGAATACACTGTTCGATATCTCATTCGATATCTCAGGGATTCGATATGTCTGTTACTCTGTTCGAGAACTCAAGGAGTCAACAAGTCAAAGTACCATTCGATATCTCAGGGACTCACAACGCTATTCGACATCTCAAGGATTCGACAAGTCAAATGTTCTATTCGGCATCTCAAGGAATCCTGAAGAAAAGAGCTATTCGAGAAGTGATTCGATATGTCAATATAACAGTGTTCGAGAACTCAGAGTTATCGATCAAGTCAATTCTAGTTCTCGAATCACTTACTTAGTCACTTCTCGAATACATTCTTGGAGACAAAATACTGAAGAAATTGTACAAGTCTGAAACCTGCAACAAGCCAATGTACTTTATGGACCACAATCTGTAACGTGCTCTGGAAAGCCTACAAAGAAGCTTGGAGAGATATAGAAGAGACAAGGAGCTAAAGAAGTGGATCTAAACAGGCTTTGCAAAGTCAAATATGTAACTGTTTGGACTCTTACTCAAAGAGGATAGACAGACTAAAAAGTAATTTGTTTTAGCTACCTTATTTGCAGTAAGTAGGTTGTATCCATGTTCTATAAGGATACAGCCTCACTTCCTTATAAATTAAGTGAGTCAAGTTTTTCATACACTGTAAGCTATATCTCTCTGAGAAAAACGAAGCTGAGAATACTATCATTTGTATTCACAGATTGTAGCAACCTTTATCTAATAATACATTAGATTAAAGTGATATTGTGTTTTGTGTTGTTCTTTATCCGCACCTACATCTCTGCACACACAACACTTGTTTGCTACACAGACTCAAGGCAAGAAAAGTTCGAGAATCCATTCACCCCCCCTCTGTATTCTTTTTCTGTGTTCAATACTCAACAAGTGGTATCAGAGAGGGCTGTTTATTCAAAAACAGAAAAACGATCATGAGTTCGAATACACCAAAGACTACAGGAACGGTGAAAGTCCCTAAGTTTGACAAAGAAAACTTCAACCTCTGGAAGATAAAGATGATGTTGTTCATCAAAGCCTCTCATCCTTTGTATTCTGAGATTCTCAAGAATGGTCCTTTTGTTCTACAACAAGAGATACCAGAGAAGACTGTTGGAACCACAACTATCCCAAGATCTTATGAGGCCAAGGATCCATCAAAATGGACAGAATCAGAAAGGGAGAAAGTTGCTCTTGACAGTCACCTCATGTTGCTTATCATTGATTCCATGGACATGTCAATGTTTGCAAACATTTCATCTTGTACATCTACCAAAGAAATGTGGGATCACATTGAGGTGCTGTGTGAAGGAACGGATGAGGTTAAGGAAAACAAGAAACAGATACTGGTCACACAGTATGAAGCTTTCATGGCACAACCCAAGGAAAGCATTACAGAGATGTTTGAAAGGTTTCACAAGCTAGTCACTGAGTTGCAGATGAATGGCAAGGTTTACAGCACCAAGGAGTTAAATATGAAATTTCTGCTATCCTCACCAAATCATCTAGAGCAAAGAGTCATTTCTCTGAGGGAAAGAGATTTGAACAAAGTCATATATGATGTGCTCTATGGAGTCTTAAAGACTCATGAGCTTGAGTTGCTTCAGAAAAGGGCTATCCAAGCCAACCAAGGAAGAATGATAAACACATCATGTGCCTTGATTGTCAACAAATCGATTCAAGACCTAGAAACATCTACAAGCCAGCTAAGGATAGAGGAGGTAGCAGATGATGAAGAAACTGAAGCTGAGGTAAGTGAACCTGTTGAGGAAAAGGAGGAAGAAGAGTTTTACACTCTTGAAGAACTAGATGGGATGGAAAATACTTCATATGCTTTCATGGCCAGAAAATTTCCAAACATCAGATTTAAAAGAAATCAACCCTTCAAACCCAAAACTCAAAACCATTCAGTCAACAAGAACAAGGCACCTGTGTAACCAAACAGAAATAAATTCAAAACCAGCTATGTGGATAGGTCATCTGTAAGGTGTTATAGATGCAATGACCTAGGGCATTTTGCCAGTGAATGCAAGAAGCCTAAAAAGAAGGATAAAGAGTTTCTGGAACTTGAAGCTAAGTATGAGGCCCTTCTGAGAAAGCAGACACAAGGTAAGGCCTACATAGCTGAAGGGAAGTGTTGGGATGATTCTGATAGTGATGGAGAAGAGCAAGAGTTTTGCAACTATGCCTTGATGGCCAATTCCGAGGAAGACACATCTTCATCAAACTCTCAGGTACCATCTCTCACTATCATAGATATGTCTGTTTCTGAATATAAATCCATGATTGAACAACTATCTGTTGAGATGTTTAATATTCATACTAGTATGACTGCTGCTAATGAGGAGATTGCTAAACTGTCTACTAGAAATGAAATGTTAACCAAAAACAATGAGGAACTTGAGCTAACTACTATGCAAGTAGAAAACCTTAAGAAAGAAGTTGAATATTTACAGAACAAGGTTTTATGTGCTAGTCAAGTTGAAAAGGCTCTTAGGGATGAATTAGCTGAAAATGAATTCAAAATGAAAACATTTAAGAAATCATCTGGTCTAGTGCAATCCTACTGTGAGAAAGTTCAAGCTAAACCCAAGGCTGCTATTGGACTTGACTATGACACTCTTAAACAGAGAAAAGCCTATGATGTCATTGAAGATGTCACAGTTGTTCATGAGGAAGTGCCTCACATTTTGAAAAAGGTTGAAAATACAATTTTTAAAGAATCAACATTTGAAATTGATGAGGATGCCTTACTCATCAAGCAAATGTTGAATGATGAGGATGAGGCACAAGCCAGTGAACAACAAGCATCCTCCAAGAGTGAGAGTGTCAAGCCAAAAGCCAAAGAGCCAGTAGTTGATAGGCCAAGACCTAAGAAGTTTGTTAAGTTTGTTTCAGCTGGGAAGAGTGAATCAGAAAAGAAAGTGACTAAGAAGAAACAGAACAGAAATGGCAAGTTAGGGATTAACAAGGATAACAACTATGCTTATGTGCCTAATGCCCCTAGGAAAACTTGTCATAACTGTTTCAGTACCAATCATTTAACTCATGCATGCAAGAAACCTGTTGGTAGTGTGCCTAAACCTTTCTATGATTGTTCTGTGCCTCTAAGACATAGAGATGCACCTTTTTGTGATAAATTTGACTGTATGCCATGCAATATGAATGTTATGACTAGTTGTTTTAATTTAAGAAGGAAATTCATTGATGGTTGTATCAGTCACAATTCTCACACACACTACACAAGGTCAAAGTCTTCAAGTCCTCCTAAAGCTAGGAAGGTACCTCTGTCACCCAAGTCTGAAACTTCAGGTTCTAAGACTTCTAACAGTGACAAAAAGACTAACACTAAGAAAGTTGACAAGCATGTTGTTTATGATAAAACTATTTCTAAGTCACATGGACCTAAACTTGTTTGGGTACCAAAGACAAAGTAATACCTTTGTGTTTGCAGGGCAAAGGAAGCGAAAAGAAAGTCATGTGGATTTTGGACAGTGGATGCTCAAATCATATGACTGGTGATATGGCCTTGCTATCATAGTATGAGGAAAAGGCTGGCCCAATGGTTGCTTTTGGAGATGACAGCATGGGTAACACATTGGGATATGGCAAGTTGAAAGTTGGTAATGTCATCATTGAAGATGTAGCACTAGTCAAGGGGCTCAAGCATAATCTGCTAAGTGTTGGTCAGTTTACTGATAGGGGATTCAAGGTGGATTTTGACAAAGATGAATGTTTGATCACCCACAAGAAGACTGGTGATTTTGCTCTATCTAGAGTAAGAAAGGGAAGCCTGTTTGTAGCCAATATGGACTCTGCAAACAAGGACAAAATTTGTTGCTTTTACTCAAAAGCATCGAATGAAGATTGTTGGCTCTGGCACAAGAAACTATCACACCTGAACTTCAAAGCCATTAATTCTCTAGTCAAAAGAGAGTTAGTGAGAGGCATGCCCACACTTGAATTTTGTCAAGAAGGAGTGTGTGAGGCTTGTCAAAAAGGAAAAATGAAAAGATCAAGCCACAAGTCAAAGACAGTGACATCAATAACCAAGCCTCTACAACTCATTCACATGGATTTGTTTGGGCCTGTCAATATTATGTCACTAGGAAGAAAGAAGTATGCCTTGGTGATGGTTGATGACTTTACAAGGTATACATGGGTGGAATTTCTGGAATCAAAAGATGAGGCTCCGCAAGTAATCATTGAGCACATAAAAAAAGTTGACAAGGAAGCAAAGGCCAACAATGCAAGTGTGGCTGCATTAAGAAGTGACAATGTAACAGAGTTCAGAAATGCCATACTTGAAGTATTCTGTAAAGAGAATGGCATTTCTCAGCAATTCTCAGCTCCAAGGACTCCACAAAAAAATGGAGTTGTTGAGAGAAAGAATAGAACTCTAATTAAGGCTGCTAGGACAATGTTACTTGATGCAAAGATGCCTACATGTTTTTGGGCTGAGGCTGTAAGCACTGCATGCTATATCCAGAACAGAACTCTCATCAACAAAAACACTGGAAAGACACCTTACAATTTGATGACTAGGAAGAAGCCTACTCTAAAGTATGTTCATACTTTTGGAAGCAAATGCTTTGTATTAAAGGACAATTCTGAATATGTTGGTAAGTTTGATGCAAAGGCATTTGAAGGAAGTTTTCTTGGCTACTCTATGGAAAGAATTGCATACAAAGTTTATGTCATCAGCCAAAAGAAAGTTATGGAGAGCACAGATGTGACATTTGATGACAACAAACTACCTGGACTAGAAGAAGCCAATGATAAAGATAAAGATCCATTAAGGTTTGATAATCTAGATGATTCTGATGAAGAGATTGAAACTGGAGTTGAAACTCAAGTTCAACAAACTCAAGTGAATGATGATACAAGAGAAGAATTTGTGCCAATCAATAGTGGAGAAATAAGCATCCAAGACACACCTGTGAGTAATGGCAACCTCACAGGGGGAGGAAATGAGAATGACCATGATGTGGATGATGAAGCAACATCAAGAATGAGAAGTCAGGCTGAACACTCAAGGAAATGGGATAGATCACACACTGCAGAGCAAATCATTGGAGATCCTAATGCAGGAGTAAGGACTAGAAGAGCAACTCAAAATGAGTGCCTCTATGGATGTTTTCTATCACAAGTTGAGCCTAAGAAACTTGATGATGCACTGTTGGATCCAGATTGGATTATTGCTATGCAAGAGGAGCTGAATCAATTTGAAAGGAACAAAGTATGGGAACTTGTGCCTGCACCAAAGAATAGAACCATTGTTGGAACAAAATGGGTTCTGAAGAATAAGATGGATGAAGATGGTGTAATAGTAAAAAACAAAGCAAGGCTGGTTGCAAAAGGATACTCTCAACAGGAAGGCATTGATTATGATGAGACATTTGCCCCTGTTGCTAGATTGGAAGCCATCAGAATATTCTTGGCATTTGCTGCTCATTCAAACTTTAAAGTTTATCAAATGGATGTCAAGAGTGCATTTCTAAATGGAGAGTTGGAAGAAGAGGTTTATGTGCAACAACCACCTGGCTTTGAGGATCCACATTTCCCAGAATTTGTCTACAGATTGCTTAAGGCATTGTATGGACTTAAGCAGGCTCCAAGAGCATGGTATGATACCTTATCACAATTTCTTCTTGAAAATCAATTCACTAGAGGCACATTGGACAAGACACTGTTTTACAAGAAGCATGGTGATGATATTATCCTAGTTCAAATTTATGTGGATGATATCATTTTTGGCTCTACAAATGAGAAGCTGTGTGAGAAATTCTCCAAACTCATGCAGAGCAGATATGAGATGAGTATGATGGGAGAATTGACATTCTTTCTTGGGTTGCAAGTCAGTCAAAGGAAGGATGGTATCTTTATCAGTCAGACCAAGTACATCAAGGATCTATTGAAGAAGTTTGACTTGGAAGATTGCTCACCTGCAAAGACACCCATGGCCACTGCAACTAAATTAGATGAAGATGCTAAAGGCAAGAAAGTAGATATCTCAGTCTACAGAGGCATGGTTGGTTTTCTGCTCTACCTCACTGCAAGTAGGCCAGACATCATGTTTGCCACATGTTTATGTGCTATATTTCAATCAAATCCAAAGGAATCACATTTGATTGCAATAAAAAGGATCTTTAGATATCTGAAGGGCACTCCAAACTTGGGTTTATGGTACCCTAAGGACACAGGGTTCAATCTGGTTGGTTATTCTGATGCTGATTATGCTGGATGCAGAGTGGATAGGAAAAGCACCTCAGGAAGCTGCCAGTTTCTTGGACAAAGGTTAGTCTCTTGGTATAGCAAGAAGCAACAATCTTTGTCAACTTCTACAGCTGAGGCTGAATACATAGCTGCTGGAAGTTGCTGTGCTCAAGTGCTTTGGATTAGAAATCAACTTAGAGATTATGGACTTGTGTTGGAAAGAATTCCAATCATGTGTGACGACACAAGTGCAATCCTTATAGTTGCCAATCCTATCAATCATTCTAGAACAAAGCACATTGACATCAGATATCACTTCATTAGAGAACATGCAACTAATGGAACCATTGAGTTGCATTATGTCTCTACAGATAAACAACTAGCTGACATATTCACTAAGCCACTAGATGAAGCCACCTTCACAAGGTTGGTTAGTGAGATTGGAATGCTGAATTCTTCAGATTCTGGCTAAGTGAATGTATCATCTAGATTATTGCAGCAGTAAACACTTATTTTATCTAAATTCTCAATATTTTTGGAGTAAGTGTTGGCTGAAATATGATTTATAAATATTTTAAGTCTGTTGCATATGTTGGAAAATCATATTTTTGCTAACTTGAAATTTCTATGAAATTTTGAGAAAATTAATATTTAATTTGCTAGAATATTCTTCAATGAATATGGCTGGTAAATTTTAAAAAGATAGTGAAAATCAATTTTTATGAGTGATGGGTATAGTTCGATAAGTCAAACTTCTCGAATGATTCACTATTCGACATCTCTAACAAGTCTCATTAGAGTACTCTTGAGTTCTCGAATAGAGCCTTTCTGAGATATCGAATAGAGATATTCTTGACTTCTCGAATATGGTAACTGAGTTCTCGAATGACTGAGTTCTCGAACACTATATTTGAGTTCTCGAATCATTTGAAAAGGCTGAATTCTCGCTGAATTTTAACCGATTTTGGACTTTTGTCTAAAAGTTTAAGTCACTCATAAAAACACATTTTATTTGATTTAGAATTATTTCTGAGTTAGATAACTGCCAGCTGTGTGTTACTATCTGCTTGAGTTATCGATTAAGCCTTTTTTGACTTCTCGAATAGTTGTTTTCTACTTCTCGAATGCCTGACTTGTCGATACAAAACATACCTCTAATCGACAATACAAGTACTTCATACTTATACAATTCTACATCTATTCGACTCATTTCATTCGATTTCTCAAGCATCTACACTCTCTAAACCTCTGAAACCCTAACTGCGAAAAGCCAAATTTCTTCTTCAACCTTCAATTTCTTTCTTCTCTTCCCATACAAATGGCAACAGTAAAGTTCAACACCAATTTAATTGCTCTAACTAGTGATGTGGAAGCACCCAACGCCAATTTCAAGTGCTTTGTGAAATGGATGGCTGAGTCATACATCAAGGATGCACTCTCTGCCAACCCTACTCTATATCTAGATATCCTGGAACAGTTTTGGGGCACTGCTATTGTGGAGTTTGTAGCCCTGGAAAACGCAATCACTTCATATATCATCTACTGCAAGATTCAGGATCAGGAAATCACTATCACTACTGCAGACATGAACCAAGCACTGGGCCTACAACAAGAGTCATTTGACAAACTGGCCACGAATGCAGAATTAGAGGAATTCTTTGAGTTCATTAACTACTCGGATGGAATCAATCTTGGAAAGCTAAATAGAAAGAATCTGAGAAAGGAGTGGAGCTATGTGTTTGCAACTCTTCTTCAAGTCTTCACTGCAAGGAAATCAAGCTTTGATCAAATCAGTGCACCTGTGCAGCAAATTGGCTATGCATTGGCCTATGGAAAGAAGATAGATGTTGGCCAAATCATCCTACAGGAGCTATATGGGAGACTTAGTAAGAACACAACCAAGAGAGGTACTGATATTTTCTTCCCTCGCTTTATTCAATCTGTACTTAATTTTAAAAATGCTCAATTGATTGAATTGCCTGGGATAGATAAAAATAGAATAGGCTATCCTAGATCCATGACCAAACTCATTTTTGGTAATTTGGAGACTAGGAATTATGTGGATGTAAGACTTAACATAACTCCCCATATGGAGAGTTTGTTTAGAACTTACCCCCACAACATGCCAACATTTGATGCAAAATCTCAGTTAGCACAGCCCAAGCAAGTAGAACAAAGTGCTAACCCAGGGCTTGCTAACCAAACACTCTACCACACACTGAGCCAACTGCATCATCCTCTCAAAAGGGTGATGTCAGTAAAAAGAAGAGAAAGGAAGTAATGTCTGCACCATTAAATATATTATCTGAAGCAGCATTGGCTGTGGAATTAGGTATAGGGAGTGAGGAACCTGAGTCACCCTTACTAAGGCCAAAGAAGAAGAAATCTAAGACCACCTCTTCAGTCACACAAATGGCTAAAGTTGTAAAATCAGGGGCACACAGCTCACTAGGTGTATCCTCTCAATAGGGTGCACCTATAGAATCAAGCATCCTCCCCAATGCACCTTCTTGTACAGAGTCAGCACATGGGAGTGATAAGGCTGGCACAACACTGAGTGGAGAGCACATCACACTTGAAACTCCCTCTATTTCTCAGGGGGGGTTTCCAAAATCTACTCTACAACACACTTCTCTTCCAGAATCTTTCACAAATATTTCTTTGGAGCCTGCAACTCAGGCAACTGAGATGCAAGGCATTGATCATCAAGAATTCCTTTCTTTTGATGAGCCAATGATTTCAAGTGACTTAGTGCATGACACTTTGCTCACCACCCAGGACCCACATTTAGATGGTGAGGGAATGCATGCTGGGGCATCTCCTAATGACACCATCACAAACACAGAGGTTCCACTAGTTTTAACTAGAGACTCTGTGGCTGTGTCAACTGCTGGTGTAACTCATCCCACTTCTGTGGAGACACCATTAGTAGAGTCCTTCCATCCGGTTGCAGAAGTTGCATCTTTAACTGAGGAGTCTAGCTTGCCTAGCTCTAGCTCTAACTTGGCTCAGGCCACCCTGTCAGAATGGCTGAACCCTGTGCAACATGACAGTGTCTTGGGATCATCAACTGTTCCACCACTATTGACGGATGAAGCACTTAATTGCTTAAATGTGGAACAGCTTGATGAGATCTCTAAAATAGCCCAACATCTCCTCACAACCAATCTACCAAATGCTGACTATGAAGCCATCTTGCTCTGTCACAAAGAAGATGTTGAAAAATAACAAGAAAAGATAGCAGATGAGGCTGAGAGAGATGGGAATGTAGATGCATGGATGAGCACTACAAAGGATTGTACCCTGGCTGAGGCTCTGCAATACTTGAGAGAAGAAAATGTGACTGCTCTTGGCTCAAATGCTAGAAGTCTCTCACCTACTGAAGTCTATGAAGCCATGAATGAGGTCCACAAGGGAAGTCTAAAGGCCCTTCACTATCTTGGGAAAGGGATGAAAAATGAACTAGCCAATATCTGCAGAGATACATCCAAAGAAGTGAGTGAACTCAAAGGTCAATTCATCAAGGACTTCCCTCCTCTAGCATCCACACTCAGAGAAATAAGAGAATGCAAAAAGACCTGTACCTCTGTGGACCATGAGCTACCCTCCTTGAAGGATAGTCTATCAAAACTCACAAGTAAAATGGCCACTCTCTCCAATCAAACTCAGGATGACAATGCCCTTCTGAAAGTTATGTGGCAGAATCAATATGGAGATAAGGTCCTTTCTGAGGTACCTGTGCACAACATGAGTAAATATGAAGTGGAGAGGCTCCAAAAACAATCACTCTCATCCTTCAGAGCTGAACACCTCAATCACTCACTGGAGAAGTTGGAAAAGGAAGTGTCTGAATAACAAACCTTCAATGCTGAGCTCAAAGAATCTGTCCATCTGCTGAATGAAAAGTTGAACACTCAAGCAACTGCTCATGCTAATGTTCTTCTCACTCAACAACAGATGCTGACTGCTATGATGAAGCATATGGGTCTCCCTCTACTTGAAGAATCTTCAACTCCAAAGGCTCCTACTACAGCCTCTGTGCCTGACAACAAGCCTAAGGGGGAGAAGAGGACATCAAGGAAATCAAAATCTAAGGGGGAGCCTCAGACAAAGGGGGAGTCTAAGGGGAAGAAAACCTAAGGAGAAGGGCATACAGATAAATGAGGGTGGTCATCAAAGAGCCTCAAAATCTATAACCAATGTGCCAGGAAAAGGTAAAGCAAAGGTTGATGAGCCCCCATCTATGTCTGAGAAACCTAAGCCAACATCCAAGGATGACAAGCTGAAGAAAGTGGCTGTAGATGAAGTTGCCAAAGAAGAATATGAATTTGACATTCCTGATATTGCTAAGCAATCTCTTCAAGGTGAACCTTCAGAATTCAGAAATGTTCTTACTCAAAGGGTATGTCAAGAGACTGCAAACTCTAAATTATACAATGACATAACCTTTCTGAAGCACCTACATGACCTGAGAAGAAGGGCAAACTTCCATTACTTTTACTATATCAAGCTGCTTGTGCAAGATGTGTTCCTAGTCACTGTAGTGAGAAGAGAAATTGTGCAGACCAATCCTTATGCCATCATCACTACCAATGATAGAGAAGTCTTAGTCCACACTGCCAAGAACCTCTTTCACATCCACATTGAAGCTTTGCAAATTCTATCCAGCTCTGAACTTGGAACAATTATCAGGAAGATAGAGAGGAATAACTCATCAGACAACAACATGCTCAAGGAGATTCTCACCAAGTGCATGAAATCTCAATTGCCTCAAGTAATTCCTCAGCCTCACTGTATCTTATATGAAAAGAATCAAGACATTGTTGCTTTCAGATTTGGACAACACCTCAAATAAAACAACATGTCTACAATAAAATTCTTGGCTGGAGTTCTACATTCAAGGAGTGGAAAATCTAAATCTGAAATAGAGGCTCTTGACATCCTGGTGAAGTTTATCAACTCTCAGTCAGACATCAAGCCTATTGCCAAATAGGGAAAGTCAGACAAAGATAAGGATGATCAGGACAAGAGTGGGAGCAAAGGTGGATCTCAAGAAGGAATAAGGGTGGTAATGACAAAGAGAAAAGGGATGGTAGAAGCAAGAAGAAAGATGATGACAGAGATGGAGGAAAGGTCTATGAAAAGAGGAGTGGAAAATAGCAAGCCATGAACATTACTAATGACACTCCTACCACAACACAAGGCTCAATGTCTAGGGTGGATGTCACTAGTAATGATTCATCGAAATCTACATCTCTGGCCTCTGCAAATGTTTTACTACCTTAAGAAGAGAAGGGGATTCAAGTCAAGAAACCATATGTATGTTTCAAAAAGCAAACTGCTAATGGAACACTACTATGGTCAGCCAACAAAGGTCAGAAGTTTCTGCCAAACAATCGAGTGAAAAAGTTTAAACTCAAGCATGCTGCTAGGAGAGTAAAGCCATCCAGGTCAAGGGCCCTAACAATCATTCCAGGATTGAAACTCCAACCACTTGATGAAGACTTTGATATAAACCAACTGCAATTCTTAAGAGCTCAGAGAATCTACCATGTTGCCATTATTGATGATTGCCTAGAAGTCAAATATACTGATGGAAGAGAGGAGAAATTCAGACAAGGGCAGTGTCAAAGGTATGCCAAGTTGGATGACATAGAAAGGATGATTGCACTGTTGGATGCTAATGACAAAGTGGAAAGGGTTTGGAAACTGGAGCTAGCTGCTTTTGTAAAAATGAAAAGAGATCATGATGAAGAGATAAGGAAGGGATGCCTTGAGAGATGGATAGAAAGGGTGAAGGAAATTGATAGACTGAAAGCTGAAGCAGAAAAGCTAAGGGCAAAAGGATTGTGTAGAGTTCAGTTCAATCCCTATTTGGTGAAGTATAGGAGAAGAAATGGGGAGCATGTCAATATAAGAATGGACCTACTCAATCACTATCCTGCCAACATTCTAAAGCCAGTACTTGAAGATTTCAAGAATTCTATTCTGCTTGAAGAGTTGGATGCCTTAGCTGAGATCATAAAGGCCATGGATGAGAATGCAAGAAAGGAGAAAGAAAGGAAAAAGAAAGCATATGATGATCTACAAGCCAAGGCAATGGAGATGGAATCAAATGAGAATGGCTAGTATTTCATCATACTGTAAGATTATCTATCTTGTAATTTCATTCATGTGCTCAATCAATCTACATACCTGTACTTTTAAAGTTTTATCTTTATGTATGTTAGACTTGTTATCAGACATGAAATTGTGACTAAGGGTCTTACTCACAATTTGGGAGAGATTGTTAGTCACAGAGGCATGCCTGTATACATCTAATAACAAGCCTAATTGTTTGTAATGCTTTACATTACTTACATGACCTCTTAACTGAGGGAACCTCTAGTTGTAGAATTTCTGTTTGTATTGTACTTGTAGTAGGCATCAAATCCTAGTTGTGTAATGTACTTATAGAGTCTAGAATAATGCTTGAAAGAAGTTCCAAGGTTCATGCCTCAAGCAAGAAGATAAAGACTATCAAATAATCATAGTTGGGATTTTAAGAAATGAAGAAATTTGCCTAAGTACCAATTCAAGAAGTATATTTGTCTATTCGAGAAGTCAGGGATTCGATATCTCAAGACACTATTCGATATCTCTGAATACACTGTTCGATATCTCATTCGATATCTCAGGGATTCGATATGTCTGTTACTCTATTCGAGAACTCAAGGAGTCAACAAGTCAAAGTACCATTCGATATCTCAGGGACTCAGAAAGCTATTCGACATCTCAAGGATTCGACAAGTCAAATGTTCTATTCGACATCTCAAGGAATCCTGAAGAAAAGAGCTATTCGAGAAGTGATTCGATATGTCAATATAACAGTGTTCGAGAACTCAGAGTTATCGATCAAGTCAATTCTAGTTCTCGAATCACTTACTTAGTCACTTCTCGAATACATTCTTGGAGACAAAATACTGAAGAAATTGTACAAGTCTGAAACCTGCAACAAGCCAATGTACTTTATGGACCACAATCTGTAATGTGCTCTGGAAAGCCTACAAAGAAGCTTGGAGAGATATAGAAGAGACAATGAGCTAAAGAAGTGGATCTAAACAGGCTTTGCAAAGTCAAATATGTAACTGTTTGGACTCTTACTCAAAGAGGATAGACAGACTAAAAAGTAATTTGTTTTAGCTACCTTATTTGCAGTAAGTAGGTTGTATCCATGTTGTATAAGGATACAGCCTCACTTCCTTAGAAACTAAGTGAGTCAAGTTTTTCATACACTGTAAGCTATATCTCTCTGAGAAAAACGAAGCTGAGAATACTATCATTTGTATTCACAGATTGTAGCAACCTTTATCTAATAATACATTAAATTAAAGTGATATTGTGTTTTGTGTTGTTCTTTATCCGCACCTACATCTCTGCACACACAACACTTGTTTGCTACACAGACTCAAGGCAAGAAAAGTTCGAGAATCCATTCACCCCCCTCTGTATTCTTTTTCTGTGTTCAATACTCAACACTTTTCCAATTATTAATTTGAGGCTCAAGTTGCATCTTTACAAGATTTCATTTCTCCTCCTTACTAGGAAACTTAAAGCAGCTAAGCATGAAATTAAGATGGCTATGAACATAGCCCGAGGGACAGATTATTACATGGCTCTCTTTTTTAAGTCCCAGCTTGAATATGCTCGAGGGAATCATCGTGAATCTGTTAAGCTTTTAATGGCTTCAAGTAATCAAACAGAACTGGAAACTTCTATCATGTACTACAATAACCTAGGTTGCATCTATTATCATCTCGGAAAACATCAAACATCAACTGTATTCTTTCTAAGGCGCTAAAGAGTAGCTCATTGATATGGAAAGAAAAACCTTTAACACTATCAACATTCTCACAGGATAAATCCCTTCTTATAGTAGATAATTGTGGTGTGTAGTATTTGGCTTGTGGGAAACCAGTACTTGCTGCTCACTATTTCTATAGAGCCAATTTAGTTTTTTATAATCATCCCCTATTGTGGCTCCGCATTGCTGAATGTTGTCTGATGGCTTCAGAAAAAGGACTGCTGGAGTCCAATCAAGCTTCATCTAGCATACCAGATGTTAACATACACGTCATTGGCCTAGGAAAATGGAGGAATCTTGTTTTAGAAGATAAAATATTGAGTAATGGGCAGGTGAATTTTTCTGGGAGAGAAAAGTTACTTTCGGGTGATGATAGGTTACTTAAATGTTCAATGCCTCATGCTCGGTAATGTTTGCGAAATGTATTACACTTGCTGAACTCTAACAGTAAGAATGGTTTACCTTCTGATATAATCCAGGATAAACAAATTTGTTATTATATGGCAGTGATTTCCAGGCACATAATGTAGGAGTAGGGGATGGACACTTCAGTTCAAATAGGGAAATAAAAGATAAAAAGAGTGTAAATAATCTGAATACTGCCTTGCAAAGCTCCATTTTTTACTATGATGAAATTTGTAGAAAAGAGAACAAGATTATAAGTCAATCTGTTCTTGCTGATTTGGCATACGTTGAGTTAGAATTGGGAAATCCTTTGAAGGCCTTGTCGATTTCAAGGACCCTCCTCAAAATTGCAAAATCTTCCAGAATTCACGTTTTCTTGGGAAATGTGTATGCAGCTAAGGTTTTCTGTCTGTTCAATCAGCCAAAAGAAGCTGCTAACTAATTGTTGGTCTACATGTCTAGTAGAAGTCATGCGGAACTCCCCTACACCAAAGAAGGCTGCAAAAAGTGGCACACTGATAATACTGAGGGGTGTGAGGAGTCGGTAAATATGGAGTATGTGGCTGCTGATACGTCTTCACCTGATGGATCACTTTTCCTCACTCCTAAGGAGGCTCGTGGAACTATTTATGCAAACCTTGCTGCAATATCTGCTATACAAGGAGATCTCGAGCAAGCTGATAGATTTGTGTTTCAAGCGCTGCCATTTTGAAAGCAGTTTATCTAGATCTCATGTGCAGGAGGCAAGGTTGTAAAAATCGGAAATCGATTTGACTCGGTTTGATCTTCAAAATTCGAGTACTCGACCGATTTTCCGAGTACTCGTTTTCAGCATCTGAGTACTAGTCCGAGTACTCGGTTAAATTCGAATCGGTTGATCACCGATTTCCGAGTACTCGTTCGAGTACTCGTCCGAGTCAACCGATTTTCACTACACTTGCAGGAGGCCACACGAAGATATTGCAAAGTTGAGAAGGTGCAGTCGTACCAGGTTTCTTTCTATGGGATCAGGTCAGTCTCCTAGCAGGCCTTATGTGCCACCGGCTTCATGGGAAGATGTTATCACAGTCCAACGCCAATTTTCACATTTCCACCTTGAGGACAAGGTGAGTCTTTGGGGTCGGGGTAATGTTATGACTCTACAGCCCAAGTCCAAGGACTGGAACCAGCCAAATGATTTAATTAAGTACTCCAGACAGAAGCATAAGGCCCAGAAAAATATTTCAGTGTTGCAGGTCAACGAAAATAGTTAAGGAGCAAAATAGTAAAAGACATAAGTTGCGAAGCAAGACAAAAGAAATATGGAGGGCTTGGATTAGGGTTTATGCGGAGTATTGTAATTTTTATCTTTTTTTGTCTTGTGGAGAGTCTTGGCCTTTCGAATGTCTAATTTATCCTTTTTCGTTTGTCTTAAATTAAATACTTCTAAGGAGTGGTGTGTTTTTAATCAGTGGTTGAATTAATCTATTAAAAGGGAGTTGTGAGTTCATAACATGGAGTCACATGACCCCGGACCGTTGCTAGTTAATTAGTTTGTTTTCTGGAGCCTTGTGCCCCTCATCAACACAAAAAAAAACAATATTGAGAGTATGTCCGACAAGTCCTTTATAAAAACCTCTTAAACCCTTGTGCTGAATTACAGAGTATCCAACATTTCCAGTAAAATATTGAGTTTGCATTCAAGAAAGTAAAATAATATTGTAATTAGAAAAGGACTGTAAAGTACATATTTTCCAAAAAAACGTAAACTAATCAAATATATCAAATAAAATCCCACTGGAAAAAGGATCTAAATATCACCAATTTAAACTAAATGATCCAAAATGTCACAACTCAAAAATATGGCCCCAAATACCACCTTAACACACTACTTCGTCTAGCCTTTACACTCCTATTTCTTATTACCACACTGTTGCATGTGAGTCTCACCTCCCTTTTGAACAAAACAAGCAAAGCTGGTAGGTTCCACCACCTTTTCAAAAAATAAAACGCAAACCGCATTTTCGTTTCCATGAGACGTGATTTCATTGAGCGTTTTGTGTATTAAAATCAGGTTATTCCCTAATTTTTAATTAAAAGTTTATATTTATTCTGTATTTTCTTTGAGGTTCTATTTTAATTTTTGGGATTCAACGGTTTTATTTTGGGTTTGGATATATTTAGAATGATGAATAACCCGTATACGAATTTAGAATTTAGGGTTTAAGGTATAGGATTATTTCAATAGTTAACCTTTAGAGTTCAACGATTCTATTTTGAATTTTAAAAATATTAAGAATGACGAATAAATTGTATACGGACTTAGGGTTTAGGGTTGTAAACAACCCTAAACTTAACCATAACTTAACCTGATTTTTAAACAAATCGGGACTGACCCCCGATTTTTTTAAACCGATGGACTCGGTAAAAAAACACAATTTGAATTGACATTTAATTATCAATTTTTATTATTGTTTGCAAATACATATGTAGCAAAAAAAAATGACATGGCTTAAAGTAACGTTTTGCATCCAAAACACAATTTTAAGTAACGTTTGAAATTTATAAAAAAAAAAATTACCCAAACAAATGATAAAGTATAGCCTTTTGACGTATGGACATGTTGTCCAATTTTTTTGGTTAGGATATATATTCCATATAAGGATTGTAAAAGATACAATCTAAAAGAGTTTCCTCGATCAAGAAACGTACATCATCTAACCGAAGAGAACGCATGTTGCCCCCAGACATTTAGACAATAATACCCAAGTCTGAAAGAATGAGCCCACAAAGAAAAGTCTCGTTAAAAAACCCCACAAGAGCAAAATCCTATGAGAAAAAATTCAAGAGGGGAAAAAGAGCGTCCACAAAAAAATGAATGCACCGTTATACAACAAAGTTTCTAAGTGACTAAAAATTTTAACTTTGTGTGTCCTCATTGTCATCAGTAATTGCCAAAAACTTGTCTTCTCTTTTGCCAAAGAAATACTCTGCACTTATATAAGATAAATACATTAAAACTATTATAAATTATGACAAAACAGATGATCACTTCTAATCAAAGGGCCCCCTTTGGTTAGAAATCTAAAAATAACCATATATTAGGAACATAACTGAATAATTAAGTCTAAAAAATTAAAAATGGACTAGACAAGCCATCTAAATGGCACAAAAAAAATCCATCAATCAAGCCCACCCAAAATGTTACAAAAACTTAATTAAGTCTTAAAAGTCAAAAAAATCATCAATCATGACCAATGATATAAGGTAACTGATAAAATAAAAATACAATTTCTACAAATTTGAATCTAAATAAACTGATGCACTAAATGTGAATAGTAAAAATTAAATACTGTCATTAAAATCGTGATTGAAAAAAATATTTACAAAAAAATCTCATATATGACAAAGAAAGTAATTATTCCTTAAATCACTCACTAGATAAAGACAATGAAACAATTAGAAAACTAAATTAAAATCTACTAATAATCACATTAAAAGCCACTATTGAAAATGACATCAATCATCAATCAAATTTTAAATAAATGAACATAAAATTATCAATCAAATATAATAAATTCAAAATAATTTCTTAACAAAACAAGCCACAATATGCTTAAAGATGCACACAATTCATAACAAGCAAATTTCGGCCAAGTTTTTGCAGAAAACGGCGAGAGACCCCAACAAAACTAAAACAATTACTGATAAAAAAAATGTTCAGCCGAAATGAAATAACATAGAATCATAAGTCAATTACCCTTCTACATCAATATGTATAAGCACTTGGAAAACCAAATGAAAACTATCATATCTTAAAACTAATGCAACTAGTAACACAAAAAGTTCAGTCGTCTACACATGAATCCCCAAATCGAAGCATTGATCAATTACAGTCCACATCAAGTATACCGAAAAAATCCTTTAAAACCAGCCTTAATTATTCAACAATAGATTAACCAACAGAGCCGGCCCTAGAGATTTGGGTGCCCTAGACAAACTTCTAGAATGATGCCCCTATATCATGGTAATACATCTATATCGAACTTTTGAAAGATAGTATCTTAGTATATATATAAAGCAGCACCTCGAACATTATCAAAAACTTAGTTAAATAATGCATATTCTGTAAATGAAATAACTTGGAAGAACAAAAAAATGAAAATGAACTACAGAGAAGATAACATATAAACAAGGATACTTTTTTCATAAACTACTTTGCTTTTGCTAGTCTCTGATGTGCTAGTCCAATACTGACTACTGCATACCAACTATATTAGTTTGGGATTTAGAAAATGAAGAGTGCAAGTTTAAATGTTATTTGATAAAATTAAAAAAGAATAAAAATGAGCTGGTGGATTGTTCTAGATTTAAATTAATTTTGGGTAAATATTCGTCCAGTTCATTAGTATTTTTTCTACAAATTTAAATTGTTTAACTTAATAAAATATAAGTATATATAACATATATGACATATATATAAATTTGGTGCCCCGAATTAAAATGAGGCCCTAGGCATATACCTTGGTCGCCATACCCAAGGACCGGCTCTGTTAACCAAACCACTTACAACACTAAAATCGACCCGTAAAAACATTTGTAAAACATTAAAATAGATACCAATTAATAACAAATCAGGCAATACAAAATTCCTAAAACATATATACAGGGAGGGAGGGAGAGAGAATGGGAGAGATAGATAGTAGGTAATAAATGAATTTGGGGTGAAAAGAATTGCAAGTTGGTAAGGTGGGGGAAAGCACCACCACAGCGAAAGAGGCGACCTCCGCTGATGGGTTTGATTCGATGATAAAAAGAGGCGGCGATGATAATTAATAATTATAAGTTAATAAGATAATACAATTTTTAATGTATGTTCAAGGATATCTATACTATTATATAAAAGCCGAAACATTAAAAGTTTGGTTGGTCGATCGGTCGGTTGGTCGGTACGGTACCTGTTGATTTTACTTACTACCCTTACTCAATTACATATCTACTAACTAATCAATTTCCTTCTTGATGTTAAACATATTATTTTTTCTATTTTTTTTCAAGAACAAAATAAATTCCTAAAATACAATATCCTTTTATATTTTATCTAACTAAAATTTCTCCTTTATTAATCAATTTCGTTTTTCAGGTTAGACATATTATCTTTTCTACTAACTAATCAATTTCCTTCTTGAGGTTAAACATATTATCTTTTTCTCTTGAAAAACTAAATAATTTCCTTTTTCTGGTAAAATATAATATCCCTTTATATTTTATCTAACTACAATTTTTCCTTTATTAATCAATTTCCTTTTTCAAGTTAGACAAATTACCTTTTCTATTTTTCAGTAACTAAACAATTTCCTTTTTCAAGTAAAATAAAATATCTTTCACATTTTATTTAACTAAAATATCTTTTTTTTTTAAAAAAATAGTAAGAGCAGTTTTGTTTAATAAAACAACATAATTATATTATAATTACTATTAACTAATCAATTACCTTTATCATCCAAAACACGTTAACTTTTCTTTTTTCTCTAATTAACATCTCTCTTTTTCCAATTATATCATGAACGGTTACCTTTTTCAGCCAAAATACGTTACCTTTTTTCTTTTCTCTTACTAATACTAATAATTAACCGATTACCTTTTCAGCTAAAATGTATCATCTTTTCTATTTTTCTAATTAAATTCCTTTTTTTCTAGAAATATCACGACAAGATTAACTTTTCATTTTCTAAAAACTATGAGCAATTTTTTTAATAAAATGACATAATTAAATTATAATTATATAAGCTAATCAATTACTCCCTCCGTCCCTTTTGATTGTTAACATTTCACTTTTTCAAAATTTTCTGGCACGCATTTTAAGGTGCATTTTAAGGATAGTTAAATAACTTTTTTTAAAAATTTTCTTTTTCTGTATAAAAATTTAATGTTTAAATTTTTATACAGAAAAAGAAAATTTTAAAAAAAAGTTATTTAACTATCCTTAAAATGCACCTTAAAATGCGTGCCAGAAAGTTTTGAAAAAGTGAAATGTTAACAATCAAAAGGGACGGAGGGAGTACATTTTTCACATAAATCACGTCATCTTTTTAATTTTCACGTTACCTTTCTATTTTCTCTAACTAAAATCTCTCTTTTTCCAATTATATCAATGACGATTTTATTTAATAAAATAAACTAAGAAAATTTTAATATTAATAATTATCTGACTACCTTTTTTAACTAAAACGTATCATCTTTTCTATTTTTTTTAACTAAAATCCTTTTTTTAATAGAAATATCACGGATAATATTAATTTCTTCATTTCTAAAAATATTACTTGCAATTGTATTTAGTAAATAAGGTAATTAAAATATAATTTCCATAAACTAATCAATTATCTTTTCCACCTAGAACATGTTTCCTTTTTAATTTTTTCTAACTAAATCCTATCTTTTTCTAATCATATCACATGCATTCTATTTAATAAAATAAAATAATAATTTTATAATTACTAATAATTAACCGATTAACTTTTTCAACTAAAACCTATCATCTTTTCAATATTTTCTGACTAAAATCCTTCCATTTCTAGAAATATCACGGATAACATTTGTATAATATTTATCAAATCATCTCATATAATAATGTAAGCCTCCTAAATTCATGTTTTAAAAAATTAATTTAAATAAATGAAAAATTCATATAATATTAAAATAAAAATAATCCGTGCATCGCACGGGCTTTAAGCTAGTACAATAAAAGATGAGTTGTTAGTTTTGATTGTATCCTACTTATTAATGATAATGGATCATTCTTATATGCACAAAAAATATCATTAATAAAAAATACTCACAAAAATATCATGAAAATAATTAGTAACTAATATGTAAAAAGACCCATAATGAAATTCTTAAAAGTGCGTACCATTTTGTCCAATTTTAATATGAATGTGAACACTTAATACCCATGTAAAAGGACGACATCCACGTGTGTGGGCCAATCCCAAAAACATAAGATTCTATTCGAATTTTATGAAAAACACTGAAAACGCTAGTTCATGCCACGTGTTCTGGAAATGTTAAATTATGTAACGTTTAATTTTGATGAAAACTTTAATTTAAAAGTGTTTTTAATAAAAATTGATGTAAATGCTAGACATTGAAAACAAAAATTAAAATAGCATTTTAAAGTGATATTATGGATCATATTTTCAATATGTGACATTTGAAACATTATTTTTTAAAATTGTGATATATAGAACCAACACATAACCTGCAACATAACACATGTTGCTCCAATAGCCTAAAATATATTTTCTAAATATAAGATATTTTGAAAGTACAGGAAATATTTTTGAGTATTAAAATATTTTTATTCGAAATATAATAAATTTACAATGCAAGAGAAAATTACTTTAAATATGTCAAGAATGAGATAAAAAAATAGATATTAACATTCATAAATGAACATTAATATATTTGAGGATAAAAATCTTTTTCTTGATGAGATAAATATTATATTTAATCTCCGAGTTAAAAAACAGCTTAATTTTTAAATGTAACACAAGTATTATAAAGAATATTGAATATTAAATATTTCTTATTCAAACTTGTTACCTTATCAATATTGCAAAATAGATCTATGGAATATCAAATCTTAATATTTATTTTTCGATCATATTGCTTAGATATTCATAAAAATATATAATTTGATTTTTCGAAATAAAAGGAATATATGTTACATTTATATTTAAAGATTAATTTTGCTAGTGTTGACAATTTGACTTTTAACGGAATCAATTAATTAAATGTTCTAATGAAGAGATCTACATGTAATTAAATTTTATGTTTAATTCGTACGAATATCAAAATAAATAATACATCAAAGATATCCTTTCAATTTTATTAGGAAAGTTAGCAAATATTTAAGTTTTTGGAAAGTTTCCTAGGAATCTTTTTTGGGTTTTTAATACTTTTTCCTAATAAATAGTTATCGGTACAAATTTATTATTTTCACCATGTTTAAAAAATATGTATACTATTCCCCCCGTCCCAATTTTATTATCCACATTGCTTTTTGCACGCATTTTGAGGAGCTAATAAAATATAGTTCCATTATTATTTTTTTCAAATTTTCTTTTTCTAAATAAAAATTCAGTATCTAAACTTTTATTCAGAAAAAGAAATTTTTTAAAAAAATTATGGAGCTATGTTTAATTTGCACCTTAAAATGCGTGCAAAAAGTAAAGTGGATAATTAAATCGGTTGAAATAAAGGTGTTAATTCAATAATAAAAAGTCATACGACATCTCCATCAATGATCGAGTCGAACAAACAGTAATTTGCAATCGCCTGTTCTCATGAAGAGACAATCGTTTGAGCTATCGATCAAAACTGCAATCTCATACAAAACTTCATCATTAAATCAAGACCCCCGCTCACAATTAAGAAGCGAATAACAAAATCAAAACCATAAAGATCCATCAAAACCAAAGAAATCATGCAGATCTGAAATCCCGGATATTAAAACACACGAAACACACAAAGAACACACCAAACTCTCACAAGGAGAGATAAACTAGACCCAAATAAATTGGAAAAACTCTCACCAAGAAGGGAGATTATTGAAAAACAAGAACAAAAACAAAGAAAATTAAAAGATTTGGGGCTTTCCACCGGTGAAAACCGATGGAAGCCCGGCGATTAGGCAAGGAAAAAGAGGGGAAAAGTGAGACGGCTGTGGAGAGAAAAAAAGAGAGAGTAGTGTTAATATATGTATACTATTTATAAATTTATATTAAACATATTTTATTTATTTAGTTATTTTTATAATCATTTCCGTTTGATCTTTTCCGGTTTGGTTAGAACATATATCCAGAACCAAACAATTGACTTCCGGTTTTAATTTTTCATTTTTAAATTCGGTCCGGTTTTATACAATTTGGCTTTTAACGATTTTTATAAATTTTAATTTTGATTTCGATTTATTCAATTTTTTGTTCAACCCTATCCCACCACACAGTCTAATTGGGGCTCATTCATCCGGCCCCATCAAGAAACCAGTGAGTTCCCAACTCGGACAATAAGAAAATGGGGAATACCTCGGATTTCAACTTTTCAAGTAACATGTACATTGTACAGTAACAATTTAAATTCACAAGAGGCCTGCATTAGCTCATAATATAAACACAAATATAAGTGCACCCTAACCCTCAACCTGTTTTCATAAACAAGCACCAGCATAAACCCGGATAAAAAGTCCACCCATAATTCTTAACCAGTTTCCATAAACAAGCAGCAACATAAAATCTCATAACCAAATTAACAACTTATACTGGCATCATTTCTTCATTAGTAAACATTTTGTCCATGTCTTTAGTGCTGTCACATAGAATCCCCTTAAACCCTCACGTTGATGCTGAAGGATTCCCCTGAATACATCAAACATTCCGATGCATGCAGCATTTGCATTCAAGTGTTGAGCTTTCGTTCTGCGATATCAAACAAGAATAATAATATCAAAGACAAGGAGATTAAGCATAAGTTTTTCAATTTAAGAAAACCAATATATACTTTACCTTGTTCTCAAAGCTAGCAATGGATAAACACATGTTGCTCCAAGGGCTCCCGAGAATCTACCACAACCAACTTGTACACGTGGGCTAGTTTCTACTGAAAATAGAATGCCTCAATAATTCAATTTCCACAGTTCATTATTCTCATTGATCTAATGCACAAATTAGCAATAACACGAACCGTCATGCATTTCCCAGGTTTAGAGAATAATTACACTCTCAACCTTGTTTTCAAAAGACCCAGAGGATAATGGCAGTATGTACCACTGCATCAGCCAGACCAGTGGTTGGGTCCAAAACCAGACAGGAAGAAACCAGATCCAATGTTATTAAAGTCAACCTCAATTGTTCATTTGCAAAGAGGAAGACTTGGTAATGGTTGCAGAAAGTTTTGTGCTCTGTTTCTAAGGTCTGTGTGGAGGGGCAGATGGACATTGTGGCGTGGTTTCTTAAACTTTCTTTGCAGGTCTGTGACTCACTTAGGAGTCGAGTTAGTCGACTTCACTTTAGAATTTTGGGCTGGTGGACACCTCTGTATTCTTCTTTTGTATTTCTTGGTGGGGGTGTTTTCGAGTGGTCATTTGTGGATGGGATGCCTTGACGAGGGGTGTTTATTATCTAAACAATTGCCAAATTCTCTTTTCTGCAGAAAATTTGGTTATTTGTTTAGTATAATAAAGTTTCATCATTCTTGTTGGTTTGTGCCTAGTAGTGATGTCCTTTATGGGAGCATGTGCAATTCTATATTCTTTTGATACTTTAGTCTCAGGAGTGCCTTTAGAGCATCTACAATACTTAGTCCCGTTTTTTACTATGCTTGGCCCCATTAACATGCCCCGTCACCTTAAAGTGGGCAATGGAAAAAAATGGCCAGTTTCATCTAATGTATAACCCATTTCCACTTAGAAATGGCTCCCAGTTTCATGTATTAAAACTTGAGATGCATGTAATAATTAAATAATAAAAATATTGAAGTGGTCTCGTCCCACCATCCCGGGACTGCCCGGTTTTGAATAATTGCTGAAAATAACAAGTTTTTCAAGAAAAAAAACAAGAATACCATTTGTGGGGAACATGTGTCAATTATACCCATTTGGTGACCCGTTCATGAAATGCGTACTGCTGACACGCATTTAGATTATGCGTATCCCAGTCATTTTTCTCTACCAGTCGATCTCGTTTTTCCAGTTCCGGCGATTCACGCCGATTTTCCGTTCATCGCCATCTCTCGCGCCTCTATCATCTCTATCTGTCTCTCTCGTTACTCTCTCCCAGTCTCTATCTCTCCCCCATATCTCTTTAGCAATTTCCGGCCCCGCAGGGGCGTGTACGAGTCGTCGCAAATCAAATCGGAATCCAATCGGAAACTTAGGGTTGATTTGGGAGTTTTCAATCGTGCATTAGAAATGCAATGAAAGTAGTATATGTTTGTAGAGCTTGAAACGAGGATTCTAATGGTATGTAGAACGTTGATGTAAATTGCAGGATGGTGGTGAACTGAGGTCGGCAATTTTCCGGCCAAAATCGCCTTGAAATCTCCAGAGGAACTCGACCGGCTGATTTTCTGGGGAAAAACGACGATGACGTCATCACGCAGGTCAGTGATGCGCAACAGTGGATACGCAACCCAAAAATGCGTGTTCTGGGTTACCCAACAGCCTCCTGCGTATTCTAGGTTTTGTAATACATATATTACCCGATTCAATCTTGCGTAACCCACATTACCCCAACCCCAAATGCGTAACTCACGTTACCCCAATCCCAAATGCGTATTCAAATGGGTATTTTTAACACTCTCTCCCGAAAAATGTTATTTTCATTTTTTTTTCCCAAAAAATCGTTATTTTTAATATTTACCCCCCGGTTTTCTCTCCATCTGTCCAATGCAAAAAAATACTTATTCTCTTGGCCAGGTCCTTTTCACGTGGTTCAAGGCACCAAACGGGACTCCATTGGTGCTCTTAGTGAGAAACATTTTGCATGTTTCTTTTGTGTGTTTCGAGGTTAGTCATGTGGAGGGTGAGTTCTTCAAGGTTGTGTCTGAGCCTTTTCGTCATAGCATCACAAGGGTGGTATGGAATGTTTTTGCTTTTTATTGGTTTTGCCTCCCTGGTGTGGCCGACTTTTGTAGTGGGTTTGGTAGTTGGTTGTTTAGTGTGAGTTGTTTTATTTTCTTTGGTTTCCTTGGAGAATGTTCCAATGGAATTTTTAGTTTCAAGACTTGAGCTTCTTAGCTCTTGTCTTCTTTGTACGTATTCTTTTTTTTTTAATATAATTTTCACGAGGTTTCGTCCTCATTTACCAAAAAAAAGTCAAGAGCAGATGTGAGATACGCTTACCTCGGCAAGTCGACAAATCCTTGTGTCATTCCTTCAATTACCCATATGGAAATTACAATCACGACTCTCAATATATAAAAAACAGAAGAAATACGGATTTCTAAAAGCTTTCTAGGTCAAATCAAAGTGTTGATTAATAAACCCCTTATTAGGTTATCTATATGTCACCCAAGACATTGGCTCAATACAAAACCATAAAGGATTTAAACCATATTTCTACATTTGAAATTCAAACAGATATGTTAGTTCCATGACTGAGTTTAAAGACAAGATACAAAATTAGCATAATAGATCTTAATTTGCTAAAGGAATTTAAATAAAATAATTTCTTAGCGTAAATATGCAAAAATGAGACTAATTGGAAAGAAACTACTGGTTCAAAAGCTAGACTTGAAATAATATATTAAACGACAACTAGTCGTGTAGAAACTTAAGTACTGTGTACATTATAAGTAACAGGAACAAATGGCAATGTGATTACCTCGGTTCCATTTCACCTTTGACGTATCTTTCTTCTCCTTAAAATTTCTAAATTGACCAAAGCAGAGATCCTTCATGGAGGTTGGGATCTGGAATACAGTTTTTAAGAAAATTGCATAGGTAAGGAGGAAAGATGTAGTCACAAAAAGTGAAGCTGACAACATTATGTTGTTCTCCAAGCAAAGACTGGTGTTGCTTACTCTATCAAATTCAGACTTGGAGGTTCCACAATGTTCAATCAAATTAAGTTTGTCAACCTTGATCTGTCAAACAAAAGAAAGATAATGCTATATTTCATCAACTTCCCAGTTGTGTAAGCCCATAATCCCACTATTCACATAAAATGTGCTTGCACGTCACATTGTATAAATGGCACACCTTGTGTCGTTTTGCACATAGATAGAACTCTGCTGCAGTAAAAACAGGGCACGTGCAGTAGGCGATTGCCCTATACGAAGCTTGTAATGCTGCAAGTAACGGATCTCTATACACTGGAATGCGAAAAAAAATTAATAATCACCTTATGCATACTGTTGGTAATTTAAGGTAAAAGTTATATAGAAAAAGTAAAATACTTTAAATAAAATAAAACTGAAACTTTAATATTTATCTTTTATTCATTCAAGTGGCTTAATATAAAATCAAAAAATTATCTGAAGACATGATAGCTTCCCAAAATTCTGCTACATGCAAAAACTAGTTTATATAAAGCCGTTAACCTAACTGATTACATAGTAGCTTCCCACAATTCTGCTACACGCAAAAACTAACGAAAATTATACAAACCTGGCCTAATTTGACCGATTATTCTAGATAATTTAAAATTTATTTTATCAAGCCTTGGAATACTGTGTTTTATTTATGTATATTGTTTCATTTTGGCATGGTGGGAGTATCTAGAAGTGAGAATCACATAGTCTTCTTCCACAGCATCCTAAAGATGCTAGGCTTCCATATAAGTTCCTATACATACTGCCTAAAGATGGTAGTTTCCATCAGAGCAAATCTTCAAAAAATGCTGGTTTCGTTTTCCACGGATATGATTTTGTGTTGTGTATAAATGTAAAGAGGAGTTCTAGCGGTAATGAAACTGAAAAAACTGAAATGTTTACGTAGATGGTGCTTGGTAGGACTATATTAAAAAAATATTAGATCACAAGAAAGATTCTAATTGTGATTGATAATATAAAATTTAAGATACAATATTAAAAATTTGGGTTGACTAAAACTGAGTGACCGACTAAATAGATATTCATATATTCTAAAATATAATATTAAAAGGTATGCTTAACACGTACTAATATATAATCAAGTCTAACACTAGTGATAAGTCTAATTAGAAAAGCTTAAGCAAATTAAAACCAGATGAAACTCACAGGGATAGGGCCATCTGAACGGAGGGAATGAGCGTGATGCATCCGAATCAAATCCCCAGCTCTCGAATATCAAGCTTTTTCCTAGAACATAAACATTAATCCCATAATGTTTCCCATGAGTTCCTTAATCGATCTACAGGCATAGAACTGCACTCACTCACAGGTGCAACAGTATATGTGATCCATACCTCGGGAAAATGACAGTAGACCACTTCCATTCCAAATATTTTTAACCACCACAAGAACAGATGCACGAGTTATCTTTAATTGCAATACAGCCTTTAGGCGATCAAGAGGAGATGACGCAGACAAAAGATATTTATTATCTATGAATGCTGAGTTAGGTCTTAGCAAACACTTCACCGAAGCAACTTCAAAATCTAAAGCATCCACTGATCCATACCAATAACCATGCGAATTATTCAAAGATTCCCAAAGTCTCTTGTTTTTTGTCTTCTCCTTCCAAATGTTCCTGCTGGGCTCCATTCTCAGAATTCGAATAACATGCTTCAAATTTTTCTTCTCCATGCGCTTCCATTTGATTCTCTTCCTCACCCTCTTTTCATCACATTTGGCATTTGTTCTTCTCAATGTATCTCTTTTTGTTCTTCCTTTGTCACTGATTAAAGATAGTGTTAACTGACCACTAGATTGCTCGCACACCATTGCAGGACAAAATCTGCGATTTGTTTTGTAATACGTGAAAAAATAAGGACACTCCCCTCTTCTAATGGCCTTGGAAATTTTGTTCCATCTATTGATAAGCCCTAAAATTCTACTGTCAGGATAAATTCCTCTGTCATCATAGACCGTTGTCTGTAATCCAATCTTAACACTACACTTCATTTCATAGAACCTTACAGCTTGGCTCGTTATTCCAACAAGTAACACAATTGCATTACACCATTCATTCTTCTTTTCTGGAGTGTATCCGAGGCTGAAGGTGCTAATCGCAGAACAAATAGATTCCTTTGTGTAGCTTACGGTCTCTGTCACTGCAAGGACAAAACAATTTAAGAACTTTTATAATACAAAAAGGAAATTTGATGTATCGAGTGCATTATATTGTATATATATTATATGTGTGTGTGGGTAACTGTAAATGAATTGCAAACTACTTGCCTAAGAAAAGATGGCATTTCAGTTAAAGAAATGTAAAGAAAAGAAGGCAAAAGACGATTCAGGTGGCCTGTAAGGATGAAAATTAAGACAACTGGCCCAACTTGACATTTTTGTATTGTCTCCATTAAAAAAAAAAGGTTTCCAAAATTTTTAGTCCCCCTTCATATCTTCAAGGACCATAGAACTGAAGACTGAGAAAAGATGTTTCAGACTTTCCACAATATATCCGTTCTAACTAGTATTTGGGTGTTTTTCCTGAGCTGTACAAGACGAAAGTCTCGTCTACCGTTCTTGGATTGGGGCTATGGTTGGTTTCAAGAACATCAGGAAGCATTACGCTTATTTTTAGTACACTTTTTCGTGTGTAATTCGGAATATTAATGGATAGTAACCCTAATCAGACAAAGACATAGTAAGTTTTTTTTTTTTGAATATAGCTTATTAGCTAACATAATTTGATATTGAGTGCGAAAAACGAATGGCTAGAAAAACAACATCCAACTCCTTCAACATTAAATATTAACAAAATTATTTTTTGATGACTTCAGGAACAAAAGGCCAGTTTTAAAAAGAACACTAAGTGAACATGTAACTGATACTCCGTATTGTTATAATAGCTTAAATTACAAAAAAGAAGTGTCGTAGTTCATAACATCAAACAGCTAGGGAGTAAGTAATCAGAGATCTCAATAAAAAAAATAAACTCCAGTAAAGTAATCAGTATTTAAAGTATACACTCCAGTAATACAATTAGAAGAGTCGCGAACTTTTAACTGATCTCTAGGATCTAGTACATAATATGATAGACACAAATCTACCTATTAGATCGGGAGATTGATATGCTAATTATAGTTCTTGGTTCTTAAATAGCCATTGTTATACATTGATTGATCATAGGAGTGACGTTTAAGAGATAATTGTAGGCACTATAATCTAACTTGGGAGAGGATTTTATAAACATTAGAAGGATTGTTTTCAGCAAAACAAGAGACACAAATTAGACATTCAAGACAGCCGATTGAACCCTGATTCTACGAATGTTCACTAGAAGACAAAAGCTGAGATTGTCCCTCTTTGGATGTTAGTTGTTGATGGTTCAAGTATGATGACGGACACCATTTACAATGAACTATAATTACGAAATAAAACAGTAAAAAAAATTCATAGATTTGAGGCCATTTTGATTGAAAGGTGCACGCACCATATTAAGTGTTGATTGATTAAAATACACAATTCAATCACTTTTGATTATTAGAAAGTCCATCCATAGGAATGGGAAACCTATCCACCTAGCAGGGAGAAAACAGTACATGCGGCCTAAAAGGTACTCCCTCCGTCCCAATGAGTTCTTAACATTTGTTTTTTGCACGGAAACCAAGATAATGGGTGTAATATTATTAAAATAAATGAAGTTGTGGGTGTAATAGTGATTTTATTGTTAAAATAAGTTAAGTAATGGGTGTAATAGTGTAAAGTATTGTTAAAATAAGTGAAGTAGTGGGTGTAATAGTGTTAAAACTTACTATTTTAGGAAATGTTAAGAATCTATTGGGACATCCCAAAATAGAAAGTGTTAAGAATCAAAAGGGACGGAGGGAGTAGTAGGAACTTGGGCAAGTTGCTCAAATCTCCTAGTAAGATCTATAAAGGTTGTGTATGCATGATAAACGCACAAGTACCAAGTTTACAATTCCCAACACAAGGTTTACAATTCCCTGCATACAATGACCATCGAGAACAACAAATGCAACAAATACTCAAGCCCCCACAAGGCTTCCTTCTTTAAGAGAACAAAATCATAAAATTCCCTTAGAATCAAAAACAAATACCTCGTAGCTCTCGTTGATGAGCTTTTGGACGAATTAAAAGGTGCCAAATGATTCACTACCAGATCTTCGAGCAAGATATCACCAAATTTGGGTTGCACCAAATTTCATGCCATTTGAGGTGGGGAACAAATGCCCATATTTCAGGATCTCTCAAATGAAGTCTTCCAAGACCAACTCACAAAACAATCCTGGTTTTTTAACAAACTTATTACGAGTGAAAAGAGTAAACATTCAGCTGCTCTTGTGAGTCTAAAGCCACAGCATAAGGCGTCCATCCAGCAGGCTCTACAGACTCGAATAAATAAGGCTTTAACAACTAGTATTTGGACTTAAGAATGACAGCTGTCATTCTGTGAGTTTGTTTGTTACAGTTTCTGTTTTGTAGTCTTGTATAAATACTGAACAATGACTATCATTCTGTAACTTTTCATTCTATCAATACATTTCATATTGTCTTCTTCTCCAAGTCTCTACTTACATACATTTAGTTATATCTACAAATCTATTATGGTATCAGAGCCAACATGATTGTTATCGACCTTATCGAGCTGTTCTTATGATGATGATGAAGCCAGTAATGTTGATGATGTTCAGATCTGGTTGATTACGTCTTTATTTCGTCGTTTTCCGATCATTTTTCCGGCAAAATCACAGGTTTCATCGTGATTTTCTTTCCTTGAGTTGATTTTATATCGATCGATTGATTCTCGGTATCATGTTGATGTTTTGTGGCTGGATTTCTCTGTTTTGATTTGTTTTCTTCGTCATCGAGTTTCGAAACCCTAGTTTTTACAATCATGTTGCGTTATAGCTATGCTAATGTTGTACAAGGTATTGAATCTAGTAGAAATGCTCGTTCTGTTGTTGAAGAAGATGTTGTTGATAAGGATTTGAATAGTGATGATATACAACATAATGAAGTTGTTGAAAATGTTCATGCTCCTTTGTACAATCCAGATGTGGTTGATAATAACTTTCATCCTTTGTTCATTCATAACACTGATCATCCAGGATTAGTTTTAATTGCTAAGAAACTGGTAGGACCAGATAATTACGCTCCATGGAGCAGGTCTATGCAGATTGCACTCAATGCTAGAAATAAGTTTGTGTTAGTCAATGGAACTTATGAAAAACCTGCTGTTAATTCTCCTTTATATGCACAATGGGAGAGAGTGAATGATCTTGTCATTACTTGGATTCTTAATTCAGTCTCAGAAGAGATTAGTGATGGATTGAACTATGTTACTACTGCTAGTGAAGTATGGCAGGAGTTACATGAGAGGTTTTCTGGAGTGAATGGACATAGGATTTTTCAAGTCTTAAGAGACATACATAGTTTGGAGCAAGGGAACAAGTCAGTTGAGGTGTATTTTCACAAGTTAAAAGGCTTATGGGATGAATATTCTGTGTTGGAACCAACAGTGAATTGTGTTTATGGTGCACATAAGGTTCAAGTTGAGAGAGATCAGAAGAGAAAGCTGCTTCAGTTTCTAATGGGCTTACATGATAGTAATGCCACAATTCGAGGTCAAATACTCATGATGAGTCCATTGCCTACTGTTTCACAGGCTTATGCTTTTGTCAAGCAGGATGAAAAGGCTAGACAAGGTTATCAAGGAGTACTTGCAGCTTCAAATCCTCTTGCAAATGCTTTGCTCAGCAATTCAGTTAATGCTGTCAATACAAATGTTGGTACTGGTTCTGGTTTTAAGAGGCCAACAGTGTATCCTAATAATGCATCTAGACCAGTGGTGAAGTGTACATTTTGCAACTTCAATGGACATACTAAGGAGAATTGTTATAAGTTGATTGGCTATCCACCAAATTGGAAAAAGAAGAAGGAGCTTGTTAAAACTGGTGTTGCAAATCCAGCCAATGTTGGTCAATTTCGACCTTTGCCAAAGAGTACTCAGACTAATTCTCAGGCTCCTGTTGCAGCATCTGTGGCTGGAACATCTGATCAATTCAATCAAATGCAACAGCAGATTAATCAGTTGAATCAAATGATGAGTTTCTTCATAGGAAATGGCAAGAATTCCAACAGTCCAGAGGATCATTTGGCTGGTATGGTTATCTCTACTGCTAATTTAGTGGTTAATTCTTGTTCTAAATATGCTTGGCTTATAGATTCAGGAGCCACAGATCACATGTGCTGTTCTATTGATCTTCTCACTAATGTTCAGACTTTAGTCAATCCTATTAGTCTTGCCTTGCCCACTGGTGCTACTATTTTAGTTCATAAAACAGGCACCTTCAAGATACATCCCAAGTTGGTTCTACACAATGTTTTCTTTGTGCCTTCATTCTCTTATAATCTGTTTTTTGTTTCAAAATGGATTGCAGATTCGAAAGGTGTTGTGTCTCTTTTCCCACAACATTGTGAATTTTATGATTTAGATCTTAAGACTCGATTGGCTACTGGCAAGCTAATTGATGGTTTATATCATTTAGAGTTTCAGCCTTTTTTGTCTATCAACTCTGATATCACCTCTGTCCCTCAAACATCTATCACTTCTATTCCTATTTCTTTAAACACTCAATCTAGTCTCAATTCCGTTCAGTCTAAAAACCAGCTTAGTGTGTTATGGCACTTAAGGTTAGGACATGTGTCCAATGATGTCTTGCATAAAATAC
The DNA here is from genome assembly GCA_037693485.1 of Kitagawia praeruptora. Taxonomy (NCBI): domain Eukaryota; kingdom Viridiplantae; phylum Streptophyta; class Magnoliopsida; order Apiales; family Apiaceae; genus Kitagawia; species Kitagawia praeruptora. The sequence continues at coordinate 31,013,832 of CM075350.1, forward strand.
CTGATATACGTGCTACTGTTGTTGATGATTGCAATAAACAATGCCATGTCTGTCCTTTGTCCAAGCAAACTAAACTCCCTTTTCAGCTTAGTGACAGTCGAGTAGATGCTATTTTTGGTCTTATTCATGTCGATTTGTGGGGACCCTACGCTACTGAGACACATAGTGGGTGTAAATTTTTCCTCACCATTGTTGATGATCATTCTAGGAATGTCTGGACTTATCTTCTTCCATCAAAACAACATGTTGTTTTTCAGCTTAAATCCTTTTTTGCTTATGTTGAAAATCAGTTTCATACTACTGTCAAACAAATTCGTAGTGATCATGGCACTGAATTTTTCAATGCTACTTTTACTTCCTTCTTGCTTGAGAAAGGAGTGTTCCATCAAGCTTCTCGTGTTGGAACTCCTGCCCAAAATGGCCGTGTAAAACGTAAACACCGTCAATTGTTGACCATTGCACGTGCTTTACGATTTCAATCTAATTTGCCTATTAGATTTTGGGGGGAATGTATCCTCACTGCTACCTATATTATCAATCGAGTTCCCACACATGTCTTGAACAATATCTCTCCGTTTGAATGTCTTTACAAAACTCCAATTGATTATAGCCTTTTCAGAGTTTTTGGTTGTCTATGTTACGCTTCCATTCATGATTCTGACAAATTTAAACCTAGAGCAATTCGTTCTGTTTTTGTGGGATATCCCAATGATCACAAGGGTTACAAATTGTATAATCTGGATTCTCATCAGTTGTTTGTAACCAGACATGTCGTTTTTCATGAACGAGTTTTTCCTTTTCTTGATAAAACTCACATACCGTCCAGTACAGATCCTTACTTCTTATCTCATTGGACTAATGATAACATGGGAGATACTGGTAATAATTCTTCTCCTCCAGAGACAGTTTTACCCTCTTCTTCTTCGTCTGGTGATCAAATTTTAGAATCTTCTACTGATATTCCTTCTGAGAATGAGTCACAGACTACAGAGTTGTGGCATAATTCTCCACCTGATAGTGATACTTTGGTCAATCTTCATCCTGATGTAGATTTATCAACTTCTTCTGATGATCATTTCTTAAGAAAGTCTACTAGAAATCGTAAAGTTCCTATCTGGTGGACTGACTATCATTGCAATACTGGACCTGTCAAGTATCCATTGGCAAATTTTGTGTCCACTCATTCTTTTTCTACTGGCCATTCTGCTTTTATGTCACAACTTGTCAAGATAAAGGAGCCTACTTCTTTTGCACAAGCAGTGCAAGATTCGAATTGGGTGATTGCCATGAATAAAGAGTTAGATGCTCTTGAGGCCAATAACACTTGGATTTTAGTTCCTCTTCCAGAAGGCAAGTCTACAATTGGTTGTAGGTGGGTTTATAAAGTTAAGTATCTTGCTAATGGGGAGATTGATCATTATAAAGCTCGTTTGGTAGCTAAAGGCTACACACAGGAGCCAAGGGTAGATTTCCATGACACGTTTGCACCTGTTGCTAAGGGTGTCACAGTTAAAACTGTTATGGCCATTGCTTCTTCTAAAAACTGGCCAATTTTTCAGCTTGATATCAACAACGCGTTTCTTCGGCGATCTTATTGAAGAAGTGTATATGGATTTACCTCTTGGATATATGACTGATGCTTCTACGGTCCATTTGGTCTGCAAACTGATCAAATCCATATATGGACTACGTCAAGCTTCTCGAGAATGGAATAAAAAGTTCACTGAGTTTTTGTTGGAGATTGGTTTTAAGCAATCTTTAGCAGACTATGCTTTGTTTGTTCATCAAGTTGGCACCTGTTTTACAGTTGCAGTTGTTTACGTTGATGACATCTTGTTAACTGGTAACAATACTGAGTTTATTGTTACAGTTAAAGAGGCTTTACATACTAAATTTAGTATTAAAGATCTTGGACAGGCCAAGTATTATTTGGGTCTTGAAGTTTCTAGAAGTGATGCTGGTTTGGTTTTGAGTCAACATAAATTCATCTTAGACATGTCCAGTACTAATCTTCTTAATTCAAAACCACTCTCTATTCCCTTGGATCAGAATATCAAACTTTATGACAGTGATCGTTCAGGAGATTTGATCAAGAATCCTTCTTTATACAGAAGTTTGGTTGGTAAAATGTTATATTTAACATTTACTAGACCTGATATCAGTTATTCTGTTCATCTATTGAGTCAATTTTTACATGCTCCTCGAGAGAAGCATTTGGATGCTTTATTTCGTGTCCTTCGGTATCTGAAGTGCACAGCTGGGTTAGGATTATTTTTTCCTGTTAATAATCCTTTAGATTTACAAGGGTATTGTGATAGTGATTGGGGAGGCTGCACTATTTCTGGTAAATCAGTGACGGGATTTTGTTTGAAGCTTGGGTCTTCCCTTGTGTCTTGGCAGGCAGGCTAAAAAGCAGTCTGTTACTTCTCAAAGTACAGCAGAGGCTGAATATCGTGCTTTAGCTTCTATTACTACTGAAATCATGTGGATAAAATACTTGCTTGCAGACCTTCTTGTACCTGTTACTAATGCTGTTGATGTGTTTTGTGACAACCAGGCTGCAGTTGATATTGCTAGTAATCCTGTTCAGCATGCTCGTACAAAGCATATAAAGTTACACTGTCATTTTATTCGTGAAAAAGTTCAAACAGGCATTATCAATCCTACAAAAATCTCTACAAAGGAAGAGCTAGCTGATGTGTTTACAAAGGCTCTGTAGCACTGCTCATTGGTACATTTGTTCCAAACTAGGATTACACAATCCTTGTGCATCTCCAGTTTGTGGGGGGAGTATTACGAGTGAAACGAGTAAACATTCAGCTGCTCTTGTGAGTCTAAAGCCACAGCATAAGGCGTCCATCCAGCAGGCTCTACAGACTCAAATAAATAAGGCTTTAACAACTAGTATTTGGACTTCAGAATGACAGCTGTCATTCTGTTAGTTTGTTTGTTACAGTTTCTGTTTTGTAGTCTTGTATAAATACTGAACAATGACTATCATTCTGTAACTTTTCATTCTATCAACATATTTCATATTGTCTTCTTCTCCAAGTCTCTACTTACATACATTTAGTTATATCTACAAATCTATTAAAACTAATTTACAGCATTCCATTTCATGGGTATTTACAACACCTCCAAGAGGTACTCCACAAGCTAAGGGAAGACTACTTATTTGCAAAAGCCATTTAATGCTCCTCTGTCCAGAATTAGATTGATACCGTGAGCATGTAATCAATGAACATGGAGTAGTTACTGATTCCACCAAGGTCTTGTCAATGAAGGAATGGCAGGCCCAAGAACCTTAAAACATCTTAAAGGCTTTCTTGGTCTCACATGGTTCTACAGACTCTTTGTCCAGAATGACATGGCTGACATAGCCCTCAGATAACTCGTAGCTATTATAAGCGCCATTTAGAACTAGTGGCTGACTATTTAAAAAGACTGGTCATTTCATAACAATGACTCGTCCATATAGTGCTACCACTATTGCACAGGCTTTCTTAGACAACCTGTGATGCTCGGACTCGGCCTTTTACCCCGCCGTACCGGTGTCGACACGACACGACGCGGATACGGACACGGAATCCGGATCGGACTCTTCATCTGGAAATCGGACTCCTCATTTCCGGCCAGTACTCCGGCGACTCAACAGAAGTTTCATTGTAAATCCGTCGTTCCAGTTTTTTAGGAGGGAAAAGCTCGAAAATATAGGGAGATGAGAGCTCCGGTCATATTAGAGGAAATACGCAGAAGATGAGAAGATGGGAGAGATGGGGAAGAAGAAGATACACACGACGATGATTGCAAGAGAAGAAGAGATGCCAGTTGCTTTTTTATTACTCATTATATTAATGTTAATGTAACTGTTTCCACTTTCCAATGTTTGACTTTTAAACATTAATTTTATTTTATTTTTATTTTTACTCACATGTAAGCATTAATTTAGGGGAAATTGTATTGCGTTGTTACAGACGTACAGTGTACTTTGCACAATGAATTATTTTAACCAAACTTTTTGTGTTGTTTTTTATTGTAAATTTTTTTTCTGAAAGGAAATTTTATTGTAAATTTAATAATCATTACTCTACTATACAGAGTAATAATTCTATAAAATTAATATCATTGTGATCGAAAATTTTTAATAATTTACGGAGATTATTAATTTATCGTAAAATCCGTACGGTTGTCGTTATTATGTTGTGACTAAATTTACATTTAAACTATTAATTTATCATTCTATAAATTATTAATTTAACGATATTTTAGCACTTAAATTTAAGACATTGAAATAATCAAATATGAAAATCTGGAATTGATTGCATTAACAATGAGTAAAATAGGTTTACAACAATTATCTACTAATTAAAAGTAAGATCTTGAAAATAATAATAATAAATAATAATAAATAGCCGTGTCCATATCCCAGTGTCCGATCCTTATTCAACGTGTCCCCGAGTCCTTGAATTCAGAGTTTGAAGGATCAGACCCTCCGACACGTGTCCGTGTCGGATCCTTCCAAAAGAGTCCGAGCATCCTAGTAGACAACAATTATAAGCTCCATGGATGTCCAAACCATCATTACTCACAGAAATAAGCTGTTTGCTAGTCAGTTCTTGAAGGAACTATTATAATCTGTAGGCACCAAGATTCAACTGAGTGCCTCATTCTGTCCTCCAAGGGATGGTCACTGAAGGACTGAATAGGTGTCTAGAAAGATATTTGAGTGCAATTGCCTAGACCCAAACATTGGGCAAAATGGTCACCTCTTGCTGAGTGGTGGTACAAATCCACACATAATAGCACCATCAGTATGAGCCTAGTATGAGTTTGTGCAAGCTATTTTGTTAGTGATGATTCTAATGATCCAATTGTAGAATGACATGTGGCAGGGAGAGTCAATTAAATACTAGCATATTATTAAGGCATTGTAGAGGGTAAAGAAAATGAACCATATTTTTCAATTGCTACTGTATAAATTACTAAGTATTTATTTCATGTTGTTGGTTTACAATTTATTGCTAATTCTGTGCCAATCGACAATTATCAAACAAATAAGCAGAGCAGAGATTTCAATGAAAAGGGGAATACCTGCGAAAGGAGTGTTTTGGATGCCGAAATCAACTTTCCGAAACTTAAGGTCCGGAACGAAAGAGGGATGCAAATCATTACAAGGATGATGAAGAGCAAACACAGTTCCCCCAACACAAACACCAACTAAATGCACGTCATTTCTATTGTAAATGCCATACACAGGGACTCTCCCTGCCGTGCACAACTTGATAGACATGTAATCATCCGCAGTTTGCGCAAGCTTTTGTGGCAGAACCGTATGATATCTGCAGTCTTTCTTGAACCTGGGGAATCTATTAATCAGACCCTCTATTTTTTTAGAGTAAGTGTATGAGCTCAAACTGCGCAGGTCAAATGTTTCTACTAAATCGATAAACAACGACATTCAACAAACTGAAAATGGAGCTGCCAGATACTATCAATTACAGTAATTCTTTAGAACCCTAAGCGCAGCGGGTCAAGTTGAAGGTCCGAACAGTGTTTAGAGAACTACAGTATGGCTTCGATTCTGACTTGTTGGGACTTGGGCGTGTATTTATATTATTTTAGGGATTATTTTAAGCATCAGTTTACAAAATTATAACTGCACCAACATTTTATATATTTTATTATAATAGATTTATAAAATAATTAAATTTCTAATAATAAGTTTTAAATAAGAAAATTTATAAAGTTCAAAAAATATAACTTTAAAAAGTATTATATTTTATTTTGAGTCCAAATAATAAAAATTAAGTGATGAAATTCATTTTAGTTTAATCAAATTTGTAAAATAGTTCAACCCCTTAAATTAGGTTATAAATAAGAAGCACATAAAAAAAATAAAACAAGAAGTCTTTAAATATATGTTTGTTTTTTATTTTGAATTCAAATAATAAAAATTCAGTAATAAGTCCGAATAAAAAAGAAAGTATCGTACCGACGATCGATTACCAAACTATTAAAGTTTCTATTTTAATAATAATAGCTTATAACCCGTGCAAAGCACGAATTACTTTTAAATACTTTTAAAATTATATGATTAAATAAAAAAAATAAAACAAGAAGTCTTTAAAAATATGTTTATTTTTTATTTTGAATTCAAATAATAAAAATTCAGTAATAAGTCCGAATAAAAAAAGAAAGTATCGTACCGACGATCGATTACCAAACTATTAAAGTTTTTTATTTTAATAATAATAGCTTATAACCCGTGCAAAGCACGAATTACTTTTAAATACTTTTAAAATTATATGATTAAATAAAAAAAATAAAACAAAAAGTCTTTAAAAATATGTTTATTTTTTATTTTGAATTCAAATAATAAAAATTCAGTAATAAGTCCGAATAAAAAAAGAAAGTATCGTACCGACGATCGATTACCAAACTATTAAAGTTTTTTATTTTAATAATAATAGCTTATAACCCGTGCAAAGCACGAATTATTTTTAAATACTTTTAAAATTATATGATTAGGTGTTTCTATTTTATAACTCATTTAAACCAAGTCCATATCTGTAAGTACGTTTGCTATCTGGCGACATACTCAGCATATAGTGCTAATGCTTGTCAGATAACTTTTTTTTTTTTTGTCAAGAAAGAAATAAATTTTATTACTTCAATCGTTCATCAATACATTAATGAACTTTGGATGAGCATTACTCATCGCCCATATACGATCAGCTAAAGAACTACTATATCTCGCTACAAAGTGAGCTACGTGGTTCGCAGACCGTTTAAAAAAACTAAAAAACAGTACAACACCAAGACTGACAAAGGAACCCCCATAATATCGAGACGTATGAACCAATAGAGCTCATAAACTTCAGAAATTACCGCATCTCCATTGATTTGGATCCTGACTTCCGTTAAATTAATCTCGCGCTCTTTTTGAGCAAATATCCATAGATCCAAGATAAGCTTTGCAGACTTAACAATCCCTCTGAAATGAAACCCCGATTAATCCATCTGAAAGCCTCTACAAAACTGAGCCTTCATCTAGCCAAAAGCTATACTGCTAGTCGGACAAAACAAGACACATCGACACAAGCCAAAGGGCCAGACATTCAAACTGAAAAACAATACAAAATGACGTAGATCTAAGAAACGAAAACGAAAAAATCCGAATAGATTTTTCGAATGTTTTAGAAATTAAACTCAATTTATTTGGAAATCTAGATGAAGGAAAGGTTTACAAAAGCAAAACAGAAAAAAGGACCTCCGGTCGATGGAGTAATCCACCGCCGGAGGGATGAGGATGACGGACTTGAGACTTACAGGGAGAGCAAAAGAGAAGAGAGAGTTGGTCAAAGTTGGTGAGCCGGGTTTTATCTAAACATTTCAGCTGCGAATTAAACGTAATTACTATTTTTTAAAGTGGGTTACCCCTTGTCAGATAACTTAATTAAACAAATATATGCATTCTCTATAATTTATAATGTTAATACCCATAGAAAACATAACTTTCAGTCTAAACATGTTACCCCTATTCAATTCTAAAAAAATGTAGGAGCATGGTAAAACTGTCAGCCCATATATTGCAATGAAGTAATTAATCAACACAAACACCAATAAACAAATCATATTAACAACAAGAATTGGTAGGAGAGTTCGAACTCAATACGTTCCTCTCCTCAAACCAAAATCGGACTCTAATAACATGTTAAGTAACCAATCATATTATAAAATTGGAGGGCAAAAAATAGTATTTCCATGAGAAGAAGTCAAAACAACCTTAGGCAAATTGCCTAAACCTTCAGTAAGCTGCACCCCCAAACATTTGGTTTCATTACTTCCACTTGCAATAGACATTCTTGTACTATATCTGTACCCAAACTGTAATTGCTTAAAATTTCACTCTTTTTAGTTCAGTTTTGCAACTTTAAAATGGAATTAAAGAATAAAACAAAAGGAATCAATCAATAACACGAAATGGGTATCAATAAAAATAAAAACTTGCCTTTTGAGTTGACGATTCTTGGAAAATCTTGCAGTGGGGAGAGAGATGCATGACATTGATATTGTCGCCATCTTTTAGATGATGAAACAAGAAAAAATAGAACTTTGAGTTTGTGTTGTCCAAATTGTAGTGGATCAGCTTAGTAGATTTATTTATATGAAAGTCCACTGGCCTTGTATATATTTTTGTAAGTACCAGTGTTTTATGGTTGGTTGTGTGTTGTCATTTGTGTGTAGATATTTACATGGTGTCGCAGATGTGATGGTTCCATTAGCACACAATGGACGAGAAAGACATCCAAATTGACTGTAAGAAATAGGTCCATGTTAACTTTTAAGGGAACATTTGCTAGTAATTTCGGAGTAGTTAGGCTCTTGAGCTTCTTGTTGTGACTCAACGGCGTATGTTGAGTTATTAGGTATAGACAAGGGAGAGGTGCCTGGGATTCCTTTTATGCAATCTTGCAGTTCAACTTTTGCTGTCTGCTGGTATTCAGGGAGTCTCTCAGCCTAATAGCCACGAAGCTGTATCGACCTGACATTTGGTTTGAGTGAACTAGAAGTTTTGTGGTCTAACCATGTGCAATAGTACTGCAGAGGTACGTGGTTAGGAATTTTGTGACCACGGTAACAATATCCTCCCCTGTCAAATTGTGACCAGCTATGGCAGAGACTAGCCGAGGGAAGCACTTAATGATCCTTAAGAGTTAAGACTTAAGAGTAATGCCTTTTGTTTAAAAATAAAAAATAAAATCGGAAGTATGCTGCAAAGTGCAAACAAAAAATACTTAACACATAACTTCACATAATTCTCATCTAGCAGTATCAGTCAGTAAACTAATCCTACTTAACACATAAAAAATTTCGGAAGTATCCTGCAAAGTGCAAACAAGAAATACTTAACACACAGCTTTTCATTAACTGTATACGAATCTACTTACATGGAGGCTTTTCATTGGTACGCAGACTCACCAAACATCAAGTTTCTTTGCTAGCTTGGCCTTTGGAAAAGAAATGGAGTTCCCGATATTGGCCTATTGACAGGTTTTGCAGAAACAGTAGCTCTGAGCCAAAAAATATGTGTAGCATAATGTTCCCCTTTCTTCCCTGTTACATTGAAGCTAAACATGTAGGTGCTACCACTCTGAATTGGACACTGTATGAGTTATAGAATCCGGTCCAACCGTCCAGCCATTACGAAACTGTTTCAGCTCATGCCTAATATTTGAGACAAATAAGCATCAACTTTGTCAAATTGATAGCATGCTCTGAACTAAGTTCATAAAAATATACGATACATAAACTGAGTACCAACCAACGGATAAGTTATATTGTCTATGATTATAAACATTGAATTGGACGTTGTGACCTTGCCAAACATAAACAAGGTAAGATTAGTGCTTGCAGATGAGATGTGTGCACTGTTAACCGAACTTTACCTATAATGAAAAGGCCAGATAGAGATGCTATGTCTCTTATAAATCAGAATTCGTTACCAGAATTATAATTTACCTAAGACAAGCTCAGTTAGCTCTTGCAGATTTATTAATATGCTTGTTTCAATTTTTGGCTTGAGTTGAACTTGAACACATTTATACTTTTAAAATTAATAGGCTATGAAACCGAGAAAAAGGTATTAGGCCATGTAACAGAAATCAAGAAATGGGCTTCAAATCATTCACTTTGTAGTTTGTTGGATTCAGATACGCACTGTATGTCTGTATCGCTAATTCTTAAACACATTCTTCTGTTTTGTAAACAATTTATAGTATAATCATATAACGCTCACCATTCCGTTATAACTTAAATCATCAATGTCAATAAATTAAAGAGAACGTTGTTTCAATCTGTGTTAAAAGAAAACAACCAAGTGGTCAATCATACATAAGAAACGCAACATTTATAGAAGAAGGGACAGCACTAATCACTAAAGACACTCCATATTATCCAAACAACAAACCAACATATAGATGTGCCAAAGAGTAACTAATTACCTAATACCTACTTAATTATTCGAGTGCAGAACAAGAACTAATGTATCAGTATCATCAATGCATTTTCAATTTTCTGTTGTTTCGCTATTGGCCTTAAAATTAATGGTAAGTAATAGGTTCTTTCGGTTTAGTTCAATGGAGTACTTTTAAATAAAGTACTAATTGGAGTATTGTATGTGTAACTACATATTCTGCAATATGTTTTAAAATATATTAGGTAATTAAAGAGAATATATTGCAGAACATATGTTCCTCCCATTAATACTACGTTTAAGAGTACTCCATTGAATTTTTGTCCTCGGGTTCTATATTTAGTTAATCATGTCTTAAAAAGCTGATGTGTGATACATGTCAATACATGTGGAAGGAAGTTAGGATGGAGTAGGAACGATCGGAGCTGGTGAATAATGAAAGGATATCCCATGCTACATTTTATCTTGTAGTTAAGAAATGAATGAATGATGACAAGTAAATACAAGATGTGCAGCATAGCATGCATATGGCCGGGACGACTGCAAAGCTCTCTGCCCGACGAAAATATGGATGGAGGGGTTGGTGACAGAGTCGCAGCATAGGGGTTAGTGCTGCATATACCAAGGTGTCGTTTGAAGAAGAAATGGAACATGATATTATTATGACAACGTTTGTATGTTTTAGCCTTTAAGCATAAAATCGATTTGTGCTGTCCCCGTCCTCGTGCAAGGATCGACCCCCTGTTCTTCGCTCATATGTTAATTAGTACTCCCTCCGTCCCGTTGGGTTCTTTACATTGGAGAGGGACACGGAGACCAAGATAATATTTAAAAAATGAGTAAAGTTAGATGAAAAGTGGGTAAAGTGGTGGAACCCATCAATATTTAATAATAGATTTGAGATAGTAAAGGAAAGTAGTGGGTGTAATAGTGTTTTTTATAATTAAATATGAGATAGTGGGGGAAAGTAGTGGGTGTAATAGTGGAGAAAACTTACTATTTTTGGTATGTAAAGAAATGAGTGGGACGTCCCAAAATAGAAACTGTAAAGAATCCACTGGGACGGAGGGAGTATCACATTTCCCATCATTTCCTGCCTACCAATTTTCCTCAACTTACTGCCGACTTTGAGAATTCACCTCACGTTAGCTAAAGTTGTGAACTCATATTTGGATCATCAAATTTCAATCATAGCAACGAGATTTAAATATACTTTCGTAAATTTTATTTGCATATTATGTTAAACCCGATCAAAAATTCATGATTTGCACCAACATTTTTCTTGAATAATTATTTAGTTCTCTTTTTGAGCAGGAGGTCATATAATGTGACATAATAATACAAAATTGTAGCCTTCACATCCAGTAAATTTTATAATGAGAGTCACCAATGATTAGGCCCGGCAATTTGACACGTGAAACGTGAACACGATACGAAATGATACGAAAATTATGGTTTTGAATTTTGATTTTTGGTACACGAAATACGAAAATACACGAACACGAAATTATACGAAATATTTAGTGTCGGATATGGGTTTTCATTTTGGGTACACGAAAGTACAAGAAATATTATATATATAATTTTTATTTTTATATTTTCATTTCGTACTTTCGTTTTGGGTACACGAAATTACACAAAAAGTACATGAAAGTACACAAAATTACACGAAAATTATACGAAAGTACAAGAAATATTATATTATAATTTTTAAATTTTTATTTCGTGTACTTTCGTTTAGTTTCATTTCGTGTAAACACGAAACATTTCGTTTCGGGTTCGGTTAGGATGATCAGTACACGAAATGATTTAGTATCGGGTTCGGTTATGATGATCAGTACACGAAATGGTTTAGTATCAGTTTCGGTTTTAGCTCGAAGTACACGAAAACACGAAAGTATATGACACGACACGATTGCCAACCCTACCGACGATTAATTAGATTCGAAGCTACAAGATGATTTTTTTTTAATTTTTTTTTTGTGGGGGAAGCTACAAGATGATTTTATTACACTACAAACACTACTTTATTAGAATCAATTTTGATGTTGTATTTAATCGGTTTCTTAAATAAAATGGAGTATAATGAAACAGATAAAATTAGTCACGTGGGGTGATATGGAGTTCAAAAATCGAACATCCGCTTTTACAATAGATTTTGATTGTATTGGTGTATTCAATTGGAATTTTAGTTTTTTGTTTTAGATTTTAGAAATTTATGAATATTCAATTTAGATTTTAATTTTTTTTTAAAAATTTGATGGTGTTCAATTTAAAATTTTAAATTATACTTAAAATATTATGATATTTAATTTGATTTTTTTAAAATCCTTTAATATTTGATGGTATTCAATTTTTAAAATCTCTTAAAATTTGATGGTATTCAATTTAGATTTTAAAAAATTCATTAAAATCTGGTGGTATTCAAAAATACATGGATTTTTTTGGATTTAATAAAATGGTAAATTTTGAAGAATTTGCAAGTGTATTTTCTATATTTTAAAATCTGGTCAAAATTTATGAGATTTTGATGGATTTATCAGAAATGTCTCAAAATTTGTCGGACTCCATCAAGATTTTGTATCAACTCTGCAAGAATCTGCATAAAATTAAAATCAACAAGAATCTTGTAAAATCCGTTCAAAATCTGAATTAAATACCCACCCTAAATCTCGGTCTCATTGTAAAAAAAAATTACTCCTTCTGAAGGATAGTTTCATAATTTATTTTTAAAATTTTTTTTTTGTATAAAAATAAGGTTGTTCTATTTTTATAAAACAAAAAAAAAGAAAATTTTAAAAATAAGTTATGAAACTATTCTTAAAATGCAACTTAAAATACGTGCAAAACACTCTATTTTGAAATGTTAATAAACGGGTGGGACGGAGGAAATATAAATCTTTTCAAAATCTCAAAAATATTAATCAGATTTCAAAACTTATATTTGCAACGTCAAGATCAGACCTTTTTCTAAATTCAACAAAATCCAAATATTTTTAGATATCATCGAATATTAATGGATTTTTAGATATTAAGATTAAATACACATATTTTTTAATTCCTTTTTACAAATATACTTTACTGGATTTTTAAAAATTGAAATTGAATACAAGATTTTAATGGATTTTGTAAATTTCAGATTGTATACGTCAAGATTTTTGAAATCCAGAAAAATATCTTAAAATTCGAAATAAATACACCCAAAATTAAATTAAAAGTAGGTGATAATATTATTTAATATGTAATCTGAATAAATATCATTAAAATACATCTAGATATTATTTTCGTTAGCATAAAAAAATAAAAAAATGAGTAAAATAATACAAATTGGATACAGTGGGTAGTACTCCATATTAGACGGCTACGATTTGGAAACTTACCCAAAAAAAGTTAAAAGGCGCGGGGTAGAATATATCCATCCCTCACTGTGCGTCTCTCTCCCCTGTTGTTCATTTCCAGACATTCACGCCGGTCACCCCTGCCGTCGTCGCTGCCGGAACGGCGGCGTTAGTGGTTTACCGGTTACCGCTTTCTCCGGTTGCGCCTCTAACCGCCACCATGCTTCGCATTCGATAATCCCCCTGCTTCTCCGATCTATATAATTTCAATATTATTTTATATATAATTTTTAATTTGAGATCTAATTATATATACATATTTTTTAAACCTGATCGAGCCCCAATCTTCACGCTTTTCTTGTACAGGTATTTAATTTTTTTCTCCCTTTATTCATGTGATTTTCGTTTTTTTTAATAATTTCTATTTGTCTTTTATGTATTTATTTATGTGTATATCATGTTTAGAAATTAGCATTGAACTTAATGATTCTTGTTATTGGCATTGTGTATATTTTATGTGTGTGTTTTCGGAAAAATGAGAGCTTTTCGAGATGTGGTGTAGTGTTTGATTTACATTGTTGGTGGTGGATCTGAGTTTGCAATTGGTGATTGTATATATTTGTGCTTTCGGTAAATTAGAATCTTTTATTAAAGGAAATTGCGGAATGGGGATTGAATTTGTATGCTAAGTTAATTAGTTTAGTTTCCGTAATTTGATTGTGCTGTTAGCTCATATATTGTTTGTGTGTGTTTATGTATTCAAGGGAAATACATTGACATCGAATAAGATGTCTCTTAAGTTCCTTGTACGAGAACTGCGGGAGCTAACATATGGGATTGGGGGAAAGAAATGGGGGAAAGGGAGGCATTGGCGTAACCGTGCACGCTCACACATTGCACCTGTTGAAGCCCCATCGGAACAGACTGAGCAGGGTGAATGGGCCGATATGCCTCCTGAATTGCTTTTAGAAATAATTCGAAGGGTTGAAGAGAGTGAGACGTCGTGGCCTGCAAGGAATGCTGTTGTTTCTTGTGCATCAGTGTGTAAGTCATGGAGGGATGTTACAAAGGAGATCGTCAAGACTCCGGAACAATGTGGGAGACTTACCTTTCCCATTTCATTGAAGCAGGTAATTGTTTATCATTGCTTTTGATGCCCTAGTTGTACCCCAGCCTGTTCTCGTTGTGTTAATTTTTCTTTTTTGCAAGTAGCCTGGTCCGCGCAATGCGCCAATACAATGCTTTATCAGAAGAGATCGAGCATCTTCAACTTTTCGCTTGTACTGCGGTTTAGCCCCATGTAAGTCATGTTTCTCTATTGAACTTACTTTTCTTATTTGCTCAGAGAATTGAATTGAATTTATTTAAAAAATCGATGAAGATGAATAGGTTGTGCCGACTATCTTTCAGAGTCGCATGATATCACAGATGTATAGCTCTTGTTGCTTACGGTGTCTGTAGATGATTTTGCCTTTTTATCTTGAAGATCATTACTTTCCATTGATTCATGACAAACTAATAACATTCATGCTACTTAAGGGAAAGCTATATTTCCTTACTATTTATTGAATCATTTTCAATTATAGTTGAACAAGCTTTTATACTATGCTTGGAAGGTCTTGATTATATGTAGCAGCTCTTGTTTCTTTTCCTTTTTCTCAGGATTTTTTTTATGCATTATTAAATTAACTGTAGTGGTAGTAGTTTGCAGCCGATACCTTCTTTTAGAAGTTTATGTTTTACACAATTCTTTGTAATCGGACAGAGACACCAATTTATAACTCCAGGAATTTAGATGGTATTCTTTTTGAGCAGTTTAATGTTAGGTCAGAGTCCGAGGTATACTCACTTGCCATGGTACAGTACTCTAAGCTAGCCATTGTTGCACGTCCTTTGAGTTGATGAGATGTAATATCCATGATTGTATCCCAACATCAAGTAACCTATTGTTTATTAAAGAAGCAGTTTGGCCAAGTGTCTTGGGACAAGGGCTTGGTATGGCGATGCTGATAAGCCAATAAATTTTATTTTTATATATGCTGACACATACTTGTAAAAAGGAAAATTAAAACTCTCTTTTCCTTCTAAAAAGTATTTATGTTCATGCATTAAAGAAGAAAACTTTAATATTGTATCGCTATTGAGTATTGACTGTGTCTTGACATTATTCTTTGTGTGTACTCGGAATAGTTTTTTGCACGAGTATTAGATTAAGCACTTTATGTAATGCATATATGAAAAAATCTAATTAGTCAGTGTACTAAAATGACAGCTGAGGACGGGAATGATAAGCTATTGTTAGCAGCCAAAAAGATCAGGAGAGCGACCTGCTCAGAATTTGTAATATCTTTGGTTGCCGACAATTTTTCGCGATCCAGCAGCACATATATTGGCAAATTGAGGCGAGTTGTTAATTACAATAGGAAGGTCTTTGCACGATGTAATATACTTCTGTGTTTTAACACACTTTTCTGATTATTGATACAGGTCAAATTTTATGGGCACAAAGTTCAAGATATATGACAACCAATCTTCGGATGATGCAGCGGCTCAATCTAAAAGTAAGCTGGGTCAGAGATTGCATACTACTGCATGTAACTGCCACACAGCCACCATTTCTTATGAGCTTAATGTCCTCCGCACAAGAGGGCCTAGAAGAATGAATTGCGATATGCATTCAATTCCTATGTCCTCAATTCAGGAAGGAGGTGCAGCCCCGACACCAATATCCCTACCAAACTCTGTTGCCAAATCATCTTCTTTATTAGTCTCCAGAAGAAAAGCACAGCCCGCCAGAGACTGTTGCTCCTCCAAATTTTCTTCTCCTACACAAGTTCCTTCTTCTGTGGAGTCAATGGTTCTAAAGAACAAGGCCCCTAGATGGCATGAGCAGTTGCAATGCTGGTGCCTTAATTTTAAAGGCCGCGTGACTGTAGCTTCTGTAAAGAATTTTCAGCTCGTCGCAGCCGTTGATCCTTCACACAATGTATCAGATGCTGAGCAAGAGAGAGTTATTTTACAGTTCGGGAAGATTGGAAGAGACATATTCACCATGGATTATTCCTACCCGATATCTGCATTCCAAGCCTTTGCTATCTGCTTGAGCAGCTTTGACACCAAACCCGCATGTGAATGAATGTTATTCATATGGATTTATAGAGCACTGTTTACTTAGCTGCTTCCTCAAAACCTTAAGTACTCAAGGTTGTACATTGTAATGATTCTGATGATCTTACAAGTAGAGGACAGTTGCTTAAGAAAGTGGCATCCTCCATGTTTTTACATTGTAGCTGGATAATTTTCTGCAACACATCTTGTTTTGGTGTTATCTGTTATCAATTATCTATCCATCATCTATCTATATATTATATATGAAATAGAGTTTCATGGGGAAGAAGGGGTCAAGAAAATCATTTTATTTATGCATCATTTCATACAAGATATAGTAACTGATTTACTGCTACTTAAAATTATGTAAATATTTTCACATCTTAATAAATGTCCTATGAATCAAAATATCTTAAAAAAATCATAGCTATAGTTCTAAAAAATATTTATATCCGTTTATTAAATAAAATTATGTAAATAAAATTATTATTTATAAAGTGGTATTAAATTATGTAAATAAAATTATTATTTATAAAGTGGTATTAAATATGAATTTCAATATTCTTCCTAAAAAAAAGTATATCTTCCTAAAACTTTTTTATTATTATTAAATTATGTAAATAAAATTATTATTTATAAAGTGGTATTAAATATTTCTAAAAAATAGTTATGAAGTCAAATCCGAACAAATATATTTATAAAAGAATTAAGAAATTTTGAACATATACATATGTGTGAAATATATAAATTTTAATTTTTACTAATTATTGTCAAATATACAACATTATATATCCACAATATATAGAGATTTGATCCATTCTTTCGAACTCAAATTCTAAATTTTGGAATTTATTTATTATCTTTAAAATTGAAATTTATACTATCTATACAATCTATCTATCTATCTATCTATCTATTCTATTATATTAAAGCCGAAACATTAAAAGTTTGGTTGGTTGGTTGGTACCTATTGAATTTACCTAATTACCCTTACTTAACTATTAACTAATTACATAATTTCCTTTTTCATATTAAATATATTACCTTTTCTATTTGTCACTAACTAATTAATTTCCCTTTTCAGGTAAAGCACAATATCTTTATTATTTTATCTAACTAAAATTTCTCCTTTCTTATAAACACTACAAGCAATTTTGAAAATAACATAATTATATTAAAATTACTATTAACCAATCAATTACCTTTTTTAGCCAAAACATGTTACCTTTTTTAGCCAAAACATGTTACCTTTTCTCTATTCTATAACTAAAATATATCTTTAACTAAAATATTTTTTTTTTACAAATATATCACGGGGTTCTATTTAATAAATAATAATATTATAATACTAATAATTATCAATTACCCTTTTCAAATAAAACATATCATCTTTTCCCTATTTTATAATTCAAATTCCTTTTTTCTAGAAATATCACTGGCAACATTAATTTCTCAATATCTAAAAACACTACGAACAATTTAATTTAGTGAAATAACATAAATTAAATTATAATTACTATAAACTAATTAATTACCTTTTCCACCTTAAACATGTTTCCTTTTTAATTTTCTCTGACTAACACCTCACTTTTTTCAGTTAAATCACGGCATTCTAAATTATAATTTTATAAGTACTTATAATTAAACGATTACCTTTTTGAATACCTTTTTCACCTAAAACGTATCATATTTTCCATATTTAATAATTCAAATTCCTTTTTTCTAGAAATATCATGGGCAACATTAATTTCTCACAATCTAAAGACATTACGAACAATTTAATTTAGTGAAATAACATAAATTAAATTATAATTATTATAAACTAATCAATTACCTTTTTCACCTAAAACATGTCATCTTTTTAATTTTCACATTACATTTTCTATTTTCTCTAAATAAAATCAATCTTTTTTCAATTATATCACGGACGGTTCTATTTAATAAAATAACAATATTATAATGTTAATAATTAATTGATTAAGTTTAAGCTAAAATTTATCATCTTTTCTATATTTTCTAACTAAAATATCTCTATTCTTTAAAATATCACGGGCAACACTAATTTTTCCTTTTCTTAAAACTTTACGAGCAATTTTATTTAGAAAAATAACATAATTGAATTATAATTACTATAAACTAATCAATTACCTTTTTCACCTAAAACATGTTTCCTTTTTAATTTTCTATAACTAACACCTCACTTTTTTCAGTTAAATCACAGCATTCTATTTAATAAAATAAAATTATAATTTTATAAGTACTTATAATTAACCGATTACCTTTTTGAACTAAGATGTATTATCTTTTCAATATTTTCTAACTAAAATCCCTCTTTTCATAGAAATATAACGGATAACATTTATAAATTTTTTTTTGCTAATTAACATTTATATAATTATTATCAAATCATCTCATTTAAAAATTTAAACCTCCAAAATTCATATTTTAAAAAAAGTAAATCGAATTAATAAAACATATCATATAATATTAAAAGAAATCCGTGCATCGCACGGGTTTTAAGCTTACTATTATATAAAAGCAGAAACATTAAAAGTTTTGGTACCTGTTTTTTGGTTCTTAGTGAATTTACTTATTTACCATTCATTAAAAAAAATATATTTAATATCTATACTATTAAAATAGTAAAATAAATTATAACATAAAATAATTAATGGTAATTACTAATTAGTCGAATGCCTTTTTTCACATTCACTTTTAGTTGAAGATATTACATTTTATAAACACCTAAAAAATTAATCGTATCATATCTTCCAATCATTAATATTTACTTTCGAATTAAAACACGTAACCTTTTTGTTTTATAAAGAAATATTAGTATAATTCTTCATTAAAAAGAAAAATATATTCGATATTTATACTATTAAAACAGCTAAAATAAATAATAACATAAAATAATTAATGTTAATTAGTCGATTGCCTTTTTCGCATTTACTTTAATTGAAGATATTACCTTTTATAAACAACTGAAAACATCAATCGTATCATATCTTTCAATCATTAATATTTCCTTTCGTATTAAAACACATTACCTTTTTTATTTAAAACTAATATTATCACACCATATTTTTCAATTATTTAATAAAATATATTAAAAATCCCTATACGTTATTTATAACAAGGAAACATTAGTATAATTCGTAAACATGAGTATATTAAATTATATTGAATTAAAATTAAAAAGTCATTAAAAATAATGATTACATAATTGTAATATTGAATAAAATTTATAAAATAATAAAATAAACACCATATCAATAAATTTTATTTATAACATAATAAAATTTTATTATAATTTTATAAATTTATATCTTCCAATCAGTAATATTTTCTCCTAATTTAAACACTTTGACTTTTAATTTAAAACATAATCTTGCAATAATTAATATATACCCAAAAATATTACATTATATCTTCTAATCACTAACAAAATATAATAGAAATCCGTATACTGCGAATAATGACCGTTAGATTTTTAGTAAAAAATCAGAATCGTTAGATATAATGATTAGATATATTATATGATTAAATTAATTTACTAAAATTTCAAGGTTTGAATTCCATCAACTACATATTTATTTTAAAATTTTATAATATAAGTTTTAAGCTATGCATATCATTAATTAATTTTTTATTAAATAATTTAAGTTAAAATTAAAATAAAATATTAATTATTATTATTTAAAAATGTAATGGTAACATAAAATAAAATTTATTGTATATCAAAAGAAATCCGTGCATCGCACGGGTTATAAGCTAGTTCTATTATATTAAAGCCGAAACATTAAAAGTTTGGTTGGTTGGTACCTATTGATTTTACTAATTTACCCTTACTTAATTATAGATAAAATATTATTATTTTTTAATATTTTATCTAACTAAAATTTTTGCTTTACTAATCAATTTCCTTTTTCAGGTTAAACATGTTACCTTTTCTTTTTAAAAACTAAGCAGTTTCCTTTTTCAGGTAAAATATAATATCTTCTATATTTTATCTAACTAAAAAGTATATTATAATTACTATTAACTATTTAATTAATTTTTTCATTCAAATTATCATTTCTCTTTTCTCTAACTAAAATATCTCTTTTTTCAATTATATCACGGGTTACCTTTTAAAAATCTTCTTTTATATTTTATTTAACTAAAATTTTTACTTTACTAATCAATCTACTTTTTCAGGTTAAACATGTTACCTTTTTTTTAATAACTAAACAGTTTCCTTTTTCAAGTAAAATATATTATCTTTTATATTTTCCTAATTAAAAAACAAATTATAATTAATGTTAACTAATAAATTAATTTTTCATCTTTTCTCTTTTCTCTAACTAAAATGTTTTTTTCCCAATTATATCACTATTTAATAAAATATATTAAAAAACCGTATACATTGTTTATAATAAGGAAACATTAGTATAATCCGTAAACATGAGAATATTAAATTATATTAAATTAAAATTAAAAAAATATTAAAAACAATGATTATATAAAAACATAATTGTAATATTAAATAAAATTAATATAATATAATAAAAGAAACCTGTGCATCACACGGGCATTGAAAGTTTGTCCGTTCGATCTTCAGCACGGTCATCCTAACTATTAAAATAAATAGTAATATAATATAATTAGTGATAATTAGTCGATTACCTTTTTTTAATTAAAAGAGGTTTACTTTTAATTGATTGATGATATTACCTTTTATAAACACCTAAGATATCATATCTTCCAATCAATAATATTTCTTTCTAAATAAAATACGTTAACTTTTATTTTAAAATATAATCTTACAATAATTAATATATACCCAAAAAAATAACACTATATTGTCTAATCATTAACAAAAGATAATAGACATATATATACAACGAATAATGACCGTTATATTTTTAGTAAAAAATCAGAACCATTAGATCTAATGATTAGATATATTATATGTTTAAATTAATTTACTAAAATTTCAAGGTTCGAATTCTGTCAGACATATTTTTTAAAAAAATTTATAATATAAATTTTAAACCAATAATTTTGCAATCATTAATGTATACCGAAAAATATTAAACCATTTTACTGTTAGATTTTTAGTAATTAATAAGAACCGTTAAATGTAATTATAAGATATGTTTTATGATTAAAGTATTTTACTAACTATTATATAAAAGCCGAAACATTAAATGTTTGGTTGGTTGGTACCTATTGATTTTACTAATTTACCCTTACTTAATTATAGATAAAATATTATTTTTTTTTAAATATTTTATCTAACTAAAATTTTTGCTTTACTAATCAATTTCCTTTTTTAGGTTAAACATGTTACCTTTTCTTTTTAAAAACTAAGCAGTTTCCTTTTTCAGGTAAAATATAATATCTTCTATATTTTATCTAACTAAAAAGTATATTATAATTACTATTAACTATTTAATTAATTTTTTCATTCAAATTATCATTTCTCTTTTCTCTAACTAAAATATCTCTTTTTTCAATTATATCACGGGTTACATTTTAAAAATCTTCTTTTATATTTTATTTAACTAAAAATTTTACTTTACTAATCAATCTACTTTTTCAGGTTAAACATGTAACCTTTTTTTTAATAACTAAACAGTTTCCTTTTTCAAGTAAAATATATTATCTTTTATATTTTCCTAATTAAAAAACAAATTATAATTAATGTTAACTAATAAATTAATTTTTCATCTTTTCTCTTTTCTCTAACTAAAATGTTTTTTTCCCAATTATATCACTATTTAATAAAATATATTAAAAAACCGTATACATTGTTTATAATAAGGAAACATTAGTATAATCCGTAAACATGAGAATATTAAATTATATTAAATTAAAATTAAAAAAATATTAAAAACAATGATTATATAAAAACATAATTGTAATATTAAATAAAATTTATATAATATAATAAAAGAAACCTGTGCATCACACGGGCATTGAAAGTTTGTCCGTTCGATCTTCAGCACGGTCATCCTAACTATTAAAATAAATAGTAAAATAATATAATTAGTGATAATTAGTCGATTACCTTTTTTTAATTAAAAGAGGTTTACTTTTAATTGATTGATGATATTACCTTTTATAAACACCTAAGATATCATTTCTTCCAATCAATAATATTTCTTTCTAAATAAAATACGTTAACTTTTATTTTAAAATATAATCTTACAATAATTAATATATACCCAAAAAAATAACACTATATTGTCTAATCATTAACAAAAGATAATAGACATATATATACAACGAATAATGACCGTTATATTTTTAGTAAAAAATCAGAACCATTAGATCTAATGATTAGATATATTATATGTTTAAATTAATTTACTAAAATTTCAAGGTTCGAATTCTGTCAGACATATTTTTTAAAAAAATTTATAATATAAATTTTAAACCAATAATTTTGCAATCATTAATGTATACCGAAAAATATTAAACCATTTTACTGTTAGATTTTTAGTAATTAATAAGAACCGTTAAATGTAATTATAAGATATGTTTTATGATTAAAGTATTTTACTAACTATTATATAAAAGCCGAAACATTAAATGTTTGGTTGGTTGGTACCTATTGATTTTACTAATTTACCCTTACTTAATTATAGATAAAATATTTTTTTTTATATTTTATCTAACTAAAATTTTTGCTTTACTAATCAATTTCTTTTTCAGGTTAAACATGTTACCTTTTCTTTTATTTTTAATAACTAAGCAATTTCCTTTTTCAGGTAAAATATAATATTTTTTAAATTTTATCTAACTAAAAAGCATATTATAATTACTATTAACTAATTAAATAATTTTTTCATTCAAATTATCTTTTCTCTTTTCTCTAACTAAAATATCTCTTTTTCCAATTATATCACGGGTTACCTTTTAAAAATCTTCTTTTATATTTTATTTAACTAAAATTTTTACTTTACTAATCAATCTACTTTTTTAGGTTAAACATGTTACCTTTTTTTTAATAACTAAACAGTTTCCTTTTTCAAGTAAAATATAATACCTTTTATATTTTTCTAATTAAAAAACAAATTATAATTACTGTTAACTAATAAATTAATTTTTATCTTTTCTCTTTTCTCTAACGAATAATGACCGTTATATTTTTAGTAAAAAATCAGAACCATTAGATCTAATGATTAGATGTATTATATGTTTAAATTAATTTACTAAAATTTCAAGGTTCGAATTCTGTCAGACATATTTTTTTTAAAAAAATTATAATATAAATTTGAAACCAATAATTTGCTATCATTAATGTATACCGAAAAATATTAAACCATTTTACTGTTAGATTTTTAGTAATTAATAAGAACCATTAGATGTAATTATAAGATATATTTTATGATTAAAGTATTTTACTAAAAATACAAGTTTCGAATCCTATCAACGACATATTTAATTTAAAATCCTATAATATTGTAAATTTTAAATCATGATTAACTAAATTTATATTAAATTATATTAAAATAATTTTTACAAAATAATGATTATATAAAAATATAATTATAGCATAAAATAAAATTTAAATAACATATCAAAAGAAACCCGTGCATTGCACGGGTTATAAGCTAGTTCTATTATATTAAAGCCGAAACATTAAAAGTTTGGTTGGTTGGTACCTGTTGAATTTACTTATTTACCCTTACTTAACTACTAACTAATTACATAATTTCCTTTTTCAGATTAAACATATTACCTTTTCTATTTTTCACTAACTAATTAATTTCCCTTTTCAGGTAAATCACAATATCTTTTATATTGTATATAACTAAAATTTCTCCATTCTTATAAACACTACAAGCAATTTTGTTTCATAAAATAACATAATTATATTATAATTACTATTAACTAATCAATTACCTTTTTCAGCTAAAACATGTTACATTTTCTCTATTCTATAACTAAAATATCTCTTTTTACAAATATATCACGGGTGGTTCTATTTAATAAATAATAATGTTATAATACTAATAATTATCAATTACCTTTTTCAACTAGAACGTATCATCTTTTCCAAATTTTATAATTCAAATTCCTTTTTTCTAGAAATATCACGGACAACATTAATTTCTCACTATCTAAAGATACTACGAACAATTTAATTTAGTGAAATAACATAAATTAAATTATAATTACTATAAACTAATCAATTATTTTTTCCACCTAAAACATGTTTCCTTTTTAATTTTCTCTAACTAACACCTCACTTTTTTCAGTTAAATCACTGCATTCTATTTAATAAAATTAAATTATAATTTTATAAGTACTTATAATTAAACGATGACCTTTTTGAATACCTTTTTCAGCTAAAACGTATCATATTTTCTATATTTTATAATTCAAATTCCTTTTTCTAGAAATATCACGGGTAACATTAATTTCTCACTATCTAAAGACATTACGAACAATTTAATTTAGTGAAATAACATAAATTAAATTATAATTATTATAAACTAATCAATTACCTTTTTCACCTAAAACATGTCATCTTTTTAATTTTCACATTACATTTTCTCTAAATAAAATCTATCTTTTTTCAATTATATCACGGGCGGTTCTATTTAATAAAATAAAATAAAAATATTATAATGTTAATAATTAACCGATTAAGTTTCAGCTAAAATGTATCATCTTTTCTATATTTTCTAACTAAAATATCTCTTTTCTTTAAAATATCACGGGCAACACTAATTTTTCCTTTTCTTAAAACTTTACGAGCAATTTTATTTAGTAAAATAACATAAATGAATTATAATTACTATAAACTAATCAATTACCTTTTCCACTTAAAACATGTTTTCTTTTTAATTTTCTCTAACTAACACCTCACTTTTTTAGTTAAATCACGACATTCTATTTAATAAAATTAAATTATAATTTTATAAGTACTTTTAATTAACCAATTACCTTTTTGAACTAAGATGTATTATCTTTTCAATATTTTCTAAATAAAATCCCTCTTTTAATAGAAATATAACGGATAACATTTATATAATTATTATCAAATCATCTCATCTAAAAATTTAAACCTCCAAAATTCATACTTTAAAAAAAGTAAAACGAATTAATAAAACATATCATATAATATTAAAAGAAATCTGTGCATCGCACGGGTTTTAAGCTAGTACTATTATATAAAAGCCGAAACATTAAAAATTTGGTTGGCCGGTACCTGTTGATTTTACTTATTTACCCTTATTTAATTACATTAGAGATAAAATCTTCTTTTATATTTTATCTAACTAAAATTTTTGCTTTACTAATCAATTTTCTTTTTCAAGTTAAACGTGTTATCTTTTCTTTTCTTTTTAACAACTAAGCAGTTTCCTTTTTCAGGTAAAATATAATATCTTTTATATTTTATCTAAATAAAAAGAATATTATAATTACTATTAACTAATAAATAAATTTTTTCATTCAAATTATCTTTTCTCTTTTCTCTAACTAAAATATCTCTTTTTCCAATTATATCACGGGTTATTTTTTAAAAATCTTCTTTTATATTTTATTTAACTAAAAAAATTTACTTCACTAATCAATCTCTTGTTTCAGGTTAAACACGTTACCTTTTTTTTTAATAACTAAGCAGTTTCTTTTTTCAGGTAAAATATAATATCTTTTATATTTTATCAAATTAAAAAACAAATTATAATTACTGTTAACTAATAAATTAATTTTTTATCTTTTCACTTTTCTCTAACTAAAATATTTTTTTCCCCAATTACATCACGGTTACCTTTTTCAGCCAAAACAAGTTAATTTTTTATTTTCTCAAACTAAAACCTCTCTTTTTCAAATTATATCACAGACAATTCTATTTAATAAAAATAAAATCATAATATTACAATGTTATTAATTAACCGATTACCTTTTCAGCTAAAAAAGTATCATCTTTTTTATTTTTCTAATTAAATCTTTTTTAGAAAAATCATGGATAACATTAATTTCTCATTTTATAAAAATACTATCAGCAATTTTATTTAGTAAAATAACAATTAAATTATAATTACTATAAACCAATCAATTACCTTTTTCACCTAAAGTATGTCACCTTTTAATTTTCACGTTGTTGTTGGAGGAATTTCGTAACAATACGAAATCGGAGGTTTGCTGGAATAATAGTATGAGCGAATTAAGATGAATGTGGCTATTTTTAGGAGATTATGGGTTATGAAAAAAGAGGGGCTGGACTTGGCATGTGTCTCAATTTGTCTCGTGTATCGGATCCCATATCGTACCTATGTTTATATAGGATGAAGCCCACGTAGTTCTGTGAAATTGATTTGTGTCTATCCCTTAGAGACTTTAGGGATAAACTTTCGTTAATCTGGGTGATTACTGATTTTATCTGAGTTAATCTTATCGTTGTGATATCTTCCTGATTTGAAGAATATCGTTTGGAGATATTTTCCGTTATTGATTGATTGAGATTGATTCTTTCCTCATTTCAGGGAGAGGATAAAACTTAGCGGTTAATCAATAATTATTAATCTGAATTAATAATTAATAAATATTAGGAATTTGGGAGATTATTAGACATGCCAAAATTATGGCATAACAACTAGCCCCCAGTTCTTCAGTGTAGCTTGCTGCAGTGGAGAACTAAGAATTCTTCAAGCTTCCAAATTTCTTGAGTCGCTGAAAAAACTGAAAATAAATGATTAGAAAAACTCTTAGAGCACCAATGTGCTCGTTAGGCGTATGCGGATGCAAGAGTGATAGCATGCAATGACCAGTATAAGATATATTTTTTGCCAAGGTTTTCAAATGTGCGAGCATATATAATATTTTTGAAATCCTTTGCGATAGTTGTTGTCTAGTTAGGACCTTGACTTTTGTATATATTCCGAATTGGCGTACATGCTTTTCAAGTGTCTGATGCAACCACATAAGGATGTGTCTGGCGGGGTCTTCAATAAGAGCTGTAGATGTAATTCTGGTGAACTTTGCACGCGCGCTGGCTGTGCATGTCTGAAAGATATTTTGTATAGGGATGTCTTCCCACCCATGCGACCTTGAGCACAAGATCTGGTCATGGGCCTTCAATAATAATCCAGAGGGTGCTGCACTTTACTAAGCATGTAGGATTGCGGAATTTATAGCTTGTCCAGGCTACTCTACTTGGCAATTTAGTTCGCAAGTTTGGAAATATTTTTGACATATATGTACTATCGCGACGATATATGAAAAATCTTTTGCAAATCCAAACACAATAATAAATATGCTCTTTTAAGAATGTCGCCATATTTATTTTCTTCGAAAATAATGCTCCTTTTTGTAGAAAATCTTTTACAAAATTATGCGTCTCGTATATGTATTTTTTCCTTTGAAACATGCAGCTCGTACGAGATTGTAAAATAAATCCGAAATCAATCAACATAAATATCCGCAATTCATCAACATAAATATCTCATACGATATTTTCCAAATCGCAATAATTTTACAAGCATAAAAATATATTGCTCGCACGAATTTTTTGAATAATAAATATTTTTCTTGAAAAATATTTAAAACATGATTATGTATGCATGACATAATTTAATTAATTATTGCAAGAAATTTAACGAAAAAGGGAAAAAAAACTTATCTTTTTTAAACTCGCTGCCTTTTATTTTCCTCGTCATCCAGTGGCGTTCGGTGACTTAATTTTATTGTGCGAGCTGTTGGCCATCTCCAAAATTTTGTTTGTGCGGGGCAAGTGCGTTTTGCATGGCTACGTACGAGTGGTCTTTCTTAATCTTCTTATTCTTTTATTGCAGGTCCCACTATGTATGTACAATTGAACTGCCGTGCTTGTTCCTTTTTTTGATGGCCCGTGTATGCTCCGATCTTTATTTTTTCATATTACTTTTCCATTGCTGCTTGTTTTTTGCTTGCTGCAGTTGTTTGTGTTAATAAAACCCAAAATCTCGTAATTAAATATAATTATTCGTCCTCCACGAATAATAAAATAAACCCCTCCTTCTAGCGCCAAATGTTGTTGGAGAAATTTCGTAACAATACGAAATCGGAGGTTTGCTGGAATAATAGTATGAGCGAATTAAGATGAATGTGGCTGTTTTTAGGGGATTAGCGGTTATGAAAAAAGAGGGGCTGGACTTGGCAGGTGTCTCAATTTGTCTCGTGTATCGGATCCCATATCGTACCTATGTTTATATAGGATCAAGCCCACGTAGTTCTGTGAAATTGATTTGTGTCTATCCCTTAGAGACTTTAGGGATAAACTTCGTTAATCTGGGTGATTACTGATTTTATCTGAGTTAATCTTTTCGTTGTGATATCTTCCTGATTTGAAGAATATCGTTTGGAGATATTTTCCGTTATTGATTGATTGAGATTGATTCTTTCCTCATTTCAGGGAGAGGATAAAACTTAGCGGTTAATCAATAATTATTAATCTGAATTAATAATTAATAAATATTAGGAATTTGGGAGATTATTAGACATGCCAAAATTATGGCATAACACACGTTATCTTTTTCTATTTTTTCAAACTAAAATATCTTTTTTTACAATTATATCACGGACAGTTCTATTTAATAAAATTAAATAATAATATAATAATAATAATATTAACCGATTATCCTTTTTAGCTAAAACATATCATCTTTTTCCTATATTATCTAACTAAAATTCCTCTTTAGAAATATCAGGAGCAACATTAATTTATCTTTTTCTAAAAACATTATGAGCAATTTTATTTTGTAAAATAACATAATTAAATTATAATTACTATAAACTAATCAATTACATTTTTCACCTAAAACATATTACCTTAATTTCTAATTTTCTCTAACTAAATCCTCTCTTTTTCCACGGAGATTCTATTTAATAAAACAAAATAATAATTTTATAATTACTAATAAATAACTTATTACATTTTCAACTAAAACCTATCACATTTTCTATATTTTTTAACTAAAATCATACATTTTCTAGAAATATCACGGATAACATTTATATAATTATGATCATCATCTCATTTAAATATTTAACCTCCTATTTTAAAAAAATTAATAAAAAATTAATATAATATTAAAAAAATTCTGTGCATCGCACGGGTTTTAAGCTAGTACTATTATATTAAAGCCGAAAGATTGAAAGTTTGTCGGTTTGATTTTCGGTTTGGTTATCCTAATTATTAAAATAAATAATGACATAATATAATTAATGGTAATTAGTCATTGTCATTTTTACATTTACTTTTAATTGAAAATATTACCTTTTATAAAAACATCAGTCGTACAATATCTTCAAATAATTAATATTTTCTTTAAAATTTAAATATGTTACCTTTTTAAAAAAAACTAATTTTACAATAATTAATATATACCCCAAAAATATCACACCATATTTTCGGTTATTAATAAAATATATTAAAAAATCCCTATACGTTGTTTATTATAAGGAAACATTAGTATAATCCGTAAATATTATTATACGGAGCATTGAATTATATAAAATTAAAATTAAAAAAATTATTAAAATCATAATTATATAAAATCATAATTGTAATATTAAGTAAAATTTAATAACCTAAAATATCATATCTGTTTACTTTTAATTGAACATATTACCCTTTATAAAAACAACACAACACAACGTACTCAGTATATCCCGCATGAGCGGCACAATCATGCCCCTACACAAAGGTAGGGAGATTGTTTCCGGTTTTTGACCCCCGACCGGAATCGAACCCGTGACCTCACGGTTCACGGATTGGGCACTTACCACTATGCCAACTCAACCCCTTTTTACCCAGTTTTTGAACATATTACCCTTTATACACACCTAAAATATCGTATCTTCCAGTCATTAATATTTCTTTTCTATTAAAACACATTACCTTTTAATTTAAAACTTAATTTTGCAATCATAATCTTCCAATTTTAATATTTCTTTTTGAATTAAAACATTTTATCTTTTAATTTAAAACATAATCTTGCAATTATTGATATATACACAAAAATATCATACCATATCTTTCAGTCACTAATAAAAATATATAATAGAAATCTGTATACAACGAATAATTACCGTTAGATTTTTAGCAAAAAAAATAGAACCGTTAGATCTGAAGATTAAATATTTTATATGATTAAGTTACTTTACAAAATATTCAAGATCCGAATTTTGTCAACAACGTATTTAATTGAAAGTTTCATAATAAAGTTTTAAATCATGAATATCGTTAGTTAAATTTATATATAGTATTTAAATTTAAATTAAATAAATTATTAAAAATAACAATTATATAAAAATAAAATTTTAACATAAAATAAATTTATTTCATATAAATAATAAATATATTGAGATTTGATCCATTTTTTTTGAACTTAAATACTAAAATTTGGAATTTGTTTATTATTTTTAAAATTGAAATCTATACTATCTATACTATCTATCTATCTATCTATCTATACTATTATATTAAAGCTGAAACATTGAAAGTTTTTAAAGTTTTGGTTTTCGGTTTGTTTATCTTATTTATTAAAATAAATAATAACATAATATAATTAATGGTAATAAGCTGATTAGCTAAAACATTGAAAGTTTTAAAAGTTTTGGTTTTCGGTTTGATTATCCTATTTATTAAAATAAATAATAATAGAATATAATTAATGGTAATAAGCTGATTAGTTTTTTCACGTTAACTAAAATTTCTCCTTTTTTAAAAACACTACAAGCAATTTTGTTTAATATAATTACTATTAATTAATCGATCAATTACCCCTTTCAACCAAAAATATGTTACCTTTTTTTTTCTCTAACTAAAATATCTCCTTTCAGTTAAAACGTATCATCTTTTCTATATTTTCTAACTAAAATCCCTCTTTTTCTAGAAATATCACGAGTAACATTAATTTCTCCTTTTCTAAAAAAACTATGAGTAGGGATGGCAATCGGGTAGGATTGGGCCGGGTTTGGTAAAATCCAAATCCAAACCCGATTTTTTTGGATAAAACCCGAACCCGACCCGAACCCGAAAAAAACCCGAAAACTGAAACCCGAACCCGATCCAATGGATTTCGGGTATACTCGAAACTCGAAATTTTTTGGATTTGGATAATACCCGAAACTCGAAATCCGAAAACCCAAAATTTTTAATCAACTTTTATATAACACACACTTTAATATTTTATACATTATTAAAAATATTATTTATATTATATAAATAAATTATATTATGTGCATTAAATTTAATTTTTTTTATATTTAACATTTTTATAAAATTTTACATATAATCAATTTTTAAATGAATTTAAATCATTAAGATAACTATATGCCTAACTATATGCAATTTTATTTAGTAAAGTAATATAATTAAATTATAATTACTATAAACTAATCAATTACCTTTTTCACCTAAAACATGTCAGCTTTTCAATTTTCACGTTAT
This sequence comes from Kitagawia praeruptora, assembly GCA_037693485.1. NCBI lineage: Eukaryota > Viridiplantae > Streptophyta > Magnoliopsida > Apiales > Apiaceae > Kitagawia > Kitagawia praeruptora. The sequence continues at coordinate 31,045,690 of CM075350.1, forward strand.
CTTTTCTATTTTCTGTAACTAAAATCTCTCCTTTTCCAATTATATCACGGGTGGTTCTATTTAATAAAATAAAATAATAAAATAATAATACTAATATATTATGGATTACTTTTTTCAACTAAAACGTATAATCTGTTTTATAATTTTTAATCCCTCTTTTTCTAGACATATCACCCACAACCTTAATTTTTCTTTTTCTAAAAACACTACGAGCAATTTTATTTAGTAAAATAACATAATTAAATTAAAATTGCTATAAATTAATTAATTACCTTTTTTACCTAAAACATGTCACCTTTTAAATTTTCGCCTTACCCTTTCTATTTTCTCTAACTAAAATCTCTACTTTTCCAATTATATCACGTGTGGTTCTGTTTAATATAATAAAATAATAGTATTATAATACTAATAATTAATCGATTACCTTTTTCAACTAAAAACTATCATCTTTTCTATATTTTCTAACTACAATCCCCTTTTTTAGAAATATCACTGATAACATTTATATAATTATTATGAAATCATCTCATTGAAAAATTTAAGTCATTCATATTTTAAAAAAATTAATTTAAATTAATGAAAAATATTCATATAATATTAAAAAAATTCCGTTCATCGCACGTGTTTTAAGCTATCTATACTATTATATAAAAGCCGAAACATTAAAAGTTTGGTTGGCTGGTACCTGTTGATTTTACTTATTTACCCTTACTTAATTACTAACTAATTACATAATTTTCTTTTTCAGATTAAACATATTACCTTTTCTATTTTTCACTAACTAATTAATTTCCCTTTTCAGGTAAAACACAATATCTTTTATATTGTATCAAACTAAATTTTTTTGGTTGGTTGGTTGGTTGGTACCTGTTGATTTTACTTATTTACCCTTACCTAATTACTAACTAATTACATAATTTTCTTTTTCAAATTAAACATATTAACTTTTCTATTTTTCACTAACTAATTAATTTTCCTTTTCATGTAAAACACAATATCTTTTTTATTGTATCAAACTAAAATTTTTCCTTTCTTATAAACACTACGAGCAATTTTGTTTAATTAAAATAACATAATTATATTATAATTAATGTTAACTATTCAATTACATTTTTCACCCAAAATATGTTACCTTTTTTCTATTCTATAACTAAAATATATCTTTAACTAAAATATATCTTTTTCCAAATATCACGGGTAGTTCTATTTAATAAAATAATAATATTATAATACTAATAAAAAAAATAATACTAATAATTACCAATTACCTTTTTCAGCTAAAACGTATCATCTTTTCCATATTTCATAATTAAAATTCCCTTTTCCTAGAAATATCACGGACAACAATAATTTCTCACTATCTAAAGACACTACGAACAATTTAATTTAGTAAAATAACATAAACTACATTATAATTACTATAAACTAATAAATTACATTTTTCACCTAAAACATATCATCTTTTTAATTTTCACATTACCTTTTCTATTTTCTCTAACAAAAATTTATCTTTTTTCAATTATATCAGGCGGTTCTATTTAATAAAATAAAATAACAATATTATAATGTTAATAATTAACCGATTAAGTTTCAGCTAAAATATATCATCTTTTCTATATTTTCTAACTAAAATATCTCATTTCTTAAAAATATCACGGACAACACTAATTTTTCCTTATCTTAAAACTTTACGAGCAATTTTATTTAGTAAAATAATATAATTGAATTATAATTAATATAAACTAACAAGATATTTAGTAACTATTTAGTAAATAATTATTTAGTAAAATAATTGATATTTAGTAAAAATATCACCTAAAACATGTTTCCTTTTTAATTTTCTCTAACTAACAACCTGACTTTTTTCAGTTAAATCACGACATTCTATTTAATTAAATTAAATTAAATTATAATTTTATAGATACTTATAATTAACCGATTACCTTTTTGAACTAAGATCTATCATCTTTTCAAAATTTTCTAACTGAAATCTCTCTTTTCATAAAAATATAACGGATTCATAGAAATATAACGGATAACATTTATATAATTATTATTGTTGTGGGAGGATTTTAGCACAACAGATTATGAGGCCTCGTGCTGGAATAGCGCCAATAATCAAGGAATCGTCCAACCACCCGGAAAGGCTCGTGGTTGAAGATCAATGGCTAGCCGCCCGGGAAGGCACACGACTAGGGTTACCGAAGAACACGGGATGTGGTTCCTCGGAAGGATCGGACTGAATCTACGGGATGAGAGCTCCAGGACCAAATGTTGGCCAGCCAAGAACCCTAATTTGACTGTGTCACACAAGAGTACACGTGCTCTAGCTACTCAAGGAGTGTAAAGTGTCGAAGAAGATCCCGTAAACTGCCTACATACCACTATTTATAGTGGATCAAGCCCGAATGTAGTTCTTGAATGATATGATCGTTTGTTCATGATGAGTTATCCTCTCTCCAGTGGGATAATGACTGTTATTTCTGATAATAATCGAGTATGATGTATAAAATCAGGTTACCAAGCAGTTTAGGTAACATAGAATGATTATCTCTTGTATTTATCATGATTTTGTATCATTTATCAAGTAGATATGACATATATCCTCAAATAACTGAATACATATCTGTTTAGAAGTGTTCTTAGGTGATAGAGACGTGTTCCTAAAAAATAGGAGGCGTGCCTTATCTGCATTGGCAGCCTAATCAGGCTTCCGGCGGAAGCTGGGGGTACCGCCCGGTAGCCTGGCTCCGGTACCCCCTCCGGTAACCCCTATCATGGAAGTTACTCTGGGAGCCCTACTGGGTTGGCTGATAATAATTATAGGTTACCTTCAAGGGGATACCTTGAGGCCCTTAGTCACGCGTTCCCGTGCTGCAGTGTTCATGGTAATCCCTAGGGCTACCGTAGGTCTCCGGAAACCTGACAGATTACTCATCCTCTTCATGGATCTGGACCCTAATCCTCTAGTGGGCCTAAATCTAACCCATACCAGATTTTGGTCACAACAACTACCCCCCGGTTCCCTGAAGTACTGTGTGCAAGGGGAACCTAATATTCACAGGGTGCCGCTTTCTTGTATCCTCTGCAAAAATCTATATCTTTACACTCTCATCAGCTCAATATGATAGGGTGTGTAGACATTAAGAATTCAGGATTTTAGGCGCTAGGAATAATGTGAGTATTTATCTGGAAATCCCTTGTGTTTGGGCTACGGAAGCCTGAATTATGAATCCATAAAAATGAAAGCCTCCTAGCTAATTCGTTTTAAATTTCAAATAAGCTCGTTTATCCTTAGTAAGTAAAGAGATAATTATCAAGAGAGGGTAATTTAAATTGGAACTCCACTTTTCTTTCTTGATAAGATAAAAGCGGTTCATTTCCCATGTCAACACGCTTCCCCCCCAGGCCTCGTTTTCTGTGCCACATTCACTCAGCAGGGGTTGTGCCTATTTTCTCTTTGTTTTGATATATTAACATTCTTAGGCTTTTATTTTTCTTTTCATCTTCACAAGACATTTTCTCAAGTGTGCAAGAGTTGGTTAAAAGGTTCCGACGAGATCTCTCCGGCGAAGGCTTAATCATCTTCACTTCCGTCGATTCGACTCTCCCGGATATTCAAGTAAGTGTCCAATGACCACGATTTACTTTCTTTATTTGATAAAAATCTCAAGTAAGCCTCTGATTGTATCTTTCATATGTTTGCTTTTGTATCTCTTCAATCTTAGCCATGCTAGATCTGTGTATTTACATCTCAACTGATAGATGCATGTTTAAGTTTTTATCTTGTGATGTGGGTCGGAGTGGTCGGTACTCCGGCTATCCCCTTTACTATTTCTAGGCATGTAACTCGCCCGTTTGATGCTTGTTTTCAATGAATATCGTTGTTTTAAATATGTTTGGTCGTGTAACCCATTTTTTTGGGCATGTCTGTAATGCCTTTATCTCCGTATTCCTCTTCTTGTTCTGTTTAGTAATCACCGGAGCCACTAGGTTAGGATGCCACACTAATAGCCACCCCCCGAGTCCTAATTTTTCGTCTTTGGTCTGGTAGCCCCATTATACCCTGGGTTTCTCCGGGTCGGCCATCAAGAACCGTTATCTTCTTCGGTCCACAATTTTCGTTTAGACTTCAACCCTCTTCACTAATCTGCTCCCTCCTTTTGTGGTTGCAGATGTCTTTCTCATCGGCATCAAGGGAGTCTTCCCAATGTTTAGGTTACTTGTCACCTGTGTCTGGGGAACCGTCTGATTCAGGGTCCACCCATCTCAATGATCTTTTGCTCTCTCAACCTTTGCTCCAATCCAGGCCATCAGTTAGCTCCCGAACACGTTCTCGGGTGGAAGTAGTCAATCCTCTATCTGCTGAGATCGTCAACCGGTACCCTGGCTTCCTCACAGAGGCTGGTTCCTCCAACTCTGGTGGTGAAGAGGTAGAGAGGGTTGATATCAGTTCAAACACCGATGAGGGGGAAAGAACGATAGATGAATTACAGTTAAGAGGTAATCGACTATTGATAAGTGGCTTTTATATCCACTTGGAGCATTCTAAATCGGCTTAAATTGATTGTCTTGGGCTCAAGTTTCTTGTAGTTTTGATGTATTTTGTTTAGTTGTGCAGATTTACAAGGATGTTGATTATGGTGGATGTTTTTGTCGTTTTTGGAGATTTAATTTATTAAAATTCGGATTTATTGGGCTGCACGCGTGAGATTCACTGTTTGGGCCATATCTTGAGTTCTATAAGTCTGTTTTCAGCCCGTAAGCAGTCCACGCGAAGATAACGAGATTCTCTATCATTCTAAGGTGGTCCAGAGGTCCAATTACGTTTGGAACGTTCCAGAAAAACTGAAGAAAAGTCAGCCACGAATTTTCCTTAAAAAAACAGAATCAGTTTAGGAAACGTATTTTGCAGAAATTCTATTATAATTCTGTTTTGGTATTTTCTTGCTGGGCAAGACTTTTAGAGGCTATTTAAACACATCCTACCATTGTAATAGATATACATACACATTATCATAGTTTTATTATTGTAACCAGCTTAGATCTGCAAGAGAGAAAAGGAGAGAAGGATTCAACGCTCGTGACAAGCAACGGATCTAGATCTACTTCATCTTTTGTTCTAGATTTGTTTTCTCAACTCTTGTTTATTAATATAATTACATCTTTTATTCATATTTTGTTATTTACCATGTTTTCATCAAATCCCATGGTGACGAAAGGTTTAATTATGAACTAATCGTTGTCATGGGATCCTAGTGGATTTATCTATGTAGCTTAGTAGTTTGCATGCCTTAAAGATTTATGTGTGGTGAATACTGATATCCCCGTATGGTTAATCTTAATGCTTTTGGATGCGTAGCTAACATCTAAATTGAATTGTTAATCTCTTGTGAAGCGAGAGTGGATCTTGAGATTTAGAACTTGCCATGCTAGCATAGGTTCATAATTGTTTATCAATATGATTCGTGGTGTGAGATGAAAATACTTATACTGCCCTATGTGATCTAAGTGGATAACTTGTGCTTCAACCTTTATGTTTTCAAATTCTATAGAGATATAGGGTCTAAACATAATAGGTGCCTATTCATCTTCTATCTCTTTTGTGGATGTATGTGTAGATTGGTACTAGTATACCGAGAGGTAACTTTTACTCTTTTCGTGTTATTCGATCAGATATCAAAACCATCGCATGTTTTAATTAAAGGTTGCAACTCTAAGTGAAGTAGATGATGAAACTAAGATTCCATTTTTTATTCTCATATTAGTAATTCGACTTTAATCTCTTTAATTAGTTAATATTTAGTTTGATAATTAATTTAGTAGTTAATAAAAATACAATTTGTTATTTTTCTTAGCAGTGGATAAAAACCATACATCGGTGTATAGGTACATTAATTGAATTGAACACCATTCTAGATCTCTGTGGGAACGAACTTGATTTAATCATATATTACTTGTGACAACGTGCGCTTGCGTAAATTTTGCATAACAAGTTTTTGGCGCCGCTGCCGGGGATCATCGGTGTTTTTATTTTAGTTTATGTGCTTGTCATCAGTGGTCGTTAGCGTTCACTGACTCGGATTTCTTACTTAGTTTGTTTGATTCGTGGTGTTTCAGGTACTTAAGTTTGTATGCGAACACGCTTACAAGCTCGTTTGGAAGAACTGGCGGAAGACGATCTTGTAGAGAATAAAGAGAATAAGACAGAAGAAACTGAGACTACTGTAGAGATGGGTGATGCAGCAACAGCAGCTAAGGCTTTGAGGGAGTATTCTCAGCCAAAACTCAATGATATCCAGTCTAGCATTATTAGGCCAGCTATTGCAGCGAACAATTTTGAGATCAAGTCGGGCACAATTCAGATGGTGCAGAATTCAGTCCAGTTTGGGGGAGCTTCTACGGAGGATGCCAACATGCATGTTAGGGACTTTATCGAAATCTGCGACACTTTCAAATGTAATGGTGTGACGGATGATGCTATTAGGTTGAGGCTTTTCCCATTCTCTCTGAGGGATAAGGCTAAGAGCTGGCTACACTCTTTGCCACCTGGTTCCATTACTACATGGGAAGATCTTGCTCAGAAGTTCCTTACTAAATTCTTCCCTATGGCGAAAACTGCAGCATTAAGGAACCAGTTGACTCAATTCCAACAGCAATCTGGAGAGACCTTGTGTGAGGCTTGGGAACGCTACAAGGAGATGCTACTCAAGTGTCCTCATCATGGCATGCCTGACTGGATGGTAATCAATTGTTTTTACAATGGGCTGGGAGCACAATCTAGGCCAATGGTAGACGCAGCATCAGGAGGAGCCTTATGGGCTAAGAGCTACGAGGAAGCTTACGATCTAATTGAGATGATGGCTGCTAATGAATATCAAAATCCAAATCAAAGACTACCACAGGGCAAGGTTGCAGGAATTCTGGGAGTTGACACAGTTACAGCTCTAGCAGCCCAGCTAGAGGCACTTAATATGAAATTAGATTCAATGACAAAGGATGGGGTGCCTCAAGTTGCGAGAGTATGTGAACTATGTGCTGGCGCACATGAGACGAGTCAATGCGCCATCTCCAGTGAATCAGTGCAGTTTGTGAGCAATTTTCAAAGGCAGCAGCAATCAACTCCAAATTATCAACATCCACATCAGTCTTATAACCAGTTTCAGGGTCATCAGTACGGAGTTGAGCCATTTAATTCTTCAGGTTTTCAGCAACTGTATGCTCCAAGGCAACAGTTTCAACCTCCTGGTTTTCAGCAGCAACAATTTCATACTGGTTCTAGCCATCAGTCGAATGAAAAATCTGAATTAGAAGAGTTGAGATTAATGTGCAAGAGTCAGGTAGCAACTCTCAAGAGTCAGGAAGCATCTCTCAAGACATTGGAGAGTCATATAGGACAGATTGCAAGTGCCTTGGTAAATATGCAACAAGGAACTCTTCCAAGTGATACAATGGGTAATCCAGGCAAGAGGGAGGTCCATGAGCAGGTGAAAGCTGTGACTTTGAGATCCGGAAAAGTCACGAGTGATCCTAAATCAGCAACTGAAGAAGATGAAGATGTTCAGAATCAGCAGGATGAAAAATCTGCAATACCAGAAATTGAGAAATCTGATTTAGTGGCTGATCAGCTAGATGGTGAGAAGAGCAAGGAACCTGTTGAAAAGTCTACTCCGGAGCAATCTTCAATGAATAATCAGATTTATCCACCTCCTCCATTTCCTGGACGTTTGCAGAAAAGTCAAGAAAAATAGTTTCAGAAATTTATGGATGTCTTCAAGAAACTGTCCATTAACATTCCTTTTGTTGAAGCGTTGGAGCAGATGCCGAGATATGCAAAGTTCATGAAGGATATTTTGTCAAGGAAGAGAAAGTTGGAAGATTTTGAAACAGTGGCATTGACGGAGGAGTGTAGTGCTGTTCTGCAGCAGAAGTTGCCACCTAAATTGAAAGATACAGGAAGTTTCACTATTCCATGCACTATTGGCAACCTTTCTTTCAACAAGTGTTTATGTGATTTGGGAGCTAGTATTAATCTCATGCCCTTGTCTGTTTTCAAGCAACTTGGTCTACCGGAGCCAAAGCCAACTAACATCTCTTTGTAGTTGGCTGATCGATCTATCACATATCCTAGAGGCATCGTGGAGGACGTTTTGGTAAAGGTTGATAAGCTAATATTCCCAGCTGATTTTGTTATCTTGGATTTTGAGGAAGATAAGAAGATTCCCATAATCTTGGGAAGACCGTTCTTGGCTACGGGAAAGACTTTGATTGATGTGCAAAAAGGAGAGCTTACAATGAGGGTGCAAGATCAGAGTGTCACCTTTAATGTGTTCAAGGCAATGAAATTTCCGACAGAGGATGAAGAGTGTTGTAGTGTGGAAATAGTTGATACGGGTCAGAGAAAGAAGTTTGATCAGTTATTGAGTGAAAAATCTGACATGCATATGCTAAAGCATCCTATCAATGATTCCATTGACAGTTCTTCGGTTCGTGATCTTTCGAAAGTAAAGCTTGAAAAACTTCCACTACATTTGAGGTATGTCCTTTTGAATAATGAGCTAGTGATTTTTGAAGAGGGGCATGATAACGTGTTGCGAAGGTGGAAAGCAGATGTTAAGGAAGAGGAAAGTTTTGTTCAGCCGGTTGAGTCGGAGAAGCACTTTAGAGGTGTGAAAAAGAAAAAGAAGAAGATTTGGCCGTTGGGTAGTAAAATCAGGGGGAAATCTGAAGGAAGAAATTTGTGGAAAGCAAGCAATCAAGATGTCAACGTTCGTATGAATGGTTTGTCTGTTGAGAACGGCTCAGTTATTCTTTTGAAACCGCCATGATTTGAGGAAGTAACGTCAAGCTATTGACGTTAAAGAAGCGCTTCGTGGGAGGCAACCCGCGCATTAGTGTAGAGAGAAGAAAAAAAAAATTTTGAGTGTTGTTTCAAAAAAAAAAAAAAAAAAAAATCCAACAGAAGGTTCTCCGCGCCGTAGCGCACACATTGCGACATAGCCTGCCTATGTTTCTGTCCAGGAGACCAGGAGACAAGGAGGTTGATTGTCCGTGTGTAACATAAAAAAAAAATATACGGGAGCAGCAACTTCACCGCGCCATGTCGCGCACAGCAAGCTAGGTCGCATTCAACTTACTGCTCAGGTGCTAGGTTGAGTTCAGCTTACTGTCCAGGTGCTAGGTTATGTACGTGAGTGTTTATGTGTTATATATATATATATTATAATTAATTCATCTCCTAAATCAATTCCAACCCCTTTTCTAATTATTTTCTTCATCTAAAATCCTAATTCTAGTTCCATATTAATTCCAAATCATTCCCATTCCATCTCTTATTTCATATTTTTTTATTTTAATTTATTTTATTTCATTATTTTTATTTTTATTTATTTATTTATTTATTTATTTTTTTCCCCCAAATTTATACACCCATCTATATATACACCTATAGACACACAAATCCTACCCCATTCCAATTCTATCTACTACAATTAATTTCAAGGCTTCAAGATTCAAGTTTGGGGGATTTTTAATTGCAAGCTTCACCTCTCCGGTTCGTATTTGGGATATATTTCTTCCTTTTATTTTAATATTACGAATTGTGTTCTTGCATTATTAGGGTTGTGTGTTCTTGATTATTTGGGGATATTTGTGAGTTCGAATTTTTTGTGGATTTTGGTGAATTTTGTGAGTTGGGTATTGATTCTTAAGCTTGAGGAGAGGTGATGCTAATTGCTACAAAAAAGGGATTTTTGCCGAACAAGCATGTTGAGTTGCGATGGGGGAGGATATGTAAGGTGACTGCTTCGGTATTCAGGTATGTTTTCTGCTATCCCTTGTATTACTTTCCATTCAATGCGGACATTGAATATTTTAAGTTTGGGGGTGGTTTGAGGGATTAGTAGTTGTTATTGTATTATTTGTTCATATAGGATGTCATGCTTTGCATATTAGTAGTAGTAAATTATGCATTTATGTTCGTGTTATTTACGTTTGTTTCATATAGGACATTCTGTTTTTATTTTCGTATATCATGTGAGTTCATAATAGTTTGCATTTGCACCCATGCTTGATAGGAATTTTGTGTTGTTGACGCTTTTGATTGAGAAGTGATATGCTTTGTTCTTGTGCACACACATACACTAGTAAGTTGAAGCTAGTAGACTTATTGAATGTTATAAGTGATTAGAAGGACATGAATATGTGCAAGATGATTTAGTTTGCATGCTTTGAATACAAGTTTGTGCGTTAGAGAGATGTTGCTTGGGATTGAGTATGTTTTTCCACCAAGTGAGATTTTGAGCCTTATTGCTTATTGCATATTTGTTGCAATCTTATTCGTTTGCTTGAGTGTCCACGGATTGTTTGCATTGCTAGCAGTTGTTTGAGGTCTTTCTTGAAACGCATGACATTATTTGACGATTAAAATGATAAAGGCATTTAGGAATAACCGCATATTTTCCCATATTATCACACCATGTTTACATGATCAATTAGTTAACCCGTTGAGCTTAATCCAATTTTTTTTTCGGTGACATACCACATTACTTGCCTAGACCTTTTTCTTGTATTGGCCTTACATTAATTTGAACCCTCATTGTCAAAGGCTAGTAGAGTGCTTAAGGGAGTAATAAGGTGTGCAAAGGAGGGGTATTGTTGGTCTTACTTTTGGGGGAAATATTGAAAATTGGGTTTGGTTGTTTACTTGATAGTCGGCATATATAATAAATTCATGGGATCATTGTTATTGCTTATATTATTGTTTGTGTTCTATTTAGCTCTCGAAAAAAAAAAGAGAAAAAAAAAAGAGAAAAAATATACTATGAGAGCATGTTTGTGTTTGTTGTGATCCTATTTTAGTCGACTAGTCGAGTGTTTATTTTAGTAAAAATTATGTGGGGGGAAATATGGTGTTGTGTATGATTTATTATGGTACTTACTAGCTTTTGACACTTCACCTGTTTTGGCTTATTTGACATACCTTGTCCCTAGCCCCATTACAACCCAAATAAAGACCTTTTGATTATCGTCATTGATGTATGTTGTGTTAAGAGTTAGATTGATACCAAATGTCAAGCATGTTTATGATTTTGTTGGAATTGAGTGATACACTTACCCTTGTTCTTGAGTGAATATTCTTTGTGAGTGGATTGTGAGTGTTTGCTTGTTCTTGCATATGAGATCCCGAGTGTTGTCTCAAAGATGTGCTCTTGTAGGCTTAGCATGTTTACTAACTTATTCTTACACTTGACATGGGCTTGTGAGAACTTATGCATGTTCATTGAGTAGACTATGTGAATGCTTGCACTTTCGACACCAAGACATTGCGTATTTGCTTTGATTCTTAAGTTGATATGGCATGAGAGGATTTGAAGGTATGGTAGGATATTAGTACTAGATTCAAAAACTTGTTATGCAAAATTTACGCAAGCGCACGTTGTCACAAGTAATATATGATTAAATCAAGTTCGTTCCCACAGAGATCTAGAATGGTGTTCAATTCAATTAATGTACCTATACACCGATGTATGGTTTTTATCCACTGCTAAGAAAAATAACAAATTGTATTTTTATTAACTACTAAATTAATTATCAAACTAAATATTAACTAATTAAAGAGATTAAAGTCGAATTACTAATATGAGAATAAAAAATGGAATCCTAGTTTCATCATCTACTTCACTTAGAGTTGCAGCCTTTAATTAAAACATGCGATGGTTTTGATATCTGATCGAATAACACGAAAAGAGTAAAAGTTACCTCTCGGTATACTAGTACCAATCTACACATACATCCACAAAAGAGATAGAAGATGAATAGGCACCTAATATGTTTAGACCCTATATCTCTATAGAATTTGAAAACATAAAGGTTGAAGCACAAGTTATCCACTTAGATCACATAGGGCAGTATAAGTATTTTCATCTCACACCACGAATCATATTGATAAACAATTATGAACCTATGCTAGCATGGCAAGTTCTAAATCTCAAGATCCACTCTCGCTTCACAAGAGATTAACAATTCAATTTAGATGTTAGCTACGCATCCAAAAGCATTAAGATTAACCATACGAGGATATCAGTATTCACCACACATAAATCTTTAAGGCATGCAAACTACTAAGCTTCATAGATAAATCCACTAGGATCCCATGACAACGATTAGTTCATAATTAAACCTTTCGTCACCATGGGATTTGATGAAAACATGGTAAATAACAAAATATGAATAAAAGATGTAATTATATTAATAAACAAGAGTTGAGAAAACAAATCTAGAACAAAAGATGAAGTAGATCTAGATCCGTTGCTTGTCACGAGCGTTGAATCCTTCTCTCCTTTTCTCTCTTGCAGATCTAAGCTGGTTACAATAATAAAACTATGATAATGTGTATGTATATCTATTACAATGGTAGGATGTGTTTAAATAGCCTCTAAAAGTCTTGCCCAGCAAGAAAATACCAAAACAGAATTATAATAGAATTTCTGCAAAATACGTTTCCTAAACTGATTCTGTTTTTTTAAGGAAAATTCGTGGCTGACTTTTCTTCAGTTTTTCTGGAACGTTCCAAACGTAATTGGACCTCTGGACCACCTTAGAATGATAGAGAATCTCGTTATCTTCGCGTGGACTGCTTACGGGCTGAAAACAGACTTATAGAACTCAAGATATGGCCCAAACAGTGAATCTCACGCGTGCAGCCCAATAAATCCGAATTTTAATAAATTAAATCTCCAAAAACGACAAAAACATCCACCATAATCAACATCCTTGTAAATCTGCACAACTAAACAAAATACATCAAAACTACAAGAAACTTGAGCCCAAGACAATCAATTTAAGCCGATTTAGAATGCTCCAAGTGGATATAAAAGCCACTTATCACACCCCCAAACTTAAACCGATGCTTGTCCTCAAGCATAAACAATTACAACTAACTAACTAGTACCACTTCCGTAGGTGATCACGGTTGCATTTGGCATATGCAACAAGCCCTTTAAACCCCTAGGCAGCCCTAGTGGACGAGTAAGGTCTCGTGAGGGCCTATAGCGAATGTACCCACAAAATCCAATGCAATGCAATGCATGAATGCAACTAATATGAAAATGTAAATAATCTAGTACTAATATCCTACCATACCTTCAAATCCTCTCATGCCATATCAACTTAAGAATCAAAGCAAATACGCAATGTCTTGGTGTCGAAAGTGCAAGCATTCACATAGTCTACTCAATGAACATGCATAAGTTCTCACAAGCCCATGTCAAGTGTAAGAATAAGTTAGTAAACATGCTAAGCCTACAAGAGCACATCTTTGAGACAACACTCGGGATCTCATATGCAAGAACAAGCAAACACTCACAATCCACTCACAAAGAATATTCACTCAAGAACAAGGGTAAGTGTATCACTCAATTCCAACAAAATCATAAACATGCTTGACATTTGGTATCAATCTAACTCTTAACACAACATACATCAATGACGATAATCAAAAGGTCTTTATTTGGGTTGTAATGGGGCTAGGGACAAGGTATGTCAAATAAGCCAAAACAGGTGAAGTGTCAAAAGCTAGTAAGTACCATAATAAATCATACACAACACCATATTTCCCCCCACATAATTTTTACTAAAATAAACACTCGACTAGTCGACTAAAATAGGATCACAACAAACACAAACATGCTCTCATAGTATATTTTTTCTCTCTTTTTTTCTCTTTTTTTTTTCTTTTTTTTTTTCGAGAGCTAAATAGAACACAAACAATAATATAAGCAATAACAATGATCCCATGAATTTATTACATATGCCGACTATCAAGTAAACAACCAAACCCAATTTTCAATATTTCCCCCAAAAGTAAGACCAACAATACCCCTCCTTTGCACACCTTATTACTCCCTTAAGCACTCTACTAGCCTTTGACAATGAGGGTTCAAATTAATGTAAGGCCAATACAAGAAAAAGGTCTAGGCAAGTAATGTGGTATGTCACCGAAAAAAAAAATAGGATTAAGCTCAACGGGTTAACTAATTGATCATGTAAACATGGTGTGATAATATGGAAAAATATGCGGTTATTCCTAAATGCCTTTATCATTTTAATCGTCAAATAATGTCATGCGTTTCAAGAAAGACCTCAAACAACTGCTAGCAATGCAAACAATCCGTGGACACTCAAGCAAACGAATAAGATTGCAACAAATATGCAATAAGCAATAAGGCTCAAAATCTCACTTGGTGGAAAAACATACTCAATCCCAAGCAACATCTCTCTAACGCACAAACTTGTATTCAAAGCATGCAAACTAAATCATCTTGCACATATTCATGTCCTTCTAATCACTTATAACATTCAATAAGTCTACTAGCTTCAACTTACTAGTGTATGTGTGTGCACAAGAACAAAGCATATCACTTCTCAATCAAAAGCGTCAACAACACAAAATTCCTATCAAGCATGGGTGCAAATGCAAACTATTATGAACTCACATGATATACGAAAATAAAAACAGAATGTCCTATATGAAACAAACGTAAATAACACGAACATAAATGCATAATTTACTACTACTAATATGCAAAGCATGACATCCTATATGAACAAATAATACAACAACAACTACTAATCCCTCAAACCAACTATCCTTCAGCAATGATGATGCAATAGAGGGGGAGGGTGATATCGAGTTACCATCAGAAGTCGAACGCAAGCCACATGTCCCGGCTTCCAATGTCCCTGCTTGTGAGGGCCAGGACTCTACCATGAATGCTGATAGACTGGCCAGGTTGCTGGAAATTTGCAATCCAGGTTGCCACCTTGTACTACCCTGTGCCGGCGAACGGTGTCACAGGTTCGACAATTTCGAAGCAGATCAATCCATCCCCAATGCTGTTGTATCGGCTTCTTATTTCAAACTAGGGTTTTCTTTTCCAATGCATCCGTTTTTTATAGATTTGTTGAACTTTTATGAGATAGCTCCCATGCAATTGACACCAAATTCTTTCCGGGTTGCCGCGTGTATGTATATTTCGTATGATCAAGCTTTCTCCGTCGCCCTTACTGCTAGGGAGTTAGGTTATTTTTATCAATTAAAGGATGTCGGAAGGAAGGTTGGTGTTTTTTACCTTACTGCTTGGAATAATAGGCAAGGAAAGTGTATAAAGGGGAATAAAAAAGGTATGTATGACTGGCTAGAGCAGTTCTTGTACTGTTACGATTGTGAAGGAGTTAACACGGAGTTTAACTTGACCCCTGGTAAGCCTTTTGTTGCTTAAATCCTTTCGTGATTCCCTTTACTATACCATAGGTTTAAATCTTCATCTTCTGTACTATGTCCCCTAGGGATCCCGATGCAAACTTCTTTAGATGGAATTGAAGAGAAAAGGGCCAAGAAAATCATGAAACTTGCTGCTTCATTGGGTGATGGTGAAAGCTTGTTAACACCGGAGACCCTTGAGAGGTTAGGGTTTTCTAGGCCTGCGGCTCCCTTACTCCCCATCCCGGGAGACGAGGTAGAGGGAGGACAGCTGGGGGAACTGGAAACCCAGGGTGCCGAGTGGCAATCCGAGGAGATTGGTAAGGCTTCCGTCTCCTACGACTCTGGTGACCCAAGCTTCCGCTTCCCATGTTCATAGCTACTTCCACACACGTGGTTCACTTTTACCTGTCATTGTTTACTCCTTTACGATCCTTTATGTTATTTGATTTTATAGTATCTGCTGTTTTACCTTGCGATTGCATATAGATACATATACTGCGGTCTCTTAACCTATAAATGCTTCATCTTTTCAGGTATGTCAGGATCAGTGCCATCGTTCATCAAGCCGTCTGAAAAATATGAAGACTTGTTTCCTGAGGATGAGTTAATGATGTTGGAGACCCCTATTTCCGCCACTCCAGTCTCCCGATTCCCTGCCTCCATGTCTGTTAAGACTGAGCTGTCTGCAGCCGAGAAGCGAAGACTTTCTCAGGTTGCCGGAGGTTCAAAATCCACTCCCGAGACTAGATCCTCGAAGAAGGCTAAGGTATCACAGCAGGGTACCCCCGCGGGTGATGTTGAGCAGTTCTTTCAAATGTCTGGGGGCCAGATTCCCATGGAGATTATCACCGGATGGGCCAAGCAGAGATCCTCTGATGCTGCAAAATCTATGTTGTTCTCATCAGGTGAGAGCTTCTTCCATCAACTTAGGCTCTCCAACCAATTAGCATTGGCTACCCGTGGGGATATGAGGCTTCGGGATGAGATTAAGCAGTTAAAGTTGGATAGGCAAGCCATGGAGGAAGAAAAGAAGAAACTGCTTGATGCTGGTAAGAAGTTGAAGGTGGATTTGTCCGAGTTAACTAGGGAGAAGGATAGGTTGGCTAAGCTGGTTGCTAGTCAAAACACAGAGAAAGAGGAAAGGACGGTAGCCCATGCTACCACAGTGAAGGAGCTGACCTTGCAGGTAGACATGTTGCAGGCTTCAGTAAAGAAGTTGAAGGAAGCCCTCCCAGAAAGGTACAACACTGGTTTTTCCAAGGGAGTTAATGATTATTTGAAGGCCACCTGGGAGGTGATGCCAAATTTAGACTGGTCGCTCCTAGGTGAGGATGCAGTGAATCAAGTAGAGAAATTTAAAGCTGAAGCAACGAAGGTTGGGGCTACCGGGCGCCATATTGCGACTACACCTCCGGTTACACAGAAGGGTACTGCCGAATTCATCCCCACTTCTGAGACTATGGTTGAGGCTCCCGCACTCACGGTTGAGGTTGCTCCAGGGGGTTCTTCAAAAAAGAATGACCCTGTCGAGGACTCCCCTAGCTCAGATGCTGCCAAAGACGCTCCTTCTGCCTAAGCAATCTCCCTAAATCATCCTTATCATCTTGAACTCATATTTTGTTGGTTTACAAACTTGATAGTTTTAACTAAGGGGGTGGGCTCCTATAACGCTCCACAGATGTAAGGATTTAGTCTTTTAACTCTGTTCGTCTTATGGCCTCGGGCCCGGTACTTTTGAATTTGCTTTCGTAATGCATGTTTGTTTTATTATCTGGTTTTTTATGTAGTAGGTATAATTGTCGCATCATTTCTGATTATGCAACGAGAACCAACTTAGACTTAATAATCCTTACTCATCGAACCCCCATAGTACTCATTCTCTAGGGTACCAATATGTTAAGTAAGAAAGGTACTACGATAACTTAAAACAGTGCATAACTAAACGCCACCATCGAATTCTATCCAGTAAAATGACTCTCCTCACTAATTCTAAAACAAGTTTGTACAAGTTCTTATAGGATATATGTCATATATATGTTGATTAAATAGATATTAGATCATGAATCAAGAGAAGAACGACATAATGGTATCGCAGTGTAGAAGAGTACAAGAGTAAATATGGCAACACATACCTGGAAAGGTGGCCATAGAACTGATAGACTACTTGTACCTTTGTCTGCTTGGTTGTCACTGTGGGTGTGGGGGTACCGTCCGCTATCCCTATAGCATTTGGAAGCCCGAAGGCAGGAACCTGACTCCGGGAGCCCCGTGGCCGGTAGCCCCTATCCGGTAGCCTGGGTACCGGAGGCTCAACCTGGAAACCTTTGTTCCGGGAGTCCCAGCCATTTAATAAATCATGTGTGGTGATGCCATGTAGGCCAATCCTGCAAAGATGTCTTGCAATAAAGGGATCCAAGTGGGTAGACCAGGGTACCACACAAGCCTAAATGATGAAGGGAACCATGTATGCCGAACATGGTTCCATACATGCCCTGATAACCAAGTAAGCCATGTGAACCACTCAAGGTTCCATACATGTCTGGTATTGAAGGGATCCAAGTGTGCCAATCAGGGTACCACACAAGCCCAAATGATGAAGGGAACCATGTATGCCGAACATGGTTCCATACATGCCCTGATAACCAAGTAAGCCATGTGAACCACTCAAGGTTCCATACATGTCTGGTACTGAAGGGATCCAAGTGTGCCAATCAGGGTACCACACAAGCCCAAATGATGAAGGGAACCATGTATGCCGAACATGGTTCCATACATGCCCTGATAACCAAGTAAGCCATGTGAACCACTCAAGGTTCCATACATGTCTGGTATTGAAGGGATCCAAGTGTGCCAATCAGGGTACCACACAAGCCCAAATGATGAAGGGAACCATGTATGCCGAACATGGTTCCATACATGCCCTGATAACCAAGTAAGCCATGTGAACCACTCAAGGTTCTGTACATGTCTGGTAATGAAGGGATTCATGTGTGCCAATCAGGTTACCACACAAGCCCAAGTAATGAAGGGAACCATGTATGCCGAACAGGGTTCCATACATGCCCTGATAACCAAGTAAGCCATGTGAACCACTCAAGGTTCTGTACATGTCTGGAAATGGCAAAAATTTGAAATTCTGATAATTTCAACCTGTTAAGCTGAGAGGTGTATCCACTACTACCCCCTAGTTCTGGATGGTAGCCTAGCTACCATGTAGAACTATGCTTGTAGGTCTTACATATCTTTCTGAACATATTTATAAGTGGTAAATGTAAAAGGAAACAATCAACTTCTACTTTTACTGAAAATCAAAGAGTACGAATACATCAAATTTCATCCAGACGGGGTGTGCATCCACTACCCCCCGGGCATCTATTGCAAATCATGAAATCCTAAGAACTGAAAGGGAAATGGTGCAACCACAACTAGTAGGTTGCCTTTATTCATCCTAAGCCTGAAAGAGGCCTACGTTTGCTCTGAAAAGAGTCTTACTGATAGTACTTTTTTAGGTGCTCGGCATTCCAAGCACGGGGAATAGTGTTCCCATCCATGTCTTCAAGGTGGTAAGTGCCTTCCCAAAAGATAGACTTTATTTTGTAAGGCCCTTCCCAGTTTGCTCCAAAGGCTCCGTGCCCGGGAACCCGCATATTGGGCATCATTCTTCTCAATACTAGGTCGCCAACCTTGAGGGGTCGAGGGCGTACCTTGTTGTTATAGTATTTGCGGGTCCTCTGCTGGTAAGCCGCAAGTTTCAGCTGGGCGGTAGCCCGGTTTTCCTCTACCATGTCTAGGGCCAGCCTCTGATTTATTTCATTTGATTCTTGACTGAAATTGTCCCTCCGGTAGGAACCTGTCCCTACTTCCACTGGGACCATAGCTTCACAGCCATAGGTTAGAACAAAGGGAGACTCTCCGGTTGTGGACCTAGGAGTGGTGTTGTAAGACCACAAGACCATTGGAAGCTCCTCTGGCCAATTTCCCTTTTTATCTTCCAACTTGGCTTTCAGAGTGTGCTTGATGATTTTATTCACAGCTTCCGTCTGCCCATTGCTTTGGGGGTGGCAAACGGCTGAAAAATCTTTCTTTATTTCCAAGTCCTCACATAGACTTCTCATTTCTCTACTATCAAATTGCTTGCCATTGTCTGAGATCAGCTTGTACGGTACCCCGTATCTACATATAATGGCTCGCTTAACAAATTCCTTCAGCTTACCAGCCGTGATGGTAGCTAGGGGTTCCGCCTCTGCCCACTTGGTAAAGTAGTCAACGGCTACCACGGCATATTTCACACCACCTCTGCCTTTGGGAAGCTCCCCAATCAGGTCAATCCCCCATATTGCAAAGGGCCAGGGGCTTCCAATGGGTCTTAGTTCCACAGCTGGGTTGCTATTGAAGTTAGCAAACCTTTGGCATTGATCACAAGCTTTAGCAAAGTCATAAGCATCAGTTTTCATGGTAGGCCAGTAATAGCCCTGTCGGAGAATCTTGTGGGCCAGGGAGGTACCCCCCGAGTGGTTGCCACAAATGCCTTCATGAATTTCCCTTAGGATGTATTCACATTCATTTCCAGATATGCACTTAAGTAGAGGTTGATTAAATCCCCTCTTGTATAGGATGCCATCATAGATCACATAACGGGCAGCCTTATATTTGAGTTTCCGAGCTTCATCTTTGTCCTCCGGAAGTGTCCCCTTGGTGATATATTCACGTATTGGGGTTGTCCATTGGCTTTCCATTGAAGAATCTATTTCCATAGTCTCCTCTCGATGGATACTCGGTTGGAGTTGCACTTCAAGGGGTATCACCCCTAACAGGACAGCTTCTTTTTGGGATCCCAACTTGGCAAGGGCATCAGCATTGGCATTTTCCACCATTGGGATTTGATTTAGATTTAGCAATTTGAACCTACTGATAAGTTCTTGGGCATACCTCATGTAGAGTTCAGTGCGTGGGCCTCGACTCTGGAAGCTTCCTTTAATTTGCCACACAATCAGCATGGAGTCACTAAACACATTTAGGTATTCTACCTTCATTTCCAGAGCCAGTTTCAAGCCAGCAATCAGGGCCTCATACTCTGCATCATTGTTGGTAGCCCTGAAGCCAAAGTGTATGGCACTCTGAATTCGGTGTCCCTCTGGGCTTACCAACTCTATTCCTGCACCTCCCCCATTATTATTTACTGCACCATCAACATACAGGTTCCACCATAATTGGGGGCTTTCGGCATCCCCTTCGGTAACTGGGGATACCGGGGTACAATCTTCTCCGGTAACCTCGAAATCAGGAGGAAACTCCAGTAAGAAATCGGCCAGTGCTTGGCCTTTGATAGCAGTTCGGGGCTTGTAATCTATTTCAAACTGTCCTAGCTCGACAACCCATTTCATCATTCTACCGGAGGCTTCCGGCTTGTGCATCACTTGCCTTAACGGGAAGGATGTTCTAACTTCAATTTTATGGGCCTGAAAGTAAGGCCTTAGCTTCCTGGAAGCCAATATTAGAGCATATGCTAGCTTTTCCATGCTGGGATACCGGGTTTCCGCGTCCAACAGCCTTTTGCTCACATAGTATACAGGGTATTGTACTTGTTCTTCCTCCCGGATCAACACAGCACTTATAGAGTATTCAGAAACAGCTAAATATAAAATGAGTACCTCACCTTCCAAGGGTTTGGAGAGCAATGGTGGGCTTCCCAGCTGTTCTTTTAGTTTCTTGAAGGCTTCCTCACATTCCGGGGTCCATTCAAAGTTTTGACCCTTCTTGATAGCCTTGAAAAACTCCTTGCATTTGTCGGAAGACCGAGATACGAATCTATTTAGGGCTGTTACCCTTCCGGTAAGCCCTTGGACTTCTTTTACATTCCTTGGGGATCTCAGTTCCAGCAATGCTTTGATTTTGGCAGGGTTTGCCTCAATCCCTCTGTGGTTCACAATGAATCCAAGAAATTTTCCAGACTCCACCCCAAAAACACACTTTTGGGGGTTCAGCTTCATCCGGTACTTCCTTAGGATATCGAACATCTCAGATAGGTGCAACACATGGTCGGCTGCCACCTTTGATTTGACCAACATATCGTCAACATAGACTTTCATAGTCTTGCCAATCTGTTCTTTAAACATCATGTTTACCAGCCTCTGATAGGTAGCCCCGGCATTCAATAGCCCAAACGGCATCCCCACATAACAGTACAGTCCCCTATCAGTTATGAAGCTGGTATGCTCCTGGTTCGGTTCAAACATTGGTATCTGGTTATATCCGGAGTAGGCGTCCATGAAACTTAGCAAAGCATGGCCTGCCGTGGCATCCACCAGTTGATCAATTCTGGGTAGCGGGAAGCTATCCTTAGGGCATGCCTTATTTAGATCAGTAAATTCGACACATGTCCTCCATTTCCCATTAGGCTTCCGGACCAGTACTGGGTTTGCTAGCCACGTTGGGTAGAAGGATTCTTTGATCAAACCAGCCTTCAATAACCGGTCTACCTCTTCCTGGAGGGCGGTAGCCCTTTCACCACTGACAGGCCTTCTCTTCTGCCGGATACCCCTTCTCTCAGGGTCGATGTTCAAGTGGTGGCACATGACTTTCGGGTCAATCCCCACCATGTCAGAATGACACCATGCAAACACATCAAGGTTGCTTTTAAGGAAAGCAGTCAACCTTTCTCTTGTATTTTTATCTAGCTGTTGCCCGATTTTCAAAATTTTACTAGGATCTTCAGCATCCACTAGTATAGGGATAGTATCCTCGGCAGCCCCTGCCTTTTCCAGGGTACCGGGCATCCTGGGATCAATGTCAATCTCAACCGGGAGTCCTCTCTCCGCTCCCTGGTTCTCATTCTCTAGCATTGCTCCATCTAGATCATCATCTGAGGCACTTTTTACTATGCCTTCCAGTGAAATGTTATGAATTTCATCATTTTTTTCGGCAGCTTCCAACAACAAGCTTTGTGGTGGTACTACCCCCCGAAAATTAGGAACCTCTTCAGTAGGTTCATCTGGCAATTCCACTATCATGATGGCATTACACGATGCTCTTTCAAACTTCTGTGGCTCAAGCCCATGGCTTCTCATTAAGGCTTCTCCATCAGCCTTTTCTTCAACTTGAATAGGTTTGTCTGCCTTCTCGGCAGCCTGCACAGCTTTGTTATAGCATTCCCTTGACTCATGTTGACATCCTTTCACACACCCAATGCCATTTGGTGTAGGAAACTTCATTGAAAAGTGGTATATTGAGGTTACCACCCTCATATCTTTCAATACTGGTCTACCGAGAATTGCATTGTGGGATATGTCTTCATTTACCACCATGAATTCTGCCATTTGGGTGGCCTTGCAGGGATCCACACCCAATGTCAAGGGTAATTTGACCCTGCCCATGATTTGGACTGGGTTACCGGTAAACCCATATAGCTCATTATTGGTAGGCAGTAACTCTTTGTCCAAAAGTCCCAATTTCTGGAATGTGGTATATGCCAAGATATTTACTGAGCTTCCATTATCAACCAGCACTCTGTGCACATTCATTCCACCAATACTCACGGTTACCACCAAAGCATCATTATGAGGGTGGTGAACCCACTTGGCATCCTCCTCGGTAAAGGAAATATCAGCGGTTTCCCCTTTAAACAGCTTAGGGGGCCTTTCTGCAAGGTGGAACACATTAGTTAGGGGTTTGTCCCTGGCTTCCCGGGCATACCTATCTCTGGCATTCCGACTGGCACCCCCCAAATAAGGGCCGCCAAAGATGGTATGGATGCTATTAGCTCGGGTAGTCCTTTCTTGGTTTCCAGGAGCCTTGTCCTTGTTATCTCTACCTTCTTTATATTTCTTAGCCTCTTGGGCTACAAATTCAGTCAGGTATCCACCTCTAATCAACTCTTCAATTTGATCTTTCAAGTGCCTACAATCAGCAGTCTCGTGTCCATTCACTTCGTGGAATGCACAGTACTTTCCTTGATCTTTCACTCCTGGGGGCCCTGCCCGGTAGGGCCTCCGGAATAGCCCATTCTTCTCATTTACTTCGAGAATATGACTGATTGGGACAGTCAAAGGAGTATACTCTGAGTATTTCTGAAAATTCGCCTTTGGAGTGAGTCTGTCCTTGGCAGAAACTCTATCCTTAGTTGCATTAACAGCAATAGGGGCAGTCTTGTCATCATATCGGGGGGCTCCTAAGCCGGCAGTACCACTCCCGGAAGCCCTCTTGTTCGAATCCCTTTTTGGGCTGTAAGACCGATTTCTTTTGTTCCTGCTCCAACCTCGGGAATTGGAATATTTGGACAATTTTGCCATGGATTCCTCAATCACTTTGTGGCATTCTGCTTGTTGGTAAAATTCTGCCAGGGTTCCGGGCTCCTCAGTTTGCAATTCCTTCCAAAACTCGGTTCCAGGCCTTACCCCGGCTATCAGGAAGTTCTTCAGAGTTTCATCAGAGGCCTTCTTCACTTTTGGCACTTGCTCATTAAATCTTTTGAAATACTGTCTTAAAGACTCGTGAGTTTCTTGCTTGATATTAGCCAGAGTATTCACCGGTGGGGCATAGGCCACGGTAGCCCTGAATTGAGAGATAAACTGATCTCCCATCCTCCTCCAGGATTTGATAGACCCTTCGGCTAGCCTTTTGAACCATTGGTGGGCATTTCCAGTCAGTGTAGATACCAATAGCCTACACCTTGCTAAGTCCTCCACCTGGTAGACATCCATTTCCGTATTAAAACGGCTCAAGTATTCAACTGGATCTGAGTTTCCATTGAATTTCAAGTCAGTATTCATCTTAAAGAACCTTGGCAAGGCTGCCTTTTTCACTTTCACAGAAAAGGGGGAACCGGCGGTGATACCGGACTTAAACTTTTTCTCCTCCTTGATCTTTTCCAAGGCTTTTTTCCAGTCAAACACCCTGAACTGTCCATTTTCACCATCTGAAAGCGTATCACTTTCAGAATCATCATCTTCATTGGCTGTCTTGCTTCTTCTAGGGACTGAACTTTGATGGGAGCCGGAATCCTGATCGGTACCCCCACCGGTAGGGACTCCGGTAGAGCGGGATCTCCTGTTTCTATGCCAAGAAGAGTGACTGCTTTGCCTATAATTCCTTCTGCCATCAGATCTGGATCTCCTGGAAATGCTTTTTGGGGGTACCGTTTGGGACCTCTCTCGGCGTTCTCGGGAACCCTGAGTTGTGGAACCCCCATTGCCATCTCTCCGATCTTTGCTTCCAGTGTGAATCAGTTTGTGACGAAGGTCTTTGTTAGTCAGTTTTTTGCCAACTCGGTCAAAAACGCTCAGACTTCTGGTGGGTGAACCTTCGGCACCCTGGGTTTCCGGGACATCAGATTGGTCACCCTCATATTCTTCTTCCACAGGCTCTTCTGCGTCTTCTTCAGATGGGACATGATCAGTGTTGTCCTCAATATTGTCCTCAGACTCGAAGTTCAGCCTTGTCGGAGTCACATTCTTCTTTTTTGACTTCGACTTGCACTTCCTTTGCCATTTTTTCATTTTCTCGGAACCTTTTTCCAAGTTGTTGACTCTTTCATTCATCGTCTTCAGATAGTCCATGATGTCCTTGTTACTAACATCACCACCACCTTTGTTTCGCCCATTACCATCCTGAGACGGTGTTTTATCACTTTCAGAATTGTCACTCGCCATATCTCCTCCAATTGACGATTTTTGAGGCCCCTCCTTCGGGCGCCAATTGTTGTGGGAGGATTTTAGCACAACAGATTATGAGGCCTCGTGCTGGAATAGCGCCAATAATCAAGGAATCGTCCAACCACCCGGAAAGGCTCGTGGTTGAAGATCAATGGCTAGCCGCCCGGGAAGGCACACGACTAGGGTTACCGAAGAACACGGGATGTGGTTCCTCGGAAGGATCGGACTGAATCTACGGGATGAGAGCTCCAGGACCAAATGTTGGCCAGCCAAGAACCCTAATTTGACTGTGTCACACAAGAGTACACGTGCTCTAGCTACTCAAGGAGTGTAAAGTGTCGAAGAAGATCCCGTAAACTGCCTACATACCACTATTTATAGTGGATCAAGCCCGAATGTAGTTCTTGAATGATATGATCGTTTGTTCATGATGAGTTATCCTCTCTCCAGTGGGATAATGACTGTTATTTCTGATAATAATCGAGTATGATGTATAAAATCAGGTTACCAAGCAGTTTAGGTAACATAGAATGATTATCTCTTGTATTTATCATGATTTTGTATCATTTATCAAGTAGATATGACATATATCCTCAAATAACTGAATACATATCTGTTTAGAAGTGTTCTTAGGTGATAGAGACGTGTTCCTAAAAAATAGGAGGCGTGCCTTATCTGCATTGGCAGCCTAATCAGGCTTCCGGCGGAAGCTGGGGGTACCGCCCGGTAGCCTGGCTCCGGTACCCCCTCCGGTAACCCCTATCATGGAAGTTACTCTGGGAGCCCTACTGGGTTGGCTGATAATAATTATAGGTTACCTTCAAGGGGATACCTTGAGGCCCTTAGTCACGCGTTCCCGTGCTGCAGTGTTCATGGTAATCCCTAGGGCTACCGTAGGTCTCCGGAAACCTGACAGATTACTCATCCTCTTCATGGATCTGGACCCTAATCCTCTAGTGGGCCTAAATCTAACCCATGCCAGATTTTGGTCACAACAATTATCAAATCATCTCATTTTAAAATTTAAGCCTCCAAAATTCATATTTTAAAAAAAGTAAATCGAATTAATAAAACAAATTATATAATATTAAAAGAAATCTGTGCATCGCACGAGTTTTAAGCTAGTATATTATATAAAAGCCGAAACATTGAAAGTTTTGGTACCGGTTTTTTGGTACCAGTTTTTTGGTACATGTTTGGTACCTGTTTTTTGGTATTTCGTAAATTTACTTATTTACCCTTCATTATAAAGAAAAATAAATACACTTAAAAATTGAAATAAATAATAACGTAATATAATTAATGGTAATTAGTCAAGATATTACCTTTTATAAACACCGAAAAACATCAATCATATCATATCTTTCCATCATTAATATTTTCTTACACCTAAAAATATCAATCGTATCATATCTTTTCATCTTTAATATTTTCTTTCGAATTAAAACACGTTATAATTAATGGTAATTAGTTGATTAACATAATAAAATTAATGGTAATTAGTCGATTGCCTTTTTCACATTAATATAATAAAACTAATGGTAATTAATCGATTGTCTTTTTCACATTTACTTTTAGTTGAACATATTACGTTTTATAAACACCAAAAAATATCAATCGTATCATATCTTTCGATCACTAATATTTCATTCCGAATTAAAACACGTTACATTTTTAATTTAAAACAAATCTTACAGTCATTAATATATACCCGAAAATATCATACCATAATTTTCAAGAAAAATATAACATCTAAAATTAATAATAGCATAATATAATTAATGGTAATTAGTCGATTGCCTTTTTCACATTTACTTTTAGTTGAAGATATTACATTTTATAAACACCTAAAAAGATCAATCGTATCATATCTTTCAATCATTAATATTTCCTTTCTAATTAAATCACGTTACCTTTTTAATTTACAATAAATTATCTTACAATCATTAATATATACCCGAAAATATCACACCCTATTTTTCAATTATTAATAAAATATATTAAAAATTGTATACGTTATTTATAATAAAGAAACATTAGTATAATCCGTAAACATGAGTATATTATATTATATCAAATTAAAATTAAAAAATCCCGAAAATATCATACCATAATTTTCAAGAAAAACATAACACCTAAAATAAATAATAACATAATATAATTAATGGTAATTAGTCGATTGCCTTTTTCACAATTACTTTTAGTTGAAGATATTACCTTTTATAAACACCTAAAAAGATCAATAGTATCATATCTTTCAATCATTAATATTTCCTTTCTAATTAAAACATGTTACCTTTTTAATTTACAACAAATCTTACAATCATTAATATATACCCGAAAATATCACACCATAACATGAGTATATTAAATTATATCAAATTAAAAAAATTATTAAAAATGTTGGGAACAAGTCCATCTAAAACCTTAAGGTGTTAGAGGAAGGCCACTCCCCCCATTTTTTGAGTTGAAGAATGGATCACGGGTTCATATCCATAATAAATTGTGAGAATATTGGGGGTGGCAGAGAGTCGAACTTGAGACCCCCACCAAACCAGAGTTCTGATACCATGTTGAGAAGCAGTCCATCTAAAATCTTAAGGTGTTAGAGGAAGGCCCCAAATGGATCTTCTTTTTTTTTTTTTTGAATAAAAGACAATCTTCATTACTCAGAAATATCATACAAAAGAGACTCCAACACCAGACCTGAAGGAGCCGTTAACATAACTTGACAATGTCGTGAACATGGTATTTTAGCTACTAAATGAGCGACCATATTTGTGACAGCCCCAAATCCGGGGTCATGAATTTGGGCCATCATGACTCAACTTCCATTCAAATTCAATATCTCTTGGTTTTTTTTTTTTTTTTATAAATACTTATGCAATTGACCCCACAGTAATATACACACACACACCAGTCATATGCTCAGAGAACAACATTCACCATAATAAGAATTTAGAATTTAAAAAGTTATTACAACCCAGAATCATACTTCAGTACATTGTTGAGTGATGCTTCTACAAGAAGCATTTCAACAACCAAATTTATTACAATCTTTCAAACTTACACACTTAATATACATAAGCCCACCTAACCCCTTGCGACAGTCATCTACCTCGGGGATTGATGCTAACGAGCTCTCAGAAGGTCGCCTTTCCCTTACCCTCTTGCGGGGCGTTCTGCGTAGTATGGGCATACCTAGCTGTATATAGATAAGTAGCAAGAGTGAGCTATAATAGCTCAGCAAGATAATATTGAAAACTAGAATTTAAAATGTAACCAATTTTATAAACTTTAAGGAAGAATAAAACTCTTATCTAATAATATATCATCCACTTACTATTATAAGAAAGAAATCCAAAGTAATACAGTATCAGTTTCTCTTCTTAAATATTATAACAACCAACATACCCTTTCAGTGTAATATTTTAAAATAACATAAATACTTGAGTAAATCTCTCACTATCATCTTCTCATTTCCCTCCTGTACAGAAATTTTATAAATTAATATAAAATCAGTTTCTCTTCATCTATATCAATAATTTCATCGTCTCATATCACTTTTCTGTTTTCAGTTATAGAAATCTGAAAACCATTTTCAATTCTTTCTTTCAAGTTTTGGGGATATATATATACTGGCGCCAGATACGTAGGACGATGATCAGTCGCCTGACCGTATCCGCTCTCTGTTTACTACTAGTAGAAGGAATGAAGGCACCTGCTAACATCATCCCTGGAGGAAGGCACCTGCTAACATCCTCCTGGAGGAAGGCACCTGCTAACATCCTCCCTTGGCATCTTCGTGCCGAATCATGAATACTAGACTATGTCGCACACAGCCCTGACATAGCCTCTTATGCAAGTTTGTTGCTAATCCCCCTTTTTATAAGATCATTATTCAATTTATCAACACCATTTCACATTTCCATATGTCATTCACTTATCTCATTTCCATTCTCGCACATTACTTCTATAAAATATATGTATATAACATACACTAAAAGAATGTTTATAATATAGCATTATAAATCATATAACCCTAGATAACAACTGATACCATTCTCTTTCATATCTCTTTTACCCTAGAGCATATTCGCTCCATTCATAATCATCTCTATATTCATATTTCAGAAAACATATTCATCTCTCTTTAACTTCCCACAATCAAGAAAATATATTCTTTGCAATATAGCAACAAAAGCATCACATATACATAAATATGTTCCATGATATCATCATTATTCCGAAGATAAATAATTTTTAAAAGTAGGGATAGAAGGATCTTGCCTCGATTTCTGTATCCTGACAGTGGGGCTGGTTCCTCCTCCGGAATTTCTATAAACACAAAAGGTCCATCATTAGCATACTACATCTCTTACTCACTACCCTCTTATATAACAAAACCCTTTACACTTTAACATATGTTTAACGTGTTATTATTATCCCAAAGGTTCAAGAACTTAACCATTTATAAGTTCAATCGAAGTTTCAGGGGTTTTTACCATTTCCCCTAACAACCACACTCGACTGTAAAATTTCTTATAAATTTTAGAATTCGAATTTTAATGCAAGGTCAACTGGTGTTAGTTCTTTGACCACACTACTACCATATCCCAAAATTTCGTGGCTTTTAAACATGTTAAAGTATGGTAACTCTAACCTCAAATTTGGTACAATTACGATTTCTCGACTTTCGAACGTCTTTCACTAAAACTGACTTTTCTCCTAAACCGTACGTCAGATTTTAACGCACCTTATATCAAAACGATCTATGAACTAAGCTCTATCATTTCATGGTCACTAAGTGTGCTAGACAGTAAGGTACCGTACTGCATTGGTGTCCAAAAACAGGGCAGTTTGTAGTTCTAACGAAAATCGGACATTATAACTGCTGTAATTTCATACTTTCCAAAATTTCACCACTCCAAAACCATCATCAAACACCATAATCAAACCTCACACCATGTGGACTACATTCCAGCCATGGTTCCAAGTTCACCACACAACTTCCATACCATTCAAACACATATAAACAACTATAACCATAAGATTACATGATTTAGTACTACTTATCTTAGAAACCAACTTAAATCATCAAAACCCAAAGGATTCAAGCTAGGGTTTCAAGCTAATCATCAACTTTAAAGAGTATACTAACATGAATAACCTCACCAAGCTCTTATACTACCTTGGTATAGTCTAGATCATGCAAAGAAATCCATAAAACAAGGTTTACACTTAGAAAACACTATTCATCATCAACTTTGGAGATTTTATTACCTTGCCAAATGATGTTAGTTTGCTATGAAACTTTGTGCTAGTCTTGATCTATCCTCCAAGATGCTCCATGATTTTTCTCTTGGTTTAATCTTGAAGAGAATTAGGGTTTTGGATTTTATTTTTTTCTTTTTCTTCCTTTTTTTCTTCACTTGGCCGAATGCTTCTTTTTGGATGGGGAGGTGATTGTTTTGCTTGTATCTATCTTATCACATCCTAATCTTATTAGTCTAGCTTATCTTGGAAGCTTGGTTACAAGTTAAATGACTAATCTACCCTTAAAAACTAGTTAGTGGAAGATGATGTCATTAACATGATTTCATAATTCTCCTTTTTCTTGATTTTCTTTTCTAGTTATAATGCTAGCACCCTTGGTAATTATAATGTGGTATGTATCCTTGTCATATTATAAATCTTGGTTGCTTAATCTCCATATTCGTCTAATTGTGGTTCGTTACGAATGTACCTCATTATCTCAGTGGTTTTGAGATCATTTAACAATCCAAATTCCATTGTTATTCTCTTAACTTAAAAATCCCCTGGATCAATTCTAAATTCACTAATCCCTTAATATATAATTCTTATAATGATTCCATGCTCCTTAGTGTCCAATAGAAGCTTATTCGAATTCAAAATCCTCAAAATTTCATGCTTCAGGAATTTCTGAAATCTAACGTCATTTCGAGTCACTTATTTCCAATGTACACTACTAATATGGTTTCTGTTTATTCATTTTCCATTTCCATTATAGAGTACCTATATACCATTTTTCTACATCCTCGGAATTTACTATTCATAGGATCACTGTAGCATTACTGAAGTTAGGGTTATTACATCCTTCCCTCCTTAAAAGGATTCCGTCCCGGAATCACGTCAGAATTGTCCATAGATACCTTTTTATCTACACCTTATAACTTCTATATCACTTTCTCCATTCTTTTTTTCCTTCATAATATCTCTATCTTGTTTGCGCAGAATTACACCAACATAAACTTGCTTGTCATTCATCAACATTCCTTTTTTAATTATGGGTATTGGCCACCACATTGGCCTCTCCTGACTGGTAGTGTATCTCACTTATGGTTTATCCCTATATTGATCTCTATCATGACATAAAATATACATATTTCGCTCTTATTATATCTTGGCTCTGTAAAATCTTCCAGAAATCCGACTAGAATAAGATTCTTTGAAACAATTGTAAGAAAATATTACTTATAATATATATTTCCTGTTCGTATATAAACAAGCCTGTGGTTTTCCCCCAAAATACTATTATTCTCCTTTTCATAGAATTTCTAACCCCTAACAGATACTGATT
The DNA here is from genome assembly GCA_037693485.1 of Kitagawia praeruptora. Classification (NCBI taxonomy): domain Eukaryota; kingdom Viridiplantae; phylum Streptophyta; class Magnoliopsida; order Apiales; family Apiaceae; genus Kitagawia; species Kitagawia praeruptora. The sequence goes on from CM075350.1 coordinate 31,077,206, forward strand.
TTCCTTATCTAGATTATCAACCTACCTATACCATTCATTGACCACATTGATCCCTAACCAAACATTTACACTAAAATTTAAATACTAGAAAAATGTTCACCTGCATCTGTATCCGGCCTTCTCAATGCCTCCCCTAAAGTCATATTGTACACCCTGGCAGTAGGTTTATTTGAAGCAGTCACACTCTGTTCTGGCACGGATGATCCCCCGGAACGACAGTCTCTGGCAATATGTCCTAGTTTCCCACACTGGTAACACTTGATGTCCCTCTTAGGATTGGTATTAGCAGATGGGCACTGGCTAAAATAGTGTCCTTTTTGTCCACAGTTATAGCAGTTTATTTCTAACGCTTTACACACTCCCGTATGCTTCCTACCACACGTGTTACAGTCTGGAAATGGTGTTCGAGATTGACTAGATTGAAAAGTTCCTGTGGATCTACCACCCTGATTCACAGTCTCACTGGTAGTCTTATTATTCCCTGACTTTCCTCCAAACTGGGGTTTTTGTCCTTTACCAAATTTGTTAAAATAGCTCCCCTCACTTGAACCTCCCTTCTGACCTTCAAATTTTCTTTTCTTACTCTCTCGTCCTATTTGAGTCTGTTCACTCTCAGCTTCGATAATGGATGCCTTATGAACTACCGCAGCATACTCGGTCAACTCAAATGGTGCCACTCTAGTACGTAGCCATGGTTTCAATCCTTGTTGGAACCTTTTCGCTCGTTGCTCTTCAGTACGCACGAATTCTGGAACAAACCTAGACAGTTCTGTAAACTTAGTTTCATATTCTGCCACTGATAGGTTTTCCTGCTTAAGCTCCAAAAATTTTATTTCCATCTGGTTCTCCAAGTACCTAGGGGAATATTTGTCTAGAAACACCCTAGTGAAACGCTCCCAGGTTATCACTCCCGCTCCTTCCAGATTCTTTTTAGCTTCCCACCAGTAATTCGCCTCTCCCTTTAGGAGATAGGCTGCAAAAACTGTCTTCTGATCTTCCTCTATCCTCAGTATCTCAAAAGCCTTCTCCATCTCTTTCAGCCATGCCCTGGCTGCTACTGGGTTAGTGGTTCCCTCAAATTCTGGGGGTTTTAGTGACTTAAAAGCACGAAAAGAGTTAGCTGCCTGGTTGGGAAGAACAGGTGGCTGTGGCTGATTCTGTGGATTAGCTAAATTCTGCCTCATTAGTTCCATAAATTGGTTAAAAAGGTTACCACCCTGACTTCCCTGTTGGCCAGTTGATTCGTCTTCTTCTTCCTCATGATCTTGTTCATTATGAGCATTTTCACCCTGCCTATTCTGACTTGCTTCCTCTCTCTCATTTTCCCTTGCATTCATCCTATTATTACGCTTAGGCGGCATGATTCTGTATATAATAGTATTCTTCATTAATCACCCAAATTTAGGGTACAATATACATCATTTCCATATATGCACACTATATCATTAGTTAATCTTATTTATGTATCCCAGTATTTTAAATTCACACAAGTAATATTTAATCATAATACAACTTTGACAAATAAGCTTAGTACCTTTAGCACAATAACCTTTTCATTTAAGTCAATCACCTCATGTATACCAATATTTCTGAATCTCAACATTTAATATCAAAATACAATAAAATTAGGCAAAGTACATAAACTTCATTAATTTACATAAATATTTTACAACTTGGGTACAACATCTTTTACTACTAATATCATACATCATAAAGTACAAGGTTCGAAACCCCAAAAGCATAACTGTACATACTAACTCGCTATAACAAAAGCACTACTAGCTATCCTCTAATCAGACTGGGATTAAGACAGTAAACAACTAACCTAATCCCCAAAATGACATCCACAAGATGACTAGTCTGATTAGTATCCAAAACTACTACTCCTAATCATGGTAACGACGCCCTGATAACGTCCCTGATCTGCGCTACCATAGTGGTGACTGTAGCAACTATCTGAGCCCTCCATACTGGATCCCCTCTATCTCCCAACATCGTCCTAATGTCACCGAGTGCCCGTAGCTCGATACTGACTATGCTCAAATTCAACCCATCTGGTATCACACCTCCTCCTCCTCTCGCCCTGTCTAACCTCTGTATAAGCGTATCTATAGTCCGACGGGACTCATCCAGCTGTCCCTGAAGGGCAAAGTACTCTGACAAGAAAATAGCTGGCAACTGGCCAGCTGGAAACATAGGTGCCTCCTGAGGTGGCATAGCATCTGGGGGAGGTACATCTACAAGTGGGGGTGCATCCACTGGTGGAGGTGGTGGTGGTGCAAATGGTGGGGATGGAGGAACTGGCTCTGTGTCCGCATCCTCGGAAGGGTCATCCTCCAACTCATCCTCTGACATGATAAAGTGTCCCGGTGGAGTGAACTGCTCAGCTGGATCCTCAAAAGGGTCGGGGCTAGGTAAAGGAGATGGAACTGGGACAGGTGGGACAGGAGTAGGAGTCACGTGAATGTCCCTCCACTCAATCGGCTCCTCAGGTATAACAGATAACCTAGGCCTCTTACGTAAAGGCATCTCCTCCTCAGGAATATCCGTCCGCACTCGGGAAGGTCCGGCCCCATCAGGTCCTACATATGGTCTACCAGAATATGGCACTATGGCCACAGCATCCCTCTGCCTGCGCTCCTCAGCCTCCTCCCTCAGTCTCTGCTCATATCTCTCTCTAGCACTCGCCCGTCGTCTCTCCCTGAGGTCATCAATAGCATACTCTGGAACCTCTACACCTACCAGCAACAAATCTCTAATCTCCTGCTCAGGTAGTCCTAGCCACTGGGGGTCTCGGCTCGGCTCACCCATCTCACGAACATGACTGGGCTCTCCCATCTCCTCTCCCTATAAGGTAAACATAAACTATATTAGTAACGGTCTATAAAATTATAAGCAATACTTAAAATAAATACTACCTGCGTTATACCACCCCTGAACTTGATGGAAGTTCAAAATTTAATATTATAAATGATACAATATTATTATCACTCTTGTTCCTGAGCATTATGACTCTTAGCTCTGATACCAACTGTGACAGCCCCAAATCCGGGGTCATGAATTTGGGCCATCATGACTCAACTTCCATTCAAATTCAATATCTCTTGGTTTTTTTTTTTTTTTATAAATACTTATGCAATTGACCCCACAGTAATATACACACACACACCAGTCATATGCTCAGAGAACAACATTCACCATAATAAGAATTTAGAATTTAAAAAGTTATTACAACCCAGAATCATACTTCAGTACATTGTTGAGTGATGCTTCTACAAGAAGCATTTCAACAACCAAATTTATTACAATCTTTCAAACTTACACACTTAATATACATAAGCCCACCTAACCCCTTGCGACAGTCATCTACCTCGGGGATTGATGCTAACGAGCTCTCAGAAGGTCGCCTTTCCCTTACCCTCTTGCGGGGCGTTCTGCGTAGTATGGGCATACCTAGCTGTATATAGATAAGTAGCAAGAGTGAGCTATAATAGCTCAGCAAGATAATATTGAAAACTAGAATTTAAAATGTAACCAATTTTATAAACTTTAAGGAAGAATAAAACTCTTATCTAATAATATATCATCCACTTACTATTATAAGAAAGAAATCCAAAGTAATACAGTATCAGTTTCTCTTCTTAAATATTATAACAACCAACATACCCTTTCAGTGTAATATTTTAAAATAACATAAATACTTGAGTAAATCTCTCACTATCATCTTCTCATTTCCCTCCTGTACAGAAATTTTATAAATTAATATAAAATCAGTTTCTCTTCATCTATATCAATAATTTCATCGTCTCATATCACTTTTCTGTTTTCAGTTATAGAAATCTGAAAACCATTTTCAATTCTTTCTTTCAAGTTTTGGGGATATATATATACTGGCGCCAGATACGTAGGACGATGATCAGTCGCCTGACCGTATCCGCTCTCTGTTTACTACTAGTAGAAGGAATGAAGGCACCTGCTAACATCATCCCTGGAGGAAGGCACCTGCTAACATCCTCCTGGAGGAAGGCACCTGCTAACATCCTCCCTTGGCATCTTCGTGCCGAATCATGAATACTAGACTATGTCGCACACAGCCCTGACATAGCCTCTTATGCAAGTTTGTTGCTAATCCCCCTTTTTATAAGATCATTATTCAATTTATCAACACCATTTCACATTTCCATATGTCATTCACTTATCTCATTTCCATTCTCGCACATTACTTCTATAAAATATATGTATATAACATACACTAAAAGAATGTTTATAATATAGCATTATAAATCATATAACCCTAGATAACAACTGATACCATTCTCTTTCATATCTCTTTTACCCTAGAGCATATTCGCTCCATTCATAATCATCTCTATATTCATATTTCAGAAAACATATTCATCTCTCTTTAACTTCCCACAATCAAGAAAATATATTCTTTGCAATATAGCAACAAAAGCATCACATATACATAAATATGTTCCATGATATCATCATTATTCCGAAGATAAATAATTTTTAAAAGTAGGGATAGAAGGATCTTGCCTCGATTTCTGTATCCTGACAGTGGGGCTGGTTCCTCCTCCGGAATTTCTATAAACACAAAAGGTCCATCATTAGCATACTACATCTCTTACTCACTACCCTCTTATATAACAAAACCCTTTACACTTTAACATATGTTTAACGTGTTATTATTATCCCAAAGGTTCAAGAACTTAACCATTTATAAGTTCAATCGAAGTTTCAGGGGTTTTTACCATTTCCCCTAACAACCACACTCGACTGTAAAATTTCTTATAAATTTTAGAATTCGAATTTTAATGCAAGGTCAACTGGTGTTAGTTCTTTGACCACACTACTACCATATCCCAAAATTTCGTGGCTTTTAAACATGTTAAAGTATGGTAACTCTAACCTCAAATTTGGTACAATTACGATTTCTCGACTTTCGAACGTCTTTCACTAAAACTGACTTTTCTCCTAAACCGTACGTCAGATTTTAACGCACCTTATATCAAAACGATCTATGAACTAAGCTCTATCATTTCATGGTCACTAAGTGTGCTAGACAGTAAGGTACCGTACTGCATTGGTGTCCAAAAACAGGGCAGTTTGTAGTTCTAACGAAAATCGGACATTATAACTGCTGTAATTTCATACTTTCCAAAATTTCACCACTCCAAAACCATCATCAAACACCATAATCAAACCTCACACCATGTGGACTACATTCCAGCCATGGTTCCAAGTTCACCACACAACTTCCATACCATTCAAACACATATAAACAACTATAACCATAAGATTACATGATTTAGTACTACTTATCTTAGAAACCAACTTAAATCATCAAAACCCAAAGGATTCAAGCTAGGGTTTCAAGCTAATCATCAACTTTAAAGAGTATACTAACATGAATAACCTCACCAAGCTCTTATACTACCTTGGTATAGTCTAGATCATGCAAAGAAATCCATAAAACAAGGTTTACACTTAGAAAACACTATTCATCATCAACTTTGGAGATTTTATTACCTTGCCAAATGATGTTAGTTTGCTATGAAACTTTGTGCTAGTCTTGATCTATCCTCCAAGATGCTCCATGATTTTTCTCTTGGTTTAATCTTGAAGAGAATTAGGGTTTTGGATTTTATTTTTTTCTTTTTCTTCCTTTTTTTCTTCACTTGGCCGAATGCTTCTTTTTGGATGGGGAGGTGATTGTTTTGCTTGTATCTATCTTATCACATCCTAATCTTATTAGTCTAGCTTATCTTGGAAGCTTGGTTACAAGTTAAATGACTAATCTACCCTTAAAAACTAGTTAGTGGAAGATGATGTCATTAACATGATTTCATAATTCTCCTTTTTCTTGATTTTCTTTTCTAGTTATAATGCTAGCACCCTTGGTAATTATAATGTGGTATGTATCCTTGTCATATTATAAATCTTGGTTGCTTAATCTCCATATTCGTCTAATTGTGGTTCGTTACGAATGTACCTCATTATCTCAGTGGTTTTGAGATCATTTAACAATCCAAATTCCATTGTTATTCTCTTAACTTAAAAATCCCCTGGATCAATTCTAAATTCACTAATCCCTTAATATATAATTCTTATAATGATTCCATGCTCCTTAGTGTCCAATAGAAGCTTATTCGAATTCAAAATCCTCAAAATTTCATGCTTCAGGAATTTCTGAAATCTAACGTCATTTCGAGTCACTTATTTCCAATGTACACTACTAATATGGTTTCTGTTTATTCATTTTCCATTTCCATTATAGAGTACCTATATACCATTTTTCTACATCCTCGGAATTTACTATTCATAGGATCACTGTAGCATTACTGAAGTTAGGGTTATTACAATATTCACTTGTCGTTTAACAAAAGAAACTGAGACCCCTGGTTTAACATCTAAAATAGACCGGCATGCACTTAAGACATGACCAACTTCCAGAATGTTATCTTGAGGACTCTGTAAAGCACGAACAGCAAGCAAGGAGTCAGACTCTAAATCCACTCTATCATAGCCCAAAAACACCAACCATTTAAGCCCTTCAAGTATAGCAAGAGCCTCCGCCTCAAGAACTGTAGGAACCATGTTAGCACAAATTGTTTTCCCTACCACAAACGAACCTGAGTGATCACGAAATACTAATCCCATGGAAAACGACGATGCTCCTGGAGAGACTGCAGCATCTACATTCAGCTTGAGAACTCCAACCTCTAGTTTTTTCTACCTGGCAATGACAAGACGAGCACCATTATTGCTACTGGACTGCTGCACAAAACGCTTCTCCTTAGCTTCCTTCCACTCAGAGATAGACTTTGCACTCCATTCCATTGCTATATCAGTCGTGACCACTTTGTTTTCCCATACTTTCTTGTTACGAAAGAACCAAACTCCCCAGAAAACCTTAGCAATATTCACAGCTTCAGCCACTGGGATTACCCCAAGCTTAGTGATCATCCAAGATGGAATATATTCCTCCATCGACAAATCATAAGAGACTCCTGTGTACTGCCAGCATGCCATGGCAAAAGGGCAAGTAAAAAAGAGATGATACAAATCTTCAACCCCTGAACTACACATAGGGCAATCGAGGGCCAGATTCACACCCTTACTGCTCAATCTGCTCTTCACGGGGAGATTATTCCTGCAGATCCTCCAAAGAAAAACCTTAATTTTATGCGGTAATTCTAACTTCCACAGTTTACTCCAACCACTTGTCTGAGGAACAGAGCCAGTGCCCACATTTTGAGTATGCCACAGTTGATAACATGTTTTTACTTAATACTTTCCATTTGTTGTCCTTGACCAAGCCAAACGATCCACAGCGGTAACATCAGGTATACGGGTTGCCAATATCAGCTTAGCATCCTCCTCGGAGAAGATACTCTTAACTTTATGCTCATCCCAAACTCTTCTGTTCTCCAAGAATAACTGTTTCACTACAGTGATACTGTCATCATATTCCCTCGACTGATCAACTTTGAAATTATGTTTACCAGCAAGCCAAGGATTCTGAGTACATTTGATCAACTCCCCGTCACCTAAGACCCATCTATAACCCTGCAAAACTTCATTCCTTGCCGTAACAATCCCTTGCCATATAAAACTAGAACCTGGTTTCGCCTTAGCATCTAATATGTGAGAGTCTGGGAAATATTTTGCTTTATAAAATCGTGCCACCAAAGACTGAGGGTTCTGAATAAACTTCCAAGTATGTTTAGCCATAAAAGCAACGTTGTACCCATACAAATTACGAAAGGCCAATCCTCCTTGACATTTTGACATACTTAAACCGTCCCACTTAATCCAGTTAATCCCCCTCCTATCTGTAGACCCCGATTGCCACCAATATTTACCATTTCATTGCACATAGACCTGGGAAGTAAGAAAGAAGACATGCAATACGAAGGTATAGCTGTTGCAACATTATTAATCAACAAAACTTTACCTGCACGAGAGATTTTTTTTAGATTTCCATCCTTGCAACCTCTTCCACAACCTATCCTTCACAAAACCAAAAACTCGCTTCTTTGACCTACCCACCAGAGAGGGCAGTCCTAGATACATACTGTTCTGCAAATCGTTATTGACTCCCAACATAGATGATATTTCCATCTGCTTATCTAGCTTGACATTTAAACTAAAACAGATACCAGATTTTTGGAAATTTATGGATTGACCCGAGGCCCTTGCATAATCCTCCAGATGGCTTTAATAACTCCTGCTTCATTAGTATTAGCACGAAAAAACAAGAAAGAATCATCAGCAAACAAAAGGTGCGAGACAACTGGAGCTGAGCTACTGACTTTAATGCCATGGATTGCCTCTTCAGAGACAGCTTTGTTCAAAGCAAGTGACAAGCCTTCAACACAGAAAAGAAAAAGATAGGGAGAAAGAGGGTCTCCCTGTCTTATCCCTCTTGATGGAACAATAGGACCTATCGATGCTCCATTGAAACAAATATCATATGAAACAGTTGTCACACACATCATCATCCAGGTAACCCACCGCATACAAAATCCCATTAGTTTCATTCGTTCCCTCAAATACCCCCAGTCAACTCTGTCATAAGCTTTAGAAATGTCCAACTTAAGAGCCACATCACCCTCACCACCCCCATTTGTTTTCTTCATATGATGAATAAGTTCGAAAGCAATTAGAACATTGTCATTTATACTTCTATCAGGTACAAAAGCAGCCTGATTTTCTGTAATCACCCTGGGCAGAATGCGTTTTAATCGGTTTGCCAAAACCTTAGAAAGAATCTTGTATAAGACATTGCACAAGGCAATGGGGCGGAGATCCTTCATTCGACACGCATTCTCTTTTTTGGGAATAAGAACGACGTTAGTATCGTTCAGATTTGCTGGGAAAGAGCATGAACCCAACCAATCCTTGCAACAAGTGTACACTTCTTTACCCAAAACAGGCCAAAACTGTTGAAAAAAAGCAGGGTTTAACCCATCCGGACCACTCGCTTTATCCGGGTGCATTTGCTTAACTGCAATGGTGAACTCTGCAAAAGTTAACTCCGCTGTTAACATTTGATTATGAGCATCAGAAACACATCTCTGGTCCTCATCAAATTGCAAGCTCGGACATTCCTGTTCCCCTCTGAAGATATCCAAATAATAGTCTTTGACTACATTGCACATCCCTTCTTTGTCAGCCACCTGAGCGCCCTCATCAGTTTCCAGATAGGAGATATGATTTGTCTTCTTACGAGTAGAAGCTGATGCATGAAAAAATTTCGTATTGGCGTCTCCCTCAGTCAGCCAAAAGACCTTGGCCCTCTGCTTCCAGTAAATTTCTTCGTGGAGTAATAATTCATTCAGCCTTTCCTTTTCCTCAAAATACAATTTAACTCCATCACTATCAATTCGATCCACCAGCTTAGATAGTAACTCTTTCTTTTTCTTAACTTTGTCTCGAAATTTATGGAAGAAATTCCTTCCCCATCGAGCCATAAAACTAGACACAGATAACAACTTGGGAAGGATATGCACAGCGGGAAGAGTTAGCCAAAAATCTGTTACATCTTTATGAAACCCTGGCTCTTGAAGCCATGTATTCTCAAACCGAAAGCGGAACTGCTTGCAAGAGAAAGACACATTGAACAGGTCTAAAAAGATAGGGTCGTGATCAGACACAGTTGTATGAAATACTGACAACTTACTCAAAGGAAACAAATGAAGCCAAGCACGAGTTGAAAATGCTCTGTCCAACCTTTCTTTCACCCAATCATTGGTACCTCTTGATTTCTCCCACGTAAACTTGCCACCATGAAGATCAAGTTCGACTAGCAGAGAATCATCAACAGCAGATTGAAAGCCATTCATAAGAGATTGAGCATGAGGAGTACCTCCCCACTTATCAGCTGCAACTAAAAGGTCATTAAAGTCACCAACAATCACCCAAGGAAGCTGCGCCATTCCATCTAACACCCGAATAAGATCCCAAGAATTCTTCCTACGAGTTCTCTCAGGAAAACCATAAAAACAAGAAAAGGACCAAACAGTAACACCATTACTCAGAAAATTAACATTAACATGATTTCTAGAATACCCTGTGATCTCACAGTTCACATTATGCTTCCAGAAAATTGCCAAACCACCACTTCGCCCAATTCTATCTACAGAAAAACACTGAGCAAAACCAAACTTTATACGCAACTCTTCAATCTTATTAGCAAAAGAAATTGTTTCAGACAAGAATAAAAAATCAGGTTTGTGAGCCTTAACCAGGTCACCTAAAACAAGAACTGTACGAGGGGAACCCAACCCTCGACAGTTCCAACTGAGGACATTCATTGCGTATGGCTAGCTTGCATGGCAAGCTTAGCCAAATCAGGATTAACAGAAGGTGGACAATCAGAGCTAGAAAGCCCAGTTTCAGAGTATACGTTTCCTTTACTACTTTCTATTTCCATATATATATCCCCCTCTGGGCCTCTTCTTCTTTTGTAACGTTCATAAATATTAAGCCCACTTAATTCCTCCTCTGAAGGCCCACTATGATTTTTTAAATTGACCGCCAAAATGCCCTTATCTCTAATACTGGTCTTATCATTCAAATTTGCACTTTTAACAAATAAAGGATTGCTAATATCTCGCCCATAGAATTCGCCATGACCCATCTGTTTACCAACTTCCCCCGAAAACTGCTGCTCATAATTTGAATTTCCGATATTCACTCCCCAATCTACATCCCTTTCATCACGGAGAAATTTACTCCGGTTTTGCCCCGCCGCCCTCCTTGCCGGAGCTCTAAGCCAAGCCCCCCATTCCCTTATCCCGTCCTTGTCTGCCACACTCAATTTCTTGCCGCAAAAACGTTCAGTGTGCGTCACAAGGCCACAAACAAAGCAAAAATCCCCCAATCTCTCATACTTGCATTGAACAATACACTCCGAGCCATTTTTCCTACATATCTTTTTCTTTCGTTTTAGAGGCTGCCACACATCGACACTTACTTTGATACGCATACAGTCACGCCAAATGCTGGAGTTGTTATTGGGATCATATGAAACAAAAGACCCAAAGAAATTACCCAACTGTGTCTCAGCCGCCTCTGTCATTAATCCTGAAGGAACACCATACAATTGGATCCAGAACTGCAATTTGAACAGAGGAACCTCCAATGGATCCTCCCCAACACCAATCTTACCAATGACAAGCATGACATTATCAAAAGTCCAGGGTCCTCCATTTAACACCCATTCCAAATCGTCAATATGATAAAATTGAAACAGATATATACCTGGTTTCAAATCCTTAATGTTGATTCCCCTTGCTGGTCGCCATATGTCTGCCAGTTTAGACTTCATCACCCTTACATTCAAGCTTCTCTCCGTTAAGAATCGACCCACCAAACATAACTCGAACTTATTAGAACTATCCTCTGCCTCCTCATCAAACACGAGTTCTGTGTTCTCCTCATCCTCAATCCCTATCTCTGCCAATCTATCGTTGATTTCCTCAACCCTCGCCATTACCAAAACTCTCACACTCTTACTGATAAGAACGGAGAGAACAACAAAACTCTCACTTCATAGGAGAGAAAAAAAGTTATAACATAACTATCAAACACGAAATTTTTATTCGTGGATGTGTATGTACATACGCAAAATCTCATCCCCAAATGGATCTTATGCTATATTTCAACAAAAAATAATGATTATATAAAAACTTAATTATAATATTGAGAATATTGGGGGTGGCAGGGAGTCGAACTTGAGACCCCCACCAAACCAGAGTTCTGATACCATGTTGAGAACCAGTCAATCTAAAATCTTAAGGTGTTAGAGGAAGGGCCCAAATGGATCTTATGCTATATTTCAACAAAAAATAATGATTATATAAAAACTTAATTATAATATTAACTAAAATTATAATATAATATAAGAAATTTGTGCATTACACAGGTTATAAGCTAGTACTACATAAATTTTGGTGGACTAAAAGGTTGAAAAGTAAAAAAATTAAATTAAATAAATTAATATTGTAGTATATCTTATACATATATATTATATATAATAAAGTTGTGGAAGAATATAGGAGAATAAAAATTTAGAAAATATTTGGGAGCTCCAATTGTAATATGAACAAGCATTTTCGGTGCCTCTTCCAATGGAAATGTATCCACTATATATGGACATTTTCTACTACATTTTCCGCTCCACAAAAGTAACTGTCCTAATTTTCCTTTATTGCCATAATTACATGACTATGTAACTTATCAAATTTAATTTCCATAACTTATGTAATTAATATGTTCATTATGTTTCATAAAAACATTATTCATGTATTTTATTATTCTAACTTAATTTGACAAATTAAGTCAAATACAACATCTCCCACTTGACGTATTTGTCAAATACTTTTTCCAACTCCCACATTTTCTAGAGTCTACAATTCAAATATGAATTTCCACTATTCATTAGAGTTACATATCATATTTAATGACTCAAATATTTTCGAGTCTAATCAAACTCACATGTTTGACAAATAATTTCACAGAAAAACCTTCTGATAAAAATTCACAATCTCTAATTAAACATTGTCACTTTCACTTCTTGCAACACATTCATGTTTCTTACTTTCCCAACTTCGGATCCACCATAGATCAATAGGTCTTCCGAAGTTGAATTCTCATTATCTTATCACCTTCGAAATATGCACCAGAACAATCAATAAATTCAGGTACGTCTACCTCATAACCAATTATTGGTGCAATGCACACTTCAAGTACTTCATTATCCTATTCACAACCTCTCACTAGGCTTGATTAGGATTTCTTTCGTATCCATTCACTAGACCAATTAAATACGCCAAGTCAAGTCAATCGATTACACAACATCGAACTTCCGACTACTTGCGCATATGATACATCAAAAACCTTTGCATTAACCGTTTCCCATTACCCATGGGTTGGCGTACCATGATTCTTATTTACAACCTATTACCAGGCTCAATAAAAACTGATCTCACAATTCACTAAATATGCCAAGTCAAGTCAATCAATATCAATACAAGATACATCGAAATTCGGACTACTTGCGGATATAACACATTCATTGATTTATTTCCACATTAATCAATATCCCATCAATCCCGATGGAGTTGGCGCAGGACTGCAATTCTGCATCCTAAAACAATTAAGTATTTTTATTCAAATACCATTATTCTAAGTTCAAACCGAACATTCTAGTATTTCTATCCTTAAATCCAAATTTTCTAAACATACAAGATATTTCACTCATACCTTCAATCTCAACTAAGTTCCAACTTAGTTCTTATTTCTGACTAACAACGTATCATCACATTTATTGATAATATTGTTAAACAAACTCCCACTTTTCAAAAAAAAAAAAAAACACAGACACAATTGTCTAATTCATTCTCGATATAATATTTTCGATTTTTACATATACCTTTTGTCGTTAGGTAAATATCATAATTTTCAACCAACACATTAGTATTATATCTTCTTTCTGAAATTCACTTCCAACTTGTGAATTTTCTATCTTTAGGGAAAATTATGCAACTCCCACATTTATTTCTTTTCCATGAATTCAATGTTTTTCATTCACGAGTCAGATTCTTACGATCTCGTTCATAAAAAAAACTCATTTGTTTATAATAGCATATTAATTTTTCATGCACTTTGATACAATTCTCGATCTCTAATTAGTTCCAACCATATACAATGGTTCATTCTCAATATTCAGATCTGATCATTATTCTTGATCAGATTTAATTAATCACCTATATCAAAATAAATATCCATTTACGCACATTACTTAAACTTTAATTTGTCCACTCTATCCTGAATGTGATAAAAATTTCTAATACAGTACCATCCTTTCCCCCAATAATTTTTGGCTCCATATAAAAATGGACCAACTCAAATACTCAATTTCGATAAGATCAATTTTAATCACCATTTTAAATCTATCAACAAGATTTAAATTTATGACCATAATACATAAACAATTTCCGAATTGTATTAAAACAATTCATTTTTCGTCTTTTCAATATGGAGGGACGCCACTCGAGTCAAAACATCATCCATGTATATCACTGATTAAAATACCAATATTGCGTCAAAGAAACATATTTTATTTGTTCTCTATCCCGAACATTTCAAAAATCTATTATATAGAATCGTCTATTTCAACGAAAATTTTCTAAGTCGAACACAATCAAATTATTTATTTATAAAGCAAGTGATTTTAACAATATGATAGGAAAAAATTATTAGAAACCAATGTATTTTCCATCTCAGAATATCAAAAAAAAACACCAAATATATTATAAAAACAATACTCCATAAAAAAAACCGACGACAAAAAAATATGCCATCAAGCAGAATACAATACTAAACTAAAAGCAATCTGATAAAACACTTGAACCAAGTTGCGCAGGAAAAAAAAACTATACTAACACTATAAAAAAAACTCCAACCACTAATGTCAATTAGCACCAAAACAAATCATACAGAAGAAGACTAAGATGAATTAAACAAAAAAAATAACCTAATCACTATATTCACCACAAGTCAAAGGACATAAAGCAAAACTAATTTATTATCAAAGTGATGACTAGAACGATCGAGTAATAAACAAAAGCTAGAAAAAGACTACACATATGGGCTCACAAATCAGAGTTGCAAGTCAGACAAAGAAAAATGAAAACATAAAACAAGTTAACAAAAAAACCGATGAGAAAACACTCGCAGCGGCAGCGAAATCGATGAAATAATGATTGCTCAGATACCAATGTAGTATATCTTATACATATATATTATATATAATAAAGTTGTGGAAGAATATAGGAGAATAAAAATTTAGAGAATATTTGGGAGCTCCAATTGTAATATGAACAAGCATTTTCGGTGCCTCTTCCAATGGAAATGTATCCACTCTATATGGACATTTTCTACTACATTTTCCGCTCCACCAAAGTAACTGTCCTAATTTTCCTTTATTGCCATAATTACATGACTATGTAACTGATCAAATTTAATTTCCATAACTTATGTAATTAATATGTTCATTATGTTTCATAAAAACATTATTCATGTATTTTATTATTCTAACTTAATTTGACAAATTAAGTCAAATACAACAAATATGACCGAAAAATGTACTCATTTATCAACCTAATCACATCTGGAACAACTCTCTGTTTCGGATTGCTATAAAAATTGTTGTGCCGTTAGAAAAGTGCTGGTGAAAAAAATATTGTTGTAAAAAATTGAAGACTGTTTGGAAATATTATTGATATGCACATGTTTTGATGAAAAAAATATAATAAAAATAATATTTTTATTGAGTCTTAATGTTGAAATCAGCTATTACTTCCCACAAAAGTTGAAAAATAACTTTGCTGTTGGTAACAGCAATCTCAAACATCCCGTGACAAACAAACGAAGAAAAATGTTTATAAACCCATAATATTCATTATTAAAAAAAAGAATAATGCTAGGCGCACCAAATTTAGTCCCCAAATTTTTTCCCAAATACACGTGGCAGATCCTGATTTGTTGTAATAATAAATGGGCCCCCTGTATTCACGCCAACAACCCCAATCAAAAAATTCTAAACTGCCACATCATCCAAGCCATGTCATTTGGGAACAATATTTTGTACATAATTTGATATCTCTAGAACAACTCAAAAAAAACTAAATGAAAGCCACAAAGCCCAAACTAACAAGGCCTGCTAATCCGGCCCCAACTTAAATCGGGTAAAAAGTTAGGTCACACCTTTACAGTAACCTTTCGCGCAAGCAAACTAGCTAAACCCCTAACTGAAAGCCCAAGGGTTTATACTCTACAAACACTTCAATTAAACCCACCCCCAATCCTTCAACTCACTCTTTTTAATGTCTTCAATTTTCTAGAAAAATTAATAATCTCCATTAATGGCGGCCTCAAAGCTTTCTTCACTAGCAGCAATAGCTGCTGCAGCTACTTCATATACTCTAGCATCATCATCATCTAATCGTGCTTACGCCGACGCTCCTTTCCGATTCAATCCTTTCTCTTCTCCGGCACCGCCGCCGTCGCCGTCGCCGGAATCTTCAGAGTCCGAGCCGAAGTCTGAAGTTGAGGTTTCGAAAGGCGGTTTCGATGCGGAGGCGTTGGAGAGAGGTGCTAAAGCACTCAGAGAGATTAATAGCTCTCCCTACAAGAAACAGGTGAATATATTATTATTTGAAATTTGATTAATTGAGCTTAATTTTAATCTTTTTTATATGTGTAATTTTGTTTATGTTTTGTTGGTGACAGGTGTTTGAAGTAATGGGGAAACAGGAGCAATGTCGGCTTGCGGAATTGGAGGCGGAGAAGATTCATCACAATGCCATTCAGTCTTATGCTGATATCGTATGTTTATAATTTGTTTTTTAGACTGTTATGCTACATTTTTCGGTTTTTTAAATTTTCAAGTAGTTGGCGTTTTCTAATTTTACACAATTGTTATGTCTGAAACGAGAAAAAAGAACTTTTTGGTAATGACAAATAGAAAAAAGAATTTTTTTAATTACATCCGAGTGTTTGGTCTTGACGAATTTAATATGATGATAAACTGTGTGGTGACCGTGTAAATTGTACTTCTTATTTATGCAGGCCGTATAGTTTTTTAGCAAAGTTACAAAAAACGGGGACAGTTATTCACAACCATTTGTTGTTAAGAGAATATCATTGGCTACTTACTGTGATCATAGTCATAGTCATAGGTTCTTGTTATTACTGCATGTTTGACAACGTAAAGTAATTTTGTAATAATCATTTATTTGATATTCCTTCATAAAATTTCTATTTCAGAATCCATCATAGTTCATAATTATATCCAGAGATTGTGGTTTCATGTCTGGGAGTGGGTATGGGTGCATTACTGTTGACATCATCATTTACAATTGTACATGTACTAGGGGGAGGCTTGGCGTACCTTAAAAATATTTACTACGTATCAAAATTTTCTTGCGGACATATAACTAGAAGTGATTTGACAGAGTACAACTTACTAACTGTAAAAAATGCAGAGACCAAGGAGGTGCTTTCAATACCATACAAAGCATTAACTATAATATTCTTTTTACTTGTGTGCCCTTATGACTTAAACTGTTAGAAACAAAGTGTATATGAAAAAGGGGCAATAAGGAATGGAGGGAGACAGGGAGTACATGCTGTATCAGTTTTAAGCAATGAGTAGGAATTTAACAAACGGTTGGATAATGAAAAAATTTACATGTTAAATTGTTCTTACTTTTAAGTAATTAGTCACTTGTAAGTTAAACAAACAGTCCCTGGTACTCTTATATGTATAGTATGCCTTTTCTTACATTAGCTAAGAATATGAAACACCTTTCTGATTGGACGTTGCAATTGCAGGAGAGGCAGCGAAAGCTCTCTGAAGAGCAGAGGAACTTGGTACAACAACAATCTCAGAATAAGGCACAAATGTTGCGGTATGAAGATGAATTGGCTAGAAAAAGAATGCAGGTTTTAGTTTCTTTTCATCACTCTTGCTGATAGTTTCCTATTTAAACTCAACAAGGAAGCAGAGAGTTAAAATACTAAATTACCAGTCTAAAGATTATAGTGTATGTACATCTGTATCATAATGTAAATACTGAAACATAAGTGGAGTATGTGTTAGATTTCCAAATTTTTATAATGGATAACATGTAAGATATAGTCTTTCTTGAACAATATGATTTTTCCTTGGAAACTATCTAAACACTGCAATTTGATCGCTGTATCGTTGACTACAGACAGATAATGAAGCTCAAAGACACCATAATGCTGAGTTAGTTAGGATGCAAGAACAGTCCTCTATACGAAAGGAACAAGCAAGACGGGCAACTGAAGAACAAATTCAAGCTCAGCAACGACAGACTGAGAAAGAGAGAGCTGAAATAGAACGAGAAACTATAAGAGTAAAGGCAATGGCTGAGGCCGAAGGCCGGGCTCATGAAGCTAAACTAACTGAAGACCATAATAGGAGGATGCTTATTGAAAAGGTGAATGGCGAAAGAGAAAAGTGGCTTGCTGCAATCAACACAACTTTTAGTCACATCGAAGGTAGAAACTGAATAACTGACTTTTGCAATCTTTAGTGTTTGAGTAGCATCAAGTTGGCTTTTATAGAAATTGTGGAGATTATCATTTCAAGATTTTAACCATGTGCGACTTGACTCAATCTTACCAACTTAATTGGCTCTTCCCATCCTGCACTTGAGATTGGAATCAATCCCCTGTCGAGTGACATGATGTTTGCAGTGGCTTTGCAATGAAAGATTATGTATCTAGTTGATGCAGTAAATTATGAATCTGAAAGTGGTTTCTTACATGTCTGCTGGTTTTGTACAGCCATGGTGTTTTATATTTTGTTAGAAAACCTTCTAAAGTCAAAGTAAAGCAGACATTCTGAATGTAATTCTTGATCTTATTAATATTCAGGGGGATTCAGAGTCTTGTTAGACGATAGGAGTAAACTGATTATGACGGTTGGTGGTGCAACTGCATTGGCTGCAGGAGTTTATACAACAAGGTTTGAACTAGGTCCTTCTGTTTTGTTATTTAATGAATTTTTGTTGGATAACCTACTAAGATGCATGACCAAACTAATCATGAAAACCTATTAAGAAGAAGGTATTTTTATATTTAACACTTTGATGCCTGGACACTTGTTGGACAATATCATGTAGACATGTACACTGTTTACAGGTGAGTTGGTGAAATGAATGATGTATGACTTTCTAGTTATAAATCAGAGTCAGAAGCTGATGATAATACTAAGAATAATTCAGAATTTCTGTACCAATTTTGTGTTTGGTAGGAGTCTTTGTTACCTTAAAAATGAACTGAGTATCATAATATTGTTGGTCAATTTGATTTCTAAATTGGTAGTTGTATTCAATTGCTCTCTGGGAAGTATTTGGCTGGAAGCGTCATATTGATGTGATGATTAAAGGAGAAATCAGGATGATGTAAAAATTTACCTGACCTAAAACTGAACTAATGTGATGTGCATATGGTTTTACCTTGTCACTTTAGAAAAGTGAATAGAACGGCCTTTCAGGGTCTTCACACTGCCCTTTGGTTCTTTTTGAAAGATAATTAGGTCTTCATTAACTTGGAAGACACTATTTTTTCCCGTATTTTATATAAACTTCCAGTGATTTAAATATTGGGTAGGGCTTGGGAGGTTGCAATATTAATTTCACTGTTGTATAATTCAAACCATTGCAGGGAAGGGGCAAGAGTTACTTGGGGTTATATCAATCGGATACTTGGCCAGCCATCACTAATAAGAGAATCATCCATGTCAAAATTTCCATTGCCAGGCACGGTGTCCCAAGCAGCACGTAAAGTTTTTAATAAAGCAGCAACACCTGGGGAAAACCAGTCCAAGTTTGGGAATGTTATTCTTCACCCTTCGCTGCAAAGAAGAATACAACATCTTGCTCGAGCTACATCAAACGCTAAGTCTCACGGGGCACCTTTTCGTAACATGCTCTTTTATGGGCCTCCTGGTACGGGCAAAACAATGGTAGCAAGGGAGATTGCTCAAAAATCGGTAAACTGATTAGTTGTGACCTTTTCTTTATCCCTCCATTTATTATTTGTATATGCAAGCAGTTAACATGTAATAAATACTATTAAACTTGTCATTCTTAAAACTTAAAATTATAGATGATGTATTCTTTTTTAGTCTGAAAATTTAATATAAAATAATTTATTTAATAATATATTAAGATTTTGATCAAATTACGACAACTCTTCTACTATAAATAATATATTCTTTATAAGGTGTTTACATTTAACTAAGAACAAAATTGAATACTTGAAAAGAATATTTACTATATATATATAATATAGTCTCATAACCACAATCTGCAACTATTACGTGTTCATTAAGAATAATTTTACATACTTCACTGATTAAGTAAGCATAACACTGGGGAACTAGAAATAATTATTGTTATATAAATTTGTTAGTAATATAACATTTGATATAATCTTAATATACCCTTAAATTCTAATAAGTGATCCCCTTAATGGTAATAGCTCTTCTCTTTCAGTACTAACTTACCCGTCTCTGTGGTCATCACACATTGGAACATCTGCAGGGGTTGGATTATGCTATGATGACAGGAGGAGATGTTGCTCCACTAGGTGCACAGGCTGTTACGAAGATCCATGATATATTTGATTGGTCTAAAAAGTCAAACAAAGGTTTACTTCTTTTTATAGACGAGGCTGATGCATTCTTGTGCGAGTAAGTTACACTTAAATCATTGCCTAGCTTATTTGTGTATTCCTGCCCTTTATTAAGTTTTATTGTTTTTGTTGATAGCATGTCTTGTTCCAATATGCTATTCAGTTGCTTTGTAGCGACCCAGCTTACGTTTTTCCAGATTTCTCAAATGTGATTATACTGACTGCATCTTTATCTCTTGAAGATGTATTTTAAACAGATTTCTGCTTTGTGATATAATTTACGTAGAGTTCTTTGGACAATTCTCCTTTCATTGAAGTTTCATAGTAAAGTTTCCTTCCAAAAATGCTAATACATGTACATTTGATCTATCAATAGGCGGAACAGCATGCATATGAGTGAAGCCCAGAGAAGTGCCCTAAACGCTTTGCTTTTCCGAACCGGTGACCAATCAAGAGATGTGGTCCTTGTACTCGCCACAAATAGACCAGGTGATCTTGATAGTGCCATCACGGATCGTATTGATGAAGTGATTGAATTCCCGCTTCCTCAGGAGGAGGAACGCTTCAAACTCTTGAATCTGTATTTGAACAAGTACCTACAAAGTGAAGATGTCAACAAGTCTAAGTGGGGGCCCATATTTAGGAAGCAATCGAAAAAGATTGCCGTAAAGGATTTGTCTGAGGATATTATTAGAGAGGCTGCCCGGAAGACAGAAGGGTTCTCTGGTAGGGAGTTAGCAAAACTAATGGCCAGCGTGCAAGCTGCTGTATATGGCCGCCCTGATTGTGTATTGGATTCCGAGCTGTTTAAAGAGATAGTAGACTACAAAGTTGCAGAACATCAGCAGAGAATGGATCTTGCAGCTGAAGGTGGACTTCCGGTATAGAGTGTGAGGATCTGAAAAAGAGAAGTTAGAGTAGTTTTTAAAAATGTTATAGAGCTCTTTTTCTTTGTCAGTGGTAAATTAATCTTAAGATAAAATCTATATTTATTTACATCGACCTGATTTTTGCTTCGAATCACGCTGATCTGGAATCTATGCTTTCAGCAAGTATGAACATTTCTTATTTGTTGAACTCAGTACCATATTTATTAATGTACCAATAAGTAATGATTGTATCAAGGAGGCTCTTCCTTATTTCCTTTAAAAAAAATTCACTTATTCATCTTATACTATGTACCAATAAATAATGTGGCTTAGGTTTTTTCTGTGCTATGTACATACTTGGCACACAAAAAATAATATATTTGTAAATTTAACAGCCGAATTGGCCCTGAAAAATACTAAAATGCGGAATCTTGCAAGTTCTCTAAGATTGATAAGTGCTACATAAAACCTAATTAAGCTCTGATACAGTCTATTACTCTGGTATCTGAAGCTGGACGGAAATTTTATCCGTCAACTTTATAATGCTATTATTTATGTTTATTGTTGTGCATCCAAACCTGAAACACCTGTCTCTTTACACCCAATTCATCACACAGTTGTTTTACTTGTTCTTCATGTTCCTTCTTACGAATTTTCCATCCTATTTCCTCAGCAACTTGTTGCATTCTCACTTTCTGTTCCTTGCTAAATTTAGTCCTAAATCTCTTCTTAGAGGACGGAGCTTCATCCGTCATTGTTTTCTCTCTACCACTTACGTTTACCCGAATCACGTTCAGATCTTCGCTTGAAGAATCTGTGAGCCCGCCACAAGCCATCATCTCTGGACGTATATCTCCATTGTTAATCTCGCTCCTGCTAGGATACTGATAATAAGTGTGTTGGTTTGCTAAGAAAATTAACTGTTTGGAAATTTTATTGTCTTTAATGTCTCTCCTGTGGAAACTTCTATGACATCCGCAAGCAGCACATGTAAGTGCTTGTGCAGTTCCTTCTTCCCCACTTGGCATGAACTCTCCGCACCCGTCCACCACGTATCTTCCCATGCTAGCCACGTGATTCTTTTTGCATTCCCGGTAGACATATCGAGACCACGTTGTAGTTGTAGCCGCATCACCTGCTGCATCATTAGTCTTGGTTGCAGTACTTGCCAATTGAAGTAGATGATCAGCTGGATCCTTGTCGGATTCATCTGGTTTCAGCTGATCATTCGATTGGTGATGTTGATGATCTAGAGTTTCGGAAGGTCTGAGGATTAGTCCACCACTTTGATTAGTACTAGTTGTTTCCTTTGGAGGCTGTGGCTTTGAAGATGACAAGGTAATTTCATGTGGTTGGTTTGAAATAGTGGTATAATCAATAGAATTTGACATTGTTTGCATTTAATTTGCTGCTACCTGCTAATCTCTCCCTAAGCCAAAAGTTATTTTGCTGCTACCTGCTAATCTCACCCTAAGCCAAAATCAACTCCACCTACAGGGTGAGATTTTATAACCCGATGATCACTTTAGGTTACAGCTATAACTAATTTGTATTTATCGTTGAAAACGATTCGAATAATCTGGATTTGACTCGCTAAAAATGAACAAAATTCTTATATTATTTAATAAAGAATGAATGTTCCGTTGTAATCTGTTACTTAAACATGTATTTACACAAATATATTGGACTCAAAAAGAGAATCATTTGAGTTTATGGTTGAAGTTGTCGTTTTAATTCATGTAATTAGGACAAATTAGGACAACGGGCTTGGCAAATCACCCACCACATATCAAGTCGACCATTCTTAAAAAGCCAGAATAATTGACTTACATATGTACGCAATGAGTCAGAGGTCAAAAAAAGGGGATAGCACTAGAAGCCTGATAAAGGAAAGAAACCACATCAATGAATCTATATACCCTGATATGTGTTCAATTATATTTGCATCTTTAGTAAATGTTAATAATAAAAATCTTAGGTACTCAAAAAAAAAAAATCATAGTTGAGTTCAAATCGTATTTGCAGAGCTCGTGGTTTAAACTAGTTTTTTTTTCATTTCGTCGAAAATCGAGTTTATAGTAGCTGACCAAAAATCTTAATCTTGAAAAAAAAAAATACTACAAATGTATGCAAAGGAAAATTTATACATGTATAGAGCTTCTTGTGGCATACCGCATAACTGCTTATGTAGCTTCTATATTTCTCTCTTTTATAAGTCCATCACTTCACTACAATGTACATCCAACTTCTGTTAATCAAGAGTTCATAGAACTTCAAATGCCCAGCCAACGAGAAGATATAAGCTGGAATGGAAACGAAAATAAAAAAGGATGTGAAGGGATTACGCTAGTCAAGCTTTGTTCACGATTGGATATTCACTAAAAGACTTTAATGCTTATTGCATACCAAACTAGATAAATATCATAAATCAATTCAACAAACAAATACTTGTTATTACAAATTTCACAGGTAAATAATCCGTGGAAAATATAAGCCAGCCAAGTAACGACAAGGTACATAAAAAAATTCTTGGCTTGAAATTTCATGAACATCTTGTTTCTCATTAGTCTGGTTTACTAAGAGTACAGAAAAGACCGGGAGACTCCATGGAAGAACACTTCTCCGCCTGGTCATTGCCCCCATATGCAAGGCCTAAACACAAAATATCTCAATTTTAGATCAATCATCATCTATCAAATATTGTAAATTTAAAAGGATAAGATGATATAGGTGCATCGGTGCATGGCAAGAAAAGTAAATAGTAATCATAAGAAAAGAGACAAATCGTCACTCCGTTGAAATGAAACAAATCCATAACAAGAACATGATGGTATCATCCTCATGCCACATCACTACTACACTGTATAAATTCAACTAGAAGGTCTATGTAGCAAAAAAAAATGCCTATATTTTGTTTAAGCAAAAGCCGTACAGGACCAGTACCAATGCTATGTACTCCAGGCCTGCAAACACTTTGCAACAACTCAAATCAATAAGAGAATTGGCTGGTTTACATCCATTTAGGCAGTTATAACAATTAAACATTCTTGCTTTTAAAAGCATTAACGTTCCTCACACAGTACCCACGCAATATTCAGAACAAGATTATCATCAAGGCATCAACCACAGTTTTGTCAAAGGCGTTAGGCGAACCGAGGCACAAAATTTCCTGGAGCCTAGGCACGCCCTTCATCAAAGCAAGAGTAGCTCAAGTTAAATAAATTAATAGTTTAAAATACTGTATGTATGCTATTGAAAAATAACATAATATTTATATAAAATAACTTAGTGTCTATAGCCTATTATCCACTTTATAGGATATTAAATGCCACTACCAAGGCAAAAACAATTTCAATATCAAGAGTCAAGACGGATAATAACCACAATTTGAGTTCATGGCAAGGTTTGAATTAAGTCAAGTGTCAAATAAATGTAATTGTAACTATGTATACATGGGTTTTATATATACATGATGGTATGTGAAATTTAAAAGACAAGAAGAAAATTTCATACTATAGGCAAAAAGAAGAAAATTACTTGGTATCTATAGCCTATAATACATACATGTACTTATACTCATGTATATATATACATAAATATGAATACTACGGACAATAAGATATAGATATATGCACATGTATGGCCTAGTCGATACGGGGTATACATATACATGTATGTATTATAAGTAAAAAGAAGACACCTGTTTTAAAAGAGGCGACCAAAATGGTTTAAAGATTCTTTTTCTTTTTCTTTTTGATGTGGTAGATGCTAGAATTCTGTTTGAATTTCAACTTATTATTTTGGTTCTAAAAGTCGTTTCTTAGGCTTTGAAATGGATCACAAAGCAGCAAGTTTTACTTTTATTTGCCAGGCTTCAACAAAGGGCCTTTTTGTTGCTATGCGCCTATGCGGCTTTGTGCTCATCGTGCTTCAAGACCAAAAGCGCGCACTCGTTGAAGTTGCTGCGCTTCACATATGACAACACTGATTCCAACAACTGTTACCAGTAAAGCTTCCGCTCGTCCCCTTCGTCTTAAAAATCATCATCCAAATCATTTTAACATCTTGAAGTGTCCCCTTCAAATTCAAACTCTTGTTCCTCGTCCTCTTCTTCTTCCTCGTCTATGAAATGTCTCTTACCTGAACTCTTAAGGTTCATTAACTGTTATTTTGAATCCGTTCACATTTCATGGTTCATTTTGATTGTGGCCTGTTTTTATACAAAGGCTCTCCAACTCCAGAAGTTTTTTCGACCTGCAACAATTATCCATGCCACCTGGAGCCCGTTTGATTTTGATTGTGCTGAGTTAGTTTTTTTTTTTTTTTTTTTTTGCTGTTTAACACGGGTGAAAATTTTAGAACATTTGGTCTTTAATGTTCTATTTTGTTTTGGATTTTGTTTGGATTTTATTTGTTGGGCCTCGACTGATCTAGCAGCACCAATCATATTTTTCTTTTAGTGCTGAGTTAGTTTTTGATTTTGATTGTGCTGAGTTAGTTTTTTTTTTTTTGCTGTTTAACACGGGTGAAAATTTTAGAACATTTGGTCTTTAATGTTCTATTTTGTTTTGGATTTTATTTGTTGGGCCTCGACTGATCTAGCAGCACCAATCATATTTTTCTTTGCTAGGCTTCAATGAGGCATTCTTTTTCAGTGTTTTTCACCTTGCGTTTAACGACCGCACGTCTGTTTAAAAAACGCACCTCACCTATGTCAAAGAGCTAATGCTTAGGATGCACTTTTGACAACACTGCTATGGACCAATACGTATGACGAGCTTCACAAGAAATAAGCAAATAAAACAACAGGTGTTCATTTTTTTTTTGTAAAAATTAACGATAGAACCATGACAGATATATGTACATTTATTCATCAAAATTACACTATAAGTCAACTGCTCTTACTACTATGCACAAAACTGTACATATACAGATTTGCTATTTTATCCCTTTTCCTGTATTTAAATCGTCCGAGGAAAGTGTTCTACTGCACCATTGCATGTGGTGTTCACATAATGCGTCAATGAAGTCACAAGGGGGAATACAGAAAAAGATAATGGCCTTTAGATAGTCTAGAGTTGGGATGAGACAGACAAGGCACTTAGTATGTGAAGAAGTTGGAGTACCAGAGATCTATGTTACTCGGACTCGGTTAGAAGTGTCCAACATGGATACGTGTCCAAGTATCGGACTTGGCAACATTTTGAAAAATATACATGTTTTGGCCTATAATAAGTGTCCAAGTCCGAGTGTCAACTGTCCGACACGGGTCTTGAAGATAAAATGAAGAGTCCGAGTAACATAGCCAACATTTGGACTTCTTTTTTCGACTTCGCATCGTCCTCTTCATACCAACACTTTCTTTTTTCGACTTCGCATCTCTCTATCATATGACTAAAAACAAGGTTAACCTGAATGTATCTAAACTTGGTTTGTGCTTCATATAACCTTGGGGTGACCGCAAATTAAGAAATCCTTAGAAAATGTACCCATAAGCTATCTAAAATACTTCAATAATCCCTAATTTTCGGGTAACCAGACCCGAAAATTTAATTTTTTAAAATTTTTAAAATAATATATACATATATATTTATATATATTAAAATATATATATATATATAGGCCTTTGCTCCATAAAGAACACTCTTATATAAAGAACAATAAAGAACACTATAAAATCATTTATTCCAATAGATCCATTGGCCCCGCCAGGGGCACCCAATACAAAAAGTTCTTATTTTTTTAGGCTCTATCCATCCAGCAAAAAAAAAAAAAAAATTTGAAAATTTTACTGTTCATGATGACGTCACTGATGACGTCATCGATGAACAGTAAAATTTTCAAATTTTTTTTTTTTTTTTTTGCTGGATGGATAGAGCCTAAAAAAATAAGAACTTTTTGTATTGGGTGGCCCCGCCAGGGGCAATGGATCTATTAGATATGAGGTGTTCTTTGTTGTTCTTTATTTAAAGTGTTCTTTATGGAGTCCAACCCTATATATATATATATTAAAAATAATTATATATATATATATATATATATATATATATATTCAGGTCAGTTTCGGGTTACCCGAACCCAACCCAATTTTTTTCGGGTCAAGTTAGGGTCAACCCGAAACCGACCCGAACCCGAAAAATATAAACCCGAAACCGACCCATGCGGGTTGGGTTCGTGTCGGGTTCGTGTCGCGGGTCCAAAATTGCCAGCCCTATATCCGACCCAATTTGTAAAATGATTTATAGAGACAAAACCCGGGAATGACTCGATTGTCAATAATTTATTACTTAAAAAGTAAATATAAAATTATTTGGGTCAATAAATGGAAGTCAAGTAAATTTCAGGTCAATATCTTAGAGCAAGTCCAACAATGCCTTAGTTGGTTCCCTATAAATATTATAAAATAAGGATTCCTAGTGGTTTAGGGACATTGTTTTGTGTACCAACTCCAACAACAATCCATGTATTCATTCCTTACTATTATAATAATAATAAATTTGAAAGTAACTAGGAAAGAGATAAAGACAATTATTGGTGAAATGGAGGGAAATAATTATTTTATTGATGGAAATGAAGTTAGGGATGGCTAGTGGTTCCCCAAAAGTAGGGAATGGCTGGTGGTTCTTAGTGTTTTAGGGAACCACTAAGACACTGTTGGAGCACTATTTTGTATCAAATTCCCTAAATTCTAAGTTAAGAACTCAAATAGGGAAGTTGTTGGACTTGCTCTTATACTTTAATTTATATTTACATTTTTATTAAGCTCAGATCTTATTACTTTAAGCTTATATTTACTTTAACAATACCCCTATCCAAAACCACCACGCCTAACGGTGAAGTCAAGTTTAATCAGAACTAATAAGAAACATTAAATAACATGATATACAAGGTGGAGCAGCTATGCCAAAACAGACAAGTATGCAAACAACAACACAGGAAAGTGAGGTGAACTACCCAAGGTTTCCAATGCCATTAATGGGTTCCAAGAGCTGCAATTGATTTTGCTGCTGCTCATGAATCTCACCATCCAAGGCCGCAGTCATCCTAGGAGACGGAGCACCTTTTGACTCAACAAACCGCCACATATACCAAGCTCCAACCGACCTATACGGACGCCATTTCTCACAAAGTTGCTCCATTTGAGACGGACGAGGCAACTCCTCCAAACCAAACAACTGATGAATCCCTTTCCTAACCCCTAAATCACTAATAGGTAAAACATCCGGCCTATGCAACGAAAAAATCATAAACATATGCACAGACCACGAACCAATCCCCTTGACCATCGACAACATTGTAAACAAAGACCTATCATCCATCCTCACAACCGTCTCATCGGACAATATCCCACTCTGATACTTACTAGCTAAATCATACAAATAACTTGCTTTCCGTCCCGAAACCCCAATTTGCTTAAGCTGTTGTGCCGTTAACGACAACACAACATCAGGCACAACCGCCTCTTCGCCACCACATAAACCAACGAAACGAGTGTAAATACTAGTCCCTGCCTTATAAGCAAGCTGCTGATACAAAATTGATCTCGACAAGG
Organism: Kitagawia praeruptora; assembly: GCA_037693485.1. Lineage (NCBI taxonomy): Eukaryota > Viridiplantae > Streptophyta > Magnoliopsida > Apiales > Apiaceae > Kitagawia > Kitagawia praeruptora. The sequence continues at coordinate 31,105,874 of CM075350.1, forward strand.
ACAAAAACGGAGAATGATGAGACTCAAATGTAGGTGGTGGATGAGTGTCAATTAAATTAGCTAGCAATGGATCAACGTTACGAAGATGTCGTAAAGCGTTTTCGAGTTCACCTGGAGCAGTTAGGGGTTTAATAATTTGTGGATACTCCCGGGGCGCTTGTGATTGGTTCTTTTCCTTTCCTCCTCTCCTTCCTTTTGCTCCTGTTTGTTTTGTTGTGTTTGTTATGGCCGTTGAGGTGGTTGTTATAGCCGTTGAGGTGGTTGTTATTGCTGTTGAGGTGGTTATTGTGGTGTCGGTTGGGATGGTAGTGGGCTGAGATGGGCCGGAGCGGGGCGGGGAGGAAACGGGGGAGGAGAGGCGACGGGCTTTGGGTGGGCGGATGGGGATTTTGGAGGGGTTAGAATGGTGTTTGAGATCTGAGATGAATTGTTGTAGAGGAGTTGGGTTGGGCTGGGGTTGGGGTGGGGGTTGATTTTGATTGTCCATGGCGGAGATGGGGCGGCGAGGAGTGATTTTACGGCAAGGGGGTGGGAATTGACGGGAGAGGGTATGGGATTGGGGCTAGTGGTGTTTGGTTTTTGTGGTGTTATTTGTCATTTTAGACGTTTGCCTTTTTTAATATCGGGATGTTTTTGTTTGTGTGTTTTTTGTTTTCTCGGTTTAACCCTTGTTTTCTGTACGGTTACCCATTTTGTCCGTATTATTACTTAACAACTAGCTTAAAAGCACGTGCAAGGCACGGACATTGAACTAATTTCTCGTAATTAAAAAAATGATAAACTATAAGATTTCAATTTAGAGAAAATGCCCAAACTACACCACTTTGGTGTGGAAAGTGCCCGAAATACCGATTTCCAATCGAGCCTGCCCTTTTTGATCACGGAGTGCGCATACTGTACATGTGTGGCCCGAAATACGCATTTTAGAAATGCGTATCCCAAGTAACGCATGTACAGTATGCGTAATGACGTCATTATCTCATAAACGTCTTCGGCGTTCAGGCGGCCTCAAAATCGCCATTTCGTCCGCTCATCTCCGTTCACCACCCTCCGGTTTCATCCACCACATCTGAGGACATACAAATGATGCCCAGACTGGCCTCATCATTTTCCTCTACTTTGTGATTTTTTTCCGACCCCGCAGGGGTGTACACAAACCAACCGGAAACTACATCGGAAAAAAAGCTTCGTTTTAGGCCTTTTAAATCCGGCAAACCAAATGGAAATCGAATGGTATAGGAATGTAGAGGGGGAGAAGACATTCATTTTGGTGTATGGTACATGAATTAAAGATGCTTGGAAAGGTGTGAACAATGTCCCCGAAAATCTGATAGGAAAACGACTTCGACGTCGTTCGAGAGAGGAGATGAACAGTGGCCAATACGCATGTTCAACATGTGTATCTATAGCCACGCATGTTAAACATGTGTATCTGAGGTAACTGTTCACGGTCACAGATTTTGAATTTTACAAAGTATACGCATAGCTTCATTGCGTGTACCACCTATTCGCATTTCAGAAATGCGTGTTCCCTATACGCCAGCTCAGAATACGTGGCTCGTGGGTAAAAAGGGCGGACGATTCTGAATATAGGCATTTTGGGCAGATGGAAATAAAATATGGGTAGTTTGGTATCTCACCCTTCAATTTATCTAATATTTTTATAATTATTTTATAATTTTCCATACTAATTTTTTATATTACATTTTGAATTAGTTTTTAACTCAATTTTAAAATTGTCTAAATAGGTCTTAATGATCCTATAGTTAATTGTTGATAATTACCTAAAGTTAAAACATATTACAATACTATTCGAAGGCTAGTATGGGGTGGATTTCATTATTTTAAAAATTTCATCCATTTTTTATACTCAAAATGCTGATAACTTAAGGTAATTACCTACGGTTAACTATATGAACATTTTTCTCTTCTAAATATCTATACTATTATATTAAAGCCAAAACATTGAAAGTTTTGAAAGTTTTGGTTTTCGGTTTGGTTATCCTAGTTATTAAAATAAATAATTAAATTACAAAAACAACTCAAAAGCTAATTACTAATGTTAACGTAATTATATTAAGATTAAAATTCCTTCATCCACATTGAGCTTCTACTTAAACTCTTTTTTCTATACTATTATATTAAAGCCGAAACATTGAAAGTTTTAGTTTTCGGGTTGGTTATCCTAATTATTAAAATAAATAATTAAATTAGAAAAACAACTCGAAAAGCTAATTACTAATGTTAACGTAATTATATTCCGATTAAAATTTCTTCATCCACATTGAACTTCTACTTGGACTCTTTTTTCTGCTCAAACAACTCAATTACCCATTTTTTCTACAGATTTTACTTCTAATTAAAACACTTTGACATTTAATTTAAAACTAATATTACAATAATTAATATATATCCAAAACATCATACCATATCTTTCCGTAATTATTTTAGTAGGAATTTTTGTAATTAAAACACGTTACTTTTTAATTTAAAATTAATCTTGCGATCACTAATATACACCCAAAAATATCTCACCATATATTCAAATCATTATTTTTAGTAATAAATTAGAATCATTAGATCTAATAATAAGATATATTATATGATTAAATTAATTTACTAAAAATTCAAAGTCGAACCCGTCAATGACATTTTTAATTTAGAATTTTACAAAATAAATTTTAAACCATGTATATCATGGGTGATTGCCCTATTTACCCACTTATTTAATTTCTCTCACCAAAATACCCAAATTCGGGAAGCACTGCCCTAACTACCCAGCATATGCGCCACTGACAGGGGCGTAAGGGCTGATACGCCCTTCAGAAATGCGTAAGCCTAGAACTTACGCCATACACACAGGCGTAATCCAATGCTCCGCCTCTTACGTAGGCGGAATCAACAGCAGATACGCTGTTTGGAACGGCGTAAGAGGTGTTACGTAATTGCAAGATGCGTGATGACGTCATCGTCATTTTCTCTGCAATTGTACGCGACTCTCTCCCAACCGGCGATTTTGAGGCGATTTCGCTGGAAACGTCAAAATCCAGCCTACCTCAGTTACACATCTATACCAATAGCATATTATATACCAAACGATTCGTATTTAGACGATCTACACATCTATACCAGTGTTATCCCATTTAGTTTACCGGATTTTGAACCACCACATCCATACCCGTTCGTTTCTCGAGTTTTCCGACGAGCTCGTAGAGCCCCTGCGGGGCCTTATCCTTCAAAATCGGTTGGGGAAAAAGGAAGAGGATGGTTTGCTGTTTGTTTTGATGTGTTCAAAAGTGGTGGAGGTGCTGTGGTGAGAGAGATCGACGGAGACGACGAAATCACCCCCAGTCGCCGGCACCCGAGCTCTCATTTTTCCGGAGAAATTTTGCTTTTTCTGGCACGCTACAGTGGTCGGGTTGTGCCGTTCCAAACGGCGTGACCCGTGGGTATTTTGGGCGGTATTTTCAGATCTGGGTATTTTGGGCAGTGGGTATGGGAAAATTGGGTATTTTGGGCATTCTTTCGTATATCATTATATAAATTTATATTAAATTATAATTAAAAAATTACTAAAAATAATGATTATATAAAAACATTATTATAATGTTAAATAAATTTTATAACCTATCAAAAGAAACCGTGCTTCGCACGGGTTATAAGCTAGTTTCAATTAATGTTAAATATGATAAAACGACCTCAATGACCAACGCATGTATAAGAAATTTACAATCAATTTTTTTGATTTTATCTTATATTGATATAAGTATTCAACCATTATATATTATATTTTGATCAATTTTTCAAATTATATAAATATTCATATGTACCATACTTCATAGTCGAGTTATAGTCTAGTTGATCATTATAAATAATTGTTGTAGCTTTGTAATAATTATGATTTAAAATTTTATATATTTTTTGATTTTATTGAATGTTAATTAATTATGTTACTTTTTTATATATAACATAGATCATATTTTTAGAGTTCTCATCTTTTTAGCATAATTTCATTTTTTTAGTGTATATTTAAATATATATGTTTTTAGACCAATCAAATATTTTATTCGTTGAAAGTCTAAATAGTTGGTCGATCAAACCCCATAATATAACTCACATATTTAAATTTTTATACACATAAAACTAATGTGATGCAATTATTAATTATGTATGATTTGATAACTAAAATTTATATATTTCTTAAAATCAAATTTTATTTTTTACTACAAGAATTTAATATCTACATGGATTGGGGACGTATATAAATAATTTTTTTTCGTACTCAATCGGTTAGAATATTTTTTGTAAGTTTATCTATCCAATATTTTAGAAATAATATAAATCAATATTTTATTTACTCAAAAATAAAAGTAAAAGAAGAATGGACAAGAATAGAAGATGTGGCTTATCTTATAGGATTTTTGAACAAAACTCAAAATTAAGTGTAGCAAAGTTGGTTATTGGCATAAGTTGTATAGAAGAGGGTCAGTGGTTCGAATCTCAATACAAACATAATTTCACTTCTTTTTACATAATTATTAAAAGAATGCATTTTTGTAATTTTAAAAAATATAGGGGTAAAATCGTAATTTCACGACCATTAAATTGGCAACTTTTGCCCTTGTGTCAGCTTATAATATATAGTAATAGATTTAACATTAACAAGTTTACTCCTGTACAATACAGACATACAGTCTTCCAAGAGAGTGTTTGGCAATTGGCATGGGGAGCTTAAAGGTTTTTGGGGTGTTTGGCAATGGGGTTTTTAAGCCGACTTTAAATTAAAAAACTACTTTAAGTCATAAATTTCATTTAGGTATTTTTGACTTATGACTTATCAAATTTTTTTTTTTCTCACGATTCTTGTAAAGTTTAAATATTATGAATTTAAAATTTTTTTAGGTCAAATTTCACTTTAAGTCAAAATTATTAAAACCCCATTTAACTTTAAGTAAAATTACCCAAACACATTCATTCAACTTAAAGTAAACAACTTTACTTTCTCCTTTAAGTTAAAAACACCTTCATTAAGTTAAAAGTAACTTATTTTAAACAATCTTAAACGCCCTCTAAATTACTCCCTCTCTTCCTTCCTTATTTTAGTTATTTTAAAATAAATTACGCATATCAAGAAGGTTTAATTAATATAACATAATACAATTAATATTGATATAAATTGATTTATATAACCTTGGAGGAAGAAAAACATTATATGTTAATTTATTAATGTAGAGGCATTGGGTGGGAAGTTAGTCATTTAATACATCTTAAAAATTTAAAACGACAATTAAAAAGGAACAAAATTAAAAACATAAAAAGATTAATAAAAAGGAACGGAGGGAGTATTAATAATCTCTAAACAGATATCCTTTCTAAATTAATAAAAAAAATGATTTAAAATTAAAATCAGTATTTAAATTTAATAATTTTTATATTTTCTTATTTAATGTTCTTCAAGAAAATTGTAATGTTAAATATTAGTCCCAACTTTCGTATAAAGTGATATTTTAATAAAATACATATTTTAATACTTCTATAAATATGAAAATATTTATGATCACAGATTTTCTTGTCTAGTAACTTTAAAATCATGCATTATCATCTTTAATGTCTTTAATTGGTTGCTATGGTTTTCGTATAATGGTAAATGTTCATTAAAATAAATAATGTTATTGAATTATAACTAACTAGTTCCATAGTCCGTACGAGACACGGGCTTGTTCTAGATTTGCGAGTGTCAGAAGCAGTTTTGTCGCATATGTATCTTAAAATTGCAGCACAAACACAATTTTGACAAGATGAAATGATTATTTTCCAGAACAACAATCATGGCTAATCTACGACATTCGTGCCTCTCCATCAAATTGCATGTTGAGTACGTCTCTAGTGGGAGGAGGTTTGTAATCTATCAACTTTAATGACTATTCATTCGGCACTAATCAAAACCTAAAGATAAAAATATTTAAATACAATCACAATATTATCCATACATACATGACTAAATATTACACAATTAGTCAGCCATACAATCCAGTTATTAGGCTACAACCATTAGCTAAGACAAACAATCTAGCTTTCGAATGAAGTACCTTAGAGCAACTCCAATGGTATTGGCTAAAATGATATAAAATATTGATTATTTCAAATTTGCTGAACCTTTAAGGTATTATGCTAATGGAATTTGCTATAATGATTGACTATATTTTAAAAATGGTATGTTATTATTATTTCAGGTTATTATAAATAGAATGTATTATTTTAATATGGCAACAGATGATGTGGAGTTTCGTTACAAGTTCCTAGAGATTCGACAAATATAGTCAATATAAAGAGTTTGGCTAAATTTGTTCCTAAGAGTAATGTAGCATTGGAGTTGCAAAAAAATTTAAACATTCTTAATAATTATTATTTATGGTAGGTTATTTGAAATTTTAGTTAAGAGATCTTTTCCATTGGAAATGCTCTTACCAGCATATATAAATGCATAATTGGTGATAGCGAAATTATTTGGAATTTTTTGTATGATCTAATTGTTAGTCACATAGGCATGTCTGAATACATATAATAACAAGCCTAAATTGTTTGTAATACTCTGCATTACTTACATGACCCTTTGACTGGGGAACTTTCTAGTTGTAGAATTTTCACTTGTATTTAGTACTTGTAATAGACATCAAAACTCTGGATGTGTAACTGTACAAATTAAGTCATGAAATAATGCTTGAAAGAAGATCCAGAGATCATGACTCAAGTTTGAAGACCAAGGCTGTAGAAATAAACACAGTTGGATTTTGAAGATTGAAGATTTATCTAAGTACTAATTCGAGAAGTATTTTGGTCTATTCGAGAAGTCAATGTTTCGAGAAGCCAGAGATTCGATATCTCAAAAGACATTGTTCGATATCTCAAGGAGTCTGCGAGTCAAAGCTTCATTCGATAACTCAAATATTCGACATGTCTAATACTCTATTCGAAAACTCAAGAAGTTAACAAGTCAAAGCATCATTCGAGTTCTCAAAGAGTCAAAGGAGGGGCCAAGATTAGATGGGATACTATTTGTTTGCCTCTTGAAGAAGGTGGGTTGGGATTTAAACACTCGAAGGACTGGAATGAAGCTCAAATTTTATCTCATCTCTGTAAAATCATGGCTAAAAGCAATGCATTGTGGCCTCATTAGGTGAATACTACTGTGCTGAAAAGACATCATTTCTTGACGTTACCTATGCCCACTCACTGCTTTCGGATTCTTCGAAATGTTCTCAAATTACGTTCTTTGACCCGCTAATTTATCTCCTTCAAAATTGGGAATGGCCTTGGAACGTCTCTTTGGTTTGATCCTTGGTGGAATTCTACTTGCCTTGCTACAAATAAACATTATTCTATCATTGCTCAATCTAATAGCTCTTGGGACGCCACTGTGCATAACCTTCTCACCACAGGATCTTGGATTTTGCCTCGCCCCTCTAATAGGATACATCATTTAGACCCGGGTTTGGCTTCTTGGCTTCACAGCACATTGATTACCCGGATTTTGATCTTAGCACTCCGAATAAAATTCTGTGGAATGACTTGCCGCTTCGAAAAGTTAAAACTTGGAATATCTGGGCTTCTCTTCGACCCCCTCCCCGCAGGTTGCTTGGTATAGTTTTGTTTGGCATAGACTTAAAATCCTTCGATATGCTCATCACGAATGGATTTTATGTCACGGGCATTTACCCACTCTGCATATGCTTGCTTCTTTTGGTTTGGATGTTCCACCGTTTTGTCATTTTCGTGTGGGAGGTACGGAGACTGGCTCTCACCTGTTTGTCACTTGTCCATATAGTAGCATCATTTTCTCTAAACTAGCCGATTGTTTGAAAATTGATTTGACTGGTTCCACATGGCTGAAGGTTTTGACTTCCTTCGATAACATCTCTAATCACATCCTTAGGGGGAAGTTGCTCTCTTCACTGCTCAGATTTTTTCATATCACTTATGAAAGGAAAGAAATGCAAGATTGCATGACAAGGGCACCTTTGGTCCTAACAAGTTGCTTAAATGTGTTATGGTGAATTTTAAGACGAACCCTTGGCTCAAAATGGTTTTTAAAGCATGCCAATCTAGATTTGTATAGGTAGATATATATTTGATTATGGTTTGGGTTATTCTGCCCTCTTTTGTTCTTTCTATCTCCAAGCTTGCTCGTAATTTAGATTGGTTGTAGATAGCTATCTCTTAGCCATGACTTAGAACAAAGGTCAATCTCTGTATATTCTTTTTTATTATATAAACTAGCTTATAGCCCGTGCAAAGCACGGGTTACTTTTAAATACTTTTAAAATTATATTATTAAATAGAATAGAGTATAATAATTTATTATGGATATAATTTAATTTTGTTGTAACATTAATTAATAAAATTATTGGTAATAGTAATAGTTATTTAATAAATGATATGTATTGATTAGAACTAATAATATAAAATTTTATAATAATTTATTATGGATATAATTTAATTTTGTTGTAATATTAATTAATAAAATTATTAGTAATAATAATAGTTATTTAATAAATGATATGTATTGATTAGAACAAATAATATAAAATTTTAATGTAAATTTGTTGTTGACGGGATTTGAACCTTGGATCTTTAGAAGAGGGATTTAAATATAAAATATCCCTTATTAATAGATCTAACGACTATCATTTATTTACTAAATATCTAACGGTTACTATTTTTTTAGATGGTTGAACCAAGTTGAACCAAACAACCAAATTATACCCCTGTTTGCTTATTATATGATAGTAAGTATAGATAGATAGATATATATAGTATAGATAGATACACAATTTAGCAAAAAATAATCTCAAATTTTCTTTTTTGTTTCAAAGTTATTCATTTGATTGGCCATCCATTGGAATATGCAAGTCAGTAGAGAGGATGAAATTCATTCACAATAGTTGCGGAGAAGGCGATGGAGTTGTGTGGAATGTTGAATTGTAATCTCAATAGCAACATCAGCAATTATTAGATTATTACAAGTTACAACCACCATTTTACAGTATTGGGAAGAGGATGAGAAGAGGAGAGTTTTATGTTGTTCTAAATTTAAACTTATTGTAATTTATTCATTCACTGTTTTATGTTTCAGGATAAGTCAAATTGTTAAGTTGATTCAACATATAACGTACTAGAGTTACATTTGTAAATCTACTTTAATTTTATTCATATATATGGGTTCGAGGTTATATTTATTCCTAAATTGATATCGCAGAGTATACCAAGAAATTTACAGTTGAATTTCTTCAATTCTTTTATATATAGATTTCGAGGCGCCGTCGGAGACGGGGCCGAGGAGGATGCTTATTAAATATTTAAATTTTCAATTATAAAAATATATTTCTGTTATTTAAATATCAACATGTATATTTTTAATCTATTTAATTACAATAATTGTGATGATATGTTACAGTCTATAAAAATCGAGGTATCGCCGGAGGCGATGACGAGGAATCTTTTGTAACAAAATATTTTATAGTTGTATTTGTTTTCATCATTTTAAAAAATTACAACCACATGACTAATCAAAAAATAATATAACTAATATTTTATTATTCCAAGGACGTATGTAATTATATATATATATATATATATATATATATATATTTGATTAAGAAATTAGGTGAATTGTCATACCTTTGATAATACAATAAATATGATTTTGAAAACAGTTAGAAAGAATTAACTCTCCAAGAATTGAAAAGTATTATCCAATAGAAAATAGTACTTTTAAGAAAAAATAAAAGCATGTTAGTCAACAAAGTAAATAATACAAAATTAATATATGATGTAAACAAAAACAATTTTTATATATAAATTTCTTTTACATAAGTAAACTGTAATATTTAAAAAAAATTTATGATAAAAAATTCCACAAACCATGCGAAGCGGGCAAAATTCCTAGTAGATAGTATAGATAGATACGCAATTTAGCAAAAAATAATCTCAAATGGAGTATTCTTTTTTGTTTCAAAGTTATTCATTTTTCAAGGGTCAAGACTGCTTGAAAGTCTAACCAAGCAAGCCCCGGGTCGGTCGAAAGGCCTGCGATGCAGGCCATCTGTGTGGTTAGCCCACTACAAAAAGAATGTAAAGCCCACAGCAAACACACAGTCTAACCTTCTCACTTCACCGTTCGCCATATATTTTCTGGCCGCTCTTCTTCTCCAATTTTTCTGCCTCCCGCCACTCACTTTCACACACTCGCACAAGCTACTTTGTGTTTTTTATTTTCGTGCCCTAATTTTCTCTCTGCTTCTCCTTAATCATTTCAGCAATCTCTATTTATTTGTTTATATATACACATTCATCAAAAATGGCTAAAGAAGCTTTTCTAGACTCTACCAACTTGAAAGTCCAAGAGCTCTTAAAAGAGGTCAAGTTCAATTACTCGCCGGCCACTACTAAATACGTCAACGACGTCGTTTCAGCTATCAGAAAAGTGATTGATAAAATTCCAGATGATATTCAGGTATTTCTCTTTTAAACCCCTTCTTAAACCCTAGAAACCTCATTGTTGATAAAAATTTAGTTTTATTAAATTATTAATATTTATTTTTAACATTTTATTTGAATTTGATTGATTGTTTAGGTTACTGCTGACCTGGCACCGGGTTTTGTTAAAGACATTGGCGCTGACAAAGTGAATTTTAAGTTTAAGAAGCCGAAATCTATAGAAATTACTGGCAGTTATTCGTATCAGTGCATTGCTAGGCCTGATGCGAATGTCGATGTTTTCATTCAGTTGCCTAAGGTATTCCTTTATTTTTCTTCATGTATGTGATTAATGTATGTATTCAGGCCAAGGTTCTAGACTTATAAAGAGAACTAGGAAGGAGAGAACTACTTTGAAAATTAATCGGATGAAAAAAAATCTGAATATTCTCGACTGAATTGCTGACAGTTTGCTTGTGAATATTTGTAAAAATATTTAAGAATTTGGTTTAGAATTTTGGTTAGAGTTTTCAAAATCTTTTGTATATATTCCTCAAATTAAATTGATCATTGAACCATTGATTAAAAGAAAAAAAGAATCTATGATAATTGAAATGTGAATACGCAGTTACTCTGTATTATATAATTATTTTGTTTGTTAGAATCTGTTTTTGAATCTCGATTCTCCTTGAACGTGACTAACTGTCTACATTTGGCCTAAAGTATGAAATTCCTCGACAAGTAAGACTATTTCATGGATGCTGTTGTCCGGCAGCTTATGCACGAAAGAAATTTTGAGCTAACTGCTGCTCGATAAAATTATATGCATATAGGTTTGTGTGTGTGGCTATGTGCACTCGCATTGTGCAAGCATAGAGGGCTGATAGGTAGAGTTGTAGAGAGAAGGGGTTGCTGACGATTGTTAATAGTAAATATATGTCTTGAGGGTCACAAATTGACATATTTGATTTAGGTTGTAAAAGGAAGTGGCCTCCGGAGGGTTAAGAATTAAGGAAGAATAAGTGTAATTGAAGGAGGTTGTAGAACTCCAAATAATGAAGTCTTCAGCAGTAAAGGACTGGGCAAGGTGAATAGACGAGCATACACATGGTTATGTATTTAAAGATGAATATAAGAATCACCTAGTGTCTGATCCGCGCATGAGGGTTGGGGTTTCTGTTGGCTGGCTACTATGGGTAGTTGGGTAACCAGAACAAAACAAATTTCAAATGTTCATAGAGTTTGAGGATTTTTTAGAATCGTAGATGGGTTAGTCGAATATGAATCAATTAGCGACATCGACAACGACAAGGTAAGCAGTACCCTTAGTTCCTAGAGTTTCTTGTTATTTTGGGGTGCCAGTGTGCCACGATGAGTTGATGACAAAGTGTTTGTGGACCTACAATCAATATTGCAATAAATAGCATCTATAAATGAACAACTTGTAACCTACAAGGTGCTTCCCCCCTCCCCCCCCCCCCCCCAACCAGCCATAAGGTATTGGCCCATGTTAAGTATAATAAGATCTACAAACTTTATAAGGCAGTGTTATATTTCAAAAAAGATATTTTGAATTTTGTCGACTATGTACAGTCTTTATCTCTCAAACTTATCCTTCTTTTCTAGGAATGTTTCCATGAGAAAGACTACTTGAATTATCGATACCATGCCAAAAGGTGCCTATATCTCTGTGTGATAAAAAAATATTTGAAGCGCTCTTCATCATTTCAAAAGGTTGAAATGTCCGCCTTTCAGAACGAGGCTCGAAAACCTATACTTGTTTTGTATCCAGGTAGGCATTATACGGGAACATGTTCTTTTGTATTGCGTTTTATTAATTGATCTTACTTATCAATTTTCCTGGCTACAATTCTGTATAAATGTTAATAATGGATTTTGTAGCTGAAAAATTTGGTGAAACTACATTGACTTCGATAAGGCTGATTCCCATCGCGACATCCCTCTTTAACGTTTCTAAGCTTAACATGCAGCGCAATAATATCCGCGCAATGAATCAAGGTAATCATTACTGTATTTTGATCAACTTTTGTAAGCTTTTGAGTTTTATTATGATGCCTTGCAGTGATATGTGTTTTTTGTAATTTGTTAGCTGCTGATGCTACACCTATGTACAATAGCAGTATCTTAGAGGATATGGTGTTGGAAGAGAATGCAAAATTAATCAGCAGTACATTTCTTCAATGGAAGGAATTATGCGAGGCCCTAATTTTGTTAAAAGTATGTTCTTCAATCTTAATCCCTGATCATCTGTCTATTGCTTATAACAGTGTCTGCATTTATTTTCTGGCTGTTGGTTTTTGATACAAGAGTGAGAGAGATGATATTATTTGATGGAAGCATATAATGGAAGCTTATCATTTTATTCATCATTATACTCTTTAGATAGAGTTCATACTTAGTGCCACATGAATAGCCTTATCAATACAAATATTTTTACAATCAATCAACATTAAAACAAAATCAACTAATTAATGTTTTAGTTACAATTTTGAAACTTAATTCCAACACTGGCGTTTTGCTATGATGGTGCAGGTCTGGGCTCGGCAGAGAAGTTCTATATATTCTCATGACTGCGTAAGTGGGTACCTGTTATCTACTATAATGGCATATCTTGCAACAGTTTCTGGTAAAAATCGCGTCAACAAGTTAATGAACACGATTCAGATATGTCGCCATACATTGGATTTCATTGGTATGTAGTGCATTGCTACTTTTTGCAGAGTTCATTAATAGTTTAGAGTATTTTTTTTTTTTCCATTTTGCTGTCATATACTATTCGTCCGCCATATGTGAATATTTACTTCTAGTCATGATTATGAATGTATTGCTTCACGCTGTGATAAATTGTGAGAGCATTGACAATCAAGTATGCTACTGGATGAGATACTGCTATAAATCAAACTTAATGTCTTCCCTGAGGTACTTTAACTTGCATATCTAATTGAATTGAGGAGCAAGGATTTACATTCTTTTTTTCCAAAAAAGTAACACTTTCGGGTCGTATTCCTCGAGTTATAAGTTTACGATTCTGTTAAAAGTAGGTTAAGAAGTACATCTGTCAATTGTTGCTAACATGTATTTAGATTTAGTTACTGATTTTTCGAAAATAGCTAATACATATGCACCCAGTTAAGCACTCTGTTTACCTTTATGATTCAACTAGTGGCTGTAAACTTTACCAAAAGTGTCGCCTAACTTTTTATCTGTCCTTAAAGTTGTTGATATATGTAATCTAGTAAGGTAATATGCAGTAGTTAACTAGTATCAGGAGTTCAGACTTTGTAGCAGTTGCAAAAATGTTTCTTGTTTGATTTCCTTACCCCTAGCATTTTAAATTCTCTACTAAGCTTCTTGTGAGAATTCCTTATTAAAGCATTTATATCAAATGTAAAAAAATGCTGCCTTTCAAGTCTCAGTCATGTCGTGAAATTTTCATTGCAGCCAATTCAGCTGTATGGAAAAAGGGTATATTTTTCAAACACAAGGGAGAAAACAATATTTCAACGGAGGAGGTTTGTCCCGATGCAACCTATAACTTTAGTATGCAAATTATACATCTATGAATATTTTCTTACCCTTTCTTTCGGATAGGTGGGAAGTTATCTTAAATTTTGTAGTGTGTTAATTATCATTATGAATTTTGATCTGATAAATGTAGTGAATTGGAGAGAAACCCATATCAGGCCTGGGCACGAGTTTAAGTTTATATTACTTGTTATGAGTTTCCTGTTCATAGGCCATTGTCTTTACAACTGTAATGAGATTATCAACTATACATATATTGGAGCTTGTTATGAGTTTATTTTACTTGTCATGAGTTTTTGCTTGTATAAACGAGTGATTGTTTACCTATTGTTACACACAGTTACTGCAAAAAAGGAACTGTGTACTAAACATTAGACTTGGTTTAAGTAGTTTTTGAAAAATTGTAGCTTGTGACCGTACTCCTAATCATCAACGCTATACAGGAAAGGGAGGTATATTTGCAGTTATTTCCCGCAGTCATATGCCATTCCTCTCAATTTAATGTTGCATTCAGATTGTCAAAAAGTGGATTGCAAGAGGTACTTGCATTACAAAATTTTTGACATTTTACTTTCCGTTAACTCCTTGTGCTCAAGTCCTTTTTTTGTTAATTGAGCCTTCGCTTGCTACATTTGTTTTCCTGAATGTTGTATCAATAAATTTTAATAATTGCAGCTTCAAGCTGAGGCTTCTCTGGCACGAAATTGCATTGATAAGTGCAGGGATGGTGGATTTGATGAATTGTTTATTACCAGCATTGACTTTGCTGTTAAGTTTGATCACTGCATTAGGTACGTAGCAGAGTTGTTATGCTTGTCTTATCTGAACAGTTGTTATTGCGTGGATTGCAATAACAAGGCCACTAAAAATGACAAGAAAGGGGCCCATATTAAATTGTGAGAGTGTTGGGGTACGAGGGTTTGAATTCGAGACCTCTCCTAAACATAACTTTGATACGATAATGTTAAATGACCAACACTCCCAAAACCTTAAGGTGTTGAGAAACATTTGATGAATCATTTGTATCTAATTAAATACGCTGTCTTGTTATTTGAATCTGTTTTTGACTTTGACCGGATTTTAGTTATGAAGCTAAATGTATACCCTTTTATGCTTTTGAACCTTTTCGATAATTTACTAAATATTTCTAGGTAGATTCATCAACTGAAAAGTTTTTTTCGACATCCTACTTCAGTTATTCTCTGGTCTTGTAAAATTTATAATTACGTGGGTATAAGTTGACAACTTTGATATCAATGAACCCATTATCCTCTAGTAATGCTTAATTTGTAGCTCAAGGATTGTATGTGATAGATTCAACTCTGCTGAAGAAATGCCTCTGTCATATGTAGATTGCACGAATGATATAATTACTGAAAAATTATTTTGTGGACAATCTTTTCAATATATGGGGTTCTTGCACCACCATTTTCGCATTTCTTTCCTCTGACATTCGTTCTTTTTAGAGTAAACTTGAAAGGCAATGTGCAAGCTTATGCATCTGGATTTGCTCTGGACAATGAGTGTTGGAGAACTTATGAGCATAAGGTACATTCATTAATGCAAGAAGCATTAGGAGAAAGAGTGAAGATGGTGCGAGTTATCTGGAGAAATACAGCATCAGAGTGCAATTTCGAAGATGTAAGGGAACAAGCAGTGAAGCCTAACCTTTCAATGTATAGCATTATTTTCATTTATACCCGTCTAATTATCTTTCATTATAGGGTTTATCAATGTTTGATAGAGAGGCATTGATAATTGGAATTTTACTAAATAAAGATGAAGCTTTTAATATGGTTGTCAAGGGTCCCGATTATGAAAACAAAGAGGAGGTATTGCTTCCATAAATTGTTCTAATTAAGATTTATAGGCCAATATTGATGTACTGATATTATTAGCACCACCATAGGTTCAAAAGTTCGATAGATTTTGGGGAGTGAAGTCAGAACTTCGAGGTTTTAAAGATAGTGGAGTCAGACCATGTGCTGGTGAGTCATTAAAAGGCTATCATTTCTGCTAAATTTTGCATTGCTTTGATTAATTTTCTTAACGTTTTTATTAGCTTGGGAATGCAAGCCATCCGAATTACATCTTGTTATGAAATGGATTACGGAGTATATTTTGGTTAAGCATCTGTCGCTGCCAAAAGAAAATATCACTTACATTGTGGATCAGCTGGATTTTACTTTGGTACTGGGACATGAAGGTAGCACATTCCTCATATTTTCTTTGACAGAAACTATATTTTCACTTAGATTCTTCCTAATTTTTTTTACAGAAACTATATTTTCTTTTCTTGTTTTCATTTATTTATAGTTTGCTCTTCTTTTGAGAAGAATAACATAATAACATAGTTAAACTGACACCATCTCAGATCCTACATGCTATAATGGCCATTTGCTTCAAGCATTTAACAAACTTTCAAAGCACATGCGTGAGCTCAATGACATTCCTTTAACGATATCTAGTGTGCAGCCTCTTGACCCAGGTACGTTTTTTTTGGTTAGATATGCAGATCTGTGGGACAATATGCATCTTGTATCTTTTTATCAACACCCAAAGTTTGTGGTGTGCACAACAACTTCATGGACCGTGTTTATACTAAGAAGTTTTTGTGTACTTATATTTTGAAGAATTATCTTCCCTAATAGCTCTAAGAACATATAATTGGGATGTGACTGTTATGGAATATATACAAGCCAGATTATTCAAGTCACATTTTCTTTTGATTTGGTTAATTGGAAGTGATAACACATATGACATTGATGTTCTGCCATCGTGGATTGGACATCTGACATTTTTACTTGCACTGTTCACACCACTACCAAGTTTTTGTGAACCGACTACA
The DNA here is from genome assembly GCA_037693485.1 of Kitagawia praeruptora. Lineage (NCBI taxonomy): Eukaryota > Viridiplantae > Streptophyta > Magnoliopsida > Apiales > Apiaceae > Kitagawia > Kitagawia praeruptora. The sequence goes on from CM075350.1 coordinate 31,122,744, forward strand.
GGAAGAAAGTGTTGTTTCGTTATGAATTAGTAAGCTCATAAGCAAGGCCATTATTGCAGACTGGAGCAGATATAGACGTGTTTTGTACTTTTGCATCACTTGTATCAGAGCTTTTTTAATGTCTGGTTTTGATTTGATTAGACGTATTCTTATATGATTACCTAGTTTCAGAGTCTGTAGTGCTTCTCAGTTTCTGGACTTGAATTCAGTAATGGTTGCATGTGTGTATTTGGTCCTTGAACTACAGTTAATATTTCTTAATTTTTGTTTTGTGTTACAATTTGGTGCGAGATGAGCCGGGGTTCTGTATACAGGATCAGCTGCTCCCATTGTTGCTCCAGCATTAGCACAACCAACTGTTTGCACTTGCTCCATGAAAATGTTTAGAGATCCCTGCCCTTGTGATTGGGATTCATTGTAGAACCTTTGAATAATGTTATACATTTCGTTTGTTAGCATACTTGTGGGTGATTTATTCAATTTGTTTCGAAGTTCAAGCTATGTCTATTACCTTCTCGTCCTTTGATTTTTTTTTTAATTATTTTCCTGTGAAATTTATATAAGTGTTTCAGATATTCAAATGGTAGTATTGAAAATATAGTTCGTATTTCTTAGATGCCATATATTTAATCAATAAATTAAATTAGAGGTGAATGTGGAGTGAAAATTAAAGAGGTGATTATGGAGGCTTAAATGAATTTCAAATTTTGGGGGTAGTATTTTCTATTTATGTTTTTTTGGAAAATTGAATTAATGTTGATGCAAGATTTATGAAATTATTTTATGCAGCTTTCAGGTGCACATCTGTCTGCGCCCGGCGACCTCATCCATTAGCTTCTGAATATTATGTTGATAGAAAAATGATAAAGTTCAGTGCAACTTGTATACAACCAGTGGAAGTTCTTATCCAGGTAACGTAACAATATACTTAATCTGATACTGGTAATTCTTTTTATTAGTAATTTTTTGATATGGTGCAGTTGGAAGGTTCTGGGAATTGGCCAGTAGATGATGTTGCTATTGAAAAGACCAAATCTGCTTTTATTCTGAAAATCGGAGAGAGGTGGGTCATGTTTGCTTTTATGCTAGTGAGTAGCTTTTTCTGCTTTCTGACTCTTCTTTTATAACAGTCTTGAAAAGAATTGCGACATGAGAGTCACTGCTACCGAGGATGATGTGGATGTTCTCTTTTCGGGATACGCATTCCGTCTGAAAATTTTGCATCAGAAAGGCCTCAACTTGGTGAACAGGCGGTGTAAGACTTTTCTCTGGTCCTTGATATGTCAGGTTTTACCATTTAAAGTATTCAAGTTATCTTGCTCTTCTATTGCAGCCAGAAATGATCAAGCCAAAAGGATCTCTTCCACGGATAGAAAGCTTTTTCTTCTCAGCCAGCACTCTAGCATGATTAATGGTTTTCGGGGTCGGCATCCAATATATCAGCCTGTTGTACGGTAAGCAATTGCTTACCTCCCTCCCTTTGCGCTCTCTCGCTCCCTACTTCCCTCTCTGCTTTCCCTAACCCTACATATTGTGTTGTATGTTTGAAAAGGCTTGCTAAGCGTTGGATTGCTGCACATCTCTTTTCGGCTGTTTTAGCAGATGAGGCAGTTGAGTTATTAGCCGCATATCTATTTACCAATCCTCTGCCGTATTCTATTCCATGTTCACGGATCACTGGATTTTTAAGGTCGAGTTTGGTGTTGCTTATGTTAAATTAAATTCTGTATGCAATTTCTTGATCAGCATGAAGTTTTTATTTCCTCTCCTTGTATCTCTAGTATAATGTGTAGTGTTTATTGGGTATGGTTAATTTACAAAAATTTGAAAACTTGTGTACCCTCTACTAAGGCTTGAACTTTCGATCTCTTATTACCAAGTGGGGGATATCCGCTAGGCTATGCCTGTTTGATCGTATTTATGATGATTGTGGAGACTCCGGAACATTTCTGTTTTCCATCTCTTCATATCATTGGTGGTGAGGGTGTTGTGATGCTTTTGCTGTTGGCAAGTTCCCTGCCTTCAGAATTGAGATGGGTCTAGAGAATGCTCTGTTGTCACTTGTCAGTACACTTTACTGTATGGGGGTTGGTGATTCCAAACAAGCAACCTATGGTATGGAAGGGTGGATTTTCGCAGGTGGCTGAATGCATATAGAGTCTGCAAGCGTGTCTTCTTTAGAGAACCTTAAGACTTAAGAGGTACTGATCATCATGAGATTAGACAGAAGTAATTGAGAAAGTACTATAAATTAGTGTAATGTACTTCAAAGAAGCTTGGAAAAGAAATTGTGTTTGGATAAGATCCCGAGGAGAATGACAATTAGTTAAAAACACGGGCTTAGCACTTTTGTTTTTGGTGTTTAAAACTTTACACCTTTTGATAGTAGACTGATTAAAGGACTTGAGAATGGGTCAAAAATTAGGATATGGATGTGATACCGGTATGCCCCTCAAGAAAAATGGTAGAGGATTCCCACATGGATATCCTCTACACAGGGCCTTGGTGCAGACAGGGTAAGAAACTTTACACAGGGCCTGGAATGGGATTAAGGTTTGTGCACTACTGCATACCCATGAGCTATCGCTTTTATACCATGTTTAAAATATTAAGCTTATAATCCCGTGGAATTCACAGTTCTTAAATATATATAATTTTTTCTGTGTTATGTTATGTCTATATTTACAAACAAATATTATGTTATTTTTTATAGGTGTCAAACGTTGGACCCTAGACATATTTTAGTACTAATTGGTGGATATTAGATTATTTGTTGTAGTTGCCAAGGTTTATCTTAGTGTCATTAGATTATTTTAAGAATAATGTTGTAGTTGTCAAGGATGGAACCCTAAACCTCCATAGCACAGTATTTTTTTTTTTGCTTGTAGTCACCAGGTATGAAACCTCAGACCTCTTAATAAATTGTATAACAGGGGCCTAGCCTCGCAACGACCGACGAAAACATCTCTTTATAGGATGTAATATACATTTACTGATAACCAAACAGCTCTTTCTAGGATGTAATATACATTTGTTAGTCCATTCAATGTTATATATATATATGATATACACTCAAATACGTTTACTATTTCCCAATATTATATTTCATGACATTATACCTTGGTCCTTTTTTTTTTTGTGGTCATATCAAAACTAGAATATACACATGAAGATCATTCAAGTATGGTGATGAAGGTAGCAATGTATGTACTGTATAGGTTGACCTTTCTGTGGTGTTCAGACTTTGCAGTGTTTATATGAGTATTGACCACAGTGCACAGTTGGAATATTTGAGGTTGAAGCGGCAAGTCGGTTAAGTAAGTTAGATGACCAGCTCTTGCAAACGTTTGAATGTAGGAGAATCATACCAATCCCACTCACTCGAAACCCTAATACGAATAAGAGTAGATCATCTTAACTTGGTAGGAAACAGTTATCAAAGGTGTCCAAATTGATCGTGATTCGTGAGAATATTTGGGATCCTATTCAGAATCTCTTAGTAGACCAAGCTTGATTGTCATGTTAAGCTGACCAGCTTTCCAAAATAAATAAGAACTGCAACTGTTTGGATTATGAACTCCCCCAAAACCAATAATGTATTGGTTGAATTTACTGAATAAATTGCAGAACGTATCTTGTATGCACTCAATCTTCAATCCTTAAAGCTACTGTTACTTCTAATCTGGAAAACTTATATTCAGTCGGATTTAATGTAAACTTACGGTTTTTTGAATCTATATGCTTCGGCTTCTTTTCTATCAATAGTTTTATTTGACATATTCTTTCCATTTACATATGGACTTGGTTGGCAGATTTCTGCGTTTACTCTCAGAGTACGACTGGAGCTTTTCTCCTTTGATTGTTGATATAAATGGTGATTTAAATCCAGATGATAAAAAGGAGATAAATGTAAGTTCAGTAAATTGAAGAATTGTTAACTCCTTACCGTCACTATCTTCTTGATATTGTGGATGAAATTTGGTGGTGATACAATATATATAATGAAAATGGGACATGTACTTTATTTGACAGGAAAACTTCAATTCAAGTAGAGACACATCTGGAGAAGAAACTAGAAGCACACGTTCTGCCATGTTTTTGGCAACAACTTATGATAAGTTCTCTGAAGCATGGAGCGCATCATCACCGAGCTCCGCAGTAAGTGTTGTCTGGCTGCAAATCAGCGCATGCGGCTAATCTTATGTTTTGTTTTAGTGTTTTTTTTTTCCTTTTTCTCTTTACAATATTTCTTTATACGCTATTTGCCATGCTACAGTTTTCTTGTATCCATGTTTTAGACATGTGAAATGCTGAATTGCTCAAATTAGTAGATCTACCGAGTGATGCAGGTTCTGCTTAATAAAAGAGAGAGCTAATAAATTCTAAAAAAAGACAATAATTCCTTTTCTTATTAACTTGTTTATGGATATTTGCAAACTTGGGGGGGGGGGGGGGGGGGGAGGTTCCTCCTAGTCCTGGTGTCCAATTTGTGTTTTTACATTTATTGCGTTGATATTAAAATATTATTTTTGCAAAAAGGATCTCAGAAGACTGGCAGCATATGCAAGAAGCAGTTCAAATCTGCTGACCAAGTTGATATTGCAGGATCAACTTGATTCTTATGGCTGGGAGGTGAATGAGTTAAAATATTGCAAATTTACCATGGTTTCTAATTTATGTTTTTTTACCCATTGATTAGTCTTTTTGCTAAATATCCATTAATTAGTTTTGCTTCTTTCAGTGCATTTTCCGTACTCCTTTGAACAACTTCGATGCGGTTATTCTGCTCCATAGGGACAAGTTGCCTTACCCTGAGCGCCTTCTTTTCCCATCTGAACTGAATCAAGGTATTTGTTTGATTCGAGGTTTTAATCCTTTAGCTCGCTAATTTTTATACAGTACTGCTAGCATTATAATTCGTAATGCGCAACTATGCACAGGGAAACTTGTGGTCCAAGCTAAAGCAAGTAAGTTATTTCACCCGTTCATCTCTTCTGGGGATATGAAAGCGAACATAGAAGAACTCCGAAGAAAGTTGATGGTAGATTTTGATCCATCAAGGTGTTTGATTGAAGATCTTGAAGTAAGTACTGATATACTTCAAACTTATTTTTAGACTATTGTTGAATCTGCCTATAGTTTTCCTTTATGGTATGGATGTTAAAGTAAAGAAATCTTACAAAATAATTTAGCAGTTGAATTATAAGCTATTCGGAGGGCTGTGTGTTTTTCCATCATTTGAAAAACAGCTGCCATTTGTTCTGTTGGACATGGTCAATGCATTATTCGTATATTTATTCACTGCTCTAATCTATATTTTCAGAGGAGGTTCCCCGATACCTTTAAGGTGTGGTATGATTCCTTGGGAGGCGATGCAATTGGTGTTACATGGAAGCAAGAGGGTTTGAAGGTAACTATTTTTTTTTTGAGTAACCATCTTGTCATGAGAGTCGAAAGCATTGTATTGTCAAACTTACGGTTAAATAATGGTTTATTGTTTGCAGAAACGTGGACGAGATGCTGGAAAGGAAGAACAGGACTTACTTGACGAACTGAAGGCTGTTGGTCATGTTGGGAAAGGTTTTGTGAGGAGAATCTACTCTCTAAAAGCACCAAGGCTCAATTAATTATGATCATTTTATAAAGTTGCAGAGCTGATACATGTTTTTTTGTATGACCGCTGGCCAATGTGCAGTGGACCTTTCCCAGCGTGTAGCTGGATTTTTGGGAAGAAATTTCCTTTTGTCATGTATAATATACTTACATTGTTGATAAAGGGAAAAGTGCTCATTTGTTGAAGGTTAATTTTCTTTTGGGCTCTGGTTTGGGGCAATCGAATGCCAGCATACGTGTGTGTACAATAGATACGTGTGTGTACAATAGTATTTTTGGTGTGAAAATAGGCGGGTTCCATTGTGAAAAGTTTCTACGGTACGATATGTTGACAACAATCGTTTACCAGTGACCGGCTACCTTTTCTTTTTTCTATTATTGTTCGTAGTTGCTATACAGATATTACGGGCGTTCACGTCTAATTATGTGAACTTTTGGCACTTGACATTCGGGAGTAGAGAGGAGCTGACGAGTTGAGAACTAAGAAATGACTGAAGAGAAATGCATTTTCTTAAAATTACTTCTGCATGCATCTAATTTACTTCGACACTTGCACTCTTTAAGTTTGATTCTAAAACTAATGTTTATCAGACGTCTGTTTCACGTATAGGTAGGACAAATTATAGAGTATGTTTGTATCAAGATTAAAAATTTAGTATAGTTAAAATTTCATTCTCATTAACCGAGTATTGCATATCTCGCTGCTAATTATTTTTATGTACCAAATAAAAATCCGAAATATAAATGTGCAAAAATGTAAAAATTTTAAACAAAACTTAAAAACGGATTGTTTATTTAACAGGAAAAAATGAAAGAAATATTCAGAACCAAATGTTTGTGAAATTGTCATCTCCTCAAGTCCACAGGCTACTGGAAGAAAATTCATAAATAACCCGACCCGTTTAGTTTGAAGTGATCCAATCAGAACCATTTTTATAAAAGAGTTTTTAAGGCTCGTTACTTTCCAAATGCCCATCCATTGAAGGCTGTCAAAGGCCATGATCCAAGTTTCATCTGGTCAGGGATTTGGTCTGCTAAGGAGGAGCTCTCAAGTGGTTTTAGGTGGATTATTGGAGATGGTCATGATGTCCGGGCTGTTACAGACCCCTGGTTAAGATCGAAAAGTAATTTTCGTGTGGAAAGTAGCCATATCTACGAAGGGAGAAACGAAGTGGTCTCGAGTTATTTCATTCCGAATTCAAAATGTTGGGATGTCAATCGTGTGCAACAGCACTTCCTGGAGGAGGATGCTAAGGCAATATTAGCAATTCAGGTGCCTCAGTGCAATATCCGTGATAGAGTTGTGTGGGCAAATTCATCCGATGGTTTTTATTCTGCGAAGGCAGGGTACCATTTGTGGCATGCCCTTAATATTGGCACCAATGACGTTCAACAAAGTGAAGGGTGGGGGAAGATTTGGAGAGTGCTTTTGCCCCATAAGATTAAAATCTTTATTTGGCGTTTCTGTCGCAACACAATTCCAGTGAGAACGAGACTAATTACTAAGGGGGTGGATATAGTTCCGCTGTGTCCGATGTGTAGTAGGGTTGATGAACACTTAGGTCATGTGTTCTTTGAATGTGAGTTTGCTGCTCGTTGCTGGGATTCAGTAGGTATCACCTACGACATGAGTACAGTCCAGCATGTCCCGGGATGGTTAGTTCAGAAGTTCGCAAGTGCACCAGCTGAGGAAGTGTCAAAAATCTGTGTCGTTCTCTGGGGGGTTTGGTTTTGGAGAAACAAGAAGGTTTGGGAGGACAAGACTGTGTCTGCAGGCTTTGCTATGGAGGGGAGTTTTAGAATGGTGAAGGAATGGAAGGATGCGAATCGTAAGCAGGTACTAGGTAGTAGCAGCAGTTTTTTGAAACCTCAGAAGCATGTCAGCAAGTGGAAGCCTCCTGAGGAGGATGCTCTCAAGGTTAATGTTGACGCATCGGTTTTTACAGGTTCAGATACTTTTACAGTTGGTATGCTCATTAGAGATCATCAGGGATCGTTCTTAGCAGGAAGGGTTGTTAAATTACCAGCTCCTGCATCTGTGTTTGAGGCCGAAGCAGTTGGGGTGAAGGAAGCTCTCTCGTGGTTGGATTTAATTCAAGTGCAGGGTGCGAAGGTGCAGATTGAAACCGACTCTCTGTTAACGGAGAAAGCTATTAATCGGCAACAACCAAATGCTCTTGAGGTGGGGGATGTGATTAGATCTTGTTGCTCAAAGTTGCAAAGTATGCCTAGAACCACAGTTAGTTTTATTCGGAAACAAGCAAACAAGGCAGCCCATGGGCTTGCTAGATATCCTTGTCTTGCTAATAGCCATGTTGATTTCACGTCTCCTCCAAGTTGTTTGGTGGAGACTCTTATGTCTGATGTTATGAATTAATGAAATTTCTTATTGTCAAAAAAAAAAAAAAAAGCTCGCTGGGTTGTTTAGAGCTTGTTTGGAAATGGGCTTATAGCTTATTCATTTGACTTTAATTGTTTTTGAGATGTTTGGCAAAGTGGCTTCTTGAACTCCTTAACAGAATTTTTCTCCATTAAGTCAAAAGTACATTGTACTTATGACTTATAACTTACCAATGTATTTTTGACTTATAACTTATCGAATTTATTTTTTATTTCTTACTTTCAGGACTCTTGTAAAATTTAAATAATATGAATTTTAAATTTTTTTAAATCAAATTTTAATTTAAGTCAAAATTATTAAGAGCCTGTTTGGATTTATAGCTTATCCATTTGGCTTTAAGTATTTTTGGGGTGTTTGACAAAGTGGCTTATCGAGCTCCTTAACGGAGCTTTTCTTAGGTACTTTTGACTTATCGAGTTTTTTTTTTCCCTTCCAGGACTCTTGTAAAGTTTAAATAATATTAATTTAAAATTTTTTTAAGTCAAAGTTCACTTTTAAGTCAAAATTATTAAACCCCATTTAACTTTAAGCAAAATTACCCAAACACATTCATTTAGCTTTAACTAAAAAACTTTACTTTTTCTTTTAAGTTAAAAATAAAGTACTTTAAGTCAAAAATAACTTATTTTAAGCAATCTCAAACGCCCTCTAAACCACATTTAACTTTAACTAAAATTACTCAAAGTAAAATAAGCAATCTAATCTCAATCAGGAGATCTACACATCTGAAATGGGGCTCCTCAGTATTATTCGCAAGATCAAGAAAAAAGAGAAGGAAATGCGTATACTTATGGTGTATGTCATCAACCCAATTGCTAATTTTGTGTGTATATGTGTATGTATACATTTATAATAAGCGTGTGTATAATGCAGAGGACTAGATAACTCAGGGAAGACAACGATTGTTTTGAAGCTTAATGGAGAAGACACAAGTGTTATTAGCCCTACTCTTGGCTTCAACATCAAGACTATTACTTACAGCAAGTATGTTTTTGTTTTTTTTCCTCTGAGACATTTTATCGAACATGTGGTGTGCATTGTTATGTTTTTGAAATGTAGGTAGTGGTTTGATTTGTTTTGGTGTTTGTAGGTATGTGCTTAATATATGGGATGTTGGGGGGCAGAAGACTATAAGGTCTTACTGGAGGAATTATTTTGAGCAGACGGATGGGTTGGTGTGGGTCGTTGATAGTTCGGATCTTAGACGACTGGATGATTGTAAATTTGAACTTGATAATTTGTTAAAGGAAGAGGTTTGCGTCAATTTGGATCTCACTTGACAGTTTAGAAGTATATATATTATAGAATTTTGCAAGTTCTTGCTTATCTTTGTCGATATTGGTGGAAATTAGGGTTGTGGTAGAACTTGTTGCTAGTGTCGTAGCGGCCATTGTCATTTGCTTTCTTAACGGTGACCTTATACACTCTCCCTTGTCCGATATATATACACATCATTCTCAAGCTTAAAATCGATGTTACTTTATTAGATTTTCTACAATAAGTAAATATCTGATTAGTGATTACTAGTGCATCGTAGGCATTCTGCAGTATTGACTTATTAACTAAATATAAGTAAACGTATCACTGTATCAGTTGTGAAGTAGATGTAAAACTGGATCAAGTATTGAAGTGGAGGGGGCATTTCATTCTTATACTATGTTACCCACGCTTTTCATTTTGCCTCGAGTACCCGTGTCATATACTCGACACTAAAACATGGCCAAGTGGGTATGGACACTTCTTGTAGGCCAAAAATATGCAAAATTTTCATAATGTTGCCGAGTCCGACACTTGGACATGCATCTATGTTGGACACTTTCAACCAAGTCCGGGTAACATAGTTGAGTCCAGGTAACATAGTTCTTATATTGTACTATTATGGAGGATATAAGTTATTAATTTAGAAGTGTAGTGCATGTACCCCCATTAATTCTCAGTCTAAAGGATTCTTATATATTGCTTTTGTATGCACATGCAAAATGCATATCTGAACATTTTTGTCCATTACTGGATTCTAGACTTAGCATTCGTACACGTACTTGTATCTCTGTATTGACATAAAGGATTAAACTTTCCAGCTACTTGTCTTTTTTTTTTTTTTCCTTTTTAATGCATAGTTTTTGCTTTCTGTTTTTTTATTAACAGAGGCTATCCGGATCATCACTACTGATTTTGGCAAATAAGCAGGACATACAAGGTGCTCTTTCCCCAGATGAAATAGCTAAAGTAAGTGAGCTATTTTTGTTGATTACCTACAGAGTACCATTTTACTTTTCAGCTTATCATGTTTCGTGTGCCCTGATGAATGAAAAATAATGCCAATAGAAAATTCTAAAAAGAAATTATGTTTATAAATTGTTGGACAAGTGACTTAGGCTTAATGAAAGTATAACTGTGATATTTTTTTTTTTTGCTTTCATAGATTGTATGATGATGCAGTTCTAGTTGCACACTTGTACTTCATTTGATTGTCGCACTTTACCGATATAACATGTAGTTAAAGCACTTAACTTTTTAATAAGTTATTCTTTTCAGTTTCGTGCAGATTGGAGTGCGATCATGAGCTAGAACTTACTTTTTAGGCAAACAGATTTTTTGTTTCTGTAATGATCACATATCAGTTTGTTGAGATTTTTCGGTGCTTAATACTTTATTTATATCATTATTAATCCTCAGTTCTCACGATATATTGATATTACTACGTATTATCTAGTTTTTTTTTTTTTTTTGGGGGGGGGGGGTGGTATGTAATAAAGAAGAAACTTGGTAAACTTCAGATTTCAGTCAATAATATAATAATTACATCCTTGACTGCAAAATGCTTTCCACACTTTCTAAATTCCCTTTAGCTGCATCAAGAGAGGATGCAGCATTTTCTAGGGTCTTCAAATCTGGTACCTGTATTCCATAGTATTAGTTCTTCCAGTGGCAGGTTCATGACAGTATTTGCTTATATTAATTATGTGTTTCTTAATCAATGCAGGTGCTTAACTTGGAAGCCATGGATAAAACCAGACACTGGAGGATTGTAGGATGTAGTGCTTACACTGGGATGGGCCTGCTAGAAGGTTTTGATTGGTTGGTTCAAGACATTGCTTCTCGAATTTATGAACTTGACTGAATCATTTTCAAATATGTAAGACTCTAATTGTACATGTACGGACCTGTATCAACGTATTCGAGTTTGGAGAAAATCAGTTTTTATTTTATAGACGTCAATTGTGCATAATCTCTTAAATGTGTAAATTTGATACTGGAATAAAAGTTTAATTTCTGGAGACTATCACAAAGTGAACCAAACAATGGTCACTTTGTTGCAGTGTGTGACAATGGTCGGAGGTCACTAGGCTCTTTCACAGAGCAGCTCTGGAAATGGAGATACAAATACCTCCGACCATTGTCACATACTGCAATGTCAATGATTTATATGGCCTTGTCGATCCTACTAATATATATCTGGATTCAATTTGGATTCATGAACCTGCTCTCCGAATGCCAATTCCTCAAACAGCAGAGGGTTGCTACTCTGGCAATCCGATTATGGCCAGAAGTCTCCGAATGCAATGGCTCTGAAAATGATTCTGGAGTTGCTACGGTGCAAAGGAGTTCAAACAAATCAGTTGATACAAAAAATGCTTCTATAAGGGAATAGAAAGCACTTGGTGCCACAAAAAGTAGTGGCATATTACCCTACCTAGTAATCCTCCAAGGAGTAACTTGCATAATGGTTGGTATCATCAACCCTACACCAGAATTTACTGCCTGTCTCACAGCTTGGTGATTGGTCAATTATTAAACATCATTTTTACAAGTTATCATCTCTTCATCCAGTATATATATACTTGAGCGATCATCTCAAAGTTTTGTAAATGTCCCAATTTCAAAAAAAAAAAAATAAGTTTTTTTTTTAAAATACCAAATAAAATCGAGTGGAAAACATGAAAAGACCCTGACCGGATCGATAAGATAATTTATTTTACATTATTTTACTTTTTACATTTTCTAATGTCGAGAATATAAATATTTAAATGTAACATATTTTAACAATTTAAACTAATCGATAAAGCCGCGCTTCGCGGCGGCAGCGGCAAAATTTTTAAAATTTTCTTTTAATATATATTTATCTCATATTATATATTAAATTTTAACAATTAACTTGGTACTCTCTAGCGAATCGCTCTTCTCGTTAAACATAATTCTTCCTATAAAGCGGTTATAATCCACAAAAATCGAAACCTAAAAATGAAATAAAATTTATGACATCAATATCAAACTATAATAGTTAATACGATCTTTTCTAGTGATTTTAGTATGATTCTTCCTATAAAGTCGCTCTCTCGTTAAACTGAAATTCAGCTTTAACAGATATTATGAATACTTTATTGTAATTTTAATCCATAAAAATCGAAACCAAAAAGTTAAATAAAATTTGTAACATAATATAAAATTCTAAAAGTTAATACGATCTTTTCTAGTGAATCATTTTCTCATAAATCACGTTTCGAGTAGCTTAAACATGTTTCGAACGGCTCTCTATAAATTATAAAGATAAATAAGAAAAAAAAGATAATTTTAGAAGATCATAAAAGATGCCACATCACCGCCTCATATTTTACTTCCAATAAAAATTTAATTTATATTTCGCATAAATTCGAACTCTTCTCTTCTCTATATTTTAACACATATTCTACTTTTAATAGAACTTTCAATTATATGGTCTATAAATTTGAACTATTTCTTTTATGAATATGAACACCTATTCTACTTTCAAAAAAACTTTTAACTATAAGCTAGTCTTACAAACACTCATTCTACTTCTAATAGAACTTGCCCTCATGTTTTACTTCCAATAAATTTTTTAATTATATGTGTTCTCTATAAATTTGAACTCTTCTTCTCTATAAATTAAACACATATTTTACTTCTAATATAACTTATAAATATAGGTTATAGGTCTTTTTCTATAAACTCGAACTCTTCTCTTTTACAAATTCGAACACCTATTTTAATTCTAATAAAACTTTAATCTTTAATTATATGCCTTACAAATATCTATTCAACTTTCAATAGAACTTCTTATTATATGTATCCCTTATAAATTCAAACTCTTCTTCTCTTCTCTACAAACACTTATTCTACTTATAGCAGAACATTTATGTTAGTTACAGAGGCATGCCTGTACACATCTAATAACAAGCCTAATTGTTTGTAATGCTTTGCATTACTTACATGACCTCTTAACTGAGGGAACCTCTAGTTGTAGAGTTTCTGTTTGTATTGTACTTGTAGTAGGCATCAAATCCTAGTTGTGTAATTGTACAAATAGAGTCTAGAATAATGCTTGAAAGAAGTTCCAAGGTTCATGCCTCAAGCAAGGAGTTAAAGACTGTCAAATAATCACAGTTGGGATTTAAAGAAATGAAGAATTTGCCTAAGTACCAATTCGAGAAGTATATTTATCTATTCGAGAAGTCCAGCATTCAAGAAGTCAGGGATTCGATATCTCAAGACACTATTCGATATCTCTGAATACACTGTTCGATATCTCAGGGATTCGATATGTCTACTACTCTATTCGAGAACTCAAGAAGTCAACAAGTCAAGATAGTATTCGAGTTCTCAAAGAGTCAACAAGTCAAAGTTCCATTCGATATCTCAAGGACTCAAAAAGCTATTCGATATCTCGAGGATTCGATAAGTCAAATGTTCTATTCGACAACTCAAGGAATCCTGATGGAAAAGAGCTATTCGAGAAGTGGTTCGATATGTCAATACAACAGCGTTCGAGAACTCAGAGTTATCGATCAAGTCAATTCTAGTTCTCGAATCACTTACTTAGTCACTTCTCGAATACATCCTTGGAGACAAAATACTGAAGAAATTGTACAAGTCAGAAACCTGCAACAAGCCAGTGCACTTTATGGACCACAATCTGTAACGTGCTCTGGAAAGCCTACAAGGAAGCTTGGAGAGATATAGAAGAGACAAGGAGCTAAAGAAGTGGATCTAAACAGGCTTTGCAAAGTCAAATCTGTAACCATTTGGACACTTACTCAAAAAAGGATAGACAGACTAGAAAGTAATTTGTTTAGCTACCTTATTTGCAGTAAGTAGGCTGTATCCATGTTCTATAAGGACACAGCCTCACTTCATAACTTAGTAACTTTGTGCGAGTCGAGTTTTTCATACACTGTAAGCTATATCTCTCTGAGAAAAATGAAGCTGAGAATACTATCATTTGTATTCACAGATTGTAGCAACCTTTATCGAATAATACATTAGATTAAAGTGATATTGTGTTCTGTGTTGTTTTTTATCCGCATATACATCTCTGCACACACAACACTTGTTTGCTACACAGACTCAAGGCACGAAAAGTTCAAGAATCCATTCACCCCCCTCTGTATTCTTTCTTTGTGTTCAATACTCAACAAGTGGTATCAGAGCGGGCTGTTTATTCAAAAACAGAAAAACGATCATGAGTTCGAATACACCAAAGACTACAGGAATGGTGAAGGTCCCTAAGTTTGACAAAGAAAACTTCAACCTCTGGAAGATAAAGATGATGTTGTTCATTAAAGCCTCTCATCCCTTGTATCCTGAGATTCTCAAGAATGGTCCTTTTGTTCCACAACAAGAGATACCAGAAAAGACTGTTGGAACCACAACTATCCCAAGATCTTATGAGGCCAAGGATCCATCAAAATGGACAGAATCAGAAAGGGAGAAGGTTGCTCTTGACAGCCACCTCATGCTGCTTATCATTGATTCCATGGACATGTCAATGTTTGCAAACATTGCATCATGTACGTCTGCTAAAGAGATGTGGGATCACATTGAGGTGTTGTGTGAAGGGACTGATGAGGTTAAGAAAAACAAGAAACAGATACTGGTCACACAGTATGAAGCTTTCATGGCACAGCCCAAGGAAAGCATCACTGAAATGTTTGAAAGGTTTCACAAGCTAGTTACTGAGTTGCAGATGAATGGCAAGGTTTACAGCACCAAGGAGTTAAATATGAAATTTCTGTTATCTTCACCAAATCATCTAGAGCAAAGAGTCATTTCTCTAAGGGAGAGAGATTTGAACAAAGTCACCTATGATGTGCTCTATGGAGTCCTAAAGACTCATGAACTTGAGTTGCTTCAGAAAAGGGCTATCCAAGCCAACCAAGGTAGAATGATAAACACATCATGTGCCTTGATTGTCAACAAATCTATTCTGGACCTAGAAGCATCTACAAGCCAGCTAAGGATAGAGGAGGTAGCAGATGATGAAGAAACTGAAGCTGGGGTGAGTGAACCTGTTGAGGAAAAGGAAGAAGAAGAAGAAGAGTTTTACACTCTGGAAGAACTTGATGGGATGGAAAATACTTCATATGCTTTCATGGCCAGAAAATTTCCAAACATCAGATTTAAAAGAAATCAACCCTTTAAATCCAAACCTCAAAACCATTCAGTCAACAAGAACAAGGCACCTGTGAAACCAAACAGAAATAAATTCAAAACCAGTTATGTGGATAGGTCATCTGTAAGGTGCTATAGATGCAATGACCTAGGGCATTTTGCCAGTGAATGCAAGAAGCCTAAAAAGAAGGATAGAGATTATCTTGAGCTCGAAGCTAAGTATGAGGCCCTTCTGAAAAAGCAGACACAAGGTAAGGCCTACATAGCTGAAGGGAAGTGTTGGGATGATTCTGAGAGTGATGGAGAGGAACAAGAATTCTGCAATTATGCCTTGATGGCCAACTCCAAGGATGACTCATCTTCATCTGATTCTCAGGTACCATCTCTCACTACTATAGACATGTCTGTTTCTGAGTATAAATGCATGATCGAACAACTATCTGTTGAAATGTTTAATATTCATACTAGTATGACTGCTGCTAATGAGGAGATTGCTAAACTGTCTACTAGAAATGAAATATTAACCAAAAAGAATGAGGAACTTGAGCTAACTGCTATGCAAGTAGAAAACCTTAAGAAAGAAGTTGAATATTTGCAGAACAAGGTTTTATGTGCTAGTCAAGTAGAGAAGGCTCTTAGGGATGAATTAGCTGAAAATGAATTCAAACTGAAAACTTTCAAGAAATCATCTGGTCTAGTGCAATCCTACTGTGAGAAAATTGAAGCTAAACCCAAAGCAGCTATTGGACTTGAATATGACTCTCTCAAACAGAGGAAAGGCTATGCTGTTATTGAAGAGGACACAGCTGTTCATAAGAAAGTGCCTCACATATTGAGAAAGACTGAAAATCCAATTTTTAAGGAATCAACATTTGAAATTGATGAGGATGCCTTACTCATCAAACAAATGTTGAATGATGAGGATGAGGCACAATCTAGTGAACAACAAGCATCCTCTAAGAGTGAGAGTGTCAAGTCAAAGACCAAGGAACCAGTAGTTGATAGGCCAAGACCTAAGAAGTTTGTTAAGTTTGTCTCAGCTGGGAAGAGTGAATCAGAAAAGAAAGTGACTAAGAAGAAACAGAACAGAAATGGCAAGTTAGGGATTAACAAGGATAACAACTATGCTTATATGCCTAATGCCCCTAGGAAAACTTGTCAGAACTGTTTCAGTACCAATCATTTAACTCATGCATGCAAGAAACCTGTTGGTAGTGTGTCTAAACCTTTCTATGATTGCTCTGTGTCTCTAAGTCATAGAGATGCACCTTTTTGTGATAAATTTGACTGTATGCCATGCAATATGAATGTTATGACTAGTTGTTTTAATTTAAGAAGGCAATTCATTGATGGTTGTATCAGTCACAATTCTCACACACACTACACAAGGTCAAAGTCTTCAAGTCCTCCTAAAGCTAGGAAGGTACCTCTGTCACCTAAGTCTGAAACTTCAAGTTCTAAGACTTCCAACAGTGACAAGAAGACTAACACTAAGAAAGTTGATAAGCATGTTGTTTATGATAAAACTGTCTCTAAGTCACATGGACCCAAACTTGTTTGGGTACCAAAGGAAAAGTAATACCTTTGTGTTTGCAGGGCAAAGAAAGTGAAAAGAAGGTCATGTGGATTTTGGACAGTGGATGCTCAAATCATATGACTGGTGATATGGCCCTGCTATCACAGTATGAGGAAAAGGCTGGCCCAATGGTTGCTTTTGGAGATGACAGCATGGGTAACACATTGGGATATGGCAAGCTGAAAGTTGGTAATGTCATCATTGAAGATGTAGCACTAGTCAAGGGGCTCAAGCATAATCTTCTAAGTGTTGGTCAGTTTACTGATAGAGGATTCAAAGTGAATTTTGACAAAGATGAATGTTTGATCACCCACAAAAAGACTGGTGATTTTGCTCTATCTGGAGTGAGGAAGGGAAGCCTGTTTGTAGCCAATATGGACTCTGCAAACAAGGACAAAATTTGTTGCTTTTACTCAAAAGCATCAAATGAAGATTGTTGGCTGTGGCACAAGAAACTATCACACCTGAACTTCAAGGCCATTAATTCTCTAGTCAAAAGAGAGTTAGTGAGAGGCATGCCCACACTTGAATTCTGCCAAGAAGGAGTGTGTGAGGCTTGTCAAAAGGAAAAAATGAAAAGATCAAGCCACAAGTCAAAGACAGTGACATCAATAACCAAGCCATTACAACTCATTCATATGGATTTGTTTGGGCCTGTCAACATTATGTCACTTGGAAGAAAGAAGTATGCCCTGGTAATGGTTGATGATTTTTTAAGGTATACATGGGTGGAATTTCTGGCATCAAAAGATGAGGCTCCAAAAGTAATTATTGAGCATATAAAGAAAGTTGACAAGGAAGCAAAGGCAAACAATGCAAGTGTGATTGCACTGAGAAGTGATAATGGAACAGAGTTCAGAAATGCCATACTTGAAGCATTCTGTAAAGAGAATGGTATTTCTCAGCAATTCTCAGCTCCAAGGACTCCACAACAAAATGGAGTTGTTGAGAGAAAGAATAGAACTCTAATTGAGGCTGCTAGAACAATGTTACTTGATGCAAAAATGCCTACATGTTTTTGGGCTGAGGCTGTGAGTACTGCATGCTACATTCAGAACAGAACCCTCATCAACAAAAACACTGGAAAGACACCTTACAACTTGATGACTGGAAAGAAGCCTACTCTAAAGTATGTTCATACTTTTGGAAGCAAATGCTTTGTACTAAAGGATAACTCTGAATATGTTGGAAAATTTGATGCAAAAGCATTTGAAGGAATTTTTCTTGGCTATTCTATGGAAAGAACTGCATACAAGGTTTATGTCATCAGTCAAAAGAAAGTTATGGAAAGCACAGATGTAACATTTGATGACAGCAAACTACCTGGACTAGAAGAAGCCAATGATGAAGACAAAGATCCATTGAAGTTTGATAATCTAGATGATTCTGATGAAGAGATTGAAACTGGAGTTGAAACTCAAGTTCAACAAACTCAAGTGAATAATGATACAAGAGAAGAATTTGTGCCAATCGATAGTGGAGAAACAAGCATCCAAGACACACCTGTGAGTAATGGCAACTTCACAGGGGGAGGAAATGAGGATGACCATGATGTGGATGATGAAGCAACATCAAGAATGAGAAATCAGGCTGAACACTCGAGGAAATGGGATAGATCACACACTGCAGAGCAAATCATTGGAGATCCTAATGCAGGAGTAAGGACTAGGAGAGCAACTCAAAATGAGTGCCTCTATGGATGTTTTCTATCACAAGTTGAGCCTAAGAAACTTGATGATGCACTATTAGATCCAGATTGGATTATTGCTATGCAAGAAGAGTTGAATCAATTTGAAAGGAACAAAGTATGGGAACTTGTGCCTGCACCAAAGAATAGAACCATTGTTAGAACAAAATGGGTTCTGAAGAATAAGATGGATGAAGATGGTGTAATAATAAGAAACAAAGCAAGGCTGGTTGCAAAAGGATACTCTCAACAGGAAGGCATTGATTATGATGAGACATTTGCCCCTGTTGCTAGATTGGAAGCCATCAGAATATTCTTGGCATTTGCTGCTCATTCAAACTTTAAAGTTTATCAAATGGATGTCAAGAGTGCATTTCTAAATGGAGAGTTGGAAGAAGAGGTTTATGTGCAACAACCACCTGGCTTTGAGGATCCACATTTCCCAGAATTTGTCTACAGATTGCTTAAGGCACTGTATGGACTTAAGCAAGCTCCAAGAGCATGGTATGATACTTTATCACAATTTCTTCTTGAAAATCAATTCACTAGAGGCACATTGGACAAGACACTGTTTTACAAGAAGCATGGTGATGATATTATCCTAGTCCAAATTTATGTGGATGATATCATTTTTGGGTCTACAAATGAGAAGCTATGTGAGAAATTTTCCAAACTCATGCAGAGCAGATATGAGATGAGTATGATGGGAGAGTTGACATTCTTTCTTGGGTTGCAAGTCAGTCAAAGGAAGGATGGTATCTTTATCAGTCAGACCAAATACATCAAGGATCTATTGAAGAAGTTTGACTTGGAAGACTGCTCACCTGCAAAGACACCCATGGCCACTGCAACTAAGTTGGATAAAGATGCTAAAGGCAAGAAAGTAGATATCTCAGTCTACAGAGGCATGGTTGGTTCTCTACTCTACCTCACTGCAAGTAGGCCAGACATCATGTTTGCTACATGTCTATGTGCTAGATTTCAATCAAATCCAAAGGAATCACATTTGATTGCAATAAAAAGGATCTTTAGATATCTGAAGGGCACTCCAAACTTGGGCTTATGGTATCCTAAGGACACAGGGTTCAATCTGGTTGGTTATTCTGATGCTGATTATGCTGGATGCAGAGTGGATAGGAAAAGCACCTCAGGAAGCTGCCAGTTTCTTGGACAAAGGTTAGTTTCTTGGTATAGCAAGAAGCAACAATCTGTGTCAACTTCTACAGCTGAGGCTGAATACATAGCTGCTGGAAGTTGCTGTGCTCAAGTGCTTTGGATTAGAAATCAACTTAGAGATTATGGACTTGTGTTGGAAAGAATTCCAATCATGTGTGACAACACAAGTGCAATCTCTATAGTTGCCAATCCTGTCAATCATTCTAGAACAAAGCACATTGACATCAGATATCATTTCATAAGAGAACATGCAACTAATGGAACCATTGAGTTGCATTATGTCTCTACAGATAAATAACTAGCTGATATATTCACTAAGCCGTTAGATGAAGCCACCTTCACAAGGTTGGTTAGTGAGATTGGAATGCTGAATTCTTCAGACTCTGGCTAAGTGAATACACCATCTAGATTGTTGCAGCAGTAAACACTTACTTTATCTAAATTCTCAATATTTTTGGAGTAAGTGTTGGCTGAAATATGATTTATAAATATTTCAAATCTGTTGCATATGTTGAAAATCATATTTTTATTAACTTAAAATTTCTATGAAATTTTGAGAAAATCATTATTTAATTTGCTAGGATATTCTTCAATGAATATGTCTGGTAAATTTTAAAAGATAGTGAAAATCAAATTTTTATGAGTGATGGGTATAGTTCGATAAGTCAGACTTCTCGAATGATTCACTATTCGACATCTCTAACAAGTCTCATTAGAGTACTCTTGAGTTCTCGAATAGAGTCTTTCTGAGATATCGAATAGAGGTATTCTTGACTTCTCGAATATAGTAACTGAGTTCTCGAATGATTGAGTTCTCGAACACTATATTTGAGTTCTCGAATCATTTGAAAAGGCTGAATTCTCGCTGAATTTTAACCGATTTTGGACTCTTGTCTAAAAGTTTAATTCACTCATAAAAACACATTTTATTTAATTTAGAATTATTTCTGAGTTAGATAACTACCAGCTGTGATTTTCTATCTGCTTGAGTTATCGATTAAGCCTTTCTTGACTTCTCGAATAGTTGTTTTCTACTTCTCGAATGCCTGACTTGTCGATACAAAACATTCATCTAATCGACAATTCAAGTACTTCATACTTATACAATTCCACATCTATTCGATTCATTTCATTCGATTTCTCAAGCACCTAAACTCCCAAAACCTCTGAAACCCTAACTGCAATAAGCTAAATTTCTTCTTCAACCTTCAATTTTCTTTCTCTCTTCTACACAAATGGCAACAGTAAAGTTCAACACCAACTTCATCGCTCTCACTAGTGATGTTAAAGCACCCAATGCCAATTTCAAGTGCTTTGTGAAATGGATGGCTGAGTCATACATCAAGGATGCACTCTCTGCCAACCCAACTCTGTATCTAGATATCCTGGAACAATTTTGGGGTACTGCTATTGTGGAGGTTGTAGCCCTGGAAAACGCAATCACCTCATACATCATCTACTGCAAGATTCAAGATAAGGACATCACTATCACTCCTGCAGACATGAATCAAGCACTGGGCCTACAACAAGAGTCATTTGACAGACTGGCCACAAATGCAGAGTTAGAGGAATTCTTTGAGTTCATCAACTACTCAGATGGGATCAATCTTGGAAAGCTAAACAGAAAGAATCTGAGAAAGGAGTGGAGCTATGTGTTTGCAACTCTTCTTCAAGTCTTCACTGCCAGGAAATCAAGCTTTGATCAAATCAGTGCACCTGTGCAGCAAATTGGCTATGCATTGGCCTATGGAAAGAAGATAGATGTTGGCCAAATCATCCTCCAAGAACTATATGGAAGACTTGGTAAGAACACAACCAAGAGAGGTACAGATATTTTCTTCCCTCGCTTTATTCAATCTGTACTTAATTTTAAGAATGCTTCATTGATTGAATTGCCTGGGATTGATAAAAATAAAATAGGCTATCCTAAGTCCATGACCAAACTCATTTTTGGTAATTTGGAGACTAGGAATGATGTGGATGTAAGACTAAACATAACTCCCCATATGGAGAGTTTGTTTAGAACTTATCCCCACAACATGCCAACATTTGATGCAAAATCTAAGTTAGCACAGCCCAAGCAAGTAGAACAAAATACTAACCCAGGGCCTGCTAACCAACCCTCTCAACCAAACACTCTACCACACACTGAGCCAACTGCATCATCCTCTCAAAAGGGTGATGTTAGTAAAAAGAAGAGAAAGGAAGTAATGTCTGCACCACTGAATATATTATCTGAAGCAGCATTGGCTGTGGAACTAGGGCTAGAAAGTGAGGAACCTGAGTCACCCTTACAAAAGCCAAAGAAGAAGAAAACTAAGACCACCTCTTCAGTCACACAAATGGCTGAAGTTGTAAAATCAGGGGCACATAGCTCACTAGGTGTATCCTCTCAACAGGGTGCACCTATAGAATCAAGCATCCTCCCCAATGCACCTTCTTGTATTTAGTCAGCACATGGGAGTGATAAGGCTGGCACTACACTGAGTGGAGAGCACATCACACTTGAAACTCCCTCTATCTCTCAGGGGGAGTTGCCAAAATCTACTCTACAACACACTTCTCTTCCAGAATCTAACACTGAAATTTCTTTGGAACCTGCAACTCAGGCAACTGAGATGCAAGGCATTGATCATCAAGAATTCTTTTCTCTTGATGAGCCAATAATTTCAATTGACTTAGTGCATGACACTTTGCTCACCACCCAGGACCCACATTTAGATGGTGAGGGAATGCATGCTGGGGCATATCCTAATGACACCATCATAACCACAGAGGCTTCACTAGTTTTTACTAGAGACTCTGTGCCTGTGTCAACTACTGGTGTAACTCATCCCACTCCTGTGGAGACACCAGTAGTAGAGTCAATCCATCCGGTTACAGAAGTTGCATCTGTAACTGAGGAGTCTAGCTTGCCTAGCTCTAGCTCTGACTTTATGTCACAATGGCTGAAGCCTGTGCAACATGACAGTGCTTCAGGATCAGGGTCTGTTCCACAAACATTGACGGTTGAAGTACTTCAAAGCTTAATTGTGGATCAGATTCCTGAGTTTGTAAAGATAGCTCAGAACCTTGTCACCTCCAATATCCCTAATCCAGACTATGAGGCCATCCTACTATGCCATAGGGATGATGTGGAGATGCAGAAGGCCAAGATTATTGATGATGCTGAGAGAGATGGCAATGTAGATGCCTGGCTGCAAGGAAAGAATGATGTAACTCTCAGTGAAGCACTTCAATATCTTAGAGAGGAATACATCACTTCACTGGGCTCCAATGCAAAATCCCTGTCTCCTGGTGAAGTGTATGAAGCTGTCAATGATTCCTACAAGGGTTTCCTCAAGGCTGCACACTATCTTGGCAAGGGAGTCAAAACTGAAGTCAACAGGGTGTGTGACAAGACAGCCACTTCAGTAGCAGAAGTCAAGAGGGCCTTTGATGCTAAATTTCCTCAACTGGACAGTGTGGTCAAAGATCTCAAACACTGCAACACCACCTGCACAAAGATGGACAATGGCCTAGCCCTCCTCAAAGATACAGTCACAGGCCTATGAAGCAGATTTCAAAATCTATCTGACTAGACTACAGAGGCCAATGCCATGATGAGGACAATGTTCAAGAATCTTTATGGAGATAGGCTAGTGACTGAAGTCCCTGTGCATGAACTGTCTAAGTATGAAGTGAAGAGGTTGCAGGATCAATCTTTGTCTGGTTTCAAGGCAAATGAGCTATTCACTAAGGTGAACACTCTTGAAAAGGAGGTGGCTACTCTCACTGAGTCAAATGCTCACCTTACAGACAAGGTTGCCCTTCTCCATGATCAGTTGGACACTCAAGCAACCACCACAGCTAATGTCCTTCTGCATCAGCAATCCATGTTGGCTGCAATGATGAAGCACACGGGTCTCCCTCTACCTGAAGAATCTTTCAACCCACAGGTGATTTCTACAGCCTCTGTGCCTGACAACAAGCCTAAGGGGGAGAAGAGGTCTAGAAACTCAAATCCAAAGGGGGAGAAACCTAAGGAGAAGGGCATACAGATGAATGAGGATGGTCATCACAGAGCACAATCTACAACCAATGTGCCAGGCAAAGGCAAATCCAAAGTTGATGAGCCTCCTACCTCACTGCCAGTTGTTACTCTACCAACTGTGCACATTACTACTCCTGGTGGTCAAAAGCAATCCATAACTACCACAGTGGTTGCAGGGAGTATGCCTTTTGACAAACTTCCATCCTCCATACCTGAGAGTGCCAAGCCTGTAGAAGTTAAAGTTGTTACTGAGGCCAAGCTATAAGAAGTTGCTAACTCAAATGTTTATCATGATAAAGCCTTCTTGGAGTTTCTGAAAGCCACAAGGGAACAGGTTGGTGACACTCAGTTCTATCTGAGGGAGTTGAAGAAACAGATTGACTACATCACTGTCATCCCCAAGAAAGTCAATAACCTATGGATCAAGGAGATAGTGATGATATCCAAATTAAAGATATGGCATCTAACATACAAGACTCTACAAGACCTAAAACACTCAGAGATAGATGCCATACTTGAGCTTATTGAGAAGAAGAATGAGAACAACAAAAGTCTGTTTGATGATTTGAGGAATGGCCAACCTTCAAGGCTACCAGAAGTGATCAAGAAGCCATGGACAATCACCTATCTGTCTGGCACCAGAATTGAAGACATCAAGCAATTGGTCATTCCCCATGATCTCACTTCTCGAAATCACAGACTGGTCATTGCTATCATTGATCAACTACAGAAGAAGGTTGGAGCCAGAAATGCTGAAGAAAATTGAAGCTCTGCACATTCTCAGATCTTTTATAGCAACTGGTGAACCTCCATAAAGTGCTCAACCTAGGAGAAATAAGGATGATAATTCTGAAGACAAAAGTGATGGGAGGAGAAGACATCACAGGAGAGATAAGGGTGATGAAGACAAGAAGAAGAAGTAGGGATTGACAAGGATCAATCAATATACATACCTGTACTTTTAAAGTCTTATCCTTATGTATGTTAGGCTTGTTATCAGACATGAAATTGTGACTAAGGGTCTCACTCACAATTTGGGGGAGATTGTTAGTTACAGAGGCATGCCTGTACACATCTAATAACAAGCCTAATTGTTTGTAATGCTTTGCATTACTTACATGACCTCTTAACCGAGGGAACCTCTAGTTGTAGAGTTTATGTTTGTATTGTACTTGTAGTAGGCATCAAATCCTAGTTGTGTAATTGTACAAATAGAGTCTAGAATAATGCTTGAAAGAAGTTCCAAGGTTCATGCCTCAAGCAAGGAGTTAAAGACTGTCAAATAATCACAGTTGGGATTTGAAGAAATGAAGAATTTGCCTAAGTACCAATTCGAGAAGTATATTTGTCTATTCGAGAAGTCCAACATTCAAGAAGTCAGGGATTCAATATCTCAAGACACTATTCGATATCTCTGAATACACTGTTCGATATCTCAGGGATTCGATATGTCTACTACTCTATTAGAGAACTCAAGAAGTCAACAAGTCAAGATGGTATTCGAGTTCTCAAAGAGTCAACAAGTCAAAGTTCCATTCGATATCTCAAGGACTCAGAAAGCTATTCGATATCTCGAGGATTCGATAAGTCAAATGTTCTATTCGACAACTCAAGGAATCCTGATGGAAAAGAGCTATTCGAGAAGTGGTTCGATATGTCAATACAACAGCGTTCGAGAACTCAGAGTTATCGATCAAGTCAATTCTAGTTCTCGAATCACTTACTTAGTCACTTCTCGAATACATCCTTGGAGACAAAATACTGAAGAAATTGTACAAGTCAGAAACCTGCAACAAGCCAGTGCACTTTATGGACCACAATCTGTAACGTGCTCTGGAAAGCCTACAAGGAAGCTTGGAGAGATATAGAAGAGACAAGGAGCTAAAGAAGTGGATCTAAACAGGCTTTGCAAAGTCAAATCTGTAACCATTTGGACACTTACTCAAAAAAGGATAGACAGACTAGAAAGTAATTTGTTTAGCTACCTTATTTGCAGTAAGTAGGCTGTATCCATGTTCTATAAGGACACAGCCTCACTTCATAACTTAGTAACTTTGTGCGAGTCGAGTTTTTCATACACTGTAAGCTATATCTCTCTGAGAAAAACGAAGCTGAGAATACTATCATTTGTATTCACAGATTGTAGCAACCTTTATCTAATAATAAATTAGATTAAAGTGATATTGTGTTCTGTGTTGTTCTTTATCCGCATATACATCTCTGCACACACAACACTTGTTTGCTACACAGACTCAAGGCACGAAAAGTTCAAGAATCCATTCACCCCCCCTCTGTATTCTTTCTTTGTGTTCAATACTCAACAATTTAATTATGTATTCCCTATAAATTCGAACTTTTTTTCTTTATAAATTCAAACACCTATTATGCTTCTAATGTAACTTTTAATTATATTTTTTTCCCTATAAATTCAAATTCTTCTCCTTTACAAATTCGAACACCTATTCTACTTATAATAAAACTTTTAATTATAAGCCTTAAAAATAACTATTTTACTTTCAGTAGAATTTTTTATTATATGTATTCCTTATAAATTCATGTTCTTCTCCTCTGCAAACACTTATTCTACTTCTTGTAGAATTTTTAATTATTTGTCTTCTCTATAAATTCGAACTCTTGTCCTCCATTAATTCGAACACCTATAACAACTATTCTACTTCTAATATGCTAAAATATATTATTTTTAATTATTAGCATTTAAAATTCTAAAGTAATTAAAAAATAGACCGAGGCAATATTAGAGACATCACCTGCATCCCGCATATTTTCCTCTGTATAAATGTAAATCAAAATAACATATATATTTTCTTGTCTAGGTTGTTTATAACTGATTTTATAATTCCTGCAAAATAAAAAATAAAAAAAAAAAAAAATATTTGATGCAATATTTGATGTACGTACAATAAAAAAATAACTGATTTTATGCAATATTTTAATTCGAACTCTATATATTATAAATTATAAAAATAAATTCCTACTTTACTTCTAATATTATAAATAAAAATAAAAATAAATTCGAACTCTATATATACAATAAAAATAAATTCGAACTCTTCTCTTTCATAAACTCGAACACATAATTCCTACTTTACTTCTAATATTATAAATGATATTTTTTATTTATTAATATTTAAAATCCTAAAATTTTAGAAAATTAGAAAAATGCATTGAGACGATATTAGAGGTGCCACCAACAGACTACAGTACCTTAATGGCTAAGAATATAGTATTCATCTTTTTTCTTTTGCTATTCTCTTTGTCTGGAAAATCATGTAAAAGCAGTTGTGGGATATGGTAGTTAGCATATGTATTTCGATTACTTAGCACAAACAACGATCGTTAAACTAAAACATGATCGCTAAACTAAAACATATCGTCGCACAACGTTAAAGGTATTTAATATAGTAAAACTTATATTCAACAAAAAAAAAAAAGAAAAACTTATAGATGATTCGAATAAATTGAACTCTAAATAAAAAAAATTGCAATTGCGAAAATAATTTGGTTTTTCTGCTAGTAGTTTATTCGATATTTCTTGATATGATGATGTTTTACTTGTTCTGGATGTTGAGAATTTGAATTTTATCAAAAAGACTGTGTAAGTATATTTAATTCGAACTCTTCTCCTTCATAAACTCTTTATAATTCTAAAATTATATGTTCTACAACCACCTATTCAATTTTAGTAGAACTATTAATTATATTTCTTCCCTATAAATTTGAACTCTTCTCTTTCATAAACTCGAACACATAATTCCTACTTTACTTCTAATATTATAAATGATATTTTTTATTTATTAATATTTAAAATCCTAAAATTTTAGAAAATTAGAAAAATGCATTGAGACGATATTAGAGGTGCCACCTACAGTACCTTAATGGCTAAGAATATAGTATTCATCTTTTTTCTTTTGCTATTCTCTTTGTCTGGAAAATCATGTAAAAGCAGTTGTGGGATATGGTAGTTAGCATATGTATTTCGATTACTTAGCACAAACAACGATCGTTAAACTAAAACACGATCGCTAAACTAAAACATATCGTCGCACAACGTTAAAGGTATTTAATATAGTAAAACTTATATTCAACAAAAAAAAAAGAAAAACTTATAGATGATTCGAATAAACTGAACTCTAAATAAAAAAAATTGCAATTGCAAAAATAATTTGGTTTTTCTACTAGTAGTTTATTAGATATTTCTTGATATGATGATGTTTTACTTGTTCTAGATGTTGAGATTTTGAATTTTATCAAAAAGACTGTGTAAGTATATTTAATTTGAACTCTTCTCCTTCATAAACTTTTTATAATCTAAAATTATATGTTCTACAACCACCTATTCAATTTTAGTAGAACTATTAATTATATTTCTTCCCTATAAATTCGAACTCTTCTCTTTCATTAACTCGAACACATAATTCCTACTTTACTTTTAATATTATAAATGATATTTTTTATTTATTAATATTTAAAATCCTAAAATTTTAGAAAATTAGAAAAATGCATTGAGACGATATTAGAGGTGCCACCTACAGTACCTTAATGGCTAAGAATATAGTATTCATCTTTTTTCTTTTGCTATTCTCTTTGTCTGGTAAATCATGTAAAAGCAGTAGTGGGATATGGTAGTTAGCATATGTATTTTGATTACTTAGCACAAACAACGATCGTTAAACTAAAACACGATCGCTAAACTAAAACATATCGTCGCACAACGTTAAAGGTATTTAATATAGTAAAACTTATATTCAACAAAAAAAAAAAGAAAAACTTATAGATGATTCGAATAAACTGAACTCTAAATAAAAAAATTGCAATTGCAAAAATAATTTGGTTTTTCTGCTAGTAGTTTATTAGATATTTCTTGATATGATGATGTTTTACTTGTTCTGGATGTTGAGATTTTGAATTTTATCAAAAAGACTGTGTAAGTATATTTAATTCGAACTCTTCTCCTTCATAAACTCTTTATAATTCTAAAATTATATGTTCTACAATCACCTATTCAATTTTAGTAGAACTATTAATTATATTTCTTCCCTATAAATTCGAACTCTTCTCTTTCATAAACTCGAACACATAATTCCTACTTTACTTCTAATATTATAAATGATATTTTTTATTTACTAATATTTAAAATCCTAAAATTTTAGAAAATTAGAAAAATGCATTGAACGATATTAGAGGTGCCACCTAAATTCTTGCGTATCCTCCTTTATATATACTAGCTTAAAACCCGTGCGATGCACGAATTTGTTTTAATATTATATGATTTTTTTCATTAATTTGATTTAATTTTTTAAAATATGAATTTTGAAGACATAAATTTTTAAATGAGATGATTTGATAATAATTATATAAATATTATCCGTGATATTTCTAGAAAATGAGGGATTTTAGTTTGAAAATATAGAAAAGATGATAGGTTTTAGTTGAAAAAGGTAATCGATTAATTATTAGTAATTATAAAAATATTACTTCATTTTATTAATTAGAATGCTCGTGATGTGATTAGAAAAAGAGAGTATGTTCTATGTGAAAAAGGTAATTGATTAGTTTATAGCAATTATAATTTAATTACGTTATTTTATTAAATACAATTACTCGTAATGTTTTTAGAAAAGGAGAATTTAATATTGTCCGTGATATTTTTATTAAAAGAGGGATTTTAGTTAAAAAAAATATAGAAAAGATGATACGTTTTAGCTGAAAAAAAGTAATCGGTTAATTAATAATATTATAATGTTATTAGTTTATTTTATTAAATAGAACCGCCCGTGATATAATTGGAAAAAGAGAGATTTTAGTTAGAGAAAACAGAAAGGTAATGTGAAGATGACATGATTTATGTGAAAAAGGTAATTGATTAGTTTATAGTAATTAAAATATGATCTGATATAATTATATATATGTTGTCTGTGATATTTTTAGAAAATGATGGATTTTAGTTTGAAAATATTGAAAAGATGAAATATTTTAGCTGAAAAACGTAATCGGTTAGTCATTAGTTATTATATTGTTATTATTTTATTGTACTTAAATAAAGCAAACCAAATAGGTTTTTCTGAAAAGAATAAAAAAATAGAAAAAGTAATGTATTTTAGCTGAAAAAGGTAATTGGTTAATTATTAGTAATTATAATATTTTATTTTATTAAACATGATTGCTCATAGTTTTTTTAGAAAAGGAAAAATTTTAGCTAGATAAACTGTATTTTACGTAAAAAGAAAATTTGGCTAAAAATTGAAAAGGTAGCATATTTTACTTGAAAAAGGAAAGAATTTCTTATATTTTATGTGAAAAAAGATTAGTTATTGAAAAATAGAAAATGCAACATGTTTTACCTGAAAAAGGAAATTTATTAGTTATTAGTATTTATAAATAATTAAGTAAGGATAATTACGTAAAATAACATGTACCATTAAATAAGGGTAAATAAATAAA
This sequence comes from Kitagawia praeruptora, assembly GCA_037693485.1. Classification (NCBI taxonomy): domain Eukaryota; kingdom Viridiplantae; phylum Streptophyta; class Magnoliopsida; order Apiales; family Apiaceae; genus Kitagawia; species Kitagawia praeruptora. The sequence goes on from CM075350.1 coordinate 31,153,099, forward strand.
ATTAACTGAAAAAAATAGAAAAATATAAAAGGTAACATATTTTAGCTGAAAAAGGTAATTGATTAATTATTAGTAATTATAATATTTTATTTTATTTTATTAAACAGAATTGCTAATAGTGTTAAATACAACCGCCAGTGATATAATTGGAAAAAGAGATATTTTAGTTAGAGAAAATAGAAAGGTAACATGAAGATGACATGATTTATGTGAAAATGGCAATTGATTAGTTTATTGTAATTATAATTTAATTATGTTATTTTACTATATAAAATTGCTCATAGTTTTTAGAAAATGAGAAATTAATGTTGCCCGTTATATTTCTAGAAAAAAGGGAATTTAATTAGAAAAAATAGAAAAAATGATATATTTTAGTTGAAAAGGTAATTAGTTAATTATTAGTATTATAATATAATTATTTTATTTTTATTAAATAGAAACGCCCGTGATATAATTGGGAAAAAAGAGGTTTTAGTAAGAGAAAAGAAAAAAAGTAACGTGTTTTGGTTGAAAAAGGTAACCGTCCATGATATAATTGGAAAAAGAAAGATTTTAGTTAGAGAAAATAGAAAAGGTAACGTGTTTTGACTGAAGGTAATTGATTAGTTAATAGTAATTATAATATAATTATGTTATTTTATTAAACAAAATTGCACGTAGTGTTTTTAAAAAAGAGAAATTTTAGTTAGATAAAATGTAAAAGATATTCTAATTTACTTGAAAAAGGAAATTATTTAATTATTGAAAATAGAAAAGGTAATATTTTTAACCTGAAAAAGGAAATTAATTCATAAAGGAGAAATTTTAGTTAGATAAAATATAAAAGGTATTGTATTTTACTTGAAAAAGGAAATTATTTAATTCTTGAAAATAGAAAAGATAATATGTTTAATCTGAAAAAGGAAATTGATTAGTTAGTAGTAATTGAGTAAGGGTAAATAAGTAAAATCAACAGGTACCGTACCGACCGACCGACCAACCAAACTTTTAATGTTTCGGATTTTATATAATAGTATAGATAGATATAGATATGGTCTTGTTCTAATAGAAACTAACTTAGAATAGAAACTAGAAACTAAATTAAATATTTCAAGCTAATCTAACGACCAAATTAGGGGTACCCCAATACAAAAAACGTTTAAAATTATTGGCTCTATTCAACAAAAAAATAAAAAAATATTTTTTTTAAAAAAAGTTACTGTTCACGTGATGACGTGGCACGTGAACAATAACTTTTTTTTTAAATTTTTTTTTATATTTTTGTTGAATAGAGCCAAGAATTTTATAAGTTTTTTGTGAAGGTACCCTAGCGGGGCCATTAAAATAAATGAAATATAATTTATTTAGTGTAGGTTTCTAATTTCTATTCTAATATTTGTTTCTATTTGAACGCTAGCCTATATATATATATAGATTGATGATTAGTAGATAATACTCTGATGAAATAGAAAGGATCAACACATCAACTTAAATAATTAAATATTATATCACATATGTTTTAAAAAGAGAATTACTTCACCAATAATAAGACACATACTTATTCTTAAACTTATACTAACCTACAATAATAATTTAACTTCCTTGTATATCTAAACTTGATAAAAACAAATACGGAGTAGTAAACTATAAAAATAAAAAATTTATAATATTAACCAATAAATCCTAAAACCTAATATAATAAATTCCGTACTTGATTTATAAAATTGAAAAAAAAAATAATATTCGATCCGAATTTGTTGGAATTTATATTTTTGTGGAGCTCTACCCCGAATATAAATAGATTCATGTCTACGTACACGGAACTTGTCTGTAACCATTCTACAATTAAAAAGCGCCAAGTAGTTTCCATTCTGTTAAACACTCTCCACCGAATAACAAGCAAAAGCCACCGTAAAAATCAAAAGATGGTGCACAGCGCCTACGATTCGTTTCAACTCCTCACCAATTGCCCTACCAAAATCGACGCAATCGGCTCCTACAATCTCAATCTCCTCGTCAGCTGTTCCGACGGTTGTTTACGCATCTACGCTCCTCAATCCTCCGCCGCCGATCCGTCCGATCGTCTCCACCAAACCCTAGAACTTAAAAAAGAGCCTTACGTGCTTGACCGAACTGTTAATGGATTCACCAAGAAGCCTATGGTTGCGATGGAGGTGATTGCGTCCAGAGAGCTGCTGGTTTCGCTTTCGGAGTCGATTGCGTTTCATAGGTTGCCGAATTTGGAGACAATTGCGGTTATTACCAAGGCGAAAGGTGCGAATGCGTATGCGTGGGATGATCGGAGAGGGTTTTTGTGCTTTGCTAGGCACAAGAGAGTTTGTATTTATCGACATGATGGTAATCGCTTTCTTAATTGTTTTACGGAATGAAGATTGTATATGTGTATATATCTTTTTTAACTATTTGAATTATGTTTTAGATAGTTCCAAGTTCGTTTGATGCTTCGATTATCGAGATAGCACTTTATTTGGTATTAGGGAAATGGAGATAAAATGTATGTGTGCGTGCGTGTGTGCATTTAGTATTAGAAGTTGATTTGATGCTTGGATTAAAGAGGAATTATTTAATCACTTTGAATTTTGTAATTTGATGTGGGAGGACTTGTTTTTAAGTTGGATACATGTAGATGGTATTGTGTGTTTTGAGTTATTGTAAACACTTTGCAGGAGGGAGAGGATTTGTGGAGGTGAAAGAATTTAGTGTACCAGATACGGTTAAGTCGATGTCTTGGTGTGGGGAGAATATATGTTTGGGAATTAAAAGGGAATACACCATATTGAATTCCACTAATGGGGCTTTAACTGAGGTATTTCCATCTGGGAGGATTGCTCCGCCTTTAGTGGTGTCTCTTCCATCTGGAGAACTTCTTTTAGGAAAGGTACCCTCGTCATTTTTTTCCTGCATGAAAGTTGTTATCTTATATATTATTCATAATAACAGACTTTTGTCATCATAGTTAATAATTGTATGCAGCGGAGGACCTACAGCATGGCCAGGGTATACCTTGGCCTATGCTAGATTTTCTGAGCTTGCTATTCTTTTTCTTTCTTTCCCTCAATTACCAAATCCAAGTAGTCCAAAATTCACAGCCCAGACATTACTTCCAATGCCCAAACCGTTTACTTTATGAGCTATGCTTTGTTATCTAGGTGATACAACATCTTTCTCTACTGTCTTAAAACACACAGCTGAGAAACAAAAACAGGGTCTGGGTCCTCTACTGTGTGCTGAGAAAAATTAAGTCCGATAAAATTTATAGCGAACCTCGGGCAAAAGAAAATATTCTTAGTGCTTTTTGGCCCTCCCTGATTAGACTCTCTAGGTCCGCCACTGATTGTATGTATGCATGAAGGTCGATGTGTTCAGTCTATGTCGTTGTCAAGTAGTAATATTCTCTTGTCTCATCTTAATCAATGCTACTTGACCCCCATCCGAGTCAGATCTAACCTTTCACCACACACACACACTTACTTATATTACTATATCTCATCTTATGAACATGTTCTTATTAGTGAATGTAGTAAACCAACTTTCTGCTTCACATGTCACCCTTCTCTTCAAATTTATATTGAATGCAAATGCACCAAAACCTGTATGCATTCACTTCATTCATTGTATCCTAATAATGAGGCTTGCATGCTCATCAACATTAATGCATCAAGTATTTTTATTATCCTTGGACCTCTCCTGTCCTGGCATAAATCATAACTTGTCATTAGTTGGACCTTTTTCTTTTCTGTTACTAGGACAATATCGGAATGTTTGTGGACCAAAATGGGAAGCTTCTTCAAGAAGGCAGGATTTCTTGGTCTGAGGCCCCTGCAGTTGTTGTCATTCAGAAGCCTTATGCAATTGGTCTCTTGCCAAGACATATTGAGGTAGCCTGAAACTCTGCATCAATATATATACATATTAATTTTAATATAAAAACTGTATTTGAATCACTTGCTGCTTGAAATGTGCAGATACGGTTTCTACGAGCTCCTTATCCATTGATACAAACCATTGTTCTTCGTAATGTTCATTGTCTTGTCCATAGCAGTAACACAATCATTGTTGCACTAGACAACTCTATTCATGGATTCTTCCCGGTCCCTCTTGGTGCACAAGTACATATTCAATTTTCAGCGTCATTGATTTTGCTCTCTGTAACAAACCAAGTATTGAAGCATCATTGTATTTGCTATGCAGATTGTACAACTAACAGCATCCGGAGATTTTGAGGAAGCTTTGTCTTTATGTAAGCTTCTTCCAGCAGAAGATTCAAACCTCCGAGCTGCAAAGGAGCAGTCAATCCAGATAAGGTGAATATGTTTGTCCACCAATACACTAGTAACACACAATTTTATCATGTCTAGACTCGCTGTTATACATAATTTATAAGATTTTAAATTTGATTGACCAAATATAATGCACACGTGTGCTTTTAAATGCCATTATTTATATATAACTCTTGCAAGTAGTTTTTTTTGCTGAGATAGCATATTTCTTTAAAAATAGTACAATGGTACCATTTGGAAAAACCAATTGTACAATGCTACCATTTGGAAGTCAAAAATAGTGAATGGTATTCCATGGAAAAACCAATTGTACAATGGTACCATTTGGAATTTCCCAATTTATTTTAGTGGTTTTGAATTATTTTGGAAAGAGGGAGTGACTGCCCTACATGCTCTTTCCTTCTTTCCTTCTTTCCAGATACGCTAGAACAATATCTAGAAATTAGGTCATGTCGATCTCTTCCTCTACCATTTCTTTATTTTTTTTCCCCTGTGTCAACTAAAGCTTTAGTTGAGCATTGAGATACATCATTCTCCAAATTTTCCAGTATATTGATTCTGGGGTGTATTCATGTATTCTTCTTTTAAATATCAACAGTATAATGTAATTCTTTAATGCATCTATCTAAGTTTTATGAATTGAATAATACATTTACGTGATTATAGCAAAATATCTAAATAAATGCAAGGATGCTAACTGATGCAGTTGTAGTTTAATGCTTAAAATCTGGTCTATATGTATGTTATAAAATAATAAAAGCTGATTATATTGTTGCTCGATTCAGATATGCACACCATTTGTTTGAAAATGGGAGCTATGAGGAGGCTATGGAACATTTTTTGGAATCTCAAGTTGAGATGACCTATGTGCTTTCTTTATATCCTTCAATTACTATTCCCAAATCTTCGCTCCTTGCCGAAACTGAAGGGTTCATGGACATTACCGGGGATGCTTCAGATCTATCTAGAGGTTCCTCTGGTATCTCAGATGATTTAGACTCTTTACCTCAGTTATCAGAATCTGAAGAAAATGCAGCTCTCGAGTCCAAGAAAATGAGCCACAATACACTGATGGCTCTTATCAAATTCTTGCAAAAGAAGAGATTTAGTATTGTTGACAAGGCCACTGCTGAGGGAACTGAAGAGGTTGTTTCAGATGCCGTGGGACATCATTTGAAATCTTACGGAAGTAGGCATAATAAATCAAACAAGGTAAATATTCAAACTTTAGTACCCAACTGTCTATCACTTTTTAATTTTTCGAAAAGAGTTTGTACGTATATTATTCTCCACATATGTCTTATGTGCTTGATTTCCAAATTTTCTCCTGAACATTAAAACAAATAAATAGAAACTTCATTTGGACCACATGATATGCAAATCATTGTTTTTTTTGTTGTTTGTTCAGTCGAAGAAGAGACAGGACATGAATCTGTTTCACACTTGCTGTTTATAAAATTAGACATCGATTTCATGTTGATACAATAAAGTTTTAAGAAAATTTTATGGTTTGACAATCTACTTAGAACTATATATGTAGAAATAATCTTCACATTTACATGTTCCTGTATGTAGTATATCTATATTAACAACACATGTGGTTGATGATCTCCTGTTAGCTGGTTCACTGCAAATTTCCAGGTGACCTGATAATCTTATATGCATGTGTTCTTTCCAGTTTGACCTTCATAATATAGTACTTCTCAATTCTGTTATAAAAAATTTGTGCTGATTTTTGAGGTTTTATGATGTGAGATACTGGAGTGAAAAATAGAAAGTAGATATTAGTACTTGAATTTTGATTGTTGATAATATTTATGAATTTAAGCAACCTGTGTTTTCAGAACTAATGGTTATGATGTTTTATCAAAAAAAACTTTAATATTTGTGAGTTTTTTATTGCTGTATTGCCATTTGTCGCTAACTCCACAAGTATGACAATTCAAATATTGAATCAGAGATTCAGACATTCTTTTTCTATTTCTTTTATCTAACTTGCATCTTTGTTTTTTTATTAACTTCTGAAATTCTGAAGTCATGTGACTTTCTTAAGTCACTTAATGCTTAACTGTGGATGCATAAAACTTGAATATGTATTGCTTCTGTAGATTAATAACCCTTACACATACTTAGCTTCTTATATTTGGTATAGATGTGTATTCAATTTCATGCCCTGATTACAATTTTGTTGGCCAACAGGGACGGCTTAATATCCCCATTAACTCAAGTGCCAGAGAGATGGCAGCCATATTGGACACTGCACTTCTTCAAGCTCTGATTCTAACTGGGCAGACTTCTTCTGCTTTGGAACTGCTCAAAGGACTTAACTATTGTGATTTAAAAATAAGTGTGGAATTTCTGCACAAAAGGAATCAATATACCTGCCTTCTAGAAATCTACAGGTGCAATGCAATGCATCATGAAGCTCTTAAACTTCTCCATCGATTAGTAGAAGATACAAAGGCCGACAAACATCAAACTGAGATTACTCAGAAATTCAAACCTGAAATGATTATTGAATATCTCAAAGTAAGTGTGATTGTTACTGTACTGTAAAATGTTAGTTGCTCTGGTTGCAGTTAAGTAATTGAGTTAGGATAGCATTAACATGCTTGTACATAATTCTGGGTAGCATGTTACTGTCACACAGCTTTAAAACTAAAATAATTTGGTATAAGTACACACACACACACACACACCAGACACGCACGCACACACACACACACACACACTCATCAGACATACACATATATATAAGTAGATCATTCAGGCTTTCCCCTACAGGATTGTAACTATTTAAATCTAGACACCAGCTGAGCAGTCATGTGTTTCACATAATTTTTCTTGTTTTATCTTGAACCTGACTGGTGCATAATTACCCAGTGCTTGCTCTATATGGTAACACAGTTATCATGTGTAAGTTCTCTTGGTGTTAAAGTAGTTCATTTGTTGTTTGAAAAGCTCGTCTCATGTAAATTTTTATGCAGCCTCTCTGTGGTACTGACCCAATGATTGTCCTGGAGTATTCAATGCTCGTTCTTGAAAGCTGTCCGTCGCAAACTATTGAGCTCTTTTTGTCTGGAAATATTCCTGCAGATTTGGTCAACTCTTATTTGAAGCAGCATGCTCCGAACATGCAAGCCACGTATTTAGAACTAATGCTCGCAATGAATGAACATGGGATCCCTGGAAATCTGCAGAATGAAATGGTAACAAATTTTCTATTGAATTCGTGCTAGATCTAAAAGTAGTATAAGTACATATATTCACTAATCATTGTGCTGAAACAAGACATTCTTTATTAATAGCAAGGTACTTTCTCTAACAGGTTCAAATTTATCTCTCCGATGTGCTTGATTGGTACACTGATCTCAGTTCTAAGCAGAACTGGGATGAGACAGCTTCTTGCCCGACAAGGAAGAAGCTATTGTCTTCTTTGGAGGGTATCTCGGGTTATAACCCAGAGGTTTTGTTAAAGCGACTTCCACAAAATGCCTTGTATGAAGAGCGAGCACTTTTGTTGGGAAAGATGAACCAACATGAGCTTGCCTTATCAATATATGTTCACAAGGTATATATATATTATTAAACTCTTTAATTTCTAAGGTCATTAAAATCACTTTCTAGGTAGAACTCTGCCATTAAGATTTGATTTTTGTAGTCTGCGAGACCAATTTAGGCTAATTCTGTCATCTAGATGCTATGAATGTTATACTTATTATCATGAGTTCATTACAACTTCAATGATTGCCCCTTAATTGTTTGGACTTGCAGCTTCATGTTCCTGAACTCGCACTATCCTACTGTGATCGGGTTTATGAGTCTGGACTTCATCAGCAATCTGTAAACACATATAATAATATATACCTCACTCTACTACAAATTTACTTGAATCCTCGAAAAACAACAAAAAATTATGAAAAACGAATCACTAATTTGGTGTCATCCCAAAGTAAAAGCACTCCGAAACTCAGTTCTTGGACTACAGTTAAAACAAAAGGAGGTCGATTAGCCAAGAAGATTGCAGAGATAGAAGGTGAAGAGGTCGCACGTATCAGCCCAAGTAGCACTGATAGTGGCAGAAGTGATGGTGATGCAGATGATCATGGTGAGGAAGAAGGTTCAGCTATTATGTTAGAAGAGGTCCTTGATCTGTTGAGCCAGAGGTGGGACCGTATACATGGAGCACAGGCTCTAAAACTTTTACCAAGAGAGACCAAGCTACAGGTAATGTCAATCACTTCAATTGTATTTAAAAATTTATGATAGGTTTAAGGTGACAAAAAGAGGTGGCTTTTTACTTATGTACCTAAACAATTGCTAGCACATATAAATACCTTGGTGTGTCGGGTGATTGGTCAAATTTAGCTTTTCCTTGATTTAGGGGCTCATTTTGTGTTGTGTGCTGCATGGATGAATAGACACTACAGTTCATTAGAAAAGCTGTGACAAGTATTACTATATCTGTCCGTGTCCGATTTTGAGAATGTTGATGAATACCATGAAGACGTGCTTAAAATAGGTGCACAAAGTAAAGATATGTAATATAAATATTAGCAGATGATGGTCAAAATTAAAAATAGATGGTTGAAAAATGTATATGGCTTGAATTTTATTAGCACTTCAAAATAAATGATGGTCTGCTTTTACGGCTGGAGAGAGTGCCCCTAAGAAGCAACACTACAACACCCTATTAAGCAAATTAAGCATTTGACAGTGATATTTCGCTTTATCATTATTTAAGGAATTTTTATAGTTTGCCTTTTCTCTTGCTAGGCAGATCAACTGCATCTTGAGTTAGTATTGACTCTCAGAACTGTCTTCAAACTGTACCCTGTTGGCTGTGGCCTTGTGGGTACATAATATAAAAAGTAAAAGGTAAAAACAAATGTGATATTTGAACCAAGCCTCAAGATACCTCCTGAAGGAAATCAATATATGTTTTCAACTTTAAGTGCCTTTACATATTTGCATGTTTTTGTAGCATATATAGGGTGATATCTTTCGCAGACTACTCCTTTAAGGGAGTTTCAGGACTAGTTTTTCTGTTTCCAGTAGATAAAGGGCTTGTGAATATTTAATTCTTGTTCCTTAAGCTGTTTGAATATATGATATTATCAAAATATATCATCTATCGCCCATATCTGTTAGAGAAGCATCACATAATGTATATATTTCTGTGTGAAGATGATAATTACTGAAATTTATTGTGGGATTTTCAGAATTTGCTTCCTTTTCTTGGACCTCTTTTGAGAAAATCTAGTGAAGCATACCGGAATTTGTCAGTTATTAAGAGATTACGAGAGAGCGAAAACCTCCAGGTACATTCTAATAGGAAACTTATCTGCGTTGTGTTTTATATTGGAAAAATACTGTTAGACAAGCATCTGTTTCTGCGAACTTTATAACATTGTAATTTTACCAAGTTGAGATTTGTCTTAATTTGTTAGGTAAAATATTTTTGTATACATATATTAATTCAATTTCTAGAGATATATGCCACTACTTGAAATGAACTAAAATTCTTGTTAGAAATATAATATAAGATCCTGGGAAGGCGTCCCTCTAACACCTCAAGGTTTTAGATGAGTTGGTTACTTAATAAGATCTGATATTATATTTTTTAACAATTCTTTCTATATATATGTTTTAAAAAATCATCAAGCACAACAAATGGAGGTGAAGTAGATAATTTTACACCTGAACTACAAAAATTGAAGAAAGAAAATAAGATCTTTATATAATTGGAACCAAGTTTATGTACAGTCCAGCTTCCACCTCCCATTGAAGGACAAAAAATTAACCGGGAATTACAGTTGAACCATATATGATCCCGTCCCTTACTTTCTATATACCTATATAATAGAGCCTTAGATAGCTCACATCCAAAACTTTAATCATCATCACCTGTCTAAGTGCTGCATGCATTGACTACCAGGGCCAGAGGTCTGGATCTCTGCAAATTATTTCAGTTTTATCTGGCACTATATCTGATAAGGATGCCTGCAAAAATATATATGACTAACAATTCTGGAAACTTGTCACATTAACTCTGTCTTCAGCATTCACTTGCCAATTGCCATCACGACAGCCTACCACGAGTCATCAGTATTTTGACTCATGCTAATCAAAACTAATGACATAGCTAGGATGTCTCATATCACAACACTTTGGTGATTAATTAATGGAAAACTGTACCCTAATAGTCGCTGGAGCATATTCTAATGTGTTGTCCATTTTATAATTCGTTCATAAAATCTAATGCTATCTCCTGGTCACTACCAGCAGCCTCTGCTAACCTCTGCATAAATTTCTAAAAGATGAGTGAATAGCTTGATTGTTGCCTCTAATTATTATCGTAATACTTTTTCTAGTTCCTCCAGTCAAACAAGATACTTATTGTTTTTCAAAATTTTATTGAAGAGCATTTTGTTTGCAATACTATAACCTCACTGAATGGTGTTGAACAGGTAAAAGATGAATTGTATGACCTAAGGAAAACAGTTGTGAAGATCACAGGTGATAGTATCTGTTCTCTTTGCAACAAAAAGATAGTAAATAGTGTCTTCGATGTCTATCCAAATGGTAAGACAATCGTACATTTTGTTTGCTTTCGAGATTCACAGGGTATGAAGGCTGTGGCAAAAAAAGGTACACCTCTTCGGAAACGTTAATAAAGATGCAGATGTCTGCTGCTTAAAGTAACTTATTTGCTACTGTATTGCCCATTAAAATATGGTAGGAACTTATGAAACAATCTTATTGAGGGTTCCTAATGTCTGGCTTTCTGTGTCATACTAATATTTTGCCTTGTGAAAGAGTGACGGCATTATTAGTATAAGATTGGGTTTTGGAGATGCGGAACAGAGCATAGAAGTATGTTGCAGTATTGTTTTTGGGCGATGATTGCATGATTGTATCTAATGTTGTATCCTGTATTTTTTTAGTGTGCCATACTATTTTGGAAGCAACGCCGGTAGCTAGTAGATAAGTAAACTACCCCCATTCAGAATCGTCCGCCCTTGTGTTGAAAATGTAGGCTCTGTTTGGATTTGCTATTAAAAATTGTTGTGCTGTTAGAAAAAGTGCTGGTAAAAAAAGTGCTATGGTAAAAAACTGAAGACTGTTTGGTAATATTTTTTATATGTGCATGTTTTGATGTAAAAATATATTGAAAATAATGTTTTTGATGAGGTTTGATGTTGAAATCAGCTATTGCTTTCCGCAAAACAGCAATCCCAAACACACAATCTACTACCTCCATTTGGGAAATGTCCGCCCTTGTGAATGTGAATAGTATTAACTTCATATATTCTTAATCAACACATTGTAATTTTATTTATATTAACTATTTTAGTTATCCGTGTTGAATTTGGATATATCTATTTTCCCTTCGATAAAAGCATAAAACGACAACAAAAATGGGTACTCATCAACCAGCTAGATTCATTTTTGTATTATGTAAGCTAATTACCTAGAAGGAACAAAATATATCGATTGACATGCATCGGAGAAACAGTAGATCTTGTGTGACAAAGCCCTGTATTAATAAAAATAGGCAATCCTGAGCCAAATCCTATTTTCCAAAAACAAAGGCCCAGATGGTGAAAAAAGGATAGGTGTAGAGACTCAATGGAAACTGTTCTAACAAATGGAATCGACTGTGTTAGAGAATCCTTCCATTGAAAATTCGGAAAAAGGATATACGTATATACATATGTAAACTTTAACACCCCAGTCCTAGCAAATTATTACTACTAGTACTAAGTAGAGCTGTAAACGAACGAACAAATTCTTAACGAACCGAACAATGTTCGGTAAGCTTGTCGGACAATTTTTCTTGTCCGAACTCGAGTTCGGTATTGAACCGAACCGAACACGAACTGTTCGCGAACATACCGAATCGAACACGAACCGAACATGAACAGTTCGGTAATTATATATATAATATTGTATAACAAATTAATATAATAATTTTAAAATTAAAAAAATTGTAAATATTATTGTTTTTATCGAACGAACCGAACTCGAACCGAACTCGGACGAAATCTTAACGAACCGAACAATGTTCGGTAACCGTAATGAACATATTTTCTTGTTCGAACTCGAGTTCGGAAAGCTTATCGGACGAGCTAACCGAACTCGAACACGAACGAACGAACCGAGCTTAACGAACAGTTCGGTTCGTTAAACAGCTCTAGTACTAAGTGCATCGGGTCCGTAAAAGATCTTGATTTATTAGTGCATTTAGTGATAGAGAAAAATGTCCTGAGTACTACTAGTGAGTTATATGAGGTTAAAAGATTTTAAGTGTAAATAGATTGTGGCATTTTTGCAAATGTTGTAAATATTTTTTAAAAAATTCTGTAATTACAATTATACTCTCGTGCATTAATATGGGAAATCTTCTTAACCTCGGGTAATTATCTGAGATCATCATCAGAAACATGAAATCCTTAGTAATATTACTTTGTCTTATAAATTGAATTAAGCTCCCAATTCTACTCACGTGAGATTGGAGTGTTATAAACTCCATCACTTAAATTCGGGTTTGAACGGATATTCGAACCTCTGTCCATTGTAGGATAATAATATCATCAGCATTATCAAGTTTTCGAGAGTCGGCTCTAATACCATATGTGATGACTCCGATCAAATCTCGAGTCTTTATTCGAAAATCGGATCAAATTCTTTGATTCTGAATCCAAAATAAACCAAAACAAATTGGCTCAAATGCGACCAAAGATCTTCAAAACATCATGATTTGTTGGTGAACCTAGTAATATTATTTAATACTTAATAGCATTATTTTGTCTTATAAATTGAATAGAATCCCATTTATTCGATGGAATTTGGAATGTAACATATACGTACTGAAATACTCTATCAAATATCAAATGATTAATGATGACCTTAATCTGTATTTTTCCATAAAAAAGGGAAAAATTGTTGTGAATCGATTCCATATTGAAGAAAGAAGCCCGACAAACTCTTGAAATAGCATAAGCTAATTTAAAAAAACCCCAAGGAAATAGATAAAAAAAATTGAGACAAATCTAGCTTCCCAATGAGCTAGAACACGGATCGAGACTATCAATGAGATTTCGGAATTAATTGATGTATTCGAGTAATCAAAAGAGGTTTGGTCTATTTTTTTATTTGCCTTCTCGTATTAAGACGCTTAGCTGCTTCCTATTCTAGCTTCATCTGAACCGTTTCAAACATCTTCAAGGTTTTTAATTTCAGTCAAAATGTTGTAAATTTTAAATCTTTCTACTTCTTAAACAATTAGTCAAGTACCAACTGATTTATTTTTTGTTTTTTTTTGGTCAGGAATTGATTTGTTCTTTTTTAATGCTTAACATTTGCATATCTTTGTTCGCGATCTACGTTTGTTTATAGGGTGCCAGGGGCAAAGTTCTCACTTCATTCTCATACATATCAATGCATATAATTTTAACGAAAAATGCTAGGTAACCGAAAAATACACGCATCACAGGTTGATTGGCCACACTTCTAATAAATATATGGAACCCTACGTGTATTCATAAGCATTCATAAATTAAAATGCTTAAGCCATATGATTTGGTAAAAATTTTAGGATAAATTATCAAAATATTGCCCACTACCGTTCCTGAACTCAGTGCTTGCTACATAGTTGTAAGTAATCATGTATTCAATTTCTATGAGAAATCTGCTTTGTAGTCTTATTTCTGTAAAAGCCTGCTCTTAATATGTCTTGGCTTATCAGTAAACAGCATGGTAAAAAAAAAAAAAAGAAAGCTTATCTGTAAACAGATGAGTTTTGCTAACGCAAACATATATTATTGCCGGAGGATGTCTCCAAGACGAGTTTAATGTTTGAATTTTTTCACCTGTCAGATATCTGCCACATTTTTAAGTCGCTTTATCTGGAAGGATGTGTGTCAATTGTCATGCGACAATTACATATCTAACAAATTCTATTTCAAATTAAAAAAAAACTAAAACACAAAGGAGTAATCATTTGATAGTACAGACGCAATGTACAAATGAGAGAGAACCTACAAGCAAATGTAACCTATCCAAAAGGCATCACTTCAAAAGCTTTTGATGTCTTGAATAACCACCCGTGCAGAGTTCCGTCCTGGTGCACCCATTACGCCACCTCCAGGATGTGCCCCACTTCCACACAAATATAATCCTCGCAATGGAGTCCTGTAATTTGACCTGTAAGGATAGTCTATATATTATTCTCCAAATGGGTCTCATGCATTACCATCCTTTTACAGGCGCAAATAGGATAGTCTATATATTATTCTCCAAATGGGACATCCGAAACTATGTCAATTAACATCTCATGCATTACCATCCTTTTACAGGCCGCATTAGAAAGAGAGAATCTAGTCCCATGGCACCATGGAAGATATTTCCTCCTGTAAAACAGGATCCAATGCTTTTAATAGGGGAAACATTATTCAAATGGAAGAATTCAAGAGGATAATCATAATCAAAATTTCTTAAGAACTTTGCAAAGACGTGGTATATTTTTCCAGTCAAACCAGAACAACAGACTGACAAAATGTTTCATGCCTACAATATGGCTACTACAGACAATCTAAAGTAGGCTCCTCTCCAGTGTGCTAATTTAACAATACTATACTCTTCACGAGCACACACAAATGCTTAGAAGAGAACAGGTGTAAAGATGATTTAGATGGTGGAATGAAAAACGTCAATTCTGGTAATATGTTGTATAATCAATATTATCATAACCATTACCAATTTTTAGAATTCTATTGGTTCCTTTTAAGTGTTTGTGCTCAGGAAGTAGAATTCATATACCTGTCAAGCCTATCTCCCTTTCAAGGTCTGGTGGAGTCAACATGTCATAGCCAATTACCGATGAACTGAAACCAGGGGCGTACTCGTCAATTAAAGTGAAACATCTTTGTGCAAATGATTCCTGCAGCAAAACAAGCAGTTACTCATCTATGATCTATCTGTAGCTTGCACAGGGAGGTTCCAGTGCCAGCATGACTGATACATGATAACAACTTAATTGCCAGCAATATAAAACATGGCGAACGGTCCCTGGCAAACATTTGCCAGGGAACTGTTACACAACAAATGGTTTCTACACCGTTGGATCGTTGATCCAACGGCTGGGGTTTAAAAAAAAAATTACACCGTACCGCAGAAACTTTCCGCGGTACGGGGGTAATTACAAAACTTCCCCCTGTTTTCACATTAAAAATCTACTGTTCACCATACCGCAGAAACTTTCTGCGGTACGTGAACAGTAGGGGCATTTTTGTAATTACCCCGTACCGCGGAAAGTTTCTGCGGTACGGTGTAATTTTTTTTTTAAATTCCAGCCGTTGGATCAACGATCCAACGGCTGGAACTAGAGCTGGAAAAAAAATCCGAAAAATCCGATATCCGTCCGAAATATCTGTATTCGTATCCGAAAAAAAGCGGATATTATCCGTATCCGGAGTCAATCGGATATTATCCGTATCTGAATCCGAGACTTTAGGATACAGATATGGATACGGGTACATCCGTATCCGAAAATATCCGTATCCGAAAATAATTATGTATAATATATTTTTAATACATTTTTAATTTTTATCATTTACTATTAAAAATAAAATATAATGAATTTAATATAAAATAAAATAAAAATTAGTCCAACACGTTCTAATTTCTGAAGTAGTATAGTCTATCTACCATAATTCTACCCAATTCACTATTTGTATAGTCTAAAGTAGTATGGTCTTTAATTATTTGTATATGGCATATAGTATATAGTTTTGTATATTGTTTGCATATGCAAATTTGGATATGGTTTTTGTAATTTGTAAATTAGAACCGAGTATCTCTTTAATATGTCTGTTTTTTTTGTGCAAAAAATGCCTGTTTTTTATAATAATGCAAATTTCAGAAAAAAATATTATTTTTTTGCAAAACGGATTCGGATCCGGATATTTTCCGAATCCGGATAATATCTGCCGGATTCGGATTCAGGTAAAGTTTTTTCGGATATTCCGGATTCGAATACGGATACGGATACGGTTGTAAGAAACGGATCCGGATTCGGATATGACTGTATCCGTATCCGTATCCGTATTATCCGTTTTCCAGCCCTAGCTGGAACATCATTTGCTGTGAAACAGTTCACTAGCAAACAATTGCTAGTGAACGGACCCCATAAAACATATCAAAGGTTCACAGTTGACACGCTGTAGAAGTTTCTGGTAAAATCCTTAATCTAGGAATTTTAATTTTACAAAATATATACTCACCCTGTATTCATGGTCTTCCCAGCTGCCATCAAAAGGCTTATATGGTGTGTACTGAACAAACAAGTTGATCACATGCTTTCCTATGAAGGTACAGGTGAATTGATTTTTAATAGTTAGTAATAAATTATCTGAGCACAATGTAACTGTCAATTTAAAAGCTGGGATACTAGTTATGAACTATCACGATCGAACTTAGAAGATAAATTACTCCCGATTCCCGAATCAACTAACAATGAACAAGCCGACAAAACTACATGATAAGTGTTGTGGTGTTTGTAAATTTTAAGTTACACAACACACGTGATTTCTTCTAGTGGGTTACATCTTACTGTCATTTGTAAAAAAAACTGCCTTTTACCAGTCATGCATTTCTAGCAGTTTCTAAAAACTTAAAACCAAATATCTTTTTTGACATTTCCAAAAAAAATCAAAAAATTTGACAGAAAAAATATTAACATTTTCAAGATTTTGTTCAAAGCCGGAGGGGTTTCGCTGAAAGAACCTCTATGCTCCAGGAGTAATGGTAAGTTACACCAAACCCTTTGTAACATACTGGAGATAGTTTGTCTGGTTTGTGATACACATGATTTAGAAAAATTACATTGATATATTTTTTGTATCTGAATGACACATGAGTGAGGCTCACCCATCCCCTTTCCTTATCAACAGCAAAGTGTCATATTATAAATCATTGTCAAAAAGGGTCCCAAGAAATAGTTTGCAGCTCATACACGAAACTATGAGCAGGACTTCAAGTCTTACATGAAGAGAAAAGAAAGAGATATTTTTTCAACTTAGAGAAATAAATTTAAATGGTGTAAATGGTATAATATGTAAATTACACTATGAAAAAAGGTACCAGGGGGAGAAATTGTCTTGTCCAAGACAGAAGGAATCGTCATCTCAATAACAGGCCTCCTGGATGGTAAACCATTTACGGCATCTTGACAGGCAGAATCAATATCTTCCATGCTAATGAGAGAATATGCACGAGTAGAAGTAAGTGTCTTACCTCAACTAGACAAAGAATAGAACTTAAATTGGGCAGACATTGTTGATAAAAGTATCAAATATCAAGAATATTATACATAATAATGCTTATGCTTGCAAAATTTTGGTTAACAAACTAGGCATACCGATGAAGGTGCATGCTCAAAAACGGAACGGCATATTAACCATGTGAACGAAAGAGTTCTAGCCTCCGGGAACAAGACTAAGCTAAACTATAAGCAGAGACATATATATATATATATATATATATATATATATATATATATATATATATATATATATAGAGAGAGAGAGAGAGAGAGAGAGAGAGAGAGCAAATAACATTAAAAATTCCCATACTTGATAGCAAAAACTTTTCTTGAACACAAACACAAAAACTACAGCAAACCTCTCAGAACCAATGTGAATCGTTCCTACGTGTTGAGGACCAGAACTTGGATCACCCAACTTGCAACATTTAAACTTTGGCAAGTTGTCAACAGCTACATTGATTTTCGTAGTTGCCTGTTCCAGCAAACATAGAACCTTTAATGTCAGATTACCCGTATAAAGCTTCAAGGAACAAAACATATCTACATGGTTATTAGTTCATTACGTCAGTTCTGTCACAATAATATTGATCCAGATTTCTAGCATGCCCTGCTATTGTATATAATTCACTATATTGAAGTATAAAAGTGAAGATGTAGGGCCGCGAGGTTAGAGTGCTGTTTACCTTTAAAGCAGATGTCATGTTTTATATTATGACCTCTTGATCGTGTCTGCTAAAACTGTAAGTTGGAATGATTAGACTACGTATCTCAAATGGCAGGCACAATTTTTTTCTTTAAGAGGGTAAAATTAAACTACATTGTGTGTGTGGGTGGGTGTGCGGGTGCATGGGCATGGGAAGGCAGGCGAGCGGGCGGGTGCGCATGTGCGCTCAAGTACAGATACTTCTTTTACATGCCTAAAACCAAATTTATGGATATTTAAAATAAGATTGAAGGTGTAGATAATGATCAAATCCAATAATGAAGCAGCATATAGCCTAGAAGTCAAAAAGTGAAATTTTACACTGTAACAAGATTCACAGAATGCAATTTCCTAATCACAGATAAGTAGATATCCAAGCATAGCAAAATTAATATTGCACCATGTCATATGACTTAATAGAATATAGGCAGCCTGTGACATCTTAAAAATAGTGAAAGGGAATTTGGACCTAACAAACTTACTGAGCTATAATCAGAGTTCTTGATAGCAGAAACAAATTCATCAGGAAGAATGCTTTTAGGTACTAGTTCCTGTTACAGAAAAAGGTCATTGTACCTATTACAACCCGGCTAGAAATATCAGGTAAATTGCGAGTACTACTTTACCAAATGTCAACTTATGAAAATTAAATAGTATTACCATGAAAGTTTTGTACGGTGTAGCATTTGACAAAACAACAGAAGAACGCACTTGTGTTCCATCAGACAGTAGAACCTGTAAAGGCCACAAATAATACCATGCATTACTTGATTTGTTGCGAATATGATATATCAGTAAGGAAATCAATGAACAAGAAGCTAACCCCATTTACTGCGCCAGAATCCTCAATTGTCAACTTTGAGACCTAATCAGCAATATAATTTTTTTAGATGAAGCAAGAGGTGTATTCACATAAGATACAGTCGGAGCTTATTTTACTGATAAACCTGAAAAGTTAAAAGATAGTTTGGCAAGTTGCAACTAAGAACAAAGTTCCTCGCTCCTTATCTTATTCTTGCTATAAAAAAATGAGCCAGATCTGCTAATATGTTTCAGCACCTTAGTTTTACCGCAGAAACAGATAATTATATAGGGCAGTCATCTGTAACCAATACAAACATTGCAATGTTTTCAAGGAAGTACTGCTCAAGAAGCTAGCTAATTTCTATGAGAACTGAACTGCATAAATTGCATTAGCTTTATCCGCAATAGAAATTACATAGTTACTCGTCTTTAGCCGACAATTGAAGGGTTGGAAAAATATTGACCCGCACAAATAGTTGACAGTATATATGCCAGTTGCCACCAAATCATGTAAGTGATACATATGTTGGTAAAAATCTATTCAGTAGTGATAAGTTAAACTGTAGGAAAGATCTTTAGAGCACATGATAATTCAGATTAAACAAGAGTACAAAAGCAAAGGTCAAACACGATCAGGAACAACAACATCAAGAAGATTTATATTAATTGCTTTTCAGTCACAAAACCCAGACTCAAGGATTATCAACTGTTATGAGGGAGTTTAAACAGTTTTCTAGACAAGACGTTCATAGGGTCAGAAATTCCCAATTTAGAGCAATAAAATTTGGAAAAAATAAAAGACCAAAAATTTTGCAAATATGTAATTCCCATATAAAATCAGAACCCTATATGAGAAAATCTGGTATATTGCGTAAAATTTTAACTTGGTCAATATCCTCCAGCTATAGGGGAAAAGATTAATACGAAGGTCATATTACCCAGGCTTACTAGAAAATGATGGCCATAATTTGGGCCACAAAATCTCCAGCTCTAGCTTCTTAGTCCCTAAAAGAAATACCAAGGCTAGTTCTTACCATAGCCTATTCCTGTTTACGAATCAAGACATGAACACATCTCTGCCAGTAGAAAGTATCTTGTAAAAACTGATGAGGACCGAAAGCTTTTTTAATGAAACCAAATAAATTACCACTTCTTACTAAATTTAAGGAAAGAGATACGAGTGTACCAAGTTTTAGGGTCTTTTGCTTTATAAGACAAGAAGACGTTTTCAGCAACTTTGTCTCAATAATAGATTATAGCTATTAAATTAATAACAATAAGCAAAGAATTATATGCATGTGAGCCTCTGACAAAGTCCACTGTCCACATATACAGTATATATATATATATATATTTAAAATCAACATAAAAGTGGTTTGCTCTTTTTTTCGATGGAGATTGGAGAAGCATGGAATACATCAAACAAGTAAAAGATGTACAGATGAAATCTTAGGCAAAAACTGACTTCGGATAGAATACCTCCGCATTGGTCACTATAGTAGCCCCAGCTTCACTGGCGGCATTACCGATTGCCCGGGATATTGAGCCCATTCCACCTTCAACATACCTACAAATTACATAAGTTGTAAAATTTGCCTGTTTAAAGAGCACGCCAGATAAACGTACAGAAAAGCATTTATTGATTCTCAGTTATGGGATATATTTAATGAATGGCTAATACACGGTTCAGTAGGAAGAGTGAAAGCACACTCTAAATATAAAGTGAAAAATTAAGGAGTGTTGAAAATTGAATACAATGATAAATCGAAATCGAATGTCCATCTTGATTTACAAACATAATTTCTAAACCAAAAATGATACAGACTTGTGCTACACATTCACAGTAGAACCATGTAAAAATAAATAAATGATAACAATGTTTCTCTCCTCGCATTAATATCGATATATATATATAACTGCGGCAACCGTCAGGCCTGAGAGGTAAAAACTGTTTAGAAGCAACAAAGAAAGATACCATCTAAAAAGCTCACAACAGGAATCTACCACAAAAAGGTAAAGATTAAAGGCTTATTGTGGAACTCAAATGGGAACAAGTAAACACAGTCTACATGCTGTAACTGAAATACATACGACCAAATTCCCTTATCACCGTCAGTTTCTCCCATCATGTGATGCAGTAGAACATATCCACTCCCAGATGCATGGACACTAGACTGCAAGACAAAAGTAGGGAAGAAATAACATGCCAAACTAGCAGGATTACTATTATAGTACAAAAGTATGTTACATGAACTAGGATAGGCTCTTAGGCTATTTTTGGTGTTTAATTGTACTGGAAAAGAATCAGACTAAGACAAGGTTCTGTGAAGATTTTAAACCGATCTGAGGTGTTTTTCACACCCAGACGTCAAGTGTCAAAACGTTGGGATAAAAGTACTCCGGTAAACTGAAGAATCCATATAATTCATGTTAAGACACCCAACCAGAAAACAAATTCAAAACCGAAAGTAGTCATAAATAGTGGAAAAATGCAACACGGGTGTGTGCTATGATATTGAGAACTGAGCAGAATCAATAAACATGAAGTACCAAAATATAGAACTGACCAAAATCCCACTAAAGACACCACACATCCTCAGTTTGAATAAAGATGCAGCAACATAAAAGAAAGAGAAGGAAATTCTGGCTAATCTGTCAGGCAACTTAAAACCCAGATAATGTAAGGCACTGCTGCTCGTCCTTCTAGGAATGTTAGTTGAAAGAATGGGAAAGACGCAATTAAATTCATCCGTATCACTGAATGTAAATTCAGATGATGTATAGTCAGGGGCGGACGCAGGATTGAAACCCGAGGGGGGCCAAAAAAAATTATGACACAAATATGTTAGTAACATATCAATATATTACAAATATCATATCAAATGAGGTGAAGCAACTTAAGATAGTGATTTTAGATGTCTTAAATTGGCACTTTTACTTTCTTTGTAAACTTGTAAGTGAGCTTCTCTGTGTAGTTTATGTCTTAGTTTTGTTTTGTATCTTTATCTGGAGATAGATGGGAGGGGCCAGATCAGTGTACGCCTATAACATATAGTACCAGTGGACAAGTTGGGGGGGGGGGACCAAGGCCACCCTTGGTCATATGGTGTGTCCGCCCCTGTGTATAGTGATCTTAGTTTTGTCAGCAACAGTATTGTTGCTACCATTAACCCATTAGGGTAGTTGAGTAATTACACATTAAAACTTTTTCTGTTAAGACTACTGACGTGGTGACATTTAGTTACAGGGCATTATAACGCTGAAATGTGCAAAAGTTTAAATATGTCTATCTATAGGATTTATGTAATGTAGTGGTTTCAATTTGATAGATTAAAAATAATCTCAAGTAAAGACAAACTCACTAAATCAGCTCTTTCTCTAAAAATTTGGGGTTTCTTTTCTTAGCTATTGTCGGATGTTCTCTTTCTTTGAATACTATTCATTCTACTTGATTCTCTCTTCATCTCTTATTTCTATGTTTCTCTTTCAAACTTGGTAAAAGTTTTGGGATTCCAATGTCGATCTTGCATCAGCTTAGATAATTGCAGATACAGCCATCCCAAAAGTGGAGGCGGGAGTGAATAATAAAGTATGACAGGTGAATTTGGACAAAATTTTATGTGATTCAAAATTACTATCTGAAACATAACAAGGACATGTGAATTATCAAAACGAAATGTTTGGACTCTACTTTCTGATCCACAGTGGACCAGATCAGCATCATCACATCTACATATTGTCAGAATTTTTCCAATCAATCTACACAAATGTAAATAGTAAGTGTTTTTCAACTTCTCTTCTTTGTAAAGAAGATTAGGACTTTTTAATTTCAAGAGTATTATGGTATGAAAAACTGTACATGCAAACAGTGCCAACAATGACCAACTGTAAGAAACAATTGTAACAAGAAAATTGATTGAGGACAAATATAAACATCACTACACTTCTTCATGAAAAATTATATGCATAAAAATAAAATTTTCAGACGTGGCCCAACAAATGGTTGACTGGGAGTTATCAGTGGGCATATAAACTCTAGACAGTCCAATGAACTTGACATAGAGACACCATGAATCATGAGTGCATAGATAAAGTGCATAAACTAGACAAAAGGAATTGCCTTATTTAAGTGATGGAACAAATTTGTATCGATAAAGAATTCATACCACAGTTCCGATCACAGCATCGGTTGCAAGTGTTGCCTTCAGAACGTCGGACTGCACATATTTAAATTAACAAAAGAGGAATTAGTCAACATAAGAGGCAGTAATCACTTATGAAAATATAACCATCACTTGAGCTAAAAGAGCTTCTTCAGCTCATTGATAGAAACTAATTAAATAAATTCCTAAAGTTTATTTGTCTGAACAAGCAATTCATTGAACTTAAGAATTATTTAATGTTTCTGGTTGTGATACCAGCAAAGTGGCAACTATATGACATGTGAGTTCTTCCAGCAGTTGCAGATACAAGTTCTTTGATTCCTTAATGAAGGATTGTATGTACAAATAAGCTTCTAGGATGAAACAAGATTTTATTTGTTTCTTAATACTCATAGAATGCATCTAATCAAATATTTAACACTAAGCACTTTCACGAAAGCATTAATCATTAATCTTCTTAGGTGAATTTGACAGTATAATTACTTGATTTTGAGCTCAAAGATTTGAAGACTATATGAAAATTAGGGTTAACTAATGTTTTATAGGACATTAAGCAAAAAAGTTTTCGTCCGCACTTGTTTAAAACAATACTAAAATTTTCTCACACAATGTAAGCTTAAATTACATTATTAGAAACGCGTATTACAAAAGAGTTTTTGATTTGCAGAACTAGTAATGAAAAGGAAGCTTATCACATTGTGCATTTTATAAATGCATGCAAGCACCCAAATGCACACACATGTGAAGAACATACAGTTAGGAAAAAAAATCAACAGTCAACATGATTGACAGTATAAGCTCTTGATTATTTTCATTTGCATACATGATACGTCACAAAGTAAAAGTAAATACAGCAGCAATCAAAATTGTGCAACAACCTCAAACCAGTTATTTAAAACCTTTGAAGCTGGTGCTACTAGAAAATCCATGAAATCTCTGAAAAGAAGCAAACTCGGAACTGTATTACTCCAGCGTGAAAATAATAGCTCAAGCAAGATAATCAATCAGCTAGTTTAAGTTAATATATACTAATTTAAATAATATATATATTAACTTAAAGCAAAACATGTTAAGATAGATTGCACCTAATACTACTTTACAAAGAAGTCTTACACCATTTCCCTTTGTCCCAAGAAAAGAGCGCGGCGCATAAAGTGAGCCCAAAAATCCGACTTTTGTAACTTATTCTTCATCCGTGAGCTAAATGATGAATCACCTTGCAGAGTTTCAGGAGTTGATGAATCCAACAGTGGATCTATAAACTTGCAGAAACTCTCGACTTGATTCTCATACCTACGTATAATTGAATATGTGTTAGTCTTCAGATATTCAATGTCTTCTTGCACAAAAAAACTCAAATTAATTGATCATTTAGATGGCTGACCAAACTATCTATTTGAGCTTATATCCTTATTATCAATGGATGGAATTGAGTAGGAGCTACTCAGCATTTTGTAGGTGTGTGAAAATTCAGGAATGTCACATGCAAAAAATCAATCAAAGTAAGAAGGCTTGGCTAACTTTCCAGTACATAGGTTTTTGCTGTCCACTACAAATATTATTCTTCTCCCATTAGTCACATGATTGCAAAATAGAATCTACTTATCACTACAGCGCATTATATTTATGACATTAACTCTTTGCTGAAAAGACCATGCGGATTATCTTTTGAATACAATGAGGGAACATATACGCATTTATCCAACACGAAACAACACTCCTTTCAATAAAATACAGACTACCACATTTCAGATTATATATTCCATCCCATCGCGTAATGCATTACACACATATATCCTGCCTCGCAAGTAAACACCGAAAAACATAGAAATCGCAACAAAAAAAAAACACTGGAAAAAGAGGACCGGACCTTGGATAGGCTTCGGCATCTCGTTGAGAAAACTTTGAAATCTCAGAATGATTGAGTTCCTTATCAGAACCTAAAAGGAGATAACGTCCATCAAGACAAGGCGTGAATGATGATGGATTTCTTTTCAATAGTTTCAGTCCATGTCTCCCCAACTCTAATTCACTTGTTTACAACAAACCAAAACAATTAAAAAAAGTGTCAAAATCATGTCAACACTAAATTTTTTTAAATAAAAAGCTAATAAAATTTGATCTCCGAAACACTAGAAAATATTTATCCAAACATACAATAAATACATACATTACAATATATACAGGATAAACTCCATAAATGAATATTCGATGTCAGGTCCTATATTTAATCACGATAAATGAATAATCTCGATAAATGAATAAAATTCTCCGATAGAAATGAGAAGTAGTACCTAATGATAGAAGGCCGGAGGAGACTTTGAAGGTAGCTACACCGCGAGAATTTGAAACCAGGTATTAATTCCTCCGTTACGGCGGCGCCTCCGATGACGTGGCGGCGCTCGAGGACGGCGACGGAGAGACCGGAGCGAGCGAGATATGCGGCGGCGACGAGGCCGTTGTGGCCCCCACCGATGACAAGCGCGTCCCATTTATTGTCCTTTAAGACGGTGGTGCTAAAACTTCGACGCCACATTTTACACTGGACTTGTACTGGTGTGTGTCGTGTGTACTTGCGGAGTGAGTCACCACTTCGATTACCTGTTTCTTCAGCTTGTCAAACGGTCAAATCGTTGACCAATGTAGTATACAGTTACTACTTAAATTTTTGTCAGCATTTAAAACCGGAAAACTGTAATTTTTCTCGAGTTCTCCGAAGCATTTCCAAAAATATTTGTCATTTTTTCCAAAAATATTTTCTCGAGTTCTTCGAAACGATTCCAAAAATATTTTGTCGAGTTCTCCGAAACGTTTCCAAAAATATTTGTCATTGTTTCCAAAAATATTTTCTCAAGTTCTCCGAAGCGTTTCCAAAAATATTTTTTATTTTTGCCAGAAAAATAAAGGTTTTCATTAAATCAATAACAAATACACCGTCGGGACAAACCCCCAACTGGCGCTACAACCAGGTTGAAAAACAGAGACAAGCTAACACGTAAAAACTATTGGTAGTCCATTGTTCGGATGGAGCACCCCAGCTATCTACTTGCCGTTATCCAGCTATAGACTTGCCGTGAGTGAAGACTCCCCAAGGTTGAACATTCTCCTGTTGTGAAAGGTGAGCTTTTGCAATAACCATTACTGCCACAGCTTCGATGCAGGCTTTCCAGATCTCTCGAGACATCAAATGAAACATCCTCGGAGGACTGGCATAACAAAACCAAAACAATAATAACTGAAAACGATAACAATCGCACATAAGGCGATACACACGCCAAGAGGCGAGACGAAAACCCAACAAAGATGAGTTTTCAATGCACAAACTAGCTCAAGATCGGACCAGATCTGAGAAAATTCGAAAGAATTTTCGGAGCTTTATTGAATGAAAAACTGAGGTAATTGAAAAGGAGAGGAAAAGGGGACGAAAATGAAAGAAAGAAGAGGAGGGGGGTGGCGGAGGCTACAGGGAGGGGGGAGGGGGGAGGGGGGAGGGGGAAGGGGGGGGGGGCGGGGTCGACTCTCAAAATAGGGAAAAATTCTTAATACTAGACGTCTATCTCTCCTCTTTTTGTCTTAGTTTCCAAAAATATTTTAATTATACTCATTGTTGAATTTATTAATCTGTTTGAAACCGTTTTCAGATTGATGACCAACTTGATAATTAACCGCATTGTCTTATTGGTGAGTGCCCTAAATACCCACTTTTTAATCATTCTTAACCAAAATGCCCAATATCGGGAGGTTCCGCCCAGAATACCCACCACATACGCCACTAGATAAAGCATATGTGGTGATATGTCACTAGATAGGCGTGTGTGGAAGCTACGCCCTTGTCATAGGAATCTTGTTCACAACACATTCCACACACATGGACGCATCATAGATCATTCCGCACCAATGGGCGCAGCCAAGCTTGGATACGCATCACGCAAATGCGTATGCCCCTACGGGGCCCACTCCAATAGACGCTCTATCCGGTGACAGCCATGGCGATTTTGACGAGTTTTGGTCAGTTTTTCCGTTCATCTGTTCACACACTTCTAGACGTTTTCCCGTTAAGTGGTATATACCATTGGATTCGTCTCTCGACGATCTACATGCCTATATCAGTTTAAGACCGTGTGTTTCGCCGGATTAAAAAGCCCAATCGAACCCTCTTTATCCCTCTCGATTTTCCGATGAGTTCATAGAAGTCCATGCGGGACCAGATTCCATAAAATCAGTTGGGCAAAATGGAAAGCAAGGTCTGCTGATCGTTTGGGTGTGTTTATAAGGAGTGAAGGCGGTCGGAGGGAGGCGGAGAGAGTTCGACGGGAGAGAGATACGATTGGTGTGAGAGAGAGACTACGACCCTCTATGGGACATAGAGAGTGAACAGTGGATAGGGGTCGCGCTGTTCCAAACGGCGTGACCCGTGGGCATTTTTGTTGATATTTTCAAAAATGGGTATTTTGGGTAGTGGATAGGGAAAAAGTGGGTATTTTTGACAATTTTTCTATTGATCATGGGTTATTTGTATTAAGATGAATTTAATGAATAAGAAAATATTATGGGTGTTTGGGGTATATTAAAATAAGTAGTTTTTTGTTTAAAAGCATAAATGTGATAAGTGCAAGAATATTATGTAAGTGTTTGGATAAATTTACCTACAAGTTGGTGAAGCATTTTTATAACTAAAATAACAAAAATATTATTTAACACAAAAATATTAATAAAATTATTGTAAATTAAAAATACTTTTAAAAACATAAATATAAAAATATAAATTATTAAACAAGTAAAAAAATCAAGCACAAACACCTTCAACTTATAACTTGAGCTAATAAATAAGTTGGGTAGACAAACACCTTCCTAAGTTCTTATTAGCCATAAGTTAGCTAATTTAAGACAGCCAAACATCACTATTATATATTAGCATATTATTTTTAGAATATATTATTCTTTCTTAAAATTGAAAATCAGATACAATTATTTGATTTACAATAATTAATCGGTTGATTAAAAATTATTTTATTTAACTAATTCTATTATTAGTCTGAGGTAATCAAATGTAAATAATGATTCATGTTTATATATATATGATTATAGTAAGTTTTTATAAACATGTTTAAATTGCATTAAGATTAGAATGAAAAGTGTTAATAGAGGTAATTTTTGAATTAAATTAGAATGGAAAAGAAGATATGTGATAATCCGTAATGAAAAGTATTGACAGAGATTATTTTTAAATTTGGAATTTGAAAAGAAGAGATGAGATAGATTGTAATTTGCTCATTTAATATAAAATTTAGGCATATGATATTTCATTTTATTAGTTTCTTCTAATTTAAAATTTTAAATATTTCTTCACCCATTTTGCTTATTTTTAGTATTACTATCAAAATTGTAATAATAGTATACTAGCTTATAGCCCGTGCAAACGAGTTACTTTTAATTTTTTATAATTTATTTATAGTGTAATATGATATTATAAATATTAAATTTAATATGTTATTGAATGAATGTGAACCTTAAATCTTTGTATATAATAATTTCAAAAAAAATATAAATTAATATGTTGTTGGCGGGAATCGGACCATAGACCTCTGTATATAACAACTTTTAGTACTGTTATATCTAACGGTCATGATCTACTTGAATCGAAGATCCAATGGTTATGAATAGTTTGGTTAATCGAACTACAAATTACAAAAGATCTCCAGTTTGATTATAATAATATAGTATAGATATACTATATCTGTGACAGCCCGGAAATTCGGTGCCACGAACTAGTAACATGCATTGACATATAATATAAAATAAAGTGACACTCTCACAAGGCAGGATCTTTTCCAAGTTTTGGCATTAAAACAAGAATCTAAATTCAGTTATTACAAATTTTTATGAAACTAATCCAAAAGTCTATCAGATTACATTACCAACTGTAAATTTTAAAAGTTACAAAACATGCTTATAACCAGCTGCTATCCCAGGGTTCCCACGAGTCGTCAAACCGTCTAGCTGAAAGGTTAGATAAAGATGCAAGGGTGAGCAAACAAAAGCTCAGCAAGTATATATATATATATTAAAAGAATATAAAACCAGTTGAAGAATATAAAGACCAATAGTTTGACAAGACTTTAATGATTTGAGGTATTTAGCGAATCAATTCCTGAGTGAAGTAAGTTCAGCATGTGTATGTTCTAAGTCAACATAATGTAAAGCATTTGATAGAATGTAAGGAACAACTATCCAAATAAGATTCAAATTATTGATATATATTTAGTGTACCAAAATATTGCTTGTTTTTTTTTCTTTTCTTACTAAAGTAGGCATCATACCTCTTAACAAAATATAGAAATTAGAAATCGTACGACACTTAAGCTATAGTTGATGATCAGTCAACTTATAACACAGAACCCCATCGCAGGCTGTTCAGCTCTGAACCCCCCATCACAGGCTGTTCAGAAAATTAATGGATCCTAAGGCACTTATTGGCTTTGGCCTTAACAAATACTCCCTCCGTCCCAGCCGGTTCTTTACATGGCGGCTGGGCACGGAGGTTAAGGATAGTGGGTGTAAGGTGGATGTAATATTGTTAAAATAAATGAGGTAGTAGGTGTAATATTGATTTTATTGTTAAAATAAGTGAAGTAGTGGGTGTAATAGTGATTTTATTGTTAAAATAAGTTAAGTAGTGGGTGAAATAGTGTAAAGTATTGTTAAAATAAGTGAAGTAGTGGGTGTAATAGTGTTAAAACTTACTATTTTGGGTAATGTAAAGAAATGGTGGGACGGCCCAAAAAGGAAATTGTAAAGAAATGGATGGGACAGAGGGAGTAACATTGAACCCCCATCGCAGGCTGTTCATCACTGAACCCCCATCGCAGGCTGTTCAGATAATTAATTAAAATCCTAAGGCACTTATTGACTTTGGCCTTAACAAATAGTGACCCACTATCACTTTGCACTTATTGACATTGGCATGATCCTAAAAAATGTTGGGCCGACATCACGATCCTCTTACGCAGTCATTCCAACTTCTATGGAAAATAGGGAATTAGCACGTAAAATACTTTATCACTGATTATCTGCGTGTGTCTAACATTAAGAACACACGTATATACTCAATCATCATTACCGGTGTGTATCTCCCATTTAAGAATACACATTCACTATATAAGTGTCACTATTATCAACATCTCTAGATCATTTATAAAATATGAGAACTAAAAATGGAAATTTCCTGTATTTAATAGTATAGATTTTGCAATAACAATAACAGTATGATTTAAGAACCATGCTTGTATCATAATTTTAAATAAGTCACTTGAATGATAAGTGAGGATAGTAGCACTTGCCTGGATAGAAGTAGAGGTACTGAACTAGAAGGAAGCGCGTCCTAATAAGTCCGGGCGTCTAAATCCGATATTTCTGTACTATGAAATCCTAAAAATATATAAAATCGGTACCACGTTAGTCATCTGATTAGTTGTATTAACTAATATAAGTGACGACTCGATTCCTAAAATCTACTCTTTCGTAATTTGCAGATAGTAATCAGGCATGGATAAGCCGGCTAATTAAAAATCATGTTAAACATATAATCACATAATCAATCAAAGATAAATTATATCTAACCACACAATTTAACAATTAACACATAATTAAATTCAAATATCTTTTCGTAAAATATTTTGTCATATAACAATTAAAATTTCCTTTTTGAAACTAATTTATTTTTAATTAAACGCAATTCTAAATTTTATTACACCAATCATACACTCTAGAAGTTAAACACATAATTGAACTCAAATATCTTTTGGTAAAATATTTGATTTTTATTTAGAACAAAATTTATCTAGATTAAATTCAATTAAATTTGATTAATGATTATTTAAAAAAAATTAATCAATCATTAGAGTAATCAATTAATTAGATTAAATGAATCCACTAATCATATTTAATTAGATTTAATTAGATATTTTTATCTAAAAAAAATAAATCACTTTAAATCCTTTTTAAATAATTAAAATTAACTTAAATGCAATTAATATATTTATTCAATTAATAGTTAAATTAATTGAGCAATTATATCAATTAATTGTAAATTAAAAGTAATTATATTAAATAGGACTTAAAATTCAAAATTTAAAATAAATAAAATAATTAATCAGGTAAATAAAGTAAACAAATAAATAAAATAAATATTTAAATAAATAAGGTAAATAATCACAATAATAATTAATTAATCAGAATAATTAACTTAACTATTTAAATAAAATTTTGGAATTATAAAAGAATTTTCAAAAAGAAACATTTGCCTAAGACACTTGTAAAACATAATGTTAACATGGAAATAGATTGAGCAAAACAAGTGCAGAAACACATGCCACAATTACTCAGATTCAGGTCAGACCTAAACTTAGGCAAAACTCACGCAAGAACACAGCAACTCCAGTTACAAGAACACACAGCAACTACACAGCAAGTCCAGTTACATCAACATTGTTTATTTACTACACCACTCTGGATTACTACTCTAATTCAGTTAACACATAACCATAGCACAAATAACTTAACCTAACACTCTCTTTCACCTCCTGCCAAAGCCCACATATGCTCATAATACTCCCTCAAATCCCTGACCCTTAGCATCAAACAAATAGCACACAACCCACCAAGCTTATAATAACCCATATAAACACAATTGTATGAATAAAATGAAGGAAAACAAAAGCTTTGATGACTACATTGTATTGTTGTTCTGATATTACCTCCTTAAAAACAGATGCGTACATGCAAGATATTTAAAGACTGAACATATAAGGTGGTACATGTAATTCAGCATCCAACATCCTAATATATCTTTACTACTCCCACTCTCCTGATAACACTCAAACATAAGCATGACTTGGTCTATGGCTTCTACTGCGGGTTGACACCTAACAACTACAAACAAAGTGACCCCCAATTCGACAATACAGACCAAAACAGGCAGGAATTACAAACACACATAGCATCTTACTTCGACTTAGTCTTGCAACACTAACACATCATCTGGATACTAAAATGACACAATAAAGTTATGACAACTCTAACCTACTCAGCTACTTCAATTTTCTCTTAAAATTTGACATTGACATTACCTCATAGTTTTAAGCCAAAATCACTACACACATATAGGTCTTATTACATATTGTTAAGCATGTAAATTAAACCATGGCTTCAAAAACCAAACTTCCTCCTCATAGAGTTAATTTAATACTCATTCTTCTGACACCAGCAACATAATCAAAAACCGTAGAAATATCCGGCAACATTTCTTTTTGTCTAAAACCGTTCCCATGATAGCCTTAAGCTATTAACACACAACTACAAACAACCTACGACACCTAGCAACCACAACGAACCAGAATTAATAAATAAAATCCGGTGATTAAAGCTTTTTTTTTTCTGGCAGAATTCATAACAACCCAAAATTTATCCAAAAACATGTATTCAACTCTAATTTTTAACAATCTACACGCGTGTAATACTGTAATACCCAAACCACCAGTCAAACAATAAAATCCATTCTCCAACCTTAATCTCCAACTCTGCTGGCTTAAAAATCACTATGAAAATCACCAATTCACAAAATTAACCTCATTTTAATATGATTAACATATGTATACGAGTAATTACTCTAAATTTGCAGAAATTTCAATAACTCAATTCAACATAAATCAAAAGGTTTCTTGTTCCCGAATTTTGGGGTTGATTCAGAGGGTGACAACAGGAGGTTTGACTTGCTGGCTACTTAGGCTTCAAAACTGGCATGGGTGGTGGTATACAGCAGTGGACCTCTGGTGACCAAACAAAACTTCTAGCTAAGCTTAAAATTCTACCAAAGTTGACACATAACATTCATGGCACTCTGTTGTAGCACATAATCAACTTAAGTTTATATCTTTTAACATCTAGGATTACATACTCATATAGCACATAGTTTATACACAAAGAATATTTACCCACACAATACACACAGGTAAAGCTCTCCGCTTCACCGAGAGTTTCCAAAGGAAAGTAGATTAAATCAATAACTCAGAATCTGTTAACAAGCAAGGCTGGGTATGGCTAACATAAATTGACTCAAGCAATCATGTATGTATATATATATATAAACAATCAACAGAAATTCACAGAACTTGAATATATCAGTTGACCAAGATAAAAAGGTTACCAAAGTTCGAGGGGCTTGGTTTTCTGACTACTTGGTTAAAAAAAACTCGGTTTGGCTGTGGAGGAGGAAGGTTGGGTTGGCTTTATTCTCTGCGGTGGGCTTCAAAACAGGGTGAACTGCTGGTGGTGAAACAGGCAGCAAATAGCAACCACGGAGACAGAGGCGGTGGTATTAATAGGGCTTCAACTTTGCTGACTAGCTACGTGATTTAATCACAAAACCCAGGTGACAACGTTGTGTGCGTGTATAGGGGTGAAGGTGAAGAGAGTCTGAGAGAGAGACTGAAAGAGAGGAGAGAGATTGAAAGGGATAAGAGAGAGATAGAAAGGGTACAGAGTAAGCAACTGAACAAGGTAATTATTGATGTTTGTCAACTGAGGGAAATAAGTTTGTAAACCCCAATACCTTCTAAAAATCTACTATGCAACCAAAATTTCAATCCCAAAATTTTAAAATGGGTAAAATTAACATTTATAATTTTTCAATAAATGATAATTATCACTTGTAAAATCTTTAAATAATCTAAAACTAATAAAAATGTAAAAGTATAAAAATTTTCGAGCATTTTTGTAAATTTAATAAAAATAAAGTAAAATAAAATATTGACACATTTAAAATGTACATTAAACTCGAGAATTTTGAAATAATCTAAATGTATAATATCAATGAAACGATAAATTTTAACATACCCAAATAATTAGAGATATCATAGACGATACCTCGCATATTAATATTGTTTATTCAAGTTCTCAAATCATGATTTTTAAATCCTAAAAATATAACTCGAATTTTATGAATCCAAAAATAATTTTATAAAATAAATTTGACTCAAAATAATTATCTAAAAATATTCTATCTCTACTAAAATAATTTTACAAATAATTTCTAATCACAATTTAAATAGGTAACCCAGGTAATCACATAATCAATCATATAATTCACATAATTCATCATACATTAATCATTAATCAGATAACACATCAAATTGAAAAAAAAAAAAATTAAAATAATACCTATCCAGTAATTCAAGAATAAAATTCCTGGTCGTTACAATATCTTTATTAAGATTAAACGTCTTTTAAATGAAAAAGGCAATAAACTAATTATCGTTAATGATTAGAAGATTTTGTTTTTAATTAAAAGGTGATGTGTCTTTTAAATGAAAAAGGCAATAAGCTAATTATCCTTAATGAATAGAAGATTTTGTTTTAAATTAAAAGGTAATATGTTTTATTAGAAAAGAAATATTAATGATGGGAAAATACGCTATTTTAGGTATTTATAAAGGGTAATATATTTAATTAAAAGTAAATGCCTTTAAATGAAAAAGGAAATATTATCAATAAATACATTATTTTATTAGTTATTTATTTTAATAATTAGGATAACCGAAGTGAAAACCAAAACTTTGAATGTTTCATAACTTTAATTTTTATTTTTAACCCGTGCACGAATTTCTTTTGATATGTAATAAATTTTATTTTATGTTACAATTATATTTTTAAATAATCTTTATTTTCAATAATTTATTTAAATTTAAGTAATTAATAAAAATTTAATTAATGATATGCATGGTTTAAAACATATATTATAAAATTTTAAAATAAATATGTTATTGACGGAATTCGAACCTTGAAATTTTAGTAAATTATTTTAGTCATATAATATATCTAATCATTAGATCTAACAGTTATACTCATGTTTGCAGATTATACTAATGTCTCCTTATTATAAACAACGTATATGGAATTTTAATATATTTTATTAATAATTAGAAAATATGGTGTGATATTTTTGGGTATATAGTAATGATAAATCAAGAAGGTAAGGTGTTTTAATTAGAAAAGAAATATTAATGATTGGAAGATATGATATGATTTGATGTTTACAAAAGGTAATATTTTCAAGTAAAAGTAAAAGTGAAAAGGACAATGGGCTAATTACCATTAATTATATGATGTTATTATTTATTTTAATAAATATGATAACCAAACCGAAAACCAAAACTATTCTAATAAATAAGATAACCAAACCGAAAACCAAAACTCTCAAAACTTTTAATGTTTCGGCTTTAATATAACAGTACTAGCTTAAAACCCGTGCGATGCACGGATTTCTTTTAATATTATATGAAATTTTTCATTAATTTTAATAATTTTTTTTAAAACATTAATTTTGGAGGCTTAAATTCTTGAATGAGATGATTTGATAATAATTACATAATTGTTATCCATGATATTTCTAGAAAATGAGAGATTTTAGTTTGATAATACAGAAAAGATGATAGGTTTTACTTAGCGAAAAAAAAAGATGATAGGTTTTAGTTGAAAAAGTTAATCAGTTAATATTAGTAATTATTGTTTTATTTTATTAAATAGAATGCCCGTAATATAATTAGAAAAAGAGAGATCTTAGTTAGAAAAAATTAAAAAGGTAACATGTTTTAAGTGAAAGGGTAATTAATTAGTTCATAATAATTATAATTTAATTATGTAATTTTATTAAATAAAATTGCTCGTAATGTTTTTAGAAAAAGAGAAATTAATGTTGCCCGTAATATTTCTAGAAAAAAGAGATTTTATTTAGAAAATATAGAAAAATGATATGTTTTAGCTGAAAAGGTACTCAATTAATTATTAATATTATAATATTATTATTTTTTTATTAAATAGAAATGTCCATGATATAATTGGAAAAAGAGAGATTTTAGTTAAAGAAAAGAGAAAAGGTAACGTGTTTTAGCTGAAAAAGGTAATTGCCCGTGATATAATTGGGAAAAAAAATTTAGTTAGAGAAAAAAAGAAAAGGTAACGTGTTTTGGTTGAAAAGGTAATTAATTAGTTAATAGTAATTATAATATAATTATGTTATTTTATTAAACAAAATTGGTAGTAATATTTTTAGAATGGAAAAATTTTAGTTAGATAAAATATAAAAGATATTGTACTTTACCTGAAAAATGAAATTATTTAGTTTTGAAAAATAGAAAAGGTAATATATTTAACCTGAAAAAGAAAATTGATTAGTAAAGGAGAAATTTTAGTTTGATAAAATATAAAAGATATTATATTGTATACGAAAAAGAAAAGTATTTAGTTATTGAATAATAGAATAGATAATATGTTTAATCTGGAAAAGGAAATTGATTAATTAGTAGGATGGATATTATCTGTAATTAGTAAGGGTAAATTAGTAAAATCAATAGGTACCAACCAACCAACCAACCAAACTTTTAATGTTTCGGCTTTAATATAATAGAATAGATAGATGTCCACATAGTTAAGTTCTATGGAGTGAGCTGGAGACCGTGAAGACCATATAAATTATAAATTTCATAATTATGTATTCAAAACATTGTAAAAACTATATATTTGTAAATAATGTTCAATGAATATTACTATTTCATTCAATATCTTAAAAATCATGTATGATTTGTAAGCAGCACACGTTTTGGAGAACAATACGTTCTGCAATATTTTGTTTGCAGAACATACATAATTTTCAAGATTTTTAATGAAATTTACATGTAAAACATACTCCCTCTGTCCCATTCATTTCTATACGTTTTTTAGAGTGTCTAGCACGCATTTTAAGGTGCATAACTAGTATAGTTCCATAACTTATTTTTAAAATTTTCTTTTTTTTTTGTATAAAAATAATTGTTCTATTTTTATACAAAAAAAGGAAATTGTAAAAATAAGTTATGTAACTATAGTAGTTAGGAGCCTTAAAATGCGTGTCACGTCCCCGTCCCCCAATGTATATAATTCATTGGGACGGAGGGAGTTATGATTTTCAAGATTTTCAATGAAATGAAATAGTTATTTTCATAGAACATGATTTTTAATTAATAAGTTTTTGCAATATTTTGATTGATATATGATCTTCTATCTCTACTAAAATTTTGATTTTCTTATAAATTAAGATAATAATATAAATAACATTTAATATAATACAATTTTTAATATAATTAACTAAACAACATTGACACTTTAACCTGTGCCACAATGGTACTTCTGTTTTTAGTTATTCAACAATTGTTTTTTAGGCATTTAACATTTAAATAGGATAACGATTGATTTTTGAGTAAAATGCAAGATGTGTACCTGAAGTTTGGGGAATATGTAATTTGTGTAACTGAAATTGCAGATATAGCAATTTTTGTACCTGCAGTTAACGAAAATGTACACTTCGTATACTTCCGTCCAAAAGGACGTTAACAGAGTTCAAAAGGGCTTTCTTGTAACTTCAGCACATCAACATTGTAACGCCCCCAAATCAGATTTACTCCAATTTGGACCGTTACGCCGTCTCATAATCACACTTGTCCCACAATATAATAATATACATAATATGCTCCATAATATTACAAATATACTCTATAATAATCAATGTTATAAAAATCGTTAGGCGGATCAAGTCGGTTGAGGTACCGCCTAGGGATTAATCGGGTAGGCGGGGATTAATCGGAAAGATTAATCGGAACATTAATCGGTTATTTTTTAATATTATTATATATTTAAATTTAAAATATATACATGTATATAATATTAATTATATTAAATCAAATTGTACATACATTTTTTAAAATTGTATTCTTCTAAATATTAAAAATCGTTACAAAGTATTAATTATATAGGATAAAAGAAATATAAATAAATAAGAAATGATTGTTTATTCGTGTTGTATGTGTATCAGTGTATCTATGTATGAGCATTGTTTCTATCATCAGTCATCACACTTCTCACAAGAACACTACGATACCCAAGTAAATCAATACAAGATTACAAGTTTCCTTTTCATATTGCGATTAACTACTACTTTTAGTTTTACACGTACTACACACATTCAAAGCAGTATTCCACTCTGAAGTGTCCCCCGACCGACTAAAACACGATCGATTGAAACAGTTTATCATCGCCGATTCAGCCGCCGATTCACCGGCTTTGACCGATTCAGCCGCCGAAGACTGATCTTGACCGTTTTTACCATAAAATGCCTAAATATCCGATTATCTATGAATCGTGGCGGTTGAAGCTCGCCCAGCGCCTAGGCGGCGCCTAGGCGGCCGCCCAGACCGTCTTTTAGAACACTGATAATAATACAACATAACTCCCATTCTCACCACACGTCTCAGGATCTAAGTCTCCAGCTCATTTACAACCTTAATTACCACATAAAATAATAAAATAAAATACATAGTCCTTACAACACACTAATTCTGAAACCGCCAAGGTATCACGAGCTCCGCCTCAAACTTCAACACTTTGGCCACATCACTCACAGACTTTCTCTTTTCCCTTCCCAATCAGAACATAAAGATCTAAGTTCTTGTATTTACTGTAGAATAGAGAAGAAGTAATAACATGAGCGACAAAACACTCAGCAAGGCTACTACCAGAGTAGCAAATATATAAGAAAATCTCAATGCTCAAATGTAACACAATATAATAAAACATGAATTTAATGAAATGAGGAGACTTGAATCTAGAGATTTACCACATGCTCAAAATATCACATGGTTTTTAAAACTCAAAATAATCTCTACAACAATAAAATTCCACTTTGAAAATTTATTTAACACATTTTAAGACTTACTGGTTTGGGTCTCAGTTTCCCCATAATCGGTGATCAGCCGATCTATGGCACCTAGTTTACTGCTAGCAGATGGATGCACAAGTCACCCAAGGCCACACACGAGCCAAATGTCACCTTTGTTCAAGTATTTAAAATTCTTGAATAAAATAATTACCAGAATTATTTTTCTCAAATAATCCCGTTGACCCGTATCAGATGAAAAATACACCTTTGATAAGTTAAAATCACAAGTTCATTTGAAAAGATAAAAGTCTCAAAATATGTTCATGTTAGCTAACTCGAACCAATGAGGTTAGCTTATGTCTCCGAACATTTGTTTGTAGTCCCAAACAATTGAGACCACAATGTAATAACTAATACTCTCAAGATTCATCATAAGATGTTGAAATCACATTCATCATCCACTTGGTTCGATTCAATGAACCCGATCAAAGAAATAAATAGAATTATACTAATATGAATCAATAGATTAGTATGTTGCTTCTCATACAACTTGTAATATAAGATAGCTCTCAAATAGATACACCCTTAGCTAACTCGAATAAATGATGTTAGCTCGTTATGATTGATTGAGGTGTTGTCTTGAATGAATAAGATCAGCAAAATACACGAAAAATCTTCGATATTTGAATAAACTATCATTCTTGGAAAATACTCACACATAGGAGGAATTTGATCATCGCAAGGGAGGGTTGGATAATAACTAATTAGCTCAAAGATGTTTAATCCACAAATTAACAACAAATAAAATGAACATTCTTGTTAGGAATATGTTGTAGTTGATGATAACTTAACATTCAAGCAAAATTGTATAAGTCAAGTTTTGTAACTGTCAACGGATAAGACCTTATAACTCTATCCGTTGACAGGTAGCTCATCAACGGATGAGGTTTTGTAGCATACTGCAATATCTCTATTTATCAGTTGATAGTGTCTTTATTCAGAGTCATGTTGACCATCAATGGATAGGCAGAATAGGGTAGCCAATTGTAAATAAGCTATGCTATGTAATTCTGTCTAAGTGAAAATGTATCAACGGATGAGAACAGGGCTCTATCAACGGATACAACTCAAATCTACTCGATCAACGGATACAGCTCAAACTACCATCAACGGATAAGTAGACACAACATCAACGGATAATCATTGTCACTTTATCCTATGCTAGGAATTAGCAGTTGATAAGGACAGGTTTGACTGACAGATCACATGGGTTGATAGTAGGTATAAAAAGCAATATGGCAGCCATACTTTGGAAACACAGAAGAAAGAAGCATTCCATTTACACAGTACATACAAGAAAGGTGCAGGGGACATATCTGTTCACAAGGACAACCTTTCGGCTACATGTGGATTTGGAGTGGAGTAGCAAGTCAACTTGAATTAGATTAATATTATCTTATTCCTGTAGCACTTGTAAACTTGGAATATATAACCAAGTGTAGCAACTCTTTAGAAAGTAAGAAAACATACACATTTGCTTAGGGTTTCTTGAATATCTTTAGAAGCAAAGAGTTGTAAACACAGAAGCTGTGTACATTTGTATCACAGGGTTTTCTTCGAATAAAAGTCTCAGGTGGTACATTTAACCACCTGATTTTTTATGTGTTTGTGAACCATTTCTTATTCAGCAATTATTTCCTTATAGATTTCTGTGGTTTTTATCAGAAATGTATAATAATCAAGAATTGTATTCAACCCCCCCTTCTACAATTATACAAGTGTGTAATCTGGGAATAACAATTGGTATCAGAGCAAGCTTCTAATATATTTGAAGTTTAAAGATCAACACACTTTCAACATGTCTAAGAAGGATTATGGAGTGAAGATACCGGTTCTTGATAGGGAAAATTACTTTCACTGGAAAGTAAAAATGCGTCTACATCTCATGTCTATTGATGTAGGTTTTGTAGATTGCATTGAGAAGGGTCCTCATGTTCCAATGAAGGCTGCTTCAAGAGTTGGTCTTGCTGCAGATGCACCAGACACGTACATCCCAAAACCTGTTTCTGAATGGAGCGCTGAGGATATTGCAGAAGTTCACAAGGACAAAAAGACCATGAATATTCTGTTTAATGGCTTAGAAACAGACATGGTTGACAATGTTATCAACTGTACTACCGCCAAGGAAGTATGGGACATTGTTCAGACCCTTTGTGAAGGTACAGAACAGGTAAGGGAAAACAAGATGCAACTACTGATCCAACAGTATGAGCACTTCCATTTCAAGAATGGAGAGACATTGAATGATACATTTAGTAGATTTCAAAAGCTACTGAATGGCTTGAAACTGTATGGAAGAATCTACCAAGTGAAAGATTCTAATCTCAAATTTCTGAGATCACTGCCCAAAGAGTGGAAGCCTATGACTGTTTCTCTAAGAAACACTCAAGAGTACAAGTCATTTACTCTTGAAAGACTCTATGGAACTTTAAAGACATATGAACTAGAAATGGAGCAGGATGAAGAAATTGAGAAGGTCCAAAAGAAAAGTGGGTCAGTTGCACTTGTTGCCAACTTGGAGCAGAAGGAGAAAAAGAGGACTGAAGCTGCTAAATCTACACCAAACAGGGAGGTTTGTGAAGGTAGAACAGAATCAAGCAAAAGCAAGGAAAAGGTGTCTGAAGAAATGAGTGTCCTACAGCAGGATGAATTGGATGAGATAGATGAGCATTTAGCCTTTCTATCTAGGAGATTCTCTAAGCTAAAATTCAGAAGAAACTCTGGGGTGGCCAAGCCATTTAACAAGGATTTTTCTACAAGCAATTATGTGGATAAATCCAAAATTAAATGCTATAATTGTGGTATTGCTGGTCACATGATAAGTGAATGCAGGAAGCCTAGATCTGAGAACAAGGGAAAGTCAACTGAAACTATTGACTACAAGAAGAAATACTTTGATCTTCTCAGACAGAAAGGAAAGGCATTCATGACCCAAGAGTATGACTGGGCTGCTGATGGAAATCATTCTGATGATGATGCTGAGTTTGTCAACCTTGCATTAATGGCTGATTCTGAGCAGGAAGCAAGTTCAGCTAGCAATCAGGTATTTTCTACTAATCTCTCTGAGCTCACCAAAGAGGAATGCAATAGTGTTATAGATGATATGTCTACTGAACTATATCACTTGAGTGTTACTCTTAAATCACTTACTAAAGAGAACAATAGGATTAAAGAAACTAATCAGTTCTTAAGTGATAGAAATGCAGTTCTGGAAGTTCAATTTCTAGAATTTGAGAAAATGAGAGTTGATTGCAATGATGCTAAAAATGAACTTGAAGCTGTGTTAAAAAGAGAATTAATCTTAAGAAACCAGCTTGAAAAAGAACAAGGAATAATTGCTAAATTTCAAAGTTGTAGGAATATTTCTCAAAACATAATAGAAGTCCAGGGAATAGAATCATTTGTAAGGGATACCTGGACTCAGAAGAAAAAGGAGCTAGAACCTTGCCTTGAGGATCTAGAGACTATTTGTGAATCAACGGATAGTGATCATCCGTTGACAGATGAACCATCAACGGATGAGAGGTATCCGTCGACTAACAAAAAGTCTGTTAGTAAGAAGGAACTCAAGAGACTGAACAATCAGTATGGTCCAGTAGCCAAGAACTTTGTTTCTGGTGAAAGTAGCCAAGCCAAATCAAGTGAGAAGGCTAAGGCAGGTGATTTACCCAACAAAAAGGCTGTTGGTAAGTCAGTTAATGAAAAGGTAGAGACTGAGGGTAAAAAGAAAAAGAACAGAAATGGTAAGATAGGCATTAACAAGAAAAACAATTATTCTCCTGACAAGTTTGCTCCTAGGAAAACTTGTGGTAATTGCAATAGTGTCAATCATCTATCTTCTAATTGCAAGTCTGTTAAAAGGACTCCTGTTCATGTACCTCAATCTATGCCAAGTATGCCTGCAATGCCTGTTATGCCTGGTTTGTATCAGAATGCTAGTTTTTCAAATCCATATGTGAACATGCCATATGTGCCTAATCCTTATTTTCAATCTGTGAATATGCCACAAATGTCATGGAGCATCCCCAGCATGGATAATATGTATGCCAATTTTTCACAAATGCATGCATCAAATATTTATGCAAATGAGCATCTGTCTAAACCTATCACTCAAGCATCTACACCCAAAGTGAAGATTGCCAAGAGTGTAAAACCAAAGGCTAACAAGAAAGGACCCAAGGAAACTTGGGTACCAAAATCAACTTGATTTGTATTTTGGATTGTGTGCAGGGAAATAAGAGGAATCTATGGTACCTAGACAGTGGATGTTCTAGGCATATGACAGGAGATTCAACCCTGCTCACAGAGTTCAAGGAGGAAGCTGGCCCTAGGATTACCTTTGGAGATGACAGCAAAGGTTATACTAAGGGATATGGCTTGATTACAAAGGACAATGTCATCATTGAAGAAGTGGCTTTAGTTGAAGGTTTGAAGCACAATTTGCTGAGTGTCAGTCAGATTTGTGACAAAGACTATGAAGTAAAGTTCACTAAAGAAGCCTGTGTTGTTTCTACCAAGAAAAACAACAATGTGGTTCTGACAGGCTTTAGAAAAGGAAATGTTTACATAGCTGACTTCAACTCAGTATGCTCAGAATCCATTACTTGTCTCTTCAGCAAAGCAAGCAAGGATGAGAGTTGGCTATGGCATAAAAAGCTGTCTCATTTGAATTTTAAAGTAATGAATGATTTGGTAAGAAAGGATCTTGCTAGAGGAATCCCTCAATTGGAGTTCATCAAAGATGGACTGTGTGATGCCTGCCAATTAGGAAAGCAAAAGAAATCATCCTTCAAGAGCAAGACAGAGTCATCTATTGTTAAGCCCCTTCAATTGCTGCATATGGACTTATTTGGTCCAGTAAATGTCATGTCCATCTCAAAGAAGAAATACTGTCTGGTGATTGTGGATGATTTCTCTAAGTTTACATGGACTTTCTTCCTGCACTCCAAAGATTGTGCAAGTGAAATCATCATCAATCATCTCAGACAAGTAAACAATGGTTCTGAAGTAAAAGTACAAAGAATCAGGAGTGACAATGGCACTGAATTCAAAAATTCCACAATGAATATTTTCTGTGAAGAGAATGGAATTGTCCATGAGTTTTCTGCTACTAGAACACCTCAACAAAATGGGGTTGTTGAAAGGAAAAACAGAACTCTCATTGAAGCAGCTAGAACAATGTTAAGTGAATCAAGATTGCCAACATATTTCTGGGCTGAAGC
Organism: Kitagawia praeruptora; assembly: GCA_037693485.1. Classification (NCBI taxonomy): domain Eukaryota; kingdom Viridiplantae; phylum Streptophyta; class Magnoliopsida; order Apiales; family Apiaceae; genus Kitagawia; species Kitagawia praeruptora. Next base: position 31,197,406 of record CM075350.1, read on the forward strand.
TGTCAGCACTGCCTGCTTCACTCAGAATATTTCCTTGATCAATCAAGCTAGAGGAATGACTCCCTACCACTTATTCACCAACAAGAAACCAACGTTAGCTTTTCTCCATGTCTTTGGATGTAAGTGTTTTGTGCTAAGGAATCATGGAGATAACTTGGGCAAATTTGAAGCAAAGGCAGATGAAGCTATCTTTGTTGGGTATGTAGCAGGGAAAGCCTATAGAGTCTACAATTTAAGAACCAACATTGTCATGGAATCTGTACATGTTGTGTTTGATGATCAGAAGATTCTAGGTCTGAATGATGAAGGCTTCCATGAAAAGTTGAGATTTGAAAATGAGGTAGAAGGAAGAATGTACATTGATGATGATGAGGAAAATGAAGATCATGACCTTGGAAATTCACCTAGAGCTATTGGTCCAACTAGAAGTGATGCTAACACTGGAAATGAAGCATCCGTTGACAGTCATACTAGATCATCAGATGCATCCGTTGACAGACATTCTCATGTATCCGTCGACAGGCAAAATGGAGCATCCGTTGATAGACAAAATGATGCTTCTGTTGACAGTCAACTTCATAATTCCTCAAGGACAACAAACTCAGGGGGAGTTTCTCAAAGTCAAAACTCAATATCCAATCAACAATATCATACTCACATAGATGAAGCAACCTCATCTAGATCAAACCTTCCACCTTCAAGAAAATGGACCAGAGATCATCCTTTTGAGTTAATCATTGGTGACTCAAACTCAAGAGTCCAAACTAGGAGAGCCACACAAGAAGAGTGCCTATACAGTAGTTTCCTGTCTCAAGAGGAACCTAAGAAAGTGGAGGATGCTCTTCTAGATCCAGATTGGGTCTTAGCAATGCAAGAAGAGCTAAACCAATTTGAGAGAAATAAAGTATGGAAGCTTGTGCCCAAACCTGATGATAGAGGTATCATAGGTACCAAATGGGTTCTCAAGAATAAGACTGATGAAAATGGCATAATTGTGAGGAATAAAGCTAGATTAGTGGCAAAGGGCTATTCTCAAGAAGAAGGAATAGATTTTGATGAAACTTTTGCACCAGTGGCAAGACTTGAGGCCATCAGAATTTTCCTAGCCTATGCAGCACATGCCAACTTCAAAGTCTATCAGATGGATGTTAAAAGTGCCTTTCTAAATGGGGAACTGGAAGAAGAGGTATATGTCCATCAACCTCCTGGCTTTGAAGATCCATAATTTCCAGATTATGTATATCTTCTCTTGAAAGCACTTTATGGTTTGAAGCAAGCACCAAGAGCCTGGTATGACACTTTATCTCAATTTCTTCTGGAGAATCACTTCACTAGAGGTACAGTAGATAAAACTTTATTTCATAGAAATGTCAATGGTTCTTCAATACTTGTTCAAATCTATGTAGATGATATTATTTTTGGGTCTACAGATGAGAAGCTTTGTAAAAGGTTTGCCAAACTTATGCAAAGTAGGTATGAAATGAGCATGATGGGTGAATTAACTTACTTTCTTGGCTTACAAGTAAAGCAAGTTAATGAGGGAATTTTCATAAGTCAAACAAAATATATTTATGATCTCTTAAAGAAATTTGACTTAATGGATTGTGCCTCTGCAAAAACACCTATGGCCACTGCAACTAAGCTTGAGTTGAATACTAAGGAAAAATCTGTGGACATCTCAAGCTATAGAGGCATGGTAGGCTCACTTCTATATCTAACAGCTAGTAGACCTGATATAATGTTCTCCACATGTCTTTGTGCTAGATTTCAAGCTGACCCTAGAGAGTCTCACTTGATTGCTATTAAGAGAATTTTCAGGTATCTCAAGGGAACACCAAACCTTGGCATTTGGTACCCAAGAGATTCTGGCTTTGATCTAATTGGCTATTCAGATGCAGACTATGCAGGTTGCAGAATTGATAGGAAAAGTACTACAGGCTCCTGTCAGTTTCTAGGGAATAGGCTTGTGTCATGGTTCAGTAAGAAACAGAACTCAGTCTCCACTTCTACAGCCGAAGCTGAGTACATTGCAGCTGGAAGTTGTTGTGCACAGATTCTTTGGATGAGGAATCAACTTATTGACTATGGTCTAAAAGTTGAGAAGATTCCAATTTTCTGTGACAACACTAGTGCTATTGCCATCACAGAAAATCCAGTGCAACATTCGAGAACCAAGCATATTGACATCAAATACCATTTCATCAGAGAGCATGTGATGAATGGTACAGTAGAAATGCACTTTGTGCCAAGTGAAATGCAGCTTGCAGATATCTTCACCAAGCCTCTTGATGAATCCTCATTCACAAGATTGGTAGGTGAACTAGGTATGCTTAATTTTTCATAATTCCTAGTGGTATCTAATAATACTGTATTGCAGCTAGAAATGTGTTTTGATTTACTTGAGAATTAAAAACTCTCAGAATAACTCTTAGCAGAAATTTTGTCTAAGGCAAAATTTGCTTATCAACGGATATCCTTTTATCCGTTGGTAGTGTAAACACATTACTAGATTTTCGTATGTCAACGGATAACAGGTTGTCCACGTCATCGATGGATAAACTGTTTTCTCAACCGTCCAATCTTTATCCGTTGATATACATATACTTTTTATATAGCCGTTGATAAACGTGTATAATTAGTCACGGCTGTACTTCTTTTCTTTTTATTTATTGTCTGACAGTTACTTTTGACCAATGGGGTAATTACTCTTAATTATTTCATTTTTAATTCTTGGAATATATAAAAGGCTGTTTTGTATTCTCACATTTCACCTTTATTCATTTTCAAGAGTCTCATTAGTTAACTGCATCTTCTTCACTAAATCTCTCTCTGCAACAAAAGCTCAAACACTCCAATGGCGCCTATTGTTAAGATGATGTCTTCCACCGGGTTTACCTATGAGAAGAACAATTTCGCGGCCTTTGTTGATACTGTGAACGCTCCAGAAGCATATCACACCATGATGAATTTCGTGAAGAAATGCAAACTGTCACATGCTATGACTGCCACCACTCCTCTAATCCATGAGGTTATCGAAGAGATGTGGGCATCTGCTGAGTACAATGGCACAGACGGTACACTTGCTTTTTCTTTAAAGGGTAAAAATTATGTAGTTAATTCTGATGTGTTAACTGCTTGTTTAAAATTGCCTGAGAATAACTGTCTGAAGGAACCCAGTAATGCTGAAATTGTTACCATGCTTAATTCCATAAATTATACCCTTAGTACTGAGAACTTAGGGAAAATTGTTAGGAAAGGTATGGTTAAGGAATGGAGTTATCTTTGTGATGCCTTCATTAAAACTTTTTCTGGCAAGATTAGTAACTTTGATGCTGTTACCAACTCCATGCTAATTATGCTTTGTATGCTTTTAACTGATAAATTTTATAATTTTGGCACACTAGTCATGTATGAGATAGCAGCTAAATTAGGTAAAAAGGAAACTAGGGGCAAGAATGTTTATTTTGCTAGATTTTTAATGCTCCTAGCACTGCATGTATCTGAGAATGAGCTATCCATTGCTAACCCGGATAGCAAGTTCAATTGTTTTGTTCAGGAGAAGAGAGTCTTAAGTGATTTGATTCGAATGAACCTAAATGCAGAAGTACAATTGGTATATCTACCAATTATTCAGGTAACTGTTTCCAACCCTGAACTTCCTATCTCCAACCCCCAAATTTCTTTGCCTTCTAGTGTCACAATGGAGTCTGTGACTGTGACCAAACAGGCTCCTACCAAAGTGACCAAATCCAAAGTTCCTAAACCACAATCTAAAAGACAAACCTCAGGTGTCTCTCAAAAGGCATCTGTTGCAAAAACTACCAAAGCTCTTGAGGGGAGTGTGAAGGTGGTAGTGAGTGGTGAGGGACAGGGTGAACATCAAAGAAGCCCTAAGGATAAGGAAGGTAAGGCAAGTGCACACAACATTTCAGTCTCTCAAAAGACTGTTAATGAACCTACAAGCCAATTTCTAGTTACATCCTCTCAACAGGGTGTGACTACTAATTTGAGTTCCATTTCAGGAACACAGCACAAAAGGGCAAGGGACACAGATAGCTCTCCCTCAAAAACCTATGGTAGAAGGGTAAAATCCAAAACCATTGGGGAATCACAGGGTGCACACACTGTACAGCAAACTGTACCTTCTCAAATTCAGTTTGATGTGACTTCAATAAATGTGGAGTCACAGCCCCTTGATCTTAACCTTCAAATCGATACACATTTTGATCCACCATCACCAACTCCATCTCTGGATGTGGATATGATCTCTACATCAATTCCTGATTCTCCATCTTTAAAATTCATGGAGAAGCCCCACTCAACAATTGGTGGTCATCCTCTTTTAGATGATTTGTTGGGCCATCAATCTTCCATTCCTGAATTCACAACACTATCTGTGGCCTCTTCCTTAAAATCAATCACCACAGATTCCGTGTTGGTTTTCACTTCAACGGATACTCGTTTACCTTCATCAACGGATATCCTTCATCCGTTGACAAGTGTTTCTTCATCAACGGATATGTCTTCAACTAACTATCCGTTGACAGCAATAACTACTACATCAACGGATACTCCTTATCCGTTGACAACTCTCTCTACCACTGCAAAATGTGACATTCCTATGTCAACTGTGGAGGAGTTTGTAGTAATTGAAACACTTTTAGGAATGAGGGAAGGGAGTGAGAGGCTGCCTTGTGAGCAGACAAAAGGAGAGAAAATCAATGAGAGGCTGACCATTTCTTCCGGTCAGGCAAAAGGAGAGCTAGAGAGTTCCACCTTAGTAGGTGAAGGTGAGGGTGTGAGAGGTGTGAGCCAGGGGGAGCCCCTGATGCAAGAAAAGAGAGATGAGAGGAGAGAAGGGACTACAGGAGAAATAAGGCAGGAAGAATCAGTCATTGCAAGTGAGTTAATGGAGGTTAATGAAGCTTCCAAAGAGATGGAATTTAGACAGGAATATCAGTCAGTTATTGACTCCATCTCTTTGGATCCTGAAACCTTTACTCATCCTGTTTCTGCCTATCAAGTCATGGCACAGCAGGGCAATGTGGAGGCAGAGGAGGCAATGCACCTAGTGCACACCTCAGAATCTCTTCAAAGAGCAAAAGAAGCTTTACAAACCCTGTCTCCAAATGCTGGAAGTGAAGAGTTTGGCAGTTATGACAGTCAAAGTTCAGATGGTGAAGACATAAATGAAGATGAAACTCCAGGATGGATGTTTTCCATTGCCACTGAACTTGGGCATCTCAATGTGGAAATCATGAAGCAATACCAATCTGCTAAGGCTGAGCACCAAACTGCAGAACCACAGAGAAAGACTGTTCTTGAGCAAGTAATGGCCTCCCTGAAATTACAAAAGATGCAATCTGTTATTCAAAGAACACAGCAAGAGGAGGTCCAGTCTGCAATTAGAGATATGAAAATAGCACTAGATGCCAGGATTGAGGCACTAGCTCCTACTACCACTCAGAAGGTGCTTTCTAGCAAACTTCTCAAAGAAGATAGCCTGGCTAAGTCTGTTCAGCTTCTTTCCTCAAGGGTGGATAGTATGGAATCTCAATTGCACACCATCATTGCCAATCAAACAAAACAAACTCAACTACTGGAAATGCTACTTGCAGCTTCAACCCCAACCCTTGATGCTAACAAAAAGGGGGAGAAAATGGGAACAAGCACAGAAGAGGCTGCAACATCTACTGGCCAATTTCAAGCTACCAGTAGTGAGATAGCACATATTGAGGGGGAGCAACAGCCAATTGTAGTGGTCAATCCAACAGAGTTTGAGATAAAGGCTTCCCCTGTGAAGAAACAAGTGGCTTTGCCTGAGATTCAAAGATTAGAAGACATCTCAGATGGTGAAAGGCAAGCCAGGATAGAAGCTTTGGAAAAGATAAACAAGGAGGCTAATGACAGAATTCTAAGGACAGAGAGGATGATCAATGAATCAATTGCATCAACTCTGTTCCTTAATGCTCAATCTTCTGCTCCAACAATATCAACCACAATCATGAAGGTGCTCACTCCAAGGGTTGTGGCTCCTACATTCTATGATGCTGAGCCATCATTTGTCAAAGAATTTGAACCAGCTATCAAAACCAGAGCCTACTCACCACCAAAGGAAAATGGGAAGAACAAGCTTCAATTGGACTACCCATTTCCCAAGAATGATGAAGTAAAGCTAATGGGAAAAACAATTATGGAGTTCAAAGTTCAGACAAATAAGAGTGTAAGAGATTGGATGGCTGTAATCATGAGGAATGGAAAAGTATTAAATATATCCAACAGTCATCCTAGATTTGTGGAAGCTAAAAGAGAAGAAGTCTCCAGAATCCAAAGGGAAGCCCATCCAAGTACAGAAAATCAACATGAAAACTCAGAAGAGAAGCAAGCCAGGCTAGCTCAAGAGTTAATGGATGAGGTAGAGGTTGAAATGAAGGAACCTGAGGAAGTTCCCAAAATCAAACCTAGAAGAAGGAAAGCTAAAACCAAGAGGGTTCTTTCTCCAGAACCCTCTCCAGAAAAAGAAACAATTGGTTCACCAGTACCTATGTCTGCAATAGTAATCGACCCAACTGTAAACTTTCATGGTGACCCCATAAGGCCTAAAGAGGAACCAGTGAATTTTGATTCAATTGAAGTTCCTTCATTCTTGCTAAATCCAAAACAGAAGAAAAGGGCTCCAAAGAAGCAACTTTCAAAGGGACCAGTTCAAGTTGCTAGGGTACCTGCCATTGTCAAACAACCAATCTTGGAAAACAAAGAAGACTTTATCTATCAGGCAGAAATTGAAGAATACTCTGACATGAATCTATTTTTGGATGAATTGTCAGAAGTAAGAGGAATTGACAAGTACAAGAATCAGCCTGAGAGATTAGTGTTTGTCTACAAGGGAGGAAGTCAGAGGACATGGCCACTAAAGAAGGTTCTTGGAGAAAATTATAATACATTGACCAGAGTGTTCTCAGCTTTCAAGAGACACACAGGGTTCTCTGAGATAGCCAGAAGGGAGATAATTAGCAGAATAGAAGAAATAAGGAGAGAATGGAACTCACCCTCAAGTCTACCAAAGAAAATGAAGATCCCTTATAATGGACAGAAAATCCACATTCAACCCTTTTGGATGATGGAGTTCAGGGATAATGAGGGCACTAGGAGATTCTTCAGGTTAGAAGACCAACTGTCAAAGGCTAGTTCTGACTACCTGAGATGGTTACAACTAAAGCTAAATCCAAAGGTTGTTGAAGAAGATACCTTCTATAGGCAACTTCAAGTGCAAATTGAGTCCAACTCTACCAAGGAAGGAAAGTCAAGGGTGCAGCCAACCAGAGAGAGGAAACCTCATTAATCTGCTCAATCTAAAGGAGCACATCTCTGATAAGTTTCTTAAAGCTTTCTGTTTTTAATTTTTTGTAGCTTAATACAATGTTTGCATACTGAAGTGTGTATATATCGTTAGGAATGTTTTGTTATCATCAAGGTTATGAATTTATGCTTTATAGCCATCAAGTATAAATTGGGGGAGATTGTTAGGAATATGTTGTAGTTGATGATAACTTAACATTCAAGCAAAATTGTATAAGTCAAGTTTTGTAACTGTCAACGGATAAGACCTTATAACTCTATCCGTTGACAGGTAGCTCATCAACGGATGAGGTTTTGTAGCATACTGCAATATCTCTATTTATCAGTTGATAGTGTCTTTATTCAGAGTCATGTTGACCATCAATGGATAGGCAGAATAGGGTAGCCAATTGTAAATAAGCTATGCTATGTAATTCTGTCTAAGTGAAAATGTATCAACGGATGAGAACAGGGCTCTATCAACGGATACAACTCAAATCTACTCGATCAACGGATACAGCTCAAACTACCATCAACGGATAAGTAGACACAACATCAACGGATAATCATTGTCACTTTATCCTATGCTAGGAATTAGCAGTTGATAAGGACAGGTTTGACTGACAGATCACATGGGTTGATAGTAGGTATAAAAAGCAATATGGCAGCCATACTTTGGAAACACAGAAGAAAGAAGCATTCCATTTACACAGTACATACAAGAAAGGTGCAGGGGACATATCTGTTCACAAGGACAACCTTTCGGCTACATGTGGATTTGGAGTGGAGTAGCAAGTCAACTTGAATTAGATTAATATTATCTTATTCCTGTAGCACTTGTAAACTTGGAATATATAACCAAGTGTAGCAACTCTTTAGAAAGTAAGAAAACATACACATTTGCTTAGGGTTTCTTGAATATCTTTAGAAGCAAAGAGTTGTAAACACAGAAGCTGTGTACATTTGTATCACAGGGTTTTCTTCGAATAAAAGTCTCAGGTGGTACATTTAACCACCTGATTTTTTATGTGTTTGTGAACCATTTCTTATTCAGCAATTATTTCCTTATAGATTTCTGTGGTTTTTATCAGAAATGTATAATAATCAAGAATTGTATTCAACCCCCCCCTTCTACAATTATACAAGTGTGTAATCTGGGAATAACAATTCTCTAAATGAGAGGAAGATAGTAGACTTGCCTGGAGCCCTTAGCTTGTTAAACTAAAAGAAAGCAACAAAGTATAGGTCTCTTTTCTCTTTATACAACGTCACAATACTCCGATTAGTTTATGTTCTAGAAAAACAACAAAGAATAAGCACTCGTTAGTCACATGTTTAATTTCAATTCAGTTACGACCCCAGTAAAGTTCTCAACTGGACTATCACTATCACTATTGCTAACTTACTCGGTCACCTTATCTCTAACTCCTTATCTATTCTCATTATTATCTCTTATTTGTACGGTTATTTCTAACAAAATTTCGGCATGACCTATTCGTAATATGGGCCTCCCCAATGTAAAAACACCTCAAATACAATCACAAGTCAATGCACGACATCCACAAACAATCCACAACATTAATCAATACTCAACACCATCTCCGACCATAATTCATTTATCATTTTCAACTATAACTTCAATGGAACTCTATGTCAAAACATCAACCATTGATACAATGCATTCCATACTTGGTAACCAATTAGACAAGACCAAAACACACAACTTTCATCTTTTGACCTGCATCAAATAATGTCTTTAACCCATGTAAAATGACTCCAAAACAAGGTAACCAAATAAAAAACATAAAATGCTACCGCGCATGCTTTACTCAAACATTTTTAATAAATCCAAAAATTATTTATAAATCACCAAATTTTATAGGCTTCTTTCTGAATACCAAATAAAGATCTTATAAAAGTTTCCAGTTGAATACAATCTTCTAACTAGGTGGGTCCATCAATTCAAACTTAGTGCAGAAATGATTTGTCGATTCTGCGAAGTTTGTCTTCTAACAATTTTCATAAATTGAAAATACATATTTGCCTACAAAATCTCTTCCATTTCACAATTGAACATAGTATCTTTACATCATAAAAATATTGATTTGAAAAACTTGGTTTATCTAGGACAATCACCCACCCAAAGTTGGCTCAAATACAGGGTAGTCTCTTTAATAACTGTCACACTCTAACATTTTTAATAAATCGAAAAATTCATATCTTTGTACAAATATTTTTCTGGAATCTTTATAATTCCTTCCTCTATCCTCAATTAAAATTTTAACCCAAAATTCAGAGACATACTTCCAAAGTTCGAATCCCGAGAGCTGACTCTGTTCTGCGCAGGTTTTACTAAAACATTATTTTCTCCTAGCTCGTTAACTTAAACGACGCACCATTTTCTTCTACACAAAATAGACTCCAAGATGAACAACATTAATCAAAAGACTACTACCCAGAACGGATTATAACTGTCTTGAATTAACAGAACAAAACAGGGGCAGAAGCTGAAACTTTTCAGGACAAGCTAATTACATCAATACTACTAAGCAATAATCAATTTATTTGCAATAATTTCAAGGGATTGAACCATACCTTAGCTTGCCTTCAATGACCCAAGAGTTTGAGTTACTAATCATAATTTATGAGTAAGAAAATGAGGAATTTGATGGAGCTTTCTTCCTCCTCTCCCTCTTTCTCTTCTCTCTTTCTCTTCATTTCTCTAGATGCTTCTCCATCTCTTTCTCTCCATTTTTCTATATTTCTCTAGATGTTTCTCCAAGTATGTATAGATGAACAAACATAATGGGCTTGGCCCAATTATATTCTATTCTTATTTTTAAAACTAATAAAATCTAATAATATTAAATCCATGAATAAATCCCAAAACTCTAAAATAAATTACTAGAATTTAACATAGTTAAATTCTAGCTCTCTCGAGTCAAAAATAATATTCTCATGCTCTAAAACTCATTCTCATAATTAAATCTCTAATTAAACTCATTTTGCTCAAAAATTGGAATCATTGGAAGCAATTCTCAAATTAATTCTCATTATTCTCAAATTTGTATCTAAATTCTAAAATACACTAATCCATCAAGCCCTCATAGCCCCATATGCTCTCCATAATTTATAACCATTTCCCGGGTACTCAAAATAATAAATACTAGAACTAATCGAACGAATTTCCTAGATATTGGTTCGAATTTTCTCAAGATAAAAATCCAACTCCAAATTGATGTTTTTAAGTCTCGATGTTTAGTTCCTCAATCTCATGGTCTCAAGAATTTCTCCAAATAAATCTTCAAATATTAATACGACTTATATTATAAAAGAAAACTTACAGAACATATTATGATAATCTTGGTTTTTACAAACATTGTTGTCTATATATACACTGTCTTTACCATTATTTGTCGTCATCTCCATTAAACCCTTCCCTCCACAATTAAAGCTATGTTTTAACATTAATTTTGCTGCGTGATTACACCCCTCACAACGATGACTTGGTTCCTTCTTCAGCAAATACTGTAGCTGCTGTTGTTGCTAACAATGCCATCTATGACAATGGTGGCATTGAAGAACTTGGTGTGCCACCAAGCTACATCACCTCCATCTTGGCAGCAGAAAAGAGGGGTTGAAACCTAGTTTTAAACTTGGCTGTATTATTGTTCAAGCCATGTATAATGTATTACATCTCTCTATTATTTAGTCGTAAATAAATGGCTTTTTTACTTGTGCTTCCATTATTATACTAACATAAACATCATGAATTCATAAAAAACAAACAAGAACATCAACTGTTAAAATTTACATTGATATAAACACTGTTACATTTGCTTAAGCTTAAAATCAACACAAGAACAATGTTGAACACTACTAGTCGCAAAGTTACAAAATCAACATGGTTATATTACATTTTTTTCAACACATTATTGATCACTACTAGATGCAAAGTTACAAAACAAACCAAAACAAAAGGAAATAACAACGAACAACCAAATCGAACACATTGATGACCCCTGTTTCTTCACCACAATGTGCTCATTGTAAACCCCTTCACATGTTAATTTTTCAATTTCCCTGTCAAAATGTCTAACTCTTCATAACAAACCACAAATCACAGCTCGATCACGAGGACAAACCGGATCCTCGATCCATCGAAAATAGTTGCAGCCCAGACGCCCTTCAACACAGCTCACGAACATCCTACTAGCATTATTCTCTGTCCATGTTGTTCTTTGAATTACTACACGATCACAGTGACAACTTTCAGCCATGGATTACCAAACTTAAGCTCAATTCATAAATTAGGGTTAGGAATTTTAATTTTGGGGAAGAAATAAGCCGGTTATATCTATCTGATTTATCTATATTAGTTGTTTTATAACCGTTGCTGGGCAAAATGCTGTTAAGCCACTCACTTTTCATCTCATTATAAACGGACCTAACATCCTTTTGGACGGATGTACACGAAGTGTACATTTTTTGTTAACTGCGAGTACACAAGTTTATATATCTGCAATAGTTTCAGGTACACAAGTTGCATATTCCTCAAATTTCAGGTACACATCTTGCATTTTACTCTTGACTTTTAAACATTTAACATTAAAATGGATAAAATTAAGATATATGATTGAAGTTGTGATATTTAAATGTATACGTTGAACATAGTTAATAAATTAAAATCTTACTTTTATACTTAAATATTTAGAAAGGAGGAGGAGTAAATTCATGTGTGCTAATGACACAAGTTAAATAAACCTTTATTTCATCAATACATTTATGCATTTGTAGTTATTTGTTTACAATTGAGGTAACATTGTTAACAAGTAGATACTATATTTAGTGTATTTTGATTTTGTTTGTATCTTATATTTTCATAGTTATTTAATAATGTTTTGTTGCATTTTATTTATATGTTACATACTTTTCCAGCAGGCATATTGAAATGTAAAAAAAAAATCGTACCTGTACATAATTACTTTTTAATATCATTATCAAATAAAAGTTTAGAATCGAATTTTATTTCGATACAAAAATTATAATTTCATATGAAATATAATTTTAACTTTTTTACACCTTAACATCATGATTTCGAAATCTGAATGCCCCTCTTCCTTTGGTTAGTTAGGTTTTTCTATCTTTCTTGACCGCTTATTCAACCTCCCATTTAAGGACGCTCTAAGAAAGAAGTAAAAGGTTTAAATTTTTTGATGTTTGTATGTGTATTTATATACTTCTTTCATTGAATATGGATTTTGTATAACAAATTTAATCATAAATACCTTTATTAATATTTATATAATATATTTATTTTGTCGAATTAATATTTTAATTATTATTAATGAAATATTTATTCAATGAAATTAATACTCACATTAATATTTATTAATAACTATATTAATATTAACTCATACTAATATTTACTGTCTTAAAACTCGTGCGATGCACAGACTTTTTTTAATATATTTTTTAAATTTGAACTGAACTTATTAAGACATGAATTTCGTAGATTTAAATTTATAAATGATATGATTTAATAATAAATATATAAATGTTATCCATGATATTTCTTGAAAAGACGGAATTTTAGTTTAAAAAAATAGAAAAGATGATGTACTCTAGCTGAAAAAGGTAATCCGTTAATTATTAGTAGTTATAATAATGTATTAGATAAAATAATATATAATGTGTTTTAGCTAAAAAGGTAATTATTAATTGATAGTAAATATCATGTAATTATATTATTTTATTAAATTAAATTGCCCGTAATTATAGGGTGAGTGTCCTATATACCCACATTTTTACTTTCTCTCACCAAAATGCCCAAATTCGGGAAGTACCGCCCAAAATACCCACCACATGCGCCACTGGCATGGGTGCATGTGGTCTCACGCCAACCCCAACGACGTATCACAAGGATACGCCTAATACCTCGCTGAAAATTTTCATACATACGCCGACCCAACCAGCGCATCAACTGATGCACATTCTGAAACGGCGTAGCTGACGTCATCTATGACGTTAGGTCGTTAGCATACGCATTTGAAACATGCGTATCAGCGGATACGCATTATGAAACAGCGTATCTCACGAACTGTTCATCGTCTCCCCGAAGACGATTCCGGCGAATTCTTTCTTTCTATTCATCCATCCATACCACAAACTTTCAAATAACATTCTATATACGAATCAAATCGCAATTCGATTCTCTACACATTCATACAAATTTTATTGCATTTGTTTTACCGGATTACAAACACCCAAATTCACATCAATTTCCGATTAGTTTTTCAATCGACGTTCGTACACGCCCCTACGGGGCCGGAGGAGAGAAACTGATTAAGGGAGGATGAAGGGGACGAGTAGCTGATCATGTGGTGGTGCTTTGGAGTGTGGAGACTTGCCATAGAGAGAGATCGAGGGAGGTGAAAAAAAATGATGAAAAATGCCGGCCAAAAAAAGCTCTCGTTTTCTGGCAAGTTCGTTAATTTTCTGGCGTGAACAGTGCTTCGGATACGCCGCCTGGAATGGCGTATCCCGTGGGTAGGCTGGGCGGAGTTTTGGAAATCGGGTATTTTGGGAAGTGAATAGTGAAAATTTAGGCATTTTGGGCATTTTTTCGTAATTATAAGTAAAAAAAAAGAAATTTTAGTTAAATAAAATATAAAATATTGTGTTTTACCTCAAAAGGGAAACTGATTAGTTTAATACAATAGAAAAGTAATATGTTTAATCTGTAAAAAAAAAATTGATTAGTTATTAGTAAGGATTTTATCTGTAACTAAGTAGGGGTAATTAAGTAAAAATACGAAATTCCGTAGCGATCGACCGACTAAACTTTTAATGTTTCATCTTTTATAATATAGTATATAGTATAGATTAGTAATATCTAACTTATAATTATTTAAGAATTACATAATTCCGTGCTGATCGACCGACTAAACTTTTAATGTTTCATCTTTTATAATATAGTATATAGTATAGATTAGTAATATCTAACTTATAATTATATAAGAATAAATTTTAATTGATCATTAATATACATAAAATATTAATTTAATCAATGTTTCCCCATTATTATTTAAAAATAATTACAAAATTAATAATTATAATTATTTGTAATCCATTGTAATTATATTTTCATAATAATATGTGAACATATATACAAAAATATATACATATGGTTATACATACTTCATAAGAAACACTCTTATATAAAAATAATGGAAAAACAATATTATAGCATTTCGTTTTTTAATAAAAAAATGGATAATTAAGATTCTAATCATAAATATAACCATCATTAAATTTAACTTATCAAATATAAAGTAGAATCTCATAAAATTTTAAAATTATTGTAAAATTTAACATAAAATTCGTAGAAATAATGCCCAAAATACCCGATTTTCCCATACCCACTGCCCAAAATACCCAGATCTGAAAATACCACCCAAAATACCCACGGGTCACGCCGTTTGGAACGGCGAAACCCCTCCCACTGTAGCATGCCAGAAAACGCAAAATTGCTCCGGAAAAATGAGAGCTCGGTGCCGGTGACTTGGGGCGATTTCGTCGCCTCTCCGTCGATCTCTCTCACCACAGCACATCCACCACTTTTGAACACACCAAAACAAACAGCAAACCTTCCTCTTCCTTTTTCCCCAACTGATTTTGAAGGATATGGCCCCGCAAGGGCTCTACGAGCTCGTCGGAAAACTGGAGAAACGAATGGGTATGGATGTGGGGGTTCAAAATCCGGCAAAAGAAATGGGATAAAACTGGTATAGATGTGTAGATCGTCGAAAGATGAATCGATTGGTATATAATACGCTTTTGGAAGATACCTGTAACTGAGCTCGGCTGGATTTTCGACGTTTCCGGCGAAATCGCCTCAAAATCGCCGGTTGGGAGAGAGACGCGTAAAATTTCAGAAAAAATGACGATGACGTCATCACGCATCGTTCAATTGCGTGACACCGCTTATGTCGTTCCAAACAGCGTATATGGTGTTGATTCCGCCTACGTAAGAGGCGTTACCTTGGATTGCGCCTGTGTGAATGGTCTATGTGCTTGGCTTACGCCTATGTGAATGGCGTTTCAGCACTTACGCCCATGTCAGTGGCGTATGTGCTGGGCATTTATGGCGGTACTTCCCGAATCTGGGTATTTTGGTGAGAAAAACTTAATAAGTGGGTAAAAAGGGCAATCACCCTCATTTATTTAATATAATCATATAATACTTATGTTAATTTCATGTTAAATTCAATATTTGTGCATGCAATATCTTAATTATTAGATATAATCTTATGCAAGATTTTAATATACTATTCCAATTTTTATTATTTTATTCATAAATTTAACACAAATACCATCCAACTCTAAGAAATTTATATTTCATTATTACAAATTGAAGCTAGGTAAAATTTATAATTCTATTTCAGAAAATATATCTTTTAAAGTCATATATTCTGAATAATTCAGAGAGTAAAGCTTATTTGATATATACACAGAGTATTATTTTATAGTTATATAATATAGTAAGAGCATTAGTATTTTAAAAGTTAGGATTTTAAAATGATAAATATTTTTTATGTTGAATATAGATAAACGTAAATTACATGTGACACTAATAATGAAATAAGTAATATTTTTATACATTTTCAAAAAAAAAGTAATATTTTTATATAAATACTCCCTCCGTCCAACAATATATGATATGGTTTGACTTTCACGGAGATTAAGATAATGTAGTAAAAAAAGAGTAAAGTTAGTTGAAAACTGAGTAAAGTGGTGGGACCTATTAATATTCAATAATAGATTTGAGATAGTGGAGGAAAGTAGTTGGTGTAATAGTATTTTTTATTGTTAAATATGATATAGTGGGGGAAGATAGTGGTTGTAATAGTGAAAAGTAGTGTTCAAAAATAGTAAGTATAATTGGTTCATTCTTTTTGGGACGTCCCAAAAAGGAATAAGGTTCATATAAAATGGGACGAAGGGAGTATCATTTAATATATATATATATAGAGTAAGGATCTAGAGAAAACTTAGAGACCATAATCTACACCGTTAATTTTTATAGTAACTAACAAATTTAAAATTTGACTAATAATGGCAATAGTACAATCAGATTTAAATAAATGATTGATGCAATCAATCATATAATTGCATTAATTGCACAATAAACTCAAATTTCAATAAGATTCTTTTGAATATATGTGACAACCCGGGTCAAATCCCGAGCCTTTTTCGAAAATCGGGTCAAGTCCCGATTCCGAATCCGAAATAAGCCAAAGTAAACTGGCCCAAATGCAGAGAACTTTGGGTAGTCCACAAGCCCACCACAGGCCCCCAAAAGATCATGATTTGTTGGTGCACTTAGTAGTAGTACTTTGCCTTATAAACTGAACAGAACTCCCAAATCTTCTTGATGTGGGATTGGGGTGTTACAAACTCCCCCACTTAAACTCCTGATGTCCTCGTCAGGCCGAACGGATATCCCATAGGTCCGGATCGTTCCTCTCTAGCCATTGTGGGATAATACCGGCTAGCTTCGTGTCCCCACCTCCGGACCTCTGTCCATTGTGGGATAATACCACCAGCCTTCGTGTCCCCACCTCCGGCAACTTGACGAATCAAGCTTTCGAGAGTCGGCTCTGATACCATATGTGACAATCCGGGTCAAATCCCGAGCCTTTTTCGAAAATCGGGTCAAGTCCCGATTCCGAAATAAGCCAAAGTAAACTGGCCCAAATGCAGCCAACTTGGGTAGTCCACAAGCCCACCACAGGCCCCCCAAAAGATCATGATTTGTTGGTGCACTTAGTAGTAGTACTTTGCCTTATAAACTGAACAGAACTCCCAAATCTTCTCGATGTGGGATTGGGGTGTTACAAACTCCCCCACTTAAACTCCTGATGTCCTCGTCAGGCCGAACGGATATCCCATAGGTCCGGATCGTTCCTCTCTAGCCATTGTGGGATAATACCGGCTAGCTTCGTGTCCCCACCTCCAGACCTCTGTCCATTGTGGGATAATACCACCAGCCTTCGTGTCCCCACCTCCGGCAACTTGACGAATCAAGCTTTCGAGAGTCGGTTCTGATACCATATGTGACAACCCGGGTCAAATCCCGAGCCTTTTTCGAAAATCGGGTCAAGTCCCGATTCCGAATCCGAAATTAACCAAAGTAAACTTGCCCAAATGCAGCCAACTTGGGTAGTTCACAAGCCCACCACAAGTCCCCAAAAGATCATGATTTGTTGGTGCACTTAGTAGTAGTACTTTGCCTCATAAACTGAACAGAACTCCCAAATCTTCTCGATGTGGGATTAGGGTGTTACAATTTCATTGTAGATTAATTAGATATTGTTCATTTAATTAATTTATTTAATATTTTCTTTTCAATTATTTATTAAGATTATTAGGTGTTCTATTATATATTTTGTTAATCATGAAAAAAACATTATATTTTAGATTCAACCCATTCTACTTATAAGTGTTCTTGTAAGATTCTTTTAAGTGTTTCGTTTAATAAATTTTAAATTAGATTCTTTAAAGCATTTTTAAGTATTCTTCTAAGATTCATTTAGGTGTTCTTTTAAGATTCTATTAAGTGTTCTACAAGTTATTATATATTAATTATTAGTTATATAAAATAAAATTTATATTATTATAAAACAATAAAAAGATTTTACCATTTGTTCTACTGAGTGTTTCCTTAATTATTTTAAGATAAAATTTAAAATTTTCTTATTAAGATTCAAGTATTCAACATGTTCAATTAAGTGTTCTTTTAAGATTCTCTTAAGTGTTTCTTTTGTTAAATTTTAAATTTTATTCTTTAATCTTTTTTCAAGTGTTTTTCCAAGATTCACTTTTTAAGATTCTATTAAGTGTCCCATAAATTTTATATTAATTATCATTTAAATAAAATTTAATTTAATTTACATTATCATACACAATAATAAGATTCTACCATATGTTTAACTCAATGTTAAGTTAGATTCTCTAAAGCATTTTTTAAGTATTTTTATTTAAATAAAATAAGACTAATTTATTATTATTAGATAACAATAATAAGATTCTACTAATTGTTCTGTTATATATTTTTAATTATTAGAAAATATATTTTAGATTCAACAAGTTCAATTAAGTGTTCTCGTAAGATTTTCTTAAGTGTTTTATTTATTAAATTTTTTAGTGTTCTTCCAACATTCACTGAAGTGTTCTTTTAAGTAGAACACTTAATGGTAAATTTTTTAGGTGTTCTTCCAAAATTCACTCAACTGTTCGTTAAGCATTTACTAGGGTACCTAACAAAAATGTTAAATTGATACTATTACAATGATAATATTTTTAATAATATAATATCAAGAACACATAATATAATATCAAGAACACTTACAACCTAGGAGAATATGTAATAAAATCTGCGATTATGTTAAGAACACTTAATAGAATCTACCATTTTTAAAACACTTACGAGAACCTTGGTGAATCTTAAGTAAAATTAATAAAACATAAAATAGAATCTTTGACTTTTATAATAAAATCAGAATAATATCAAAAACATTGAGTAGAACTAGCAACACATATAATAGAACCTACAATTTTTTTTGCTAATATAATTTACGAAAATACATAGTAATATAAAATTATAAAACTAGTAAAACACGAGAATGAGTACGTAGTAGAATACGTAATATAATCTAGTAAATTTTAATACGATAAAATTATGATGGTAAAAAATATTAATAACATAATATTAAGAACAATTAGTAGAACCTTAGCAAATTATTAAATAAAATTTTAGTAGAATACTTAGTGGAATCTTAATCAAATAATTTTGTATCTCACTTAAATACTTGATTGAGTTACTTATAGTTTAGAATTTTATTACAATTTTCATAATTTAAATTTAGGTTTCTAGTAGGTGTTGTAGTAAAAATAATATTTTAAATTATTAATACTATTCATACTGTTTTATAAAATAATAAGTCAACAATATAAAATAAAGTAATATGAATATAGCCAGTTATTTATGAAAATCAACAATATCTTATAAAATATGTGTAGATCATGCATTTAATGTGCACTCATTAAATGACAAAATTATGACATATATATAGCAACAATCTTACTTACCTTTTTAAACTAAAATTTATAAATTAATGCATTAATAATAACCATCAGATGAGATTGTAATTGATGGACCAGATTATGGTTTCTAGTTTTCTCTAAAAAAAAGTTTTCTTTTGAACCTTTTCCAGAGTAAGGATCTAGAAAAAACTTTTTTGTTGGGATGGATGCTTGGTCGAAGGGCTTCCACGACATCAATGAGTAGTTGGTGTGTTGCAGCTGCATATGGGCATCGATCAACACGAATCAAGTGAGCAGTGAACCATGCAACAGATTGATTTGTTTGATATGCAGTTGGGGAGTAAATGAAAGATCGATGGTCACACTTGTGTGTGTGATGGTCACACTTGTGTGTGTGATGGACTACATATGGGATTGGCCGACGTGTATCAAGTGAGTATGTGTGTATACAACAGATTGCTTCACATGTATGTAGTTGGACAAATAGAGGTCAATGGTACACTTGTGCGTATAGCAAGTGGGCATTCGAGGATGAATGTGCAAACTAGGGTATAGTTTGGAGTCTTGGACTCGGGGGGAGTTTTGTCGTAGGGAATGATACGGATCGAGGAAAGTTGGAGTTATTCCAACAGGGTGCAGGTATGGAGTACAAGTGAAGAGCTGTGAGTTTAGAAATAGGGGGAGATTGTTGGGCAGCAGCCAGCAGACTTATTTCCAATCTCACCAACTCCACCAACCTCTCTTCACCAACCATTCCATCACCAACCTCACCTACCACCTACTACATACTCCTATAAATACCCATCTCCTCCTTCATTATCAAATACACCAAAAATTCTCTCTTCTCTCTATATAGCTGCTAGATAATCCGTCTAGTAGGAGAGCCGGTTTAGCCCGCTTTCAGGAAGTGTCGGGATAGAAGGTCCTCGTGCCTAAACTATTCCTTAGGGTACTTGGGTCTGACTGCAGCCATCGGAGGTGGTCCCGCTGCAGGGGTCTTTCTATCAGGTTGTGTGGCACTGTCCGGGTTGGAAGAGGGAGAGAAGGAAAGGTTGTCGGGAAACAGTGATAGGGGGAGGTTTTGAGATAAACACTTCAGTGAGTTGGGGATATACATAATAGGTATTGTAGGGCTGAATTTTTGTATGAAATTCAAGGGGCCGGATACCCGGATATTGTAATATCTTTTATCTAGTGTGAAGTTGTTACTCTTGTGGATGTAGGCTGGGCCGAACCACGTTAAATCTCTTGTCTCTTTTAATGTATTATTGGTTTGTTGCTTCATTACTATCACGTATATTTGTGGGATCTAAGCGCACATATTTACCAAATCGCTTCCGCATTTGCAGGAAATCGGGCAGATTCCTAACAGTTGGTTCATCTCTATCTCCTCACGCTCTTGTTTTCGTGGTTCATCTCTATCTCCTCTGTTCATCCACCCTATTTTTTAGTTCGATCTGTTGAATTCTTTTTTTTCAGATGGGCTCACGTAACTCAGAACACTCGGGTTCTATGAACTCGGACGAGTTTGCAGTTCTTATTGGGAACAACTATGCAATCCCTGATAACAATTTGCTGCCTCTATTGCATTTTGAGGTGGATAATGAGTCTGCTAATACAGATGCGGTTATGGGAGAACCTCTATCTCCTGAAGCCCAAACACGAATGAGGAATCAAATCAATCTCATTTTGAATGATGGGACGGAGCTAAAGGATTCAGGGCCATTAGCTGCAGGCTCCTCTGGTACTTCTCGTGGAGGTGCTAATTCTACATTAGAAGTCACCTCGCCTCTTGTTAATCAGGTTCTTACTCATGATACAGAGGAAGGTACTAAAGATGGTAAGCTCACTCCAACTGCAGGTTTTAAGGCGATAAATAATACCCATGTTGTAAACTCATCTGTCCCAATTAAGCCCACTTGGAGCTCAATTGTGACAAAATCTGTTGCTGATCCTACCCCTTGTATAGATAATAATGACACTGTTATTAATTATAATGAGGATGGTACTGCTGTAGTCAAATTTTCTAGAGAATATTTGGTTAACGCTCAGAAAAAATGGGGTACTAGTATTATTGGTCATTTTATTGGGGGAGGTTTTGCGTTTAAGTTTGTTCGTGAGCAGGCTTACAGAATATGGAGGAATAAGGGTCTGAGTGGGGTTTTCTATAGCTCTAAAGGATATTATACATTCCGTTTTGGCACAATGGAAGTCGGAATAGGAGAGCACTCATCTTGGGAAGAAAGAAATGTGGCTTTGGATCTAAATACAGTCCAAATGGGTGGAAAAACTCTCTATCTAATGCCCTGGATGGAGGGTTCGACATTCAAGAGGAATGTGGTTGAGAAGGTCCCTTGTTGGATCAGATTGGTAGACGTTACTTCCTCTCTTTGGTCTAAAAATAGTTTATCTACAATCGCTCGTTCTGTAGGAAGACCATTGAAATTCGATGTTGCCACGGCAAAACTTGAACCCTTGAAATACGCTAATATTCAAGTGGAACTGGCTTACTCTGCTCCAAGACCAGATTATGTGTGGGTAAATGTGCTTAATATAAATGGTGTTGAAGAACAAGAACGGGTCGAGGTTCAATATCCACAACTCCCTTATTCTTGCAGTCTATGTAAAGCTTTTGGTCACTCTCTTGCTAGATGCTTGAATAACCCAGACAGAGTAACAAAGAAACGGAAGATGGATAATGCTAATGCTACTAATAATGATGATTTAGGAGACCAATATGCCTCTCATAAAACAGATTACTTACAAAATATGGAGTTGGTTCCTTATACAATTGGGAAGTTCTGTGGTTGTGATGTGGTTATGGATGAAGATGAGATCATTAATGAAATAAATAAAGGAGATGATAAATTGGAAGAGGGCGAATTTCAAAGAAACCAAGGAAACGAGGATAATTTAGAGGAATTTGACAGGTTGCCAGAAGTACCAGGCTGCTCGACTGAATTGGTAATGTGGAAGGAATTGACAGAAACTAATACAATCCAGGAAGATAATACTGAAGATGGGCTTATGGTTGCCCCTGTTGAAACTAGGAACGGGTTTGAAGCGCTAAATGAGATTAGTGAAGACCAACTTATATTGCCAGTTGCAATCTCCTCAGAAAAGAAGCGGAACAAAAACAAATCTCCAGTTCAAACTAGAGAACGAAAGCCTATCTCTCTCATTGTGGATTTTGGTCCAAACTCAGCTGCTCCTTTGAGTCAAGAAACACCAGTCATAGATAAGGATGGTTTCACTAAAGTCACTAGAGTTTCTAACAGGAAAAGCTCCAGGTTGGCAGGTACGCCAACAATCCTAAAACGTTAATCATGAACTTCGCTGTTTGGAATGTGCGCGGTATCAATAAAAGTCCTCATCAAGAAGAAGTGACAAATTTTATTTCTACTAACCATATCTCTCTTATGGGTTTAGTTGAAACGAAGGTTCGAATTCAGAATTCTCATGATATTTCAAGACGTATTAACAAAAAATGGAAGTGGATTTTTAACTACGAGGAACATGATTATGGTCGTGTGTGGGTTGGATGGGATCCTTCTATCTGGTCGGTTCATGCTCATGTCAAATCTTCACAGCATGTCACCTGTTTTGTGACGTTTCTGGAAAAACAGATCACGTTTTGTGTTACTTTTGTTTACGCCCTGAACCAGTCTCAAGAAAGGGTGTCATTATGGAGGGACCTTGGAATTCTTGGTCAGTCTATTAATATGCCATGGTGTATAAATGGAGATTTCAACTGTATTCTGTTTCTGAACGAAGTGAAAGGAGGTCGTGAACAATGGACAAATGGTATGCAAGATTTCCTTGATTGTGTCTCTAATGCGGCTCTAGGCCACATTAAAACGGTTGGGCCTCTATACACTTGGACTAATAAGCAAGCATCTCTTATTCAGAAACGCCTAGATCGTGTGCTAGTCAATAAGGAATGGTTCACTCTTTATACTGAAGCTATTGTTATGGTTAAAAATAAGGGAATCATGGATCACTGCCCCTTACTTTGCTCGGTTCCTTTGCAACTAGAAAAGATCTCAAAACCTTTCAAATTTCATAACTACATGATTGGGATTGATGGTTTCTTGCAAACTGTCTCCAGAATATGGGAGAACCAATGGTATGGGGACCCTATGGCCATCCTGGTCCGAAAATTGAGAGATGTTAAAAGCGCTTTGGTGGTTTTAAATAAGAACTATGGTAACGTGTGTAACAATGTTTTAATGGCCCGTAATGCACTGTCTCTAGTGCAGGATCAGCTGGTTAATGATTGTGAAAATCCGAACTTGCTCCATTTAGAAAAACAAAAATGCCATAAGCTGCAGGTTGCCTTATTAGATGAAGAGAGTTTCCTTCTGCAGAAATCGAGGGTTAGGTGGCTTACTTGTGGGGATGGTAATAATGCCTATTTCTTTAATAGGATTAAGGCAAACTGGTATTTCAATAAGATCCTAGCTATTGAAAACGACGATGGGGTCTTGGTCTCTGGTCACAAAGATGTATCTACAGAGGCTGTTAAATTCTTTTCTTCAACTCTGGGCACTTACTCATACCTGGAACCTTGTGAATTTGATCGCTTTGTTTGTAATAAAGTCACTTCTGCTCAGGCTATCTCTCTTGAAGCTCCTGTCTCTGACGATTTAATTTGGTCTACTCTGAAGGCCATGAAAAAAAATAAGGCCCCGGGCCCGGATGGTTTCACGGTAGAGTTTTACTTGGCTGCTTGGGATATTGTGGGAAGCACCTTTTGTGAGGCTGTCAAAAGCTTTTTCGCAAATGATTCGTTGCATAAATCTTTAAATGCCACAAGCAGTGCCTTAATTCCTAAGGTTCCAACTCCTTCTACCATGCGTGATTTTCGTCCTATCTCTTTATGCTCCATCCCTTATAAGTGTATTGCTAAGATTATTG
Organism: Kitagawia praeruptora; assembly: GCA_037693485.1. Lineage (NCBI taxonomy): Eukaryota > Viridiplantae > Streptophyta > Magnoliopsida > Apiales > Apiaceae > Kitagawia > Kitagawia praeruptora. The sequence goes on from CM075350.1 coordinate 31,221,769, forward strand.
CCTCTCGTCTTAAGTTGGTTATGCCTAGTATTATTGATATTTCTCAGTCAGCATTTATTCCGGGTCGGAGTATCTCTGACAACATTCTTATGGCTCAAGAGTTATTTCGAGGTTACCATCGTGACACAGGTGTGTCCAAATGTGCTATAAACCTTGACCTTCATAAAGCTTTTGATTCAATTAACTGGGACTTTATCATGGGTGCTCTTCGGAAATTAAATTTCCCTTCAAAATTTTTGAAGTGGATTTTTTATGCATTTCAACGACCTCGTACTCTGTCAAGGTGAATGGATCTTTATGTGGGTTTTTCGAAGGAAGAAAGGGGCTGCGTCAAGGGGACCCTATTTCCCCGTATTTATTTACAATTGCTATGAATGTTTTATCCTCAATGCTTGCACAAATTCCAGAAAACTTTAGATTTCACTGGAAATGCAAAGATATGAAGCTTAATCATCTCTTCTATGCTGATGATGTTTTGCTGTTTTCTAATGGTGACATTGCCTCTATCAAGCATCTTATGGACTGCGTTTCTCGCTTCTCAAATGCTAGTGGATTATTTCCAAGCATTGCCAAAAGCACTGCCTATTTTGGAAACTGCACAGAAGACTTTACTACTTGGGTTGACACTTCTTATGGTCTTGCTCATGGAGAGTTACCTATCCGCTTCCTAGGAGTTCCTCTAATTTCTTCGATGCTCAGACACAACGACTGTATGCCTCTTCTGGATAAAATCACAGCTAGAATTTCATGTTGGACGACTGCTATGTTATCTTTGGCTGGTAGAGTGCTACTTATTAAGTCGGTTCTTTATGCAGTGCTTGCGTATTGGACTAATCATTTCGTTCTTCCTGCTTCGGTGCACAGTAGAATTCAAACGATTTTCACAAGGTTTATGTGGAAAGGGGATGTCAACTCTAAGGGGGGTGCAAAGATTAGCTGGGATTCTATTTGCTTGCCATATGAAGAGGGAGGTCTAGGCTTCAAACACTCAAAAGAGTGGAACCAAGCTCAGATCCATACCCATCTCTGTAAAGTTCTGGATAAAAGTACGGCTTTGTGGCCTCAATGGGTCAACAAAACGGTGTTAAAGAAACAACACTTCTGGACTATGCAAATGCCGAGTGACTGTTCCTGGATATTCAGAAATGTTCTCAGACTTCGTTCAATGGCACGCCAGTTTCTCTCTTTCAGGATTGAAAACGGTCTAGGGACATCTCTTTGGTTTGATCCCTGGTGGCACAATATCTGCTTGGCTGATTCTAATTATGATCGCATTATTGCTCAAACAGGTAGCTCGAATGAGGCCACTATGTATACTATTCTTTCCACTGGTTCATGGGTTCTTCTTCGATCGTCTACTAGACTCCATCACCTTCATCCTGGTTTGGTGCATTGGACGCAAAATTTCGACTACACAAAGTACGACCTAAGCTGCTCAGACGTCATCTTATGGGACGGGTTGCCTCTTCGTAAGGTTAAAGCTCGGACATATGGAAATCCATTCGAACATCTTCTCCTCAAGTTACTTAGTATACGCTTGTCTGGAACAGGTTTAGGATCCTGTGATATGCTCATCTCGAATGGATTTTATGCCATGGTCGGCTTCCAACCTCACACAGGCTAGCTGCGTTTGGCTTAGATGTGTTACAGTTCTATCACCTTTGCGTTGGGGGGATTGAAACAGATTCTCACCTATTTATCTCATGCCCTTACAGCAGCTTCATTTTAACTAAATTAGCTGGCATTATTAAGTTTGATATTGTTGGGACGAACTGGATAGAGTTTCTCCTTTCCCTGGGCAACATCTCGAACTACATTCATAGGAACATTGCTCTCCTTACTGTTCATATCTTCTCGTATCACCTATGGCGGGAGAGGAATGCAAGACTACATGATAGAGGGGCTTTTGGTCCGAATAAATTGATAAAGGGTATCATGGTGGAACTTAAGGCGAAGCTTATTAACACAGAATGGTTCATCAAGCATGCTAAATTAGAGCTATATTGGTGGATTTTTATTTGATTCTTGTTGTTGTTCATTTTGTTCTTTCTACCTCAAATCTATTCCTTATGATAGATTGGTTGTAGACAGTTTCTCTCTTTGATTTAGCTAAGAGCAAGGGTTTATCCCTGTATTTTCTTTCTTTTATATAATATTAATTTAGCAAAAAAAAAATTAAAATTTGACTAATAATGGCAATAGTACAATCAGATTTAAATCAATGATTGATGCAATCAATCATATAATTGCATTAATTGCACAATAAACTCAAATTTCAATAAGATTCTTTTGAATATTTCATTGTAGATTAATTAGATATTGTTCATTTAATTAATTTATTTAATATTTTCTTTTCAATTATTTATTAAGATTATTAGGTGTTCTATTATATATTTTGTTAATCATGAAAAAAACATTATATTTTAGATTCAACCCATTCTACTTATAAGTGTTCTAGTAAGATTCTTTTAAGTGTTTCGTTTAATAAATTTTAAATTAGATTCTTTAAAGCATTTTTAAGTATTCTTCCAAGATTCATTTAGGTGTTCTTTTAAGATTCTATTAAGTGTTCTACAAGTTATATATTAATTATTAGTTATAAAAAATAAAATTTATATTATTATAAAACAATAATAAGATTTTACCATTTGTTCTACTGAGTGTTTCCTTAATTATTTTAAGATAAAATTTAAAATTTTCTTATTAAGATTCAAGTATTCAACATGTTCAATTAAGTGTTCTTTTAAGATTCTCTTAAGTGCTTCGTTTGTTAAATTTTAAATTTTATTCTTTTAATCTTTTTTCAAGTGTTCTTCCAAGATTCACTTTTTAAGATTCTATTAAGTGTCCCATAAATTTTATATTAAGTATCATTTAAATAAAATTTAATTTAATTTACATTATCATACACAAAATTTATAAAATTAATAAAATTTACTTACCTTTTTAAACTAAAATTTATAAAATTAATACATTAATAATAACCTTCAGATGAGATTGTAATTGATGGACCAGATTATGGTTTCTAGTTTTCTCTAAAAAAAAGTTTTCTTTTGAACCTTTTCCTCATATATATATATATATATATATATATATATATATATATATATATATATATATATATATATATATATATATATATATATATATATATATATATATATATATATATATATATATATATATATATATATATATATAGGCAACTGCTCAAATGAGAACCTTGCTTAAAACGAGAACTTAGTCTGCATCACAACCATCCATTTTTATATTAGATCTTTTAATCCTGATCGTATATTTTTATAAATTTCATAACTACATCTCTCTTTATACTCTCACTGTACACAATCTGTATACATCTTCATCGCAATTACGTCGATTTCACCTGCTTTTACCTATTTGATTCCGTTTTATATCTATCAAATTGATATAAAGCGTTGTTCTTCATCATGATAACAGATGATCTGTTACGAATTAGTACTAATCAAGGTAATTTCTTCTAAATCTGTAAGTTTTGTACCTTGTTATATCTATAGTTGATAAGAGTATGTTTTAATTCACAAAAAAAGCATACTCTTGCATTAATTTGATTAAAATTAATGCAAGAGTATCGAACTTGTCATATCGAATTGACCTCAAACCCTACACATAAAGTTCAAACAAGTTTTCTTTAACATATTTCTGATTATTTGTATCATATGTCCACCAAATCTTATGCTTTCTGTAATTCGCTCGCGTTTGACGTTATAAGGAGAATGTGACAGTAATAAGCTTTGGATTGAATCATGTTAAATTTAGATATTTAGTGCACAATGAGCTTATCAAGTTCCTTTTAACTCATGCAATTGCAAGATGTTCACACATTTGTTAAGTAAACTGAGATACTAGTTGGTGACATACACGTGTAACAAAAATGAGCTTCCTATGCTTCAAATATATGGATAAGTTTGAGTGAAGTTGAGATTTTTAGCAAAAAAAAAAAAAAGAGAGTAAGTTAAGATGATTATGGCCACAACACATTACCAGGCAAGCTATAACAGATTTATTAAAATATCCAGAAAGAATGTCTGCTAATGACACTATACAATGGCAATTGGCACATGAGATGAAGTTTTCTAGTATTAAGAAAGTCACCAGGCAATTCTTCAGGGGCATGTGGTGTGAGTGTGACCCTTACAAGTACCACCTGATGAGCATTATGCTTTACATAGAATTCAGATTTATCTCTTGAAGATCATGCTGACACCAAATGTATACTTTCCCTTGGGTCTTCAATGAAAATGCAACATCATGTGGAACCAATATATCGATCGCGATGAATCTGCAACCGTTGGAACCAAAAGCTAGCTCCATCTGTTATAGGCCCTCACTGAAAGATACTAAGCTTTTATAATGTTAAGTTCTGTATTGCATAAAAAATTTAATGAACCTGAAGCGCTATTTTGTTTGATTGATAAAACTGGTTCCAGTAAATTACATCAATGGATACATAATTAGACAGTGCTATGAATCAGGATCATAGATTACCTTAAGAAAAGTGTGCAACAGTTGCTTCTGCACTCTATTTCACTTTTAAATAATGGTAGTCAAACCCTCTGAATGGTTGAGGTGGTGGACTGTGGACAAAGATGAACTCCCTCCTTGCTTCTTTTTTGTATGTTCAAAAATATATTAACCACCAATAAGGATAACTTTTTGATTTTATCAAATGCCTATATAGTTTGATTTTATCGATATTTTTAATAGTACTATAAATAGAATAAATTTGTATGGTTTGTAGGATAGACAACAGAGAGAAGGAGCAGGAGTTAAAAGTGTTAAATATGTAAACTATATAAAAACTGAAAATTTAAGTAGTGAATCTAGTTTCATTAATTTAATATATTAGTAGAACTCTATTGTTCCTAATTACATAACCTCCTGTAGCACACATTCTGAAGCCACAAAATCAGATCAAGCTCTCCAAGATGTAGTTCCTTTTAAGGGTAAATAAGGCCTCTTGTGCCACAAATGTCATATCTATTGGAATTTGACACCATATTTTGGATTCAACACAGTATGCGAAATGCTTTACACCATCGGTAAAAGTTATCACATCCTCCCCGTCTGTGTGAGAAAAATAGGCCAAAACCTTCTTCCAGGTTGGAAAGCTTTTCAGACACATCGAGGAAATAGCCATTTTGATGTCAGCCCATTTCTGATTTTTGTGATCCACCAACACCCACACAATTATACTCTCTTCCACAACACCCCATACTGATGGCATGTCATTCCAGAGCATAAATTTTACGTATTCCCAGTCTGAAAAAAAATAACGAGGGGCAACATACGTTGTACTAACCTCCTTGTTTATGTCAATGCAAATTATTTCTGCATTGCTTAATCCCGCCTTGCATATTCTACAGAGGTATGCTATTCCCTTGGTTGAAATAACCGGCCTTTTAACATAGAAAGACTCGGTCTCCTGTCTAGTGAGATTGTAAAAATCTGAAATTTTGAGGGTTCTCCACGAAAGAACTTCTTCATTAGGACAACCACCAACATCAATAACTTCGAAACTAATTTTTCTGCTTTCTTTCTCAAAGTACATAGAAACCACATTATACGAACCAGTAGACGAATGTAAGTAGATAGACATGTCCAGGACAACCTCATGTGGATCAGGAAGATCAAGAATTTGCTTGGTTGTAGGGTTACTCACTCGGTGCTTGGCGGACGAAATGGTAGAAGATAATCTCTTCTCTAGTAAAAGACCGTCACAGTAACTTACAATCCTAAAAGTTTCTTTACTCCCGTCATAATTAAGACGTTCACCCTCAAGCTTAATGACAGTACTAAACCTACTACCTCTGTTCCTTCTCATCTCAGCAAATTCTTTTAGTTGCATCAAGGCATACCACTGCTTGCACACACACTTGCATCTGAGCAAAGACTCGACTCCTAACCAGCTCAAGATCTCTAACACCATTTCCTGGGGTAGATAGAATGCACTCCGTGAAACTCTAGCCGTCATTTTCCTACTACTTCCAGCAATTTGCTGATCCATTTTCATTAATTTGTTTTGATCCTCGACCCCGCACTCTGCAGAAAGTATGTCAATATATTAAAAGAAAAAGACAATTAACCATACCAAAAGATAAATAGGAAACTTCCAGATGAGGCCGAGATGTAACCAATAATGGAAGAAACTATTTTTTCTTGAAGAACATTTTACTGATCTTAGAAAAGAACCTGCACTGTAGTCGTGAAGGCGGTAGAGTTTAATATGATAGAAACTATTTATATATATATTGTATGGTAAAATTTTTGCACACCTTGAATTTTACTCAAGATTTTTGTAACCTTATTTTTCTTTCTTTTATCCATACAGATTATTTATCAATTGTTCCTTTGCCTATTTCTTTGCCTAATCTTCCATCATAAAGCTTTTTACACTCCTAAAATCGTACTGTAATAGCTTTCTGAGAAAGAAACCATCTCTGTGGTGTTTATTTATATACTTGAAAACAAACTTTTGAAAAATTATATTCAACAAATCAACAATGCATGTTTGATATCAAACTATTTTTCAAAAATCTTACTCTTCATGCTTATCATAAGGTTGCACTCTTAAAATCTCGTATCACCCAGATTTAATTAAAAGATATGCATCCTTACTTCCTGATTCATTAAGATTGAGTGTTGGATGAACAATATGGTTTCAAAGTCCCTCCTTCTTTAATGAAGAGAGAAAACTGGAGTTGATAAAAAGTGTTGGCAGAGAAAACTACATGTTTAAGGCAAAAGGCATCCAATAACTTTTTCATCAGCTTCAAATTACTTGATTACTCAAAATAAGTTACTAGGATTAATCGATGAAGGAGATAAAAGAAATAAATTACAATCAGGACATGTAAGCGAGTGCAATTATCAGCATTAAGAATGTTTTCATGAGGTTCAAGCGTCAATAAATAACTACGAATTATAAATACAAACAAATCATCTAAAAACATTATTTATACCTGGGAGCAAGAAGTTAATGTTACTAATAAAAAAGATGATTAATGAGTACTGAGAAAGACAATGATAATAATGTATGAGTATGGAGAAGATACCACTGCAAATTGGTTTTTCGTTATAATGCTCTCTCCCTTCATAAAACTAGGGGAAAACCCCCCTTTAAATTGTTTACTTTGGTGTTGCTGTGTCGGCTTCGGAAATTACCCTGACCCTGTAAAGTGTAATCTAATTCTATACCGAGTAAAATCACGTTTAAGTAGACTCAAAATGTGCACGGGACTGCTTATTTAGTTTAGAGGTGTAATTAAATTAAATTAGTTTATTATGACAAAAAGAAGAAATTAAATTAGTTTACAAAACCTTGTTTGCCCCTAAATATTTCGGGTGTTGGCCCTGTACCGTATCTATCACAATCTGAAAAGAAATGACCATAAATATCACACCTTAAAAATTTGGTCCCAAATATCACTTCAAAACATAGTATAATATAGCGTTCTGTTTTTTTTTTTTTTAAAACACCAATGTGTTTAGCGTTCGGGGGAGTTTGATTTTTTTTGTTTTTTGTTTGGTAGAACGCTACTTGAAACTATGTTTTCAAGGGTTACACCCACATGATGTTGCGTTCCCTTCAAAACACCACATAAACCAACGTCTTCCCCCCCAAAACACAACATTATTCAGCGTTAATAAAAAAAAAAAATCTGCCCTACAAAACGCTAAACGCATTAGCGTTTCCTAAAAAAATAAAAAATATATAAAACGTTACACGAAATATCGTTTTTTACTGAAAAAATTAAAACGCTACACGATACTGTGTTATGAAGAGATATTTGGGGCCAAGTTTTTGAGCTGTGATACTTAGAATCATTTGTGTTGAAATTGTGATATTGGAGGCCTTTTCTCAAATATTTCTCTAATAACTTACCAAATATTTTTATAATTTCAAAATTTAAGGAATTATTATATCTTATTTCATATCCTTGTATATAATAAGCTGGGATTTTATACTAAACCGCCAAAATAATCTCAACCTTCGAATTCAATAATAACTTTAAAAATAGATGATCAAGATTATATTACATTAAAAATAAAATTATAATCTAAAAAGAATAGAGCTTTTTTCATAAATAAATAAGAAAAAGTAATTTTTTGCACATTTACTTTTGTTAAGAATAGCTATTTGCAATTTTACTAAACTATTTGCAATTTTACTATACTAAGTTTCAAAATTGCAAAAATACTAACCCTAACCCTACCCCCTCCTCCCCTCCTCTTTCACAGCCGCCTGTTTCACCAGTTTGTGTACTTTTTTTTTTTTTTTTTTAAGATGGGATGCTATTTTGGTGAATTTGGCTTTGGGTTGCATGGCCCCGCAGGGGCAACCACTTTCAACTGAACATGCAACTAAATTACTGATTTCATGTTCCATTTTTCAATTTCCATTTTCGATCTCATTTTTGGACTCTAATATATATATATATATATATATATATATATGAGTCTAAAAATGAGGTCGAAAATCACTTTTGAAAAATGGAACATGAAATCAGAAATTTAGTTGCATGTTCAGTTGAAAGTGGTTGCCCCTGGCGGGGCCTTGCAACCCAAATCAGCAACTGAATGCAACCCAAATCAGCAACTGAATGCAACTTTTTTTTTTAAGGTGGGATTCTATTTTGGTGGATTTGGGTTGCATGGCCCCGCACTTTTTTTTTAAGGTGGGATTCTATTTTGGTGGATTTGGGTTGCATGGCCCCGCAGGGGCAACCACTTTCAACAAGTTGAATATGGTTGCATTTGGTTGAATATTGCCCCTGGCGGGGCCTTGCAACCCAAATCAGCAACTGAATGCAACCCAAATCAGCAACTGAATGCAACTTTTTTTTTTAAGGTGGGATTCTATTTTGGTGGATTTGGGTTGCATGGCCCCGCAGGGCAACCACTTTCAACAAGTTGAATATGGTTGCATTTGGTTGAATATTGCCCCTGGCGGGGCCTTGCAACCCAAATCAGCAACTGAATGCAACCCAAATCAGCAACTGAATGCAACTTTTTTTTAAGGTGGGATTCTATTTTGGTGGATTTGGGTTGCATGGCCCCGCAGGGGCAACCACTTTCAACAAGTTGAATATGGTTGCATTTGGTTGAATATTGCCCCTGGCGGGGTCTTGCAACCCAAATCAGCAACTGAATGCAACTTTTTTTTTAGGTGGGATTCTATTTTGGTGGATTTGGGTTGCATGGCCCCGCAGGGGCAACCACTTTCAACAAGTTGAATATGGTTGCATTTGGTTGAATATTGCCCCTGGCGGGGCCTTGCAACCCAAATCAACAACTGAATGCAACTTTTTTTTTTTTTAAGGTGGGATTCTATTTTGGTGGATTTTGGTTGCATGGCCCCGCAGGGGCAACCGCTTTCAACTGAATGCAACCACTTTCAACAAGTTGAATGTGGCATTTGGTTGAATATTGCCCCTGGCGGGGCCTTGCAACCCAAATCCACCAAAATCACCCACCTTAAAAAAAGTTGAATGTGGTTGAATATTGCCCCTGGCGGGGCCTTGCAACCCAAATCAGCAACTGAATGCAACTTTTTTTTTTTAAGTTGGGATTCTATTTTGGTGGATTTTGGTTGCATGGCCCCGCAGGGGCAACCGCTTTCAACTGAATGCAACCACTTTCAACAAGTTGAATGTGGCATTTGGTTGAATATTGCCCCTGGCGGGGCCTTGCAACCCAAATCCACCAAAATCACCCACCTTAAAAAAAGTTGAATGTGGTTGCATTTGGTTGAATATTGCCCCTGGCGGGGCCTTGCAACCCAAATCAGCAACTGAATGCAACTTTTTTTTAAGGTGGGATTCTATTTGGGTTGCATGGCCCCGCAGGGGCAACCACTTTCAACAAGTTGATTGTGGTTTCATTTGGTTGAATATTGCCCCTGGCGGGGCCTTGCAACCCAAATCCACCAAAATCATCCCACCTTTAAAAAAAGTTGCTTGTGGGGTTGCATTTGGTTGAATGTGGTTGCATTCATTTGAATATGGCCCCTGGCGGGGCCTTGCAACCCAAATCCACCAAACTCATCCCACCTTAAAAAAAAAGTTGCATGTAGTTGCATTCGATTGAATGTGGTTGCATTCAGTTGCTGATTTGGGTTGCACGGCCCCGCAGGGGCAACCACTTTCAACTGAACATGCAACTAAATTTCTGATTTCATGTTCCATTTTTCAAAAGTGATTTTCGACCTCATTTTTGGACTCTAATATATATATATATATATATATGCCTTTGCTCCATAAAGAACACTCTTATATAAAGAACAATAAAGAACACTATAAAATCATTTATTCCAATAGATCCATTGGCCCCGCCAGGGGCACCCAATACAAAAAGTTCTTATTTTTTTAGGCTCTATCCATCCAGCAAAAAAAAAAATGAAAATTTTACTGTTCATGATGACGTCACTGATGACGTCATCGATGAACAGTAAAATTTTCAAATTTTTTTTTTTTTGCTGGATGGATAGAGCCTAAAAAAATAAGAACTTTTTGTATTGGGTGGCCCCGCCAGGGGCAATGGATCTATTAGATATGAGGTGTTCTTTGTTGTTCTTTATTTAAAGTGTTCTTTATGGAGTCCAACCCTATATATATATATATATATATATATATATATATATATATATTAGAGTCCAAAAATGAGGTCGAAAATGGAAATTGAAAAATGGAACATGAAATCAGTAATTTAGTTGCATGTTCAGTTGAAAGTGGTTGCCCCTGCGGGGCCATGCAACCCAAATCCAAATCCACCTTGGCACGTGGAGGTTTGGCACATGGAGGGCACATGGGGGGAGGGGTGTAGTATTTTTGCAATTTTGAAACTTAGTATAGTAAAATTGCAATTAATTCAAAGAGATAGTATATTTGCAAATAGAAACTTTAAACATAGTATTTTTGGTAAATATCCAAAAGAATATAGTTAAGAAAGTTTGCATTAAAATTGAATTTTATTCATTTTCTTATTAATATTAAAAAAAGTTCATATTTACTAGTTGTACTCTATCTCGAAATCTGTAAATCAGAATTGGATGATTTTAATTTATATGAAAAATTAAAATATTTTTTATACTAAATCCAATAATTTTCATCCACTTATTTTAAAATCTAACTATTCTTATGAAAACTTGTCATTTACATATGCATCGGAAGCTTGAAGATAACCACGTTCTAAATAATCAAAAGTTAATAATTAGTATAGTTCTTAAGAAACAAAAGTTAGCAGTATATTACTCCCTCGGTCCCTCTCAATTTATTTACATTTGGGATAAAGGATTTGACACACATTTTAAAACTCATATAAAATATAGTTTCAAAACTTATTTTTAAAATTTTCTTTTTAGAATAAAAGTTAGAATACTAAATTATTATTCAGGAAAAAAAATTAAAATAATTTATATAACTATACGTTATATGAATCTTAAAATACGTGTCAACCCTCTGCCCAAAGGTAAAGAATTGAGAGAAAGGAGGAGTATATCGTATATATCTCATATATAATTAATTATATTATACAAAATAAAAATCAATAATATTTTATATTAAATCAATACTTACTAAACTATAATAAACACAATATAATATAATTTTTAGTTTGGTTAACATATTCAATCTTGGGTTAACAGTTTTTTTTATATATTTTTAATATTAACTAATTTAAAATAAGATAAAAAAATTATTGTTCAAGATATAATTGTTATTTGGTTCAAACCACAAATTGTTTATACATTTTAATCAAGATCTTTCAAATCAAACTAATCAAAATTATTAAGTATAATATTAAAAATTATTCTATACAAACGTCTAAGTTTCGAATCCCATCAACAACATGTTAAAATTAACATTTATTATTTTAGTTCTAAAAATATAGATAAGGTTAAAATTATATCAACCATATATTATTATATTTTATTTTATTATAAATTTGAAAATAAAACATATAAAATTAACCCGTGTAAAACTTGGGTTATAAGTTACTAAATATAATTTATAATTTGGTTTATCCATTATTTTGGTTATTCTTTTCAATTAGATCTTTAAAGTCAAACCAATCCGGTTATATATATTATTAAAAGTGATTCCATAGGTCAATGGCTTGAATTCCACAAAATAAACTATTAAAATTAATAATTATTACTAGCCTATAATTCTGTGCAATACATAGATTTTTTTTAATATTTATAATTATATAAACAAACAAACCTTCTTTAAAATTTTTATTTTTAATTTTATCAAATAAATTTAATATTTTATTTAAGAAAATATAGAATTCTTAAATTTGAAACAATATGAGAAAAAGTAACCAAATTTGAATATAAATAAATTATCAATATTTATTATATTTCACACGATCAACTTACTATTTTTGTTCTATCTTAAGTTTCAAAAATCAGATTTACACGATTTTATAGTCCATGCAAAACTCAAAAATCATCCTTAATTTACCATTGATTTAATAATTATTATCGAGCCTAAATTACCAAAAAACTGAAGAGAAAAGAAAGTTATGAATTTTTACATGGGTGATGGCCCAGAATACCACCAACTCGGACGATCCTAAGTACCCACGGGATGCGCCATTGGTGAAGGAGCGTATAGAAGACACGCTAGTAGTAGTAGAAACATAGTGTCTTGCAGACACGTTAGTGACAAAGGCGTAACAAGCAAATACGTTGTTGGCAGACGTGAACAGTAGCTTGGGATGCGCCGCTGCCAAATGCACATCCCGTGTAACGCAATTGTGATATGCGTGATGACGTTATCTAACGTCATTGTCACTTTTGCTAAGAAATTACGCGATCTCTCCCCCAAATGGCGATTCTATGGCAATTTCGCTGGAAAAAGAAAAAGCAACCGTTCACATCCTCCATATATCTTCCCATAGCGTAGTATGTACCAATCAAATCGTCTTTCGACGATCTACCCATTTCAACCCATTTACTTCGCCGAATTTGCAACGCCCAAATTGCCAATTGTAAACCTCCCCTCGTTTTTCGATGAGTTCGTACATGCCCCTGCGGGGCCAGATTCCATAAATTCGATGGGGAAAAATGAAGAGGAAGCTGTGCTGATATTTTGGTGTGTTCAGATATGGTGGAGGTGGCCGGAGTGAGACAAAAGAGGCGAAAAGAGGTGCCGGAGAGAGGAGAGAGATTTCGGAAAGAAACGAGAGAGATAGCAGACGAGGGAGATGAACATTAGATGGGACACGCTACACGCAGTAGCGTGTTGCGTGGGTAGATAGGACCAACAGTTCCGAAAATGGGTATTTTGGACCATAGGGTAGTGAAAATGAGGTCTTTTGGTCATTTTCTCTTTTTAGAATCTTATACAATTTAAAAAACCTACTTTTATTTGATTTAGATTATTAAAATGTACTTTTCAGTATATAAATATAATGTCACTTTCAATCAAATACATATTTTAATATTAAATTTAACGGTTCTCATGTATCTATTTTAAAATCCAACGATCTGTAATATTTTAGTCATTCATGACCAAACTATCAAAAAACTGGATAAATTCCACATTACACTTAGTAATATAAAGATATAATATAATATTAGTTCTAAAATAACATAAAATAAAATACATCAACCACAAATTATTATATTTTTTCATTAAACATAAAATTTAAAAATTTAAAAATAATCAATGCTTTACAAGGTTATAAGTTAATTATCACAAATATGAATTAATTCATGCTAGTCAACTATATCCAGTGTTCTAAAAATCGGCCTAGGCGGCCGATTAATCGCCGCCTAGGCGCTAGGCGGCCTCTAAACGCCTAAAATCGGCAAAAATCGGTCATTAGGCGTTTTTTTCATTAGGCGGCGCCTAGGCGGTCTAGGCGGGATTAGGCGGCGCCTAGGCGGTCTAGGCGGTATTTTTTTCATTTTTTTTTTCAATTTTTAAATTTAATTCTTTTCTCTTTTAAAAACTTTTTGTTTGATATAATAATAATTGACTAAAATTCCCTCATTTTAACTAATAGTAATGGTCAAATTTAACGGAAAATCAACAAAGGGGTGAAAATTGCGAGGGTACTCAAAATTATGGGATGTAAAGTGCATAAACTAAAACAAACTAACCTTAAGTGCAATTATGTTAAATCAAAGGGATGCAAAATTATTTATTAACATGAAAATTATAATTTTTTAATATAAAAAATAATATTAAAATACATCCGATTAATTTTCCGATTAATCTCCGATTAATTTTCCGATTAATCTCCGATTAATCGCCGCCTAGCCGATTAATCGCTAGAAGGTAGGTTCACCGCCTAGACCCGCCTAGCGCTTTCTGGAACACTGACTATATCACGATATAATCTTATATTAGATTTCTCATAAACTCTCAAATACAACTTTTTTTTATAATTTATTTTTAACGTGAAAACTATTGCCGATTTTAAAAGAAGTTAGCTAAATTAAAAAAAATCAAACACATAACCATAATCAAAATATTTAAATTGAATATAAAAAATTATTAAAAAATGATGCGAGACATTACAAATATTGTTAATGCACATGAATTCATTAATTTTGATTGAGCTATAATAGTGTAATTATAAAATAGTTATATCTATTTTGTTTTTTTAATTGTTTTTATAAATTATAACAACTAACGTTCCACCCGTGCTACGCACCGACCGATAAATTGTATTAATAAATTAATATAAATATATTATTTTAATTTTTATTTAGAGAAAATATAATTTTATTGGAATTTAATTAACTTAAGTATAAAATTACTTATCCGTGAATTCATACCAATTGAATTAATATTAATATAATGAACCAATCATCAAAAAAAATACAACCCCCGTTGAAAAGTTCAAATCCCTCTTTATTGTTTTTTTTTTTAAAATTCAGTTTTCATTTTATTTCTCTCTTTGTTAGAGAATATTTCTACGTATCATGTTAACAAATTTTCACCCATATTATGATAATTCAGTATATTTGTTCAATATTAATCCTTAAAATATTTATAATATTAATTCAAAAATCAGATTTACACGATTTTATAGTCCATGCAAAACTCAAAAATCATCCTTAATTTACCATTGATTTAATAATTATTATCGAGCCTAAATTACCAAAAAACTGAAGAGAAAAGAAATTTGATATAAGTGAATTAAGTTTGTTCTATCTAAAATCGAGTTCAACTTACTATTTTTGTTCTATCTTATAAGTGATATAAGTGAATTTGATACTACGTTAAAATCGAGTTCAACTTACTATTTTTGTTCTATCTTAAGTTTCAAAAATCAGATTTACACGATTTTATAGTCCATGCAAAACTCAAAAATCATCCTTAATTTACCATTGATTTAATAATTATTATCGAGCCTAAATTACCAAAAAACTGAAGAGAAAAGAAAGTTATGAATTTTTACATGGGTGATGGCCCAGAATACCACCAACTCGGACGATCCTAAGTACCCACGGGATGCGCCATTGGTGAAGGAGCGTATAGAAGACACGCTAGTAGTAGTAGAAACATAGTGTCTTGCAGACACGTTAGTGACAAAGGCGTAACAAGCAAATACGTTGTTGGCAGACGTGAACAGTAGCTTGGGATGCGCCGCTGCCAAATGCACATCCCGTGTAACGCAATTGTGATATGCGTGATGACGTTATCTAATGTCATTGTCACTTTTGCTAAGAAATTACGCGATCTCTCCCCCAAATGGCGATTCTATGGCAATTTCGCTGGAAAAAGAAAAAGCAACCGTTCACATCCTCCATATATCTTCCCATAGCGTAGTATGTACCAATCAAATCGTCTTTCGACGATCTACCCATTTCAACCCATTTACTTCGCCGAATTTGCAACGCCCAAATTGCCAATTGTAAACCTCCCCTCGTTTTTCGATGAGTTCGTACATGCCCCTGCGGGGCCAGATTCCATAAATTCGATGGGGAAAAATGAAGAGGAAGCTGTGCTGATATTTTGGTGTGTTCAGATATGGTGGAGGTGGTCGGAGTGAGACAAAAGAGGCGAAAAGAGGTGCCGGAGAGAGGAGAGAGATTTCGGAAAGAAACGAGAGAGATGGCAGACGAGGGAGATGAACATTAGATGGGACACGCTACACGCAGTAGCGTGTTGCGTGGGTAGATAGGACCAACAGTTCCGAAAATGGGTATTTTGGACCATAGGGTAGTGAAAATGAGGTCTTTTGGTCATTTTCTCTTTTTAGAATCTTATACAATTTAAAAAACCTACTTTTATTTGATTTAGATTATTAAAATGTACTTTTCAGTATATAAATATAATGTCACTTTCAATCAAATACATATTTTAATATTAAATTTAACGGTTCTCATGTATCTATTTTAAAATCCAACGATCTGTAATATTTTAGTCATTCATGACCAAACTGGATAAATTCCACATTACACTTAGTAATATAAAGATATAATATAATATTAGTTCTAAAATAACATAAAATAAAATACATCAACCACAAATTATTATATTTTTTCATTAAACATAAAATTTAAAAATTTAAAAATAATCAATGCTTTACAAGGTTATAAGTTAATTATCACAAATATGAATTAATTCATGCTAGTCAACTATATCACGATATAATCTTATATTAGATTTCTCATAAACTCTCAAATACAACTTTTTTTTATAAATTATTTTTAACGTGAAAACTATTGCCGATTTTAAAAGAAGTTAGCTAAATTAAAAAAAATCAAACACATAACCATAATCAAAATATTTAAATTGAATATAAAAAATTATTAAAAAATGATGCGAGACATTACAAATATTGTTAATGCACATGAATTCATTAATTTTGATTGAGCTATAATAGTGTAATTATAAAATAGTTATATCTATTTTGTTTTTTTAATTGTTTTTATAAATTATAACAACTAGCGTTCCACCCGTGCTACGCACCGACCGATAAATTGTATTAATAAATTAATATAAATATATTATTTTAATTTTTATTTAGAGAAAATATAATTTTATTGGAATTTAATTAACTTAAGTATAAAATTACTTATCCGTGAATTCATACCAATTGAATTAATATTAATATAATGAACCAATCATCAAAAAAAATACAACCCCCGTTGAAAAGTTCAAATCCCTCTTTATTGTTTTTTTTTTAAAATTCAGTTTTCATTTTATTTCTCTCTTTGTTAGAGAATATTTCTACGTATCATGTTAACAAATTTTCACCCATATTATGATAATTCAGTATATTTGTTCAATATTAATCCTTAAAATATTTATAATATTAATTCATTGAAAATATTTGTAAGATCGTGGTTAATTTTTCGATTACATATTAAAAATGTATAGAAACTTAATCCTCACAACTCCAATAAATCATTAGACTGTCTATCAAAAAAAGGTTGCATGTTTTAGCGTATGAGAAAGGATATTTACTGTGCAAGATATATAAAACAAATGTAGTCATAACAATAGAAACTTTCATATAATCTGATTTGCTATGTGATTGTTCAATATCATTTTTAAAATTTTATGTCCTTTATTAATGAATTGATTTAATAAAAAAAATATTATCAACTAACCAAACAAATTCAATATATCGCGCTCTTGGAGTAACATATGATTATTAGTTTTTATGGTTATTGTCCTTAGCTTATTTGTAAAGACAATTTAACTTTTAAAGTGTGCATTTTCAGTTCGGAAGTTTGTATTTTGATTTTTTTATTCTTTTCTAATAAAGCATGGAATAATAAATTTTAATTTTCTTTTATTCTTAAAATAAGACATATGAAAATGAGTATCACCTATCTTTTTCTAATTTGACTAACTTGTGAAAATAAGCTATTGTCCATAAAATTGAAATTAAGTGTGTAATATATAAACACATAATCACATTGTTATATACGTGTCCTTGTAATTCAGATTTTGGGTTAAATAACATGAAATTCATTTCTTTAACAGTGAGTATATTTTTCCGGCATATATAAGAAAAAATAGCAATAGCTTATGTACACCTGACAAATCATTTTGTACATTCATGTCATGTACTTTAGGGTCTTGAAAGAAAATGACATGATATTAAATCATGTATCCGAAATTAGAACATAAAATGACACTAAATTACAGAAATTTTTTCGTGTGCACGAAATGAAATGAAATACGCGAATAGAAAAAAATATAACAATTACATGAAATATTACTATGTATCCAAGTTATGTAAATATATAATTATACGTCTTAGAACAACATTGAGATGTTAAAAAATAAAACTAAGAGTAGCATGCATGGTGTAAAGTCTCCCAAACAAATGAAACCCTCTTTTTTATTTTTTCTTATTTCTCGTTAACAAATATATCTCTTTGTGTAGAATCTTTCTACCAAGTTATTTAGTTTTCTTAGCCATATTTTATGCTTTGTTGACATAAAAAAAATCAATCAACCAATCAAATTCAATATATGCTCTTAGGTTAAGATATGGAAATTGATACTATTACTTTAATTCAAGAAAACAAAATTCAAAAAGGCACCCTTTTAATGTTAACTCGAATAACTTGTAGAAGGGGGGGATTGAATACAAGTTATATAATCGTGTCTGATTTTTGCTCGAACAAATAAACAAGAACAAACGAATAAATCAAACTGTTTGTATTAATAAGATCAAATACAAACTCTACCAAAGGTGTGCAAATACCTTTAGCAGCTGCTGATAATACAAATCTCTCTCTGTTTGCACTCTCGTATACTTACGATTACAAACCTCACGAACACACACTTTTTACAATGATATAGAGAGAGTATTTATAATGCTACCTATCAACTAATAACAGAAAGTTAATCTATACATGACAATGTTCTGCCGTCCAGTTGATAGTTTCCACCAATAGAAAATTCTTTCCTTCATGATATCTTCTTGCTTGTTCTTCAAACAACGATCCTGTTTTATAGCACCTGCTAGTTTCTGTAGCATCCATAATGACATCATCAGTAACACAACTGATATCAGGATTCCATCTTGCATCAGGATCTGACCATCCCATCAGTACTTGATCAGTATTTGACTTGTCGTATCAGGATCCAATCTCAGTTCTTGACATGTAGTACTTGATGCATTGTTCCTGACTTAACTCTACAGATTACCGTCTACCACATATATCCTATACAAAGTGCTAAATCCTTTATAAGATCAGGATATACAAGAAGTATAAGTAAAATTCTATTCTGAACATCACAACTCATGAATTATTCCTAACAATCTCCCCTATTTATGCTTTAAGATCTGAAGCATAAATCTGAGTTGTTGATGTCAAAACATATAACAATACAATCAGAATAGAATTTATGAATTTAAAATTCATGAAGTTAAGTACCTTCCTCTTCAGATGTAGACAAAGTATCTAGTACTTAGAAGAAATAATTCAACTATTTGATCCTTCTTTTCCTTTACCACTTCCCTGATGAGATTCACCTTTGACACCCTTAGTTATTCCTTTATCTCTCCCAGCCTGTTTATCTCCCCCAGTCTGTTGCCTCTGAATTGTTTGTATCTCCCCCTTTTTGACATCAGCAACATTAATTCCAAGAGATTCAGTAACAGAACAAATGAGATTCATTAGAACTGCTTGATTTTCCATAATAGTGACTTGGTTATCTTCAAGTGTTCGAAGTCTTGATTGAATTTCAACTTGAGATTTATGAATGTCTTGTAAAACTTTAGAATTGACTTCAATGTTGGAAGTGTTTGGAATATCTTCAGATTCAAGTCTTGTAGAAGAAGTTGCCTTTGTAGGATGATATTCAAGTAATAATACCCGAGTAGAGTTACAAACATCTTCATCTTTCTGATCTGAAGCTGAAATATGATCATCTTGTCCTTCACCAGTATTCTGTGTACTAACATCTACAAATCCTGACTCTTCCTTAGAGTGATCAGATACTGTTGATGTCTCAATTCTAGCTGATATTAGAAGTACATACAAAGGAATACTAGGATCATTAGAAATTTCTTCTGGTACAAGTGGTGTAGAAGTTTGTCTTAGCCTTTCACCTCTTCTGTTGATAATTCCTGCAAGCCTTTCTTTTTTGCTTATGAGCTTTAACTTCTGGCTTTGCATTGTGCTTTGCTAAGTCATTCTTCTCATACATCTTGATAAAAGAATAAGTACCAGCATCCATACCAAGATTGTCAGACCAAGATTCAGGAAAAACCTGATCCCAGAAATCAAACGATGGTGGTTTCCTAATTTTCTCTCCCTCACTATGGAGTTGATCATCCATTCCCTCATTCTCACTTTGACTATCTAAAGTCAACACTCTTTCTACCTCTCCTTTTTCCTGGTCAGGAGCCAGCCTCTCTGTTTGTGGATCTATGTCCATCTTTTCAAGTGTATCACTCAAATTTGGATAAGTGCTCTCATGACCTACAGAAAAATAGGGTTTAGAAGAAGTCTTTATACCTGAACTCACATGGAGAGAGGGTTCCTCATTTGGAAAGGGGCTTGAGGTTTTCTCCAAGGAGTGAGCTTCTATAGTCTCTGAATCCTCACAAACATCTTCTTTCCTTCCAGAGACTATAGGCTCCAGTATACCACTTTTAGGTTCTATACTAGACTCTGATGTCTTCAGTAATACTTCATTAGACACCATAGTTAGTATGTCACTGTCTTTAAGTGTTGTTTGTTGAGACTCACCCTCAAGGTGGATAGACTCTAACCGAACAATATTTGTTTGATCTTCAGTAAAATCAATCAAAGCCATTCCTTCCATATCATAGGGTTTCTCACTTGCAATTTCAGTCATCACAGAAGACCTTTCAGCATCAGCTATCACAGCTCCTGAGTCATCCAATCTCTGACTAGATGGTTCTTGTGTTGCAGTGATTGTGATATGATCTGTCCTACTATCCACCACTGGTGCAATAGTATCTCCTATTGACTGCATTCCTCTATCTACTTCCTCCTGTTGTTCACCTTGAGCTGAAGCATCTTCAATAATGACATCCTTGTCAAATAAATATGCATGAAGTGATTGAAGTGCAACATGCTTTGAGAGTCCAAATTTCTTGACTAATTGTCTTCTGATAGATACATAAAAATACATCTTCATTAACAGCATGTTTGTCAACATCAACTTAAAGTAAAAATTAGCTTTAAGTTGTTTTTGGACTGTTTGGCAACAATGGCTTTAAGCCGACTTTAAGTTAAAAAACTGCTTTATGTCAGAAGTTCCATTTAGGTACTTTTGACTTATAACTTATGACTTATCGGGTTTTTTTTTCTTTTTTCACAATTCTTGTAAAGTTTAAATATTATGAATTTAAAAAAAAATTAAGTCAAATTTCATTTTAAGTCAAAATTATTAAACTCTCATTTAACTTTAAGTAAAATTACCCAAACACTTTCATTCAACTTAAAGTAAACAACTTCACTTTCTCCTTTAAGTTAAAAATACCTCCATTAAGTCAAAAGTAACTTATTTTAATTAATCCCAAACACCCTCTAAGTCAAGTTTTTGATGTAGAAGTCCATATTCTTCAGGAAATAAAAGTTTTGGTACTCTTTCAACTAGAAAATCTAGAACAGGCCTGGATAGCTTCACTTTGATAAAAATAACTCCCATAGCCAGTCTGTATGATAATGTAGTTTCCCATGAAGAATCAATATCAAGATCTCTATTGTCAATTGCTGACTTGATTGTAGCTTCATTTGTAGAGACCTGCATGATGTTAGTTGGACTAGACTCTGTGTGTGTAGGTGACAATTGAATCTTTCTCCTTGTTCTCCTAGTATAGTGAGCAAAAAATTTATCTTGAGAAGATTCAAGAGGTGTAGACACAGAAGTGATCTTGGGATGAGATCATTTTTCAATAGACACAGTCTGTTGAGAGACAGTATCCAGTAACTGTTTTCCCTTTTTAAGCACTACAGTCTTTTGAGAGACTGCAGCCTGGCTGTGATTAGGTGCTTCATCTCTTTGTCCTAGCTTAGAAAGTTGAATTGCAGCCTTCAATTCCTCTCAGCAAGAGATATATTCTCATCATCTTCACTAGAACTACTACTACTTGACACAACAAATCTTCTCTTCCTTACAACTGATGTCTTTTGAGAAACACCAGAGGTTGGTTTCTTTGAAACAACAGGCTGTGGATCAAAACTTGGTTCTTGAATTGTTTCAGAGACTATAATGTTTTGAGCTACTTGGGTAGACACAGGGGGGTTCTCCTCCAAATGAGATTCCTGAGTCATTTCACCACAAAAGAAAGAAGAATTGTATAGAGTAGGAAAATGAGTTTTTAGAATTACCTGAACATGATGTGGATAATGAATTGCAGGTACTTCATCTAGATTCTTTACATTGTCCTTCTTTGTAATGTCAGAGAAAATTCTCTTTTGCTGATTGACTCTGAGTAGAATCAATTACATCAGCATTCTCCCAAGCTTGTGAAACAGCAGCTTGATTTATTTCTGGAGATGCTGCCAATGCATAACGCAAAGGTCCAATAGCCATAAAATCCATCACAGGATAAAAATCAGCAGATACCCCTTTCTTGCTGGTGGTTGCTGCAACATGATTGTTAGTCATAAAATAAAAGTCACCAAACTTGAAAGCTACTGATTTTGGTAGTCTTCTTTGAGCTGCCATTTTTGATCTGAAAAGAACTTGAGAAATCTTGAAATTGATTAGAGATTTTGAGAACTTAAATGAATGTTTTTGTCTTCGGAAATTCGAATTAGAAGTTAGCAATAAACGATCAGAGTCTCAAAATAAAGATATATTCAAAAATCCTTCAGACCCACTAACCCACGTTGACACGTAGGTTGACAGGTGTCACTCCCTGAAAAATGCAGTTACCCACGATTTTTGGAAAATAAAATCCAAAATTGATTTCAATTAAATAAATCAGGGTAAAATCAAAGTAAAATCAATACTGATTAGCTTCGTTTCCTAACGTGACCTTTTCCACCAAGATAATCACAAACCTCAATGTGATTTAAAAATAAAAATAATCATCAATCCTGATGAAATTTTTCTTGTCTTCCTGATCACTATCATCCTGATTCCAGATATTAAATGGAGTTCCACGTGGCAATTTAAAAAATTATCCTGAAAAGAACATCAATAATCCAAGCAAAAAATATTTTATTAGATTGTCAAAATATCTTACAGTCATACGCATGGATATTTACGCCGATGCATTGAACACTTCAAATGATTGTTCAGCTTCTCACTTTTTCCTTTATAAACACCTGATGTCTTTTGCCTTTCTTTACTCCAAAAAATACACAAATCCTCTCTGTAAACACAGAGCTTCCACGTCAAACAATCATATGAACCCAATCTTTCAATTCCTCACAGACGATGAACAGCTTGTTCATGACGACCAAAAGTTCATAGTTTATCTCTTTGAAGAGATGACTTTTCTCATCGAATTAGACATGGCTGGAATAGATCCAAATAATGTCCAGAACCTTCTCTTAGAACATCCATCTGTTGGATATAATTTTCCTCTAACCTCCTCAAAACTTGAGGATGAAGAATTTGGTCGAGAGTCTGAGGTTGATCTTGATGGATATGTTATTCATTCTCCTCAATAAACATGGAGTTGAGTCTGCTGCTCTCATTCAAGTCACCCAGACAAGGAATCCAGGAGTAGATCATTCAAGTGACTCTTGAGATGCTCCTTGTCCTGTTGTCGATTTTTGAAGATTAACAACAGCAGCAACTTTAGACAAGAGTAGGGTTATCAGTAGAAGTTAGACAAAAAGATGTTTGTATTTCATTTCCATGTATGTATTACATTCAATTAATGAAAATACAAGCTTTCTTATTATCTACTTGCCTATTGTTGTTTATTGACTGATCTGAAAGACAATATAAACTATCAGTATGAATGAATTAAAACTTGCTAGCATACTTAACAGAACTCAGAATTAGATCACAAAAAAAAAACTTCAGGATTTGAATAAGATACACAAATTTCACAATCCTGATACTGACAATAAAATCCTGATGACGTCAGCGTACTGATAGCAATCCTGATCCTGATGTTTATTAACAAGTCTATCATACTGTAATTTATCAAAGTAAAATGTTAAAGCTTAAGCATTTAACTAACAAATATAGATCCTGACAAAATATCAAGTCTATAAGCTGAACACCATACCTTGCTACTTTTGCAGATGTTAAAGATCTAGAAATTTAACATTCCTAACTCACTTACCAACCTAATGAATGTAGTCTCATCAAGTGGTTTAGTTAGAATATCTGCAAGCTGTTTGTCAGTAGGAAAAAAATGAAGTTCCACAGTACCATTCTCAATATGTTCTCTAATAAAATGATACCTGACATCAATGTGCTTAGTCCTTGAATGTTGAACTGAATTTTCTGCAATTTTGATAGCACTAGTATTATCACAAAACATAGGAATATTACTTAGTGTCATACCATAATCCATCAACTGATTTCTTATCCAAAGGAGCTGTGCACAACAACTGCTTGCTGCAATGTACTCAGCTTCTGCAGTTGAGGTTGAGACAGATTGTTGCTTCTTGCTTGCCCAAGAAATCAATCTGTTTCCCAAGAATTGACATGTACCTGTAGTGCTTTTCCTGTCTATTTTACACCCTGTATAATCAGAGTCTGAATAGCCAATTATGGAGAAGTCAGATTCTCTAGGATACCACAAACCAAGATTTGGAGTTCCTTTGAGATATCTAAAAATTATCTTCACAACAATTAAATGAGATTCCTTAGGATCACTTTGGAATCTAGCACATAAACAGGTAGAAAACATTATATATGGTCTACTTATAGTTAAATATAATAATGAGCCTATCATGCCTCTATAACTAGTATTATCCACACTCTTTCCTTTAAGATCAGAGTCTAGTTTAGTGGTTGTAGCCATGGGTGTCTTTGCAACTGCAAAATCTTAAAAGTCAAACTCTTAACAAATCTTTGATATATTTTGACTGATTAATGAAAATACCAATCTCGGTCTGTTTGACCTGCAAGCCTAAGAAATAATTTAGTTCATGCTCATCTGATATTTAGACTGCGTAAGCTTGCTAAACTTAGCACACAACTTTTCATTAGTAGAACCAAATATGATATCATCAACATAAACTTGAACTAAAAGCAATTCACCTTTTATCTTTCTAAAGAATAGAGTTTTGTTAATTGTACCTCTTGTGAAACCATTTTCAAGAAAAAATTTAGACAAAGTCTCATACCATGTTCTTGGTGCCTGCTTTATTTCATAGAGTGCCTTATCAAGTTTATAGACATGATTTGGAAACTTTGGATCAACAAATCCAGGTGGTTGCTCCACATACACTTCCTCATCAAGCTTGCCATTTAGAAAAGCACTCTTTACATCCATCTGATATACCTTGAACTTTGAATAAGCTGCAAATGCAAGAAACATTCTTATTGCTTCCAATCTTGCTACAGGGGCAAAGGTTTCATCATAATCAATTCCTTCTTCCTGAGAGTAACCCTTGGCCACCAGTCTTGATTTGTTTCTTACAATCATACCAGATTCATCTAGCTTGTTTCTGAAAACCCATTTTGCACCAACAATAGATCTATCTTTTGGTCTTGGTACCAGTTTCCAGACTTTGTTTCTCTCAAACTCATTTAATTCTTCCTGCATTGCAATTACCCAATCAGGATCCTGTAAGGCTTCTTCAACCTTCTTAGGTTCATTTTTTGAGAGAAAGCAACTGTACAAGCATTCATTTTGAATTGATCTTCTAGTTCGAACACCACTATTTGGATCACCAATTATCAAATCTTCAGTATGATCCTTTGTCCATTTTCTAACAGGTGGTAGATTGCCTCTGCTAGACTCTCCTCCTAAGTTAGTGGTATCTCTTGTAGAAGAATCTTCTCTGCCTTCAAAAGCTCCCCCTTGATCAGTAGAATCAGTAGATTCCATACTGCTGCTAGTTACTGATCTTTCCTCAAGAGACTATGAAGGATCAGTTCCTGATGGAGTAGACTCTGAATATCTAGTCTGCTCCTGATGATCACTGTGTCCTTCTTGATTTATTTGCTCCCCCTCAACAGTAGCATTCCTTTGAGAAGCAATAGAAATTCCTTCTGGAGAACCTTCATCATCACTGGAGAGTATCTCAGAATCCTTAAGATTTTCAAATTTCAATTTGTCATGGCTTTCATCAGTTTGCAGAATTCCAAATTTCTTGTCATCAAATGCCACATGAATTGATTCCATAACAATGTGAGTTCTGAGATTATAAACTTTGAAGGCCTTTGATGCTGAATATCCTAGAAAGATTGCTTCATCCGATTTGGCTTCAAATTTTCCAAGTTGTTCTGGATGAACTTTTAGGACATAACATTTGCATCCAAAGATGTGAAAGTATTTCATACTTGGTTTCTTTCCTTTGATCATCTCATAGGGAGTCTTTTTATGACTATTTACCAAGGTACAATTTTGAGTGAAACATGCAGTGTTAATAGCTTCTGCCCAGAAGGTTGGAAGCTTTGCATCTGCAAGCATGGTTCTTGTTGCCTCTATGAGAGTCCAGTTCTTTCTTTCCACTACACCATTCTGCTGAGGTGTTCCAGGTGCATAAAACTGTTGAGTGATTCCATTGTCTGCACAAAATTCCTCCATTGTAGAATTCTTGAATTCTGTACCATTGTCACTCCTAAGTACTTTGACTTTGTACTCAGAGCTATTCTGAATATTCTTGACAAGTTCAATGATTTGCTGAGGAGCTTCATCCTTCTTGTGTAGAAAGAACACCCATGTGAACCTTGTGAAATCATCCACTATAACTAGAGCATATCTTTTCTTGCTGATAGACATGATGTTTACTGGACCAAACAAATCAAGATGTAGCATGTGAAATGGTTCAGTAATTGAATTTTCAGTCTTGCTCTTGAAAGTGGTTCTTCTTTGTTTTCCAAGCTGACAAGCATCACAAAGTCCATCTTGCACATAATTTGCCTGAGGTAGGCCTCTCACCAGATTGTGCTTAACAAGTTGATTAAGCTTCTTGAAGTTGAGATGTGAGAGCTTCTTGTGCCAAATCCAGCTTTCATTATTTGCTGCTTTGCTGTAGAGACATCTAACAATTCCTTTAGATGTATCACTCAAGCTGGCTTCATATATGTTACCATGTCTTTGACCAGTTAGAACAATGTCTCCATTCTGCATATTCAAGATTTTGCATCCTTCTCTGTCAAAGATTGATTGGTAACCTTTATCACCCAGTTGACTTATGCTTAAAAGTGTATGTTTCAAGCCTTCAACCAGTGCTACATTTTCTATGATGACATTCCCCAAAACAATTGAGCCATATCCCAGAGTTTCTCCTTTGTTACCATCTCCAAAAGATATTACTGGGCCAGCTTTCCTCTCAAACTTTGTAAGCAGGGACTTCTTTCCAGTCATATGTCCAGAGCATCCACTGTCCAAGATAATTCAATGCTTCTTTCCTGTGCCCTGCAAACAAAAAGTAACTAGTTAGAATTTTTTAGGACCCAACTTTGATTGGATCCTTTCTTACTAGATTTAGAAACAACAGGCTTTGAAGATTTTGCTTTTACTTTACCTGTTGTAGAGTCAACCTTAGACTCTGATTTCACAAACTGTTTGTGACTAGGAGTTTCAGATTTCAGAGAATAATAGTCATAATACAATTCATGATATTCTCTACACATGTAAATGGAATGAAGTAAACTACCACAATGATAACAAGCTTTTTGTGGTTGGTATTGAATTTTCTGAGTCTTGGGGAATCTGGACTCAGTTTTCCAAGAAGGTTTTTGATTGCAGTCTAGGGCCAAATGATTATGATTTCCACACTTATAGCATTTTTTTCTAGGTGCATCAGGTACATTCTTGTAATTATTCTCTTTGTTAATACCTTCTTTTCCATTCCTATTTCTTTTGATCTTTCTAGACTCTGAAAGACCATCTAGTCTCTGTTTCAACTGAGACTTAGACAGAAACCCTATGTTGACATTCTTAGGTTTCTCTAACACTTTCTCATCTGAATTACTATTGTTAATTCTTTTGTGTACAACAGGGGTACCTTTTGAATCAACAAATTTAACATGTTTAGGTTCACAAACAATTCTCTTACCTTCAGATTTAGATGTGCTAGCTTCTAATTTACTATCATCATTGACAATAGCTACTTTTTCTTCTTGTCTAGCCTTATCAAAACCTAAACCATTAACTTTACCACGAATTCCACTTTCAAAGATTTCTTGAGTCTTTTTACCAGAATTGTTAATGGTCTTAATCACATCTCTCTCTTCTTCTAGTTCTTTCCTGACATAGTCATAAGCCTCAAGAATAACACTATAATCATGCTTAGCTTTGTCAAAAATTAACTTATATTCTTCCATTTGAATTAACTCAGATTCAAGAAAATTATTTTTATCAACTAACTTATCATTCTTAACCTTAAGATTATCTCTTTCACTAGTAAGAATTCTAAAATTAGTTATAAGATTCTTAAACTCAGCATGGATAGATCTAATATCATCAGAATCTAAGCTATCAAATAAATCAAGAGAGTGAAGTGATACCTTAACAGAAGATGGAGAAGTTTTCTTTGGAGATCCAGGTTTGTCTGAAACATTTGCCATCAATGCAATGTTGTCATAATCCAATTCATCTTCAGAATCACTGGAATCAGCCCAATCCTTCTGTGTGACCATAAGTGCATTACCATTTCCTGAATTCCTAGGCTTCTTACACTCACTAGCAAAGTGTCCAAGCTCGCTACAGTTAAAGCACTTGATCTTGGCCTTATCAATCATGACAATTGTACTTTTGCCTTTGTCACTCTTCTTCTCATCTTTCTTTTGAAAAGGTCCTTTGCTAAATCTTCTCCTGTTGAATCTTCCTTTCTTGAAAGCTTTAGCAAACATAGCAAAGAATTCCTGCATCTCTGATTCAGAATCACTATTGTCAGAGTCTATATCAGTAGTCTCTGACTCAGAACTTTCTTTGCTTTTTTCTTCCTTGAGTTCTTTACAGCATGCTCATCATGTTGTTCCTCTGGAAGCTTCTTTGAGTCAGATTGAGCAGTGAGTGCAACAGTTTTCATCTTTCCTTCACTCCTGCTCTTCTTCTGCTGCTTGTCAAGTTCATAAGCCCTCAGTTTTCCATACACTGCCTCTAATGATATCTCATCCAGATCATTAGCTTTCTCAATTGCAGATATCTTCTCATTGTAAAAATCAGGAAGGGCTTTCATGAACTTAGTATTCATATCCTCCAAGTCATAATATTTACCATGAATGGCCATCTCACTGATGAGTTTTGTAAACCTATCAAAGGTATCAGTAAGTGACTCACCAGACTTGGATTCAAAGTACTCATACTGTTGTATAAGTAGTGTCCTCATATTCTTCCTGACATGCTTAGTTCCTTCACAGTGAACCTTAAGATTGTCCCATATCTCCTTAGCAGTCTTACAAGAGAGAACATAGTTCAAGACTGTTGAACAATATGTTTCTAACTTTAGCATCTTTAAGAACGTTCTCCTTGTCCTTATCTGACCATTCAGATTTTGGCTTCTCTTCTGTGTGTTCTGGTTGAATTTTACCATCAACAGTTGTTTGACCAACAACCTTTGTTGGAACAAAAGGTCCATCTCTGATTCTGTCAAGATAATCAGGGTATGTTGTTTCCAGATAATGCAACATCTTTACTTTCCATAGAGTATATTCGTTTCTCTTGAACATAGGGATCTTAGTATTACCATCCTTGTAACCAGACATGATTGCAGATCTTTATGATAATTCGAAATCAAACTGCTCTGATACCAATTGTTAACTTAAATAACTTGTAGAAGGGGGGGTTGAATACAAGTTATATAATCGTGTCTGATTTTTGCTCGAATAAATCAAACTGTTTGTATTAAGAAGATCAAATACAAACTCTACCAAAGGTGTGCAAATACCTTTAGCAGCTGCTGACAATACAAATCTCTCTCTGTTTGCACTTTCGTATACTTACGATTACAAACCTCACGAACACACACTTTTTACAATGATATAGAGAGAGTATTTATAATTCTACCTATCAATTAATAATAAAAAATTAATCTATACATGACAATGTTCTGTCGTCCAGTTGATAGTTTCCACCAATAGAAAATTCTTTTCTTTATGATATCTTCTTGCTTGTTCTTCAAACAACGATCCTGTTTTATAGCACTTGCCAGTTTCTGTAGCATCCATAATGACATCATCAGTAACACAACTGATATCGGGATTCCATCTTGCATCAGGATCTGACCATCCCATCAGTAATTGATCAGTATTTGACTTGTCGTATCAGGATCCAATCTCAGTTCCTGACATGTAGTACTTGATGCATTGTTCCTGACTTAACTCTACAGATTACTGTCAAACACATATATCCTATACAGAGTGCTAAATCTTTTATAAAATCAGGATATACAAGAAGTATAAGTAAAATTATATTCTTAACATCACAACTCGTGAATTATTCCTAACATTTAAAAACAATATATAATTTTAAGAGTATCAACCTTTTTATTTATCACCATCAATAATTTTTATAACAAAAATCGTAGCTGCTCTCTCTATGCATCTTTTTCAAAAAAATGCTAAACTAAAATATAGGAGCTGAAATCAGTTTTTTAATTTTTTTTTTTTTGGAATTTCTTTCTTTATTTTACAATAAATATATCATTGAAAGTCTAGTACCCCATTGCCCGTTGATGGATTTTATCTACCAAAATATTAGATTTTGTACTATCTCCTTGTAAATGATAAACCTTATTTTCTTTTCCTTGATTTTATTTTGGTTTTCAATAAATATCTCTCTTTATTAAGAGCCTAATATCATATTCGTGAATTTTGTCTACCCATTTATTAGATTTTGTTATATTAGTTAATTGATTTGGATAGTATAGAATCACAGTTCTAATCAGTTGTTTGAATACGTTATGACAAATCAGATATAAATATTTCTCACGTTTGTAACAAATTGTTAGATTATCTCGCCGAAAAGACGGTATAAATTAGTGATATAAGCTAGAGATGTACATAATTGAAGATCTGTTCAATGATTGGATAAAGGAAATTAGTGATCTAATTTACTATGTGTTTGTTCAATTTTAATTATTTTTGTAGATGTTGTATGCCCTTTTATTGATGATTTTTGTAGGTTTTATTATTTTTGTGGATGACATATGTTTTTTTATTGATGAATTAATTATCAATAAATAAATAGTGATTTATAAGAAAATTTGTGCTAAATTGACCAATTTATTACGTAAATATTCACTAACAATATTTTCATTACTCTGCAATATTTTTTATTTTTTGATTGATAATTCATGCACCAAATATTGTATTTGTACCTTTTAAGAGTATATTTAATATTTTGAATAATTCAAATATATTTCCAGGTCAATTTGTTTTTCCAATAATTATTGCATAGTTAAAAAATTTCGTAATTAAAATGTTAAAAGATGATTGTTTTAAAATTCATTCTAATATTTTAATTGGTTGATCCTATTTTTTTATGACTGAATGATTTAATACTTTACTTAGCTTAAATTTTGAATGTGTACTTAGAATAGTGTGGTAATTAGTCTTATTTTCTTAATAATTTTTAATTCATGATTTTAATTGTACCTTATGATTTTGAATTGCGAGTTTGGGATGTCAAAATATCTATTATAAATATAATATATTCCTGTATTAATGTATAAATTTTTAAATTAAATGATTATTGTATTTGGAATAAAATTGTTAAGTAATCATTGAATAACATTGACAAACCAACACTGTAAAAAAAATTATATATAGACACACCTAATAATATAAACAAATCACTGTAATGTGATAAAGATTGATGCCTACAATTTAGTAAGTCACAAAATTATTGGAGTTTGCTACTGAATATTCTAATGGGAAGTAAATCTGGTAGAATCCGAACCGGGGATGACGATAACCTAAATCGTTTTTTTAGAAACGTTTTTTCTATTGAATTTATTGGACAATTAAAACACGAAACATACAATACATATATACAATTGAAATAAAAAGATAATCTGTCCAAGTATAGAATGTCATATAATAAAAAGATATAAAGTAGTATCTTAACCGAAATTGATATGATTTAGCCATGAGGAGAATTAATGCATACACTTAGTTTATCAAAGTTGGCTAGATCTGATGGAGAATATGGAATAAGCGGCTTAGATTTCCTATAATGTTTAAATTGATATAATAATTATATTTTTTAGTTTGGAAGAATTTTATTTTATATACATTGTTTATTAGTTAACAGTTAAAATAAAAATTAGTAGTTATTATGTTTAGTTAATTGATATGAAAAAATAAAAATTACTCCCTCCTTCCGTCCCATTCAATTCTTAAGATTTTTTTTGTCACTTTCTGACACGCATTTAAGGTGAATTTTAAGTATAGTTCAAAAATAAGTTATGTAACTACTCTTAAAATGCGTGTCAGACACCCTATTTTGAAATGTTAACAAACGGGTGGGACGGAGGGAGTAACTATTATTGTGTGTAACTTGATTTGAGTTTACTCTTGGTAAAATTTGTTCAAATCGGATTTTGTAGTGTTGGCTTATATGCATTTATTAATTAATTTTATTAATAAATTATGAATAAATATATTTTTGAGCTTATAAAAAAAATCAAAATTTTGAAGGTATGGATTTTATCCAAGTAATTTGAAATCTGATTTCAAATCCGATTTTTTCAGATCTTTAGTTAAGTTAGATTATAATTATTTAATATCCATTATAATTGTACAATATATATTATAAAAATAAATTTATAAATGTATGATAATATGATTGTGATTGACTTTATATTAAAAGAGTGGTTGATTAATGAATGATTAATTATGAAATTTAATTTAAAATATATAATTGTAGGGTTAAGTTCTATGGAGACCAACATTTTTAGTGGAGACCGGAGACCAATATCAATCAAAACATTACAAAAATTTATTCATTGAAAATCATGTTCTATGAAAATTACTATACTATTAATTTCATTGAAAATCTTGAAGATCATATATGTTTTACATGTAAATTTCATTAAAAATTTTGAAAATCATGTATGTCCTGCAAACAAAATATTGCAGAACGTATTGTTCTCCAAAACATGTTCTGCTTGCAAATCATATATGATTTTTAAGATTTTGAATGAAATAATATTGTTAATTGAACATTCCTTGCAAATATATATGTTTTGCAATGTTTTGAGTGCATAATGTATATGGTCTCCACGGTCTCCACTCAAATGCTGGTCTCCATAGAACTTAACTCTATAATTGTATATCTTGATTGATTTCAAATTAAAATTGTAATTTTCTAATAAATACTTTTTTGATTTAAAAAATATGTATTTATAGATATGTTTAATAAAACCATTATTGTATTTAAATTAGAAATGTTAACTAACCATGGATAAAAAGATAAGGTGAAATTGTAAATAAGGAAAATTTTTAATATAACATGATTGGTTTAAAATTTAGGAATTAGCTCTGATTGGTTCTAAAATAATTACTCGATTCTGATTGGTTAACTGAACGTGCGGTAGATAAGGAAAATTTTTAATATAAGATGATTGAGCTAAAATTTAGGAATTAGCTCTAATTGGTTCTAAAATAATTCCTCGATTCTGATTGGTTAACTAACATGGTGGTAGATTCAGCTATTATAATAAAGGATAGTTTTTTATAACAGTTTTTTATAAAATAATTATATTTATTTTGCATTTAGTATCGAACTTGCTTTTACAAAAACATATTTTTATTCTTGAGATTCTCCGAGAATAGACGAATAGTGGGGGTGTTTGGAAGTTAGAGGTTTGGGATAAAATTAGAGGTTTGGGGGTAGATTAGAGGTTTGACCAAATGAAACCTCTAATGTGAGTGTTTGGTTGTTAGAGGTTTGAGTTAGATGTTTGGGATCAAAAAGCTAATAGGAGCTTTTTCAATTAGAGGTTTGCTATGTGTCACAAAAAGTTATTCAAAAAGCTATTTACCAAACACTTTTATTCAAAACAGCTAATTTCAATCCGCTAGTCAAAACAGCTAATTCAATCCGCTAGTCAAAACAGCTAATTCAATCCGCTATCAGCTAACAGCTATCAGCTAATTGCCAAACAGGGCCAGTATGTATTAAAAAAGAAATTCCAATTCCCACACATTTGGGGTTGTGCTGGTTGGTCTACAAATTTGTTGTAGCGTCTTATTGCAGCTTCTCTTTTATCTCCTTTGCTTCTCATTCAGTATTACAAAACCTCTCTGTATACTATTACATACAGATATGGCTTCCCAGACCTCCTCATTTAAGGTTTGAATTCTCATTTTATTACTTTAATATAATTGTCTAAAACCCCTTCTCAGTTTCATTTTATTGCACTCTCTTCATTTCCCATAAGTATCTTGATTTGTAAGATATATGTATAATATATGTATGTATTCATCTGTTTGCATGTTTCATTAAAAGATTATCTTGGGCTCTTCTTCAATGGCTCGAAGAAAGATTCTTGGTGACATGGGTTATGAATTCACCATCATGGTATGTTTATTTTTTTTTAGTTAAAATTTGGAATATTTTTTCTCAGAATTTAGAGGTGACATGGCTTTAAAAGATTGATTGAATTGTATTAATTTGCTGATTAGAGTGCAGATATAGATGAGAAATCTATTAGGATGGAAAAGCCGGAGGATTTGGTTGTGGCTTTAGCTGAGGCCAAGGTACTCTCTTCTTTTCTTTTTTCCACTACATGAAAAATTTAGTAAAGAAATATATTTTATTATGGGATTCGAAACATGTTTAACTATTATTGTTGATAGCCCAGATAGATAAAAAGGGAAATGTGTTATCATGTTGCTGCTATATGTTCTTTAGTATTTTGCAGCAATTTATTATGGGCTCCTTAAGGGGAAAGGATGGTAATTGAGTATTTGTTGCTTTCTAACTTGAATGTATATTACTTTAGGCAGATGCTATCATATCGAGGTTAAAGACTTTGGATCAATATGAGGAGGATGCTAGCTCCAAAGAGCCCACATTGTTGATCACTGCAGACACAGTATGATATTACCATATTAATTTTTATATATTTTTCATATATTTCGGCACATTACTTTGATTGCTCCTATACAATGGAAGATAACATTATTACAATATCATCTTTTTTCAATTAAGAAAAAGAAGCAATATGTTTGATATAGAAAAAATGGATTTAAGTTGAGAATCAAGGGTTCATCAGCCATTCTTCTCCCATTATACTTGTAAATCCTTTGCTCTTTTTCCTTCTCTCTTCCAGGTCTCTCCCCATCCAATGCTTAAAAATATGTCAACAACCCAAAAAAAAATATATTTATAAAGAAATAGGAGAAGGATACAGAGGCATACTGTTTAACCAATGATCAAAATATTAGACAAGGAACTGTAGATGCCTAATGCCTTGTTACTTGTTAGGTAGGCATTTCACATTACAGTTTTTAATTTAGGGACATGCCTATCGGTATTGCTTAACTGTTCTGTTATTATATGTGTTACAAAAATCTATATCTAGACAGTATATAGGTTTTCACTGTACTCAATTTAATCATGCATTTTACTCAAATAAGGCTATACATGAGCTCTCTCTGTTATTCATATTGCATAAACCTGTATTCATTCATATAATTCTAGCCAATCAATGCTCATTGTATCGATGCCCATGTCTCTTCTTCATGTTGTGTTGGTTGTACTACTTACGATTTAGAAAGGTATTGTAAAGTGATATTAATGGAGCATGAACCAGACATTTAGTGTTCTCTTTTAGCATGGCCTACTCTTAGTAATGTTTGCTTAATAATGAATGTAATTATCAGAGATGTAGCACAAAGACGTAGTTGAGTGTTCCTTGTGTTCTTTTCCCTTTATTTGGGTGCAAATGGCCTTGGTAATTTCTCCTCAGGCCAAGATAAAATATTATGTTAAGTCTTACCTTACAACTGATTGATATTGAGGTGGTGGTGTATGAAGGGACAGTCAGAGAAAAACCATCAGACAAGAAAGAAGCTCGCCATTTTATCAAAGGTAAACTACATTGACTTCTTTAGTTCTTTGTATTACTTGGTTTTGAAACTTGCGGTGAAACTTGTTTTACAGGATATTCTGGTGGTCAGGCCTCAGTAGTCGGATCTGTTGTAGTGAGCAACCTTACTACTGGGCAAAGAACGAGAGGATGGGATAGGGCCGAGGTAAGTATATCTCAAACTTGTATGGTGCATTCTTCATAGTATCTTTATTGAATATTAAGGTAATTTATAAGCCTTGATGATTTTAATTTGAGGTTCTCTAACTATCTGCCATGTTGCAGGTCTATTTTCATGAAATACCCGATGAAGTTATTGATAGCCTGGTAAAAACCCAAAAGTTGCGACACTTACATATTCTGATTATTCTCTTATTGGCATCATTATTCGTTATTTCCTATGCTAGGTCGAGGAGGAAATTATGCTCAAGGTTGCTGGTGGTTTGACGATTGAACATCCGTTGACACTACCCCTTATTGACACAGTGGTTAGCTCTTCTCTCTTTCTGATATATGTAGGACAGTACGGGATTGTAGGTTTCAATATGCTAATTTGCTTGGTCAGGCTTACTATCCTATATATGATCGGTATATGACATGCTCTTTATATGCATTGGCAATTGTTCATTATTTGTATTGACATACTAGTTCCTTTTTAGAAAATATATGAAACTTGTATTTGCATCACTCCAACACAAATTGTATTTTATGACATTTTTTATAAAGGTTTCCTTTTCTCCCCTTCCTAATCCTAATATCTTACTTTGTTATTTTTGCTCTGCTTGTCAATGCTGGCCGCGCATTTTGAATTTTTACAAGATACACCGCTTGGAATATGCCGCTTACAGGTTACTGGCTAAAACTAACCAAAGCTTCCGATATGTGCCATGGTTATGCAGGTAGGTACCTTTGACAGCGTTATGGGACTCTCGAAAACTCTTGCAGAAAAGCTCATTCAAGAAGCCCTCCAGTGTTAACTTGTCTAATTTTTAGGTTCACGTGCTATGTAAACTGTAACTTTGTAGGCTGGAGCCGGAATTTCACCAAGCTCTTGAGTCTTGATGTTTATGTGTTGCAGTTTGCACAGACTGCAGAGTTTTTTTTTTTTTTTTTCTCATTTTCGGCAGAGATTGACAAACTCCATAACATTTTGTGTGTGCGTATTTGCACATAATGACATAGTCGATCATGTTTACTTCTTTTTAGCAGTAGATCTGTCACTGAGTATATCTTCTGGCATGTAATGCTTAATATGAAGCTGCAGAGAAACAGTTAGTTCTGATAGCGTAATTAACTTTCATCAGTTAACAATTTCTCCATTCAGTTTATATAAATAATTTTTTTTTAGCAGGTTCAGCTTTGTCATACTCTATTTTGATTGCTTTTGTTCAACATATCATGAAATTAGACCAGTTTCCACACTGTTAAAGATAGTTTGGGTGGATAACCAGTTAAACAATTTCTTTTTAAAAAGTGCAATGGAAGATCCTATTAGAAATTTGATGCTTTCAGCCATGAGTCATAACAATTTCACAGGATAGAGTGGTACATGCATGCTCAAGTTTGGTAACCAATAAAGTAGCTTAAAATGTACTAATTCAGCTTGCAGGAGCAGGGGTCGTAAGTGTCACAGCCACAGGAGTCAACTCGGGGCCTGATTTTTCATTCATATCTTGGTAGGGCATGTCATCGGATCCCCAGTATTTAGCAGTTTTAACATCTTCCTCAGCCATCAGTCTTGAAAACTCTTCATGGTCATATTTCAAGGACGCTTTCCCCCCAAACTCACTTGGTAGGTTTTCGGCATCAAAGAAAGATTTCATCACCTCTGCACTCTGCTTGTTATTAGGGTAAACGAATTTTATCTTCTCAAATGTTTTCGGGTCCACAAAAAACTTCACAACCTGCAGATATGAATAATTGTCTATTAATACAACACAATATACTGCAATAAGCCAATAAACATATTGATAAATCTGATGAAACAAAGTTATGGTGCAACTTGAAGAAATCTTTTTAAAATTTTAAAAACATACAAGCCATGTCCCTTTTACCATAATCGAGTACTTCAAAAGGTTGAAGAAAACACAAAGAGGGAATAAGAAAGCAGGGAAGATATACCAGGAAGGATGTGCTATCCTCTGCAATATACTTTTTATGAAGTAGAGAATAATGGCTAAATTTGTGACCACAAATTAGTAGAATTCGATAACAGGTTTCTTGTTTTGTAACAAAATCAAAATGGTTGCACAATAGAAATGCACATTATCAAGAAATAAAGCTTAACCTTCCAGAATGCCTCGAAAAACTTTGGTGGATTATAGATGACTACTATAGCAAGTCTCTCAGGGTAGTGGTTCTGTAACACATAGATGATGTCTCGGGTAGTTTTTATGGAAATGTTAGTGTTGAGGGACCATCCATTGAAGTCTATTAGCCAAGACATCTGTCCCTGGCCCTCAGGTAGGTTGAGGATGGCATTCTCGAGTAGATATACTAGATGGCGGATATTACCTTCTGCTGATGCTGTATTCTGCAACCAAAAATAGTTACAATTTTTAGATACTAATGCAAACATAAACAAACTACAATGTTTGTTGAAAGTTGCAAATAGACCCAAATTGAGTATTCAAGTACTAGCCTGCATCCCCGGCCTCATTATAAGAACAGTTCTCCCTGATCTATCACGAAAATCTGCTCTGGAGACTTTACCGGTCTCACCTTCGTGTGCTACTTCATGCTGTTATTACACAAGTACTTCGTCAGAAATGAAAACAGCTTCAAAATAAGACCATTAAGTAGAGGAAAGCTAAAGTAGTCCCATAAATTGTCCATGAAGTTTGGACAGTAGGTGGTCCAAATATAGAAGACAAGGGACGATAGTCACGATATACTTCAATTCGACAATCATAATCTCAATAGTTCTTGGGACCTTTAAAATAATCAGATGTCAATCACACATAACTGGGACAGAGCGGTGAGCAATAACAAGAATGTCACAGTATGAGATGAGATCTATCACATACATAAACAAATAAACCCCTACAAACGGAAGAAATTTGATCCATGTTCTTATTACAGATTATGCATCCAACAGAAAACATTAACATATAAAAACCAAATTACATAAGTCGGATCAAGTGCAGTGGCCTATCGATGGATTATAGACTAAATTGACTTACCCAACGAATTTCTTCGGGTTTAAAAGTTGCCCTCCACTTGAGTGTCTCCTCCAACATTTTTTTGGCCCTCTCGACATTCCAGTTTCTGGCTTGCAAGTATCTCCTTAAACAGGCATCAGAGCAAAATTTAAGACCACGCCCCGATAATTGTCCAAGTGCAGTCCTTAATAGCTTGACCTGTAAGATAAATATTAGGATGTTGAATTTTAAGTGTGCATTCTAAAGTGCAACAAATTTTAATCTCATTCTTGATTTAATTTTCTACCTTATCAGCCTGTTGTACAGGTTCATCCTGTCGAAGAGTTTGACTGCGGAACCTCCTTAGCATGATTATATTAGCCTGTGAGCCTGAACAAGGTAGAGGTAAAAGAGAGGATGGTGAAGAGCGGTGAGTTAATTTTGTGGATGTATCAAATGTGGTAGTTCATGTATGTATACCGTGATCGACAGAGTTGACAGGAAAAAAAGGATGCGTAGCGTAGCTGAATAAATGATTCAGTTTGTAGTTTTGCACCTACCAGCCAACCAATGGCATTTAACTCTGTGCCATTATTTATCGTGATCGAGCGGGTTAAGAAGAGCGTCATTCCTGCGGACTGTGGGCTGTTGAGCGCACGTATGGTGTGCACTTCAAACAAAGTACTGTTCTAAACTCTTGTTACCCCTGTCACCAGTGTACCTAATTATAGAGGGAAACAAGGATATGATTAAAATGTAGTAATATGCATTGGACTATGTTCGATATTGTGAATGCAGGGAAAAATATGACAGAAAATAGCTCTTAAAAAAGTGTTCTGAATACTGAAAAAAAATAAAATCTGAGGGGTTTCAAAATCATATAAAAAAGTAATAACTAATACACATTTCAATAAGTAGGTTTTTATTAAAGTAAGTCAGTGATCAGTCAATATATGTTTTTTGGAATTTTATAATTAAAATACAAAGCTAAATTTTAAGTGTACTAAAATTTGTGTTATCATCGGGTGTCGAGATAGAAGGGAAATCTTATTTGCCTGATTTTAGGTTTAATATATTGATCCTGTCTTATTCGAGACAAACAATTTTATGGTTTCATCCACATGGACTAATGAGGTTACAAACGCACGAGTAGTTTGCACTTCGAATAAATTTCTACTACTCTTGTAGTCTTCTTACATCAACTAGCTAGCACGAGTTATTTTTAATTGTTTTTAATTTATTTATAATGTAATATATATATTATAAATATTAATTTTAATATATTGTTGACATGATTCAAATCTTAAATTTTTATATATTTATATATTATATTAAAATCGAAACACTGAAAATTTTATCGGTTTGGTTTTCAATACGATCATCCTAATTACTAAATAAATAATAACATAATATAATTAATGATAATTAGCCGATTGTCATTTTACACTTACATTTAGTTGAAGATATTACAGTATATTTTATAAATATTTAAAAACATCAATCGTATCATATCTTCCGATCACTAATATTTCCTTCATATCTTCCGATCACTAATATTTTCTTTCTAATTAAAATACGTTACCTTTTTATTTAAAACTAATCTTTCAATCATTAAAATATAACCGAAAATATCACACCATATTTTCCAATTAATAAAATATATTAAAAATTCATATACGTTATTTATAAATATATATAAGGACCAGATTACCAAAATTTTGGATAAAATAACTTTTACACTTATTATATATCTATACTATACTATAATAAGCAAGGTAGTATAATTTGTAGTTTGGTTAACCCCGTATTTTTGGTTATCCTCTTATTTTATCTCACATCCACAATTGATAGATTTTCAATTCAAATAGATCATGACAGTTAGATATAACAATATTAAAAGTTGCTATATACAGAGCCAACAACATATTAGTTTATATTTAATACTAAAAATAATTATATACAAAGATGTAAGGTTCTGAATTTTTCGAATAACATATTAAAATTAATATTTATAATATTACACTATACTATAAACAAATTTTAAAAAAAATTAAAAATAACTCGTGTTTTGCATGGATTATAAGCTAATATAAATAATTTACTATTATAATGTTTATATCCATTTTTCGTTTTGTTTTATTTATATGTGGATGTTCATTTTTTTTGATTTTTTTATTTTAATAATGAATTAGTAATTGTTAACACAAAATCACGCAAGTGTACGTGGTCACAAGTAATACAGATATAAATCAAGTTCGTTCAACAGAGATCTGGTTTAGGTTTAAATTCAGTAGATGTACCTATGCAACAATGTATGGTTTTAACTCACTGCTAAGACAAATAACAATTAGGGGTTTTTGATTATCTAAATTAAACTAAGATGCAAATTATTAAACTAATAATTAATTAACTAATGAGAATTAAAATCGAATTACTTATATAAGAATAAACATAAGATCCTAACTTCATTAAATACTTCGCTTAGAGTTGATGCCTTTAATCAATGCATGTGATGGTTTTGATATTTGATCAGACAATACGAAACAAGTATACTACTTCTCAGTATACGAATACCAAACTAAACATACATCCACAAAAGAGATAGAAGATGAATAGACACCAATTATGCTTAGACTCTATATCTTTATAAGATTTGAAAACATAACGGTTGAAGAACAAGTTGTCTATTAAGATCACATAGGGCAGCATAATATCTCTATTTACGCTACAAATCATGATGTTAAACATCAACCTATCCTATGCTATATGCTAGCATGGCAAGTTCTAAATCTCAAGATCCAATCTCGTTTTGCAAGAGATTAACAAATTAGATGTTAGCTTCGCATCTAAACACATGAATCACAACCATACAAGGATATCAAGAATTCACCACACATAAATCTTTAAAGCAATCAAACTACTAAGCTACATAGATAAATCCATTAGAATCCCATGACAACGATTAGTTCATAATTGAATCGTTCGTCACCATGGGATTTGATAAAAACATGATATTAAACAAGTATGAATGAAATAAGAAGTATTATTAAAACAAGAGTTGAGAAAACAAATCTAGAATCCAGAATAGCGCCTAAGAAAAGAATACAAAAGACGAAGTAGATCTAGACCCGTTGCTTGTCATGAGCGTTGAGCCTTTCTCCGATTTTCTCTCTTGCAAAGCTAAGCTATAATATTTAATGATACAAATTACAATGGTAGGATGTGTTTAAATAGGCTCTAGAAGTCTTGCCCAGCAAGAAAATACCCTATAACACAATTAGAATTCGATTTAGGTGCAAGAAACTGCCTAAAATTCAACTAGAATTCGAAAAAGGGCAAAACTGAAATTTTTCAGCATTGGCGTATGCTGCCTGCGCGTGGGGGGCGCTGCCTGCGCGTGGGGGACCTGTCTGGCACGCTGCCTGCGCGTGGGCTGCTGTCCGTGTCATTTTTCTGCTCTATTTCCTTCGTTTTTCATCTTTTCCTTCTGTTATTTTTGCACCTGCTTCCGTCATCAATTCTCTAGTCTTCAAATCATTATGGTAGCTCCACGCAAGTCTCCATTCATCATTCCTATACTTGAATTCCACTCCAAAAATGACGAAAACAATCAACCCTAAATGACGAATCACGAACCTGCACAACTAAACAAAAACACATCAAAACTACCACAAACTTGAGGCCAAGTTAATCAATTTAAGCCAATATGGAACGCTCCAAGTGGATATGAAATCCACTTATCACACCCCAAAACTTAAACCGATGCTTGTCCTCAAGCACAATCAACATACAACTAACTAGTACCACTTCCGTAGGTGATCACAGTTGCATTTGGCATATGCAACAAGCCCTTTAAACCCCTAGGCAGCCCTAGTGGACGAGTGAGGTCTCGTGAGGGCCTATAGCGAATGTACCCACAAAATCCATCTAACCTAATGCAATGCATGAATGCAAATAATATGAAAATGCAAAGATCCCCTTTAAACTAACCAAAACCAACTAGCAAGCAAATATCTCAAAGAATGCAACTAAATCCAAATAGAGCTCGACTAAGTCCCCGTATACTAACAATACATGAACAGAAACGTGCGTGTGTGCAATGCTCATCAGAAATACTCCCAGAACCAGATCAAAATCATACTCATTCTTAGCCAAGACAATCACAGGTTTATAAATAGAATAGACTGTAGACACTTCATAACCTAGGAACACCTTCATCCTTATTCAAGTTAGCCAGGAATTCATACTTTATTACTACATTACGACACATAATACTATATACAATACACATGCTTATTTAACCGTGCAATGAATGAGACCCCAAAAGGCTTATACAATAATACCCATGTAGCGAGTGTTAGGTCAGCAATCCCAAACCACAAGGGCTTTAGGTTACTAGGACTAAGTCCCCTCAGACTTAATTACTCGAGTATTAAAAAGCTCACTCGTGGTTAATTTTGCATTTAACAATTGAAACTTTTGACTCTTTTTTTTCTTTCTTTTTTTCCCTGATTTTTTTTCCTAATTTTTTTTTCATGCAATCTGGATTGAGAATTCTCATTTCCAACCCTAGACTACTCATATAAATATGAGCCGGCTACTAGCCATTTGACGCCTAGCCATTATTGACAACTATTAGCATGAAATCTCTGGTTTCCCCCAAACTTAGACTTTAGTGTCCCTACGCTATCAAGGAAATAACGAAAATTCTAAATATAATCAAGTGATTAAATCTAAAACAACCAAACAAGCATGACCTCAACCTAGCTCAAAAGCAACCGATGAGACTGTGGAAAAGTTTTGTTCCCGTAACATGCAAGTCAATTCCTAGGAACTATAAATCAACCCTCTACTCATCATTACCACACTCAATTAGACATCTACCTATCAATCAAAATTAGCTCGTTCTAAGGGATCATGAAATATGCATGCCATGAAAATGCAACTAGAATGAACTCACATGGTAAAACAAACAAA
Source organism: Kitagawia praeruptora (assembly GCA_037693485.1). NCBI lineage: Eukaryota > Viridiplantae > Streptophyta > Magnoliopsida > Apiales > Apiaceae > Kitagawia > Kitagawia praeruptora. The sequence goes on from CM075350.1 coordinate 31,266,019, forward strand.
ATAACAGAATGTCCTATATGCAACAAACATAAATAATACGAACAAACATGCATGAATATCAATTATGCAACATATGATATCTATATGAACATAATGACACACAAATAACTACTATACACTACTTATCCTCAAACCACCCCCAAACTTAGAATATTCAATGTCCCCATTGAATAGAAGGTAATACAAGGGATAGTAGGAAACATATCTAAAACTACCGAAACACGCGGGTTGCCTCCCACGAAGCGCCTTTGTTTAAAGTCTTTAGCTAGACATGGCAATTGATTTCTTTTCTCTTGAAAATCTCTACACCGTAGCTTAATATGGCCATTTAATTATCTTTTCCGGGACTACTTCCTTGATGACAAGCTTCAGCCTTCCTTGCTCTTCAAAGTTGTCAACAACAATGTTCTCTTCACTACCTGACAAGTTAGCAACAAAAATAATAAGCAAAGTAGATGATTGACCCAAATATGCATACCTCAGATGATCTGGTAGTTTAAGCTCGAGTTTGGAAGCTTCTTCAACATGATGATTAACTACCAAAGACTGATCAAGAACGAAAATAGACGGATTAGGAACGGAAGTGGGTGGTTCACCAACAGAAGTCTTAACAACAGACTTAGGATCAAAAGAACTATCTTCAAGTTGAATATCATGCTTAGAACAAATAGCATTCAACTCCTCTAAAATCTCATCAGAAGTAAAATTCCTATACAACTCACGAAGATCTTTATTACCCTCAATCAAAACATCTTCCTCAAGAGAAGACTCAATTGCACTATCCTCAAGATTTGACCATGAAACCATCTCATCAATCAGCACCTGAGAATCCCAGAGATTAGCCAAGCCTAGTGACTCACACTCTTCCTCCTCATCACTATCCACCACATGTTCTGACAAAACAAAATGTTCTTCTTTTTCTGGTCCTGATCTTGAATTTCTTCTTCATCCTCAATTGCTGAATTCTGATCGTTCGTGACTTTTCCAGATCCGAGTGTTATGGCATTAACCTGCTCCATGTCATCTTGTTTTCCTGAATTCACCTCTATGTCACTAGGAATAACTCCCTGCGGCCTGTTGAGAAAGGCACTTGCAATTTGCCCAATCTGATTCTCCAATGTCTTGAGAGATACCGCCTGACTTTTAACCATCAACCTCAATTCATCCAATTCAGATTTTTCATTCGAAAATTGACCAGCATTCCCATGAGACTGTTGCTGTTGAAATCCAGGAGGTTGGAATTGCTGCCTTGGAGCATACTGCTGTTGATAGCCTTGATTGAACGACCGTGCTCCATATTGCTGACCCTGAAACTGCTGAGAAGGCTGCTGCATACCACCTTGATTATTGCTTCAGCTAAAATTAGGATGATAGATGTTGGGAGCTGGGTGCTGCAATCTCTGGAAATTGCTCACAAACTGCGCCGATTCAATAGATATGGCATATTGAGTCGTCTCATGTGCGCCCGCACATAGCTCACAAATACTAGCAACTTGAGGCACGCCATGATTTGACATAGAATCTAATATCTTATTAAGTGCCTCTAGCTGAGCTGCTAGAGCTGTGACTGTATTAACTTCCAGAATTCCTGCCGTTTTGCCTTGTGATAGTCTCTGAGTTGGATTCTGATATTCATTGGCCGCCATCGTCTCAATTAGCTCATATGCTTCCCCATAGCTCTTTGCCCATAGAGCTCCACCTGATGCTGCATCTAGCAAAGGTCTAGACTGTGCTCCCAACCCATTGTATAAACCATTAATCACCATCCAATCAGGCATTCCATGATGAGGACACTTCCGAAGCATCTCTTTGTAACGTTCCCAAGCTTCACACAAAGATTCTCCAGATTGCTGAACAAATTGAGTTAGAGCGTTCCTTATTGTTGCAGTTTTCGCCACAGGGAAGAATTTCGTAAGAAACTTCTGAGCAAGATCCTCCCATGTAGTAATGGAACCAGCTAGTAGAGAGTGCAACCAGCTCTTAGCCTTATCCCTCAAAGAGAATGGGAAAAGTCTAAATTTGATAGCATCATCCGACACACCATTGAACTTGAAAGTGTCACAGATCTCGATAAAGTCCCGAATGTGCATATTAAGATCCTCCGTTGAAGCACCCCCAAACTGAACCGAATTCTGTACCATCTGAATTGTGCTCGGCTTGATTTCAAAGTTGTTAGCTGTAATAGTTAGCCTGACAATGCTAGACTGGATGTCATTGATTTTCGGCTGAGAATAGTCCTTCAAAGCCTTAACTGCTGCTGCATCACCCATCTCTACTATAGTTACAAGTTCCTCTTCCTTATTATCTACTACAAGATCGTCTTCCGCCAGTTCTTTCTTACGAGCCTGAAAACGTGTTCACATACAAACTCAAGTACCTGAAACACCAAAAAATAAACAACTAAGTAAGAAATCCGAGTCAGTGAACGCTAACGACCACTATTGACAAGCACAAAAACTAAAAATAAAATACCGATGATCCCTGGTAGCGGTGCCAAAAACTTGTTAACACAAAATCACGCAAGTGTACGTGGTCACAAGTAATACAGATATAAATCAAGTTCATTCCAGAGAGATCTGGTTTAGGTTTCAATTCAGTAGATGTACCTATGCAACAATGTATGGTTTTAACTCACTGCTAAGACAAATAACAATTAGGGGTTTTTGATTATCTAAATTAAACTAAGATGCAAATTATTAAACTAAGAATTAATTAACTAATGAGAATTTAAATCAAATTACTTATATGAGAATAAACATGGGATCCTAACTTCATTAAATACTTCGCTTAGAGTTAATGCCTTTAATCAATGCATGTGATGGTTTTCATATCTGATCAGACAACACGAAACAAGTATACGCTACTTCTCAGTATACGAATACCAAACTAAACATACATCCACAAAAGAGATAGAAGATGAATAGACACCAATTATGCTTAGACCCTATATCTCTATAAGATTTGAAAACATAACGGTTGAAGAACAAGTTGTCTATTAAGATCACATAGGGTAGCATAATATCTCTATTTATGCTACAAATCATGATGTTAAACATCAACCTATCCTATGCTAGCATGGCAAGTTCTAAATCTCAAAATCAACTCTCGTTTTGCAAGAGATTAACAAATTAGATGTTAGCTACGCATCTAAACACATGAATCACAACCATACAAGTATATCAAGAATTCACCACACATATATCTTTAAAGCAATCAAACTACTAAGCTACATAGATAAATCCGTTAGAATCCCATAACAACGATTAGTTCATAATTGAACCGTTCGTCACCATGGAATTTGATAAAAACATGATATTAAACAAAGTATGAATGAAATAAGAAGTATTATTAAAACAAGAGTTGAGAAAACAAATCTAGAATCCAGAATAGCGCCTAAGAAAAGAATACAAAAGATGAAGTAGATCTAGATCCTTTGCTTGTCACGAGCGTTGAACCTTTCTCCGCTTTTCTCCCTTGCAAAGCTAAGCTATGATATTTAATGATACAAATTACAATGGCGGGATGTGTTTAAATGGGCTCTAGAAGTCTTGCCCAGCAAGAAAATACCATATAACACAATTAGAATTCGATTTAGGTGCAAGAAACTGCTTAAAATTCAACTAAAATTCGAAAAAGGGCAAAACTGGAAATTTTCAGCATTGGCGCGCGCTGCCTGCGTGTGGGGGACCTGTCTGGCGCGCTGCCTACGCGTGGGCTGCTGTCCGTGTCATTTTTCTGCTCTATTTCCTTCGTTTCTTCGTCTTTTCCTTCCGTTCTTTTTGCACCTGCTTCCGTCATCAATTCTCTAGTCTTCAAATCATTATGGTAGCACCATGCAAGTCTCCATTCACCATTCCTATACTTGAATTCCACTCCAAAAATGACGAAAACAATCAACCCTAAACGACGAATCACGAACGTGCACAACTAAACAAAAACACATCAAAACTACCACAAATTTGAGGCCAAGTTAATCAATTTAAGCCGATATGGAACGCTTCAAGTGGATATAAAATCCACTTATCAGTAATCAGTCACCTTTTACGATCACAAATCTATACTATTATATAAAAGTCGAAACATTAAAAGTTTTGTAGTACGGTACATATTGATTTTACTTATTTACTCTTACTTAATTACAGATAAAAATCTTCTTTTATATTTTATCTAACTAAAATTCCTACTTTACTAATCAATTTCCTTTTTCTGGTTAAACATATTACCTTTTCTTTGTTTTTTTAATAACTAAGTAGTTTCCTTTTTCAGGTAAAATATAACATCTTTTATATTTTATCTAACTAAAAAGCATATTATAATTATTATTAACTAATCAATTAAATTTTTCAGTCAAAATCGTTACATTTTATCTTTTCTCTAACTAAAATGTCTTTTTTTTCAATTATATCACGGGTTACCTTTTTCAGTATATAAAAGCCGAAACATTAAAAGTTTGGTTGATTGGTACAGTACCTGTTGATTTTACTTATTTATCCTTACTTAATTACAGAAAAAAAATCTTCTTTCATACTTTATCTAACTAAAATTTCTACTTTACTAATCAATTTTCCTTTTGAGGTTAAACATATTACATTTTTTTTAGTAACTAAGTAGTTTCCTTTTTCAGGTGAAATATAATTTCTTTAATATTTATCTAACTAAAAAACATATTAAAATACTATTAACTAATCAATTAACTTTTTCAGTTAAAATACGTTACCTTTTCTCCTTTTTTTCTAACTAAAATATTTATTTTTCCAATTATATCACGGGTTACCTTTTTCAGCTAAAACAAGTTACCTTTTTTATTTTCTCTAACTAAAACCTCTATTTTTCAAATTATATCACAGACGATTCTATTTAATAAAAATAAAATAATAATAATATTATAATGCTATTAATAACAATTAAATTATAATTACTATAGACTAATCAATTACTCCCTCCGTCCCTTTTGATTATTAACACTTTTTTTTAACTTTCTAACACGCATTTTAAGGTTTATTTTAAAGATAGTTCCATAACTTATCTTAAAAATAAAAATTTGTATAAAAATTTTAAAAAGTTGTATCTTTTTCACCTAAAGTATGTCATCTTTTTAATTATTACGTTATCTTTTTTTATTTTCTCAAACTAAAATATCTCTTTTTCCAATTATATCACGGACGGTTCTTTTTAATAAAATAAAAAAAATAATATTACAATACTAATAATTAACCGATTATCCTTTTCAGCTAAAATGTATCATCTTTTCTATATTTTCTAACTAAAATTCCTCTCTAGAAATATCACGGACAATATTAATTTCTCCTTTTCTAAAACAATTGTTAGGAATAATTCATGAGTTGTGATGTTGAGAATAGAATTTTACTTATACTTCTTGTATATCCTGATTTATAAAGGATTTAACACTTTGTATATAGGATATATGTATTAGACAGTAATCTGTAGAATTAAGTCAGGAGCAGTGCATCAAGGACTACATGTCAGGAATTGTGATTGAATCCTGATACGGCAAGTCAAATACTGATCAAGTACTGATGAGATGGTCAGATCCTGATGCAAGATGAAATCCTGATATCAGTTGTGTTAACTGATGATGTCATTATGGATGCTACAAAAACTGGCAAGTGCTATAAAACAGGATCTTTGTTTGAGGAACAAGCAAGAAGATTTTATGAAGGAAAGAATTTTCTATTGATGGAAACTATCAACTGGACGGCAGAACATTGTCATGTATAGATTATCTTTCTGTAATTAGTTGATAGGTAGCATTATAAATATTCTCTCTATATCATTGTAAAAGGTGTTCATGAGGTTTGTAATCGTAAGAATACGAGAGTACAAACAGAGAGAGAGATTTGTATTGTCAGCAGCTGCTAAAGGTATTTGTACACCTTTGGTAGAGTTTGTATTTGATCTTATTAATACAAACAAAGTTTGATTTATTCGTTTATTCTTGTTTATATAACTAAGCAAAAATCAAACACGATTATATAACTTGTATTCAACCCCCCCTTCTACAAGTTATTCGAGTTAACAATTGGTATCAGAGAAGGTTGATTTCGAATAATCATAAAGATCTACAATCATGTCTGGTTACAAGGATGGGAATACTAAGATTCCTATAATCAAGAGAAACGAATATACTCTATGGGAAGTAAAGATGTTGCATCATCTGGAAGCAACAGATCCTGATTATCTTGACAGAATCAGAGATGGACCTTTTGTTCCAACAAAGGTCGTTGGACAAGCAACTGTTGATGGTATGGTTGTTCCAGAACATACAGCAGAGAAGCCTAAATCTGAGTGGTCAGACAAGGACAAGGAGAATGTTCTTAAAGATGCTAAAGTAAGAAACATATTATTCAACAGTCTTGATTCTGTTCTCACTAACTATGTTCTCTCTTATAAAATTGCTAAGGATATATGGGATAATCTTAAGGTTCACTGTGAAGGAACTAAGCCTGTCAGGAAGAATATGAGGACACTACTTATACAACAGTATGAGTACTTTGAATCCAAGTCTGGTGAGTCACTTACTGATACCTTTGATAGGTTTACAAAACTCATCAATGAGATGGCCATGCATGGTAAATATTATGACTTGGAGGATATGAATACAAAGTTCATGAAAGCTTTGCCTGATTTCTACAATGAAAAGATATCTGCGATTGAGGAAGCTAATGATCTTGATGAAATATCATTAGAGGTAGTATATGGAAAACTAAGAGCTTATGAACTTGACAAGCAGCAGAAGAAGAGCAGGAGTGAAGGAAAGATGAAGACTGTTACACTTACTGCTCAATCTGAATTAAAGAAGCTTCCGGAGGAACAACATGATGAGCTTGCTGTAAAGAACTCAAGGAAGAAGAAAAGCGAAGAAAATTCTGAGTCAAAAACTACTGATATGGACTCTGACAACAATGATTCTGAATCTAAGATGCAGGAACTCTTTGCTATGTTTGCTAAAGCTTTCAAGAAAGGAAGATTCAACAGGAGAATTGAAGATTTAGCAAAGGACCTTTTCAAAAGAAAGAGGAGAAGAAGAGTGACAAAGGCAAAAGTACAATTGTCAAGCTTGATAAGGCCAAGATCAAGTGCTTTAACTGCAGCGAGCTTGGACACTTTGCTAGTGAGTGTAAGAAGCCTAGGAATTCAGGAAAGGGTAATGCACTTATGGTCACACAGAAGGATTGGGCTGATTCCAGTGATTCTGAAGATGAATTGGATTATGACAACATTGCACTGATGGCAAATGGTTCAGACAAACCTGGATCTCCAAAGAAAACTTCTCCATCCTCTGTTAAGGGCACAGGAAAGAAGCATTCAATTATCTTGGATAGTGGATGCTCTGGACATATGACTGGAAAGAAGTCCCTGCTTACAAAGTTTGAGAGGAAAGCTGGCCCAGTAATATCCTTTGGAGATGGCAACAAAGGAGAAACTCTGGGATATGGCTCAATTGTTTTTGGGAATGTCATAATAGAAAATGTAGCACTGGTTGAAGGCTTGAAACATACTCTTTTAAGCATAAGTTAACTGGGTGATAAAGGTTACAAATCAATCTTTGACAAAGAAGGATGCAAAATCTTGAATATGCAGAATGGAGACATTGTTCTAACTGGTCAAAGACATGGTAACGTATATGAAGCCAGCTTAAGTGATACATCTAAAGGAATTGTTAGATGTCTCTACAGTAAAGCAACAAATGATGAAAGCTGGAAATGGAACAAGAAGCTCTCACATCTCAACTTCAAGAAACTTAATCAACTTGTTAAGCACAATTTGGTGAGAGGCCTACCTCAGGCAAATTATGTGCAAGATGGACTTTGTGATGCATGTCAGCTTGGAAAGCAAAGAAGAACCACTTTTAAGAGCAAGACTGAAAATTCGATTACTGAACCATTTCACATGCTACATCTTGATCTGTTTGGTCCAGTAAACATTATGTCTATCAGCAAGAAAAGATATGCTCTAGTGATAGTGGATGATTTCACAAGGTTTACATGGGTGTTCTTTCTACACAAGAAGGATGAAGCTCCTCAGCAAATCATTGAACTTGTAAAGAATATTCAGAATAACTCTGAGTACAAAGTTAAAGTACTTAGGAGTGACAATGGTACTGAATTCAACAATTCAACAATGAAGGAGTATTGTGCATACAATGGAATCACTCAACAGTTTTCTGCACCTGGTACACCTCAGCAGAATGGTGTAGTGGAAAGAAAGAATAGGACTCTCATAGAGGCAGCAAGAACCATGCTTGCAGATGTAAAACTTCCAACCTACTTTTGGGCAGAAGCTATTAACACTGCATGTTTCACTCAAAACTGTACCTTGGTAAATGGTCATGGAAAAACTCCCTATGAGATGATCAAAAGAAAGAAACCAAGTGTGAAATACTTTCACATCTTTGGATGCAAATGCTATGTCCTAAAAGTTTATCCAGAACAACTTGGAAAATTTGAAGCCAAATCGGATGAAGCAATCTTTCTAGGATATTCAGCATCAAAGGCCTTCAAAGTTTATAATCTCAGAACTCACATTGTTATGGAATCAATTCATGTTGCATTTGATGATAAGAAATTTGGAATTCTGCAAACTGATGAAAGCCATGACACATTGGAATTTGAAAATCTGAAGAATTCTGAGATACTCTCCAGTGATGATGAAGGTTCTTCAGAGGAAATTTCTATTGCTTCTCAAAGGAATGCTACTGTTGAGGGGGAGCAAATGAATCAAGAAGAACACAGTGATCATCAGGAGCAGACTAGCTATTCAGAGTCTACTCCATCAGGAACTGATCCTTCAGAGTCTACTGAGGAAAGATCAGTAACAAGCAGCAATATGGAATCTACTGATTCTATTGATCAAAGGAGAGTTTTTGAAGGTAGAGAGAATTCTTCTACAAGAGATACCACTAACTTAGGGGGAGAGACTAGCAGAGTTAATCTACCACCTGTTAGAAAATGGACAAAGGATCATACTGAAGATTTGATAATTGGTGATCCAAATAGTGGTGTTCGAACTAGAAGATCAATTCAAAATGAATGCTTGTATAGTTGCTTTCTCTCAAAGAATGAACCTAAGAAGGTTGAAAAAGCCTTACAGGATCCTGATTGGGTAATTTCAATGCATGAAGAGTTAAATGAGTTTGAGAGAAACAAAGTCTGGAAACTGGTACCAAGACCTAAAGATAGATCTATTGTTGGTGCAAAATGGGTTTTCAGAAACAAGCTAGATGAATCTGGTATGATTGTAAGAAACAAAGCTAGACTGGTGGCCAAGGGTTATTCTCAGGAAGAAGGCATTGATTATGATGACACCTTTGCACCTGTAGCAAGATTGGAAGCAATCAGAATGTTTCTTGCATTTGCAGCTCATTCAAAATTCAAGGTATACCAGATGGATGTAAAGAGTGCTTTTCTAAATGGCAAACTTGATGAGGAAGTGTATGTGGAACAGCCACCTGGATTTGTTTATCCAAAATTTCCAAATCATGTCTACAAACTTGACAAGGCACTCTATGGACTAAAGCAGGCACCAAGAGCATGGTATGAGACTTTGTCTAAATTTCTTCTTGAAAATGGCTTCACAAGAGGTACAATTGACAAAACTCTATTCTTTAGAAAGATAAATGGTGAATTGCTTTTAGTTCAAGTTTATGTTGATGATATTATTTTTGGTTCTACTAATGAAAAGTTATGTGCTAAGTTTAGCAAGCTTATGCAGTCTAAGTATCAAATGAGCATGATGGGTGAATTAACTTATTTCTTAGGATTGCAGGTCAAACAAACTGAGACTGGTATTTTCATTAATCAGTCAAAGTATATCAAAGATCTTTTAAGAAGGTTTGACTTTCAAGACTGTGCAGTTGCAAAAACACCCATAGCAACAGCTACTAAACTAGACTCTGATCCTAAAGGAAAGAGTGTGGATAATACTAGTTATAGAGGCATGATAGGCTCATTGTTATATCTAACTGCAAGTAGGCCAGATATAATGTTTTCTACCTATTTATGTGCTAGATTCCAAAGTGATCCTAAGGAATCTCATTTAATTGCAGTAAAAAGAATTTTTAGATATCTCAAAGGAACTCCAAATCTTGGTCTGTGGTATCCTAGAGAATCTGATTTCTTATTAATTGGCTATTCAGACTCTGATTATGCAGGGTGTAAGATAGACAGGAAAAGCACTACAGGTACATGTCAATTTTTGGGAAACGGATTGATTTCTTGGGCAAGCAAGAAGCAACAATCTGTCTCAACCTCAACTGCAGAAGCTGAGTACATAGCAGCAGGCAGTTGTTGTGCATAGCTCCTTTGGATAAGAAATCAGTTGATGGATTATGGTATGACACTTAGTAATATTCCTATGTTTTGTGATAATACTAGTGCTATCAAAATTGCAGAAAATCCAGTTCAACATTCAAGGACTAAGCACATTGATGTCAGGTATCATTTTATTAGAGAACATATTGAGAATGGTACTGTGGAACTTCATTTTGTTTCTACTGACAAACAGCTTACAGATATTCTAACTAAACCACTTGATGAGACTACATTCAGTAGATTAGTAAGTGAGTTAGGAATGTTAAATTTCTAGATCGTTAACATCTGTAAAAGTAGCAAGGTATGTTGTTTTTAGCTTATAGACTTGATATTCTTGTCAGAATCTATATTTGATTATTAAATGCTTTAGCTATAACACTTTGCCTTGATAAATTTCAATATGATAGACTTGTTAATAATTATCAGGATTAGATTTGTTATCAGGATGCTGACGTCATCAGTATTGTGTCAGTATCAGGATTGTGAAAATTGTTTCAGATCCTGACGTTTACTTTGTGTAGTAATCTAATTCTGTGATGTATTAAGTCTATGCCAGCAAGTTTTAATATTTGCATACTGATAATTTTTACATCATTCAATAATCAAAAGACAAGTAGATAATAAGAAATTGTATTTTCATTAATTGAAAGCATTACAAACATGGAAATGAAATACAACATCTTTTTGTCTAACTTCTATTGATAATCCTATACTTGTCTATTGATATGAATTCTGAGGTAAAGGACAAGGAGCATCTCAAGAAATCCATCAGGGGATTGAACAGCCTCGTCTACTCTTGGATTCCTTGTCTGGGCGACTTGAATGAGAGCAGCTAACTTAAATGTATAGCATCCCCATCAAGATCAACCTTAGACTCTCGGCCAAATTCTTCATCCTCAAGTTTTGAGGAGGTTAGGGGAAGATTGTATCCAACAGATGGGTGTTCTAGGAGAAACCTCTGGATATTATCGGAAACCAATCCATCCATGATTAGTTCGATGAGAAGAGTCGTCTTTTCAAAGAGATGATCAAGAACAGGATGTTCATCGACTGTGAAAAATCTAAAGAATGGGTTTGAATGGAATTTTGGTTTGAGAAGCATTGTTTAGATGAAAAGAAATTGAAAGGTTTATGGAGAATGGCATAAGGCATCTGTTTCTTTTATAGAAAGACGTGAGAAACTGAACAGTCACTTGGAAGTTTTAATAAAGTCAGATGTTAATTATTGTGTGTGACTGTATTTCTTGTATTTTCAAGAAATGTCGAATATATCTAACCACTTGATATTGTTCAGATTAATTGTTTATTTCTTTTTCAGATGAAAAATGCCATGTGGAAACTTTGTTTAAGTCTCTGGAATCAGGATGATATTGATCAGGATTTCAAGTGTGACCATCAGGATTTGAGAATTATTATTTTTAAATCACATTGCTTTTTGTGATAATTCTGATGAAGGTCACAACAGGACAAGGAAGCTGATCAGTATTGATTATTTATACCCTGATTTATTTCATGAAAATCAATTTTGGATTTTATTTTCCAAAAATCGTGGGTAACCACATTTTTCAGGGACTGACACCTGTCAATCTACGTGTCGACGTGGGATAGTGGTCTGAAAGATTTGTGAAATATATTTGTTTTGAAATCTTAATTGTGTAATTGCTTTCTCTAATTTCACATTCTCTAAAGCAAAAACACTCTCTAGTTTTCAAAATCACTAACTCATTTCAAGAATTTTTCAAAGTTCTTTTCAGATCAAAAATGGCAGCTCAAAGAAGATTACCTAAATCAGTAGCTTTCAAGTTTGGTGACTTTGATTTTATGATGAACAATCATGTAGCAGCTATCACCAACAAGGAAGGAGTATTAACTGATTTTCATCCAATAATGGACTTTCTGGCGTATGGACCATTAAGTTATGCATTGACAGCATCTCCACAGATTAATCAAGCAGCTATTTCACAAGCTTGGGAGAATGCTGAGGTAATTGATTCTACTCAGAGTCAATCAGGTAAGATTGTTCTACACTTAGGACAAGATTCATTTGATATTACTGAATCTGTTGTTAATTCAGTACTACGCTTACCTGTTACTGATAATTATGCAAGTGAACCATCTGATGATAATGTGAGAACTATGTTGTCTGAATTAGGTTATAGTGGACCTCTAGACAACATGAGCCAGTTGAATAGGTCTTTTCTTAGAAAGGAATGGTCTTTCTTCTTTGATCAAATTGCTAAATGTTTTACTGGTAAATGTAGTTCTTTTCAGCAAATTACTTCTGTTACATCACATATTGCTTATAGTTTGCTTTATGACAGAGTAATTAACATTGGTCACATTATCTTAAGTCAGATGAGTATTAAACTTGGGTTAAGAGATCAAAACAGGAAAATGGTTTATTATCATAGATTTATGCAAATGTTTATTAACCATTTTATTCCTGATGTTGAAGCTAGATTTGGTAGGGAACATTGTGTTTCTTCTTATGAACAGCAAAAGAGAATTTTCTCTGACATTATAAAGAAGGACAATGAAAAGAATCTAGATGAAATACCTGCAATTCATTATCCACATCATTTTCATGTAATTCTTAAAACTCATCTTTCTACTCTCTACAATTCTTCTTTCTTTTGTGGTGAAATGGCTCAGGAATCTCAATTAGAGGAGAACCCACCCGTGTCTACCTAAGTAGCCCAAAACATTATAGTCTCTGGAACAACTCAAGAACCAAATTTTAATTCACAGCCTTTTTTTTCAAAGAAACCAACCTCTGGTGTTTCTCAAAAGACATCAGTTGTAAGGAAGAGAAGATTTGTTGTGTCAAGTAGTAGTAGTTTTAGTGAAGATGATGATAATATATCTCTTGCTGAGAGAGAAGAATTGAAGGCTGCAATTCGACTTTCTAAGCTAGGACAAAGAGATGAAGCACCTAGTCACAGCCAGGCTGCAGTCTCCCAAAAGGCTGTAGTTCTTAACAAGGGAAAACAGTTACTGGATACTGTCTCTCAAAAGACTGTGTCTATTGAAAAAGGATCTCATCCCAAGATAAATTCTGTGTCTACACCTCTTGAGTCTTCTCAAGATAAATCTTTTGCTCACTATATCAGGAGAACAAGGAGAAAGATTCAATTGTCACCTACACACACAGAGTCTAGTCCAACTAATATCATGCAGGTTTCTACAAATGAAGCTATAATCAAGTCAGCAAATGACTATAGAGATCTGGATATTGATTCTTCATGGGAAACTACATTATCATACAGACTGGCTATGGGACTAATTTATCTCAAAGTGAAGTTGTCAAGGCCTGTTCTAGATTTTCTGGTTGAACGAGTACCAAAACTTTTATTTCCAGATGAATATGGACTTCTACATCAAATACTTGACTTAATGAAGATGTATTTCTATGTATCTGTCAGAAGACAATTAGTCAAGAAATTTGGACTCTCTCGAAGCATGTTGCACTTCAATCACTTCATGCATATTTATTTGACAAGGATGTCGTTATTGAAGATGCTTCAGCTCAAGGTGAACAACTGGAGGAAGTAGATAGTGGAAAGCAATCAACAGAAGATACTATTGCACCAGTGGTGGATAGTAGGAAAGATCAGATCACAGTCACTGTAACACAAGAACCATCTAGTCAGAGGTTGGATGACTCAGGAGCTGTGATAGCTGATGTTGAAAGGTCTTCTGTGATGACTGAAATTGCAAGTGAGAAACCCTATGATATGGGAGGAATAACTTTGACTAGTTTTCTTGAAGATCAAACAAATATTATTCAGTCAGAGTCTATCCACCTTGAGGGTGAGTCTCAGCAAACAACACTTAAAGATGGTGAAATACTAACTATGGTGTCTAATGAAGTATTACTGAAGACATCAGAGTCTAGTAGAGAACCTGAAAGTGGTATACTGGAGCCTGTAGTCTCTGGAAGGAAAGAAGATGATTGTAAGGGTTCAGAGATTATAGCAGCTCACTCCTTGGAGAAAACCTCAAGCCCCATGCCAAATGAGGAACCCTCTCTCCATGTGAGTTCAGGTATAAAAACTTTTTATAACCTCTATTTTTCTCTAGGTCATGAGAGCACTTATCCAAATTTGAGTGATACACTTGAAAAGATGGATATTGATCCACAATCAGAGCGGCTGGCTCCTGACCAGGCAAAAGGTGAGGTAGAAAGAGTGTTGACTTTAGATAGTCAAAGTGAGAATGGGGGTATGGATGATCAACTCCATAGTGAGGGAGAGAAAATTGGGAAACCATCGTTTGATTTCTGGGATCAGGTTTTTCCTGAATCTTTGTCTGACAATCTTGGTATGGATGCTGGTACTTATTCATTTATCAAGATGTATCAGAAGAATGACCTAGCACATCATAATGCAAAGCCAGAAGTGAAAGTTCAGAAGCAAAAAGAGAGGCTTGCTGGAATCATTAACAGAAGAGGTGCCAGGATAAAACAATCTCTTGATACATATGTACCAGATGAAATTACTAATGATCCTAGTGTTCCTTTGTATGTACTTCCAATATCAGCAAGAATTGAGACATCAACAGTCTCTGATCACTCTAAAGAGGAGTCAGTATTTGAAGATGTTAGTACACAGAATACTGGTGAAGGACAAGATGATCATGTTGCAGCTTCAGATCAGAAAGATGAAGATGTTTGTAACTCTAATCGAGTTTTATTACTTGAATATCATTCTACACAGTCAACTTCTTCTACAAGACTTGAATCTGAAGATATTCCAAACACTTCCAACATTGAAGTCAATTCTGAAGTTTTACAAGACATTCAGAAATCACAAGTTGAAATTCAATCAAGACTTCAAACACTTGAAGATAACCAAGTCACAATTATGGAAAATCAAGCAGTTCTGATGAATCTCATTTGTTCTGTTTCTGAATCTCTTGGAATTAATGTTGATGATGTCAAAAAGGGGGAGATAAAGACGATTCAAAGACAAAGACAACAACAACACCAGACTGGGGGAACTGGGGGAGATAAAGAACAGACAAAGGGAAATAAAAAGAAGAACTAGGAGTGAGTGACAGTGGTGAATCTCATCATGGAAGTGGTAAAGGAAAAGAAGCATCAAATAGTTGAATTCTTTCATCTAAGTACTGGATACTTTGTCTACATCTGAGGAAGGAGAGGTACTTAACTTCATGATTTTTGAATTCATAAATTCTATTCTGGTTGTATTGTTATATGTTTTGACATCAACAACTCAGATTTATGCTTCAGATTTTAAAGCATAAATAGCGGAGATTGTTAGGAATAATTCATGAGTTGTGATGTTGAGAATAGAATTTTACTTATACTTCTTGTATATCCTGATTTATAAAGGATTTAGCACTTTGTATATAGGATATATGTATTAGACAGTAATCTGTAGAATTAAGTCAGGAACAGTGCATCAAGGACTACATGTCAGGAATTGTGATTGAATCCTGATACGGCAAGTCAAATACTGATCAAGTACTGATGAGATGGTCAGATCCTGATGCAAGATGAAATCCTGATATCAGTTGTGTTAACTGATGATGTCATTATGGATGCTACAGAAACTGACAAGTGCTATAAAACAGGATCTTTGTTTGAGGAACAAGCAAGAAGATTTTATGAAGGAAAGAATTTTCTATTGATGGAAACTATCAACTGGACGGCAGAACATTGTCATGTATTTATCTTTCTGTAATTAGTTGATAGGTAGCATTATAAATATTCTCTCTATATCATTGTAAAAGGTGTTCATGAGGTTTGTAATCGTAAGAATACGAGAGTACAAACAGAGAGAGAGATTTGTATTGTCAGCAGCTGCTAAAGGTATTTGTACACCTTTGGTAGAGTTTGTATTTGATCTTATTAATACAAACAAAGTTTGATTTATTCGTTTATTCTTGTTCATATAACCAAGCAAAAATCAGACACGATTATATAACTTGTATTCAACCCCCCCTTCTACAAGTTATTCGAGTTAACAACAATTACGAGCAATTTTATTTTGTAAAATAACATAATTAAATTATAATTACTATAAAATAATAAATTACCTATTTCACCTAAAGCATGTTACTTTTTTAATTTTCTCTAACTAAGTCCTCTCTTTTTCCAATTATATGACGGACATTCTATTTAATAAAATAAAATAATAATTTTATAATTACTAATAATTAACTGATTACATTTTCAACTAAAACCTATCATATTTTCTATATTTTCTAACTAAAATCACTCCTTTTCTAGAAATATCACGGATAACATTTATATAATTATGATCATTATCTCATTTACAAATTTAAGCCTCCAAAATTTATATTTAAAAAAATTAATTAAAATTAATAAAAAAATGTTATAATATTAAAAAAATTCTGTGCATCGCACGGGTTTTAAGCCAGTCACCTTTAAACAACACTAGCATGGTACCCCGTGCAAAGTACGTGCAGCGTGTTAATTTTTATATTCACGTATTTCATATATTGTTATTAATCTATTATTGTGATTACCGGCAGAAATGTGTATTTTAGATGTTATTGTATAAAAAAATATTTTATTGTGCCTATATCTCATTTATTATTTTTTTACAAAAATTGTGGATGTCATTGTATTCTTTTATACGAACTACATTTTTATTTTTATTATTATTACTAGGAATATATTTATAGGAAGTCATCACTATCGTGGTTACAGGGTGGTAGATTGGTAGATGTGTATTTTAATTTGTAAATATTACATTATCAAAATTAATAATGCACTTCTTATCAACTAACTTTATGTTAGTTATGCACCGTTAATCTAGATGTCATTGCTCATATTTTACATTTCTAATTACGATTACAACCTCACAACATAAACTTTTAGTTTATTAATAAAATATTTTCGAATCTTTTAATCTTTTCCTTAATTAAAAGTGGATGTATCCAAACTTTTACTTGTAAATATAATTCGTAATGTAACTTTTTTTGTGCTTAATTGAGCTCAAACTTTAAAACTATGTATAGTTCAATTTTAAACTTCGTAATTAAGCCACTTCCATGATAATCTTGTATAATCCTTTTGGAATGAAGAGTATTTTTTCACTCGTTAACTGGGTTGAATTCATAAAATACAAGGACGATTTTAAAATTGATTACACGGTAAACTAATCTTTAACAATTTAATGATTAAATAAGATATTTATTTATCTAATATTAATCATGTAATTAATTTAATATAAATGTACTTAATATAAAATAACACATTGATGTCAACTAAATAAAATATATTTCTGATTAAGTGTTTGTGAATTTAATTTCATTTTAATTTAGAGGTCGTGAATATATTTTCTATATTCATGATAATAAACGAATTTCAAATTTATATTCGTGTCCTGTTTTTCGTGCTTCATATACCTGAATCCCAAATTTGATACTAAATGAATTGATGTCGTTTCTTGTATCATGTATTTTCGTGTCATATGTGTAATACAATGAAAATATTGTAATAATATAATTTCATCATATACCAAAAGTCCAAATTTAACATTAAATTAATTCTTATCATTTCGTGAATCGGTAATTACTGCCTAACTACACTTTTGTTAACATCTTAATGTCTCTAAATCCTACTACACATGATATTTATTTATGATGAATCAAACACTTACATTTTAAAACCTATGAACTTGTATTACAGAATTAGGCAATGATAGAACTCTGTTTAACAAGTGTCTCATAATTTCTTCTCTCACTCCCTTCCAGTTCCATCTTGTTGGGTAACCATCAAATCACTAGGACCAAGGGTTGGGCTGGCGCCTATGGGCTGATCCAGTTTGGGGTCCCGATCACTTTTGATATTAGAAACCCCCCCTCCCCTCCCTAATTGATGCTGGCGATCCGAAATAATCTGTCTGTCTATTCTCAAGTTAGGGTTTCGAAGGATGAGGGTGTTGATGAAAACTGTGAAGAACATCAAGTTCGAGATCCATGTGCACCCAGAGGATAAATTATGTTTCCTAATTGAATTTGTAGTATGTGTTGGATTAGGAATTATATTGATGTTGTTTGTTTATCTGTTCTTGTTTGTTCTGTTGGTTTGTTGAGGTCTCTGACGCGAAGAAAATCATAGAGAACACAAAAACATATTATTACTTACCCTGCCCACAAACAGAAGCTTATTTTCAAGGGACAAAAACTCAAGGATGAAACAACTTTCCAAGACAACAATATTGTTGAGAATAGTCAAATTCTCATTACGAGCTCCAAGGTAGTAAGTACACTGTTATATTCATTTGCAAATTTGTCAATTGTATTTTTTTAAGGTAGTAATTTATATTAATAATTGTCAGGAATATGGGATATCGTTGAGTTGTTTTACATGGTATACGTGAGTCATCATGTTGTAGAGCCTGAGAAACAGTTTGGTATCATTAGTCTCAAGGATGATGGCATTAAGTATAAGTTGTATGATGAAAGATACATAGATATGAGTAAGCCATCCATTAATTATATGGATCACATTCCTTTAGTGGATATAGGACCAATCTGCTGTCAACTAGAATTGGTGTTTGATCATCTCTTTTGTGGTGCTTATAATGACTCTATAAAGGCAATATCTGCGGAGAGGGATGGTTTACTCAAACGAAGCATTAAATCAAGAATTGTAACAAAGAAATCTCTGCTCTTTTTTGTCGTTTTGTTTATCTGTTCTTGTTTGTTCTGTTGGTTTGTTGAGGTCTCTGACGCGAAGAAAATCATAGAGAACACAAAACATATTATTACTTACCCTGCCCACGAATAGAAGCTTATTTTCAAGGGACAAAAACTCAAGGATGAAACAATGTTACTGAGTGCCTGAGTGTAATAACCCGAATTTTTGGTAGAATTAAAACTTTTTTTTATTATGATTAAGTGCATCAGTAAATAGTGATTTTGTGGATGAATAGTGATTTTTGGGAACCAAGAAATTTTTCATGCCACCCTATGTACGAGACATGGTATGGATATGTTGGTCCCGGAAAGTATTGCAGAAGGGGGGTTGAATGCAATACTAATAAATTTCAAAAATTATTTCAACAACTTAAATAGAGTTTGTAATTTACTAGTAGAAGAAATGCAATCACAAGTAATACTTAACACGATGTTTCACAAAATAAATGTTTTATTTATTTTGTGAGGCTTTGCTACAACCTTGAGAACAAAATAATTCTCAAGCTTCGAATTCTCAAGAGATTACAGTTGTAGAGATACATTTTTATTATGCAATAGAGTGTTCTATTTATAGAGTGATAGTTGGATCTTTTTCTACTATACTATCACTATCAACATGGGTTGTTGAGTTGCTGTCATATTATTTTTGCATCTCATTACATGATTTATTCCCATGTGATACACACAAAGTAACTTTAGATGCTTTCCACATTTGAGCCACCCAGATCTAGCAGTATTCAAATTTATCTGCTCTAAACTTTACAGGTTGCTCCATGTGATCTCTCGAGCTTCTGTTATAGACTTTCCAAGCTTGCTGTAAAGTTTGAACATTGCAGCACGCCTGCTTCATTTGAACATGTACTTTGTCGCTTAATTTGACTTAGAAAATTCCTAAATCAAGTTGATTCTATATGACAGTATGTTTGTCGCAAAGTTTGTTGTCAAAGGATTATTCTTTGATTGACAGTATAATTTCCCCGCACAGGTTGCTGTCAAAGAATTGTGCTTTGGTTGACAGTATGAATTCCCCGCAAAGGTTGCTGTCAAGAATTCCAAACTTGCTGTCGCAAACTATATATGAAAGTTGCTGTCATCAGAATCTCCGCCAATGTTGCTATCAAGTTAAAACTTGCTGTCGACTCAATGAAACTTACTGTCGACCTAGGCAACATGCTGTTTCCTTGTAACCTTACTGTCAATGCTTGACAGTAACTTTTATTCCTGCTGTCAAACTTAGGTATTTCTTGAGGCTTGAACATAATCGAACTTCTTCCAAGAATTACAATTGTCATATGACAGTACTTATTTAATTACAAGTAAAACATTTCTGACTACGACAGTATGTTCTACTTAGTGAAACTAAGTATACCAATGAAACTAGTTAAGTTGTCTATTCTATCACCCATAAATCCCAACAATCTCCCCCAATTTGTTTTTATGGACAATAAGGACAAATTTACAAATATATCTTGGTGACAACTTAACTAACATAGATCAGAATGAATAAACCCTTCATTTCTGAAAAATGTGATTAATCTAGATTGTTTTCAAACAATGATCATAAAAGTTCATAATTAATCTAGAAAAAAAATGTTTACTTAGCTTGATTTGAACTTTCATTTAGCTCTTTTTCCTTCAGAGCCTTTCTGAGTTTCTCAATTAGCTCCTTTTCTTCAGGGGTCTCTACATCATCTTCATTTTCCACAATGTATTTCCTGATCATCGAGGAAGTACTGTTTAAGACATCGTTAAGTTCCATCCAATAAACTTTTTGCTTGACGATTGATTTGAATTTCCACACATTTCCCTCCATCTTGAATCTTTTGCCAGGAAGCTGATTTAAGGTTTCCCTTCTTAGTCTGTCCAAGCTGGGATCCTCTCCTTTCCTTTGATCAAAAATCATGTCTAGCTCCCAAGAACACAATGTTTCAAGCTTGTTTGATGATCCTACCACTTGCCAGTACAGTTCTTTTAGCACACTAGTTCTCAACTTAAAAAAGCTGTCTACATAGATTTCTTCTTTGCCATACTTGATTCTCAAAGGATTGTCCAGTACACATGGCTGATAGTTTGATCCATTGCTGTTGAGTTTGTTGAGTTTACTGCAGCTTTCCTTCATTTGAGCTTCAATCTCATCTTCTATCTGTTGACGAGATTTGTGCCTTGAGGCTAATTCTTCTTTGAATTTCTGCTCTGCCTCATATCTATCCATTTCTGGCTTTGTGTAAGGTTTCTCCATTTCTGCCCAGTTATACTCAGGAATGGGATTGTCTTCTTCATATTCCAGACCTAGGGATTGATAGATATCTTCATCATTGTGAAGTGTCCAATCACCATATTTACCAATAAATTCAGCATGTCTGGCTTCATAATATTTGAGAACATGGTCCATGACCTTCTTTGAAATATCATCATAGGTTTGCAAGAGTTCAACCATCCTTTCCAAATTGAAATAATCAATTCTTCGTTTTACAGTTTCAAAGGTTGAATTAAGATTTATTGAAACCACCCTTGATTTTGTTACCTGAGTGAAGTCAGGTTCTACCATAATTGCTCTTTCCTTGTTCTCCCACAGAACATATCCTATTGCATTTTCCTTTGAATCATCTAAGTCTACAGACACAGATGTGATTGAATTTCTGGCATTCTCCTACAACTTTTCAAAGCTATTCATTCTTCTTCTCATGATGGGTTTCTTAAGTCCTAACCCTGTAGCTTTTCCTCTTCCTTTGTACACAACTTTTCCCTTTATCTTTCTGTTTGCCTTTCTTTTGATTCTTACTGTCTTGGATGTTTTGACAGTAGAATCATTGACAGCATCTTTGATAGGGCTTCTGATAGTGTCTTCTTTGACAGCATCTTTCATGACAGTGTCTTCATCTTCCCTGACAGCATCTTTCACAGTAACTTCATTTTTCTTGACAGCATCTTTGTTGATAGTATCTTTTTCAGAATAGATATTGTCAATTTCCATTTCTACTTGATTAGTCTTCAATGCTTCAAGTAATTCCTTTTCTTCCTCCTTTTCTTCATTTTTCTTGCTTGTTCCAGGAGTTTCTGAAGTTTCCTTTGGCTCAGCTTCTTTAGCTTGGGATTGCTCTTTTGAAGAATCTCTCTTTTCTGACTTTTTAGCTCCTCCAATTTTACCTCCACCTTCATTGACATCACCATCTTTATCCAAGGTGTCATCAAATGAGCAGCTTTCACCTTTGGCATTTCTGCTTTCATTTGCTTTGGCAATGAGCTTCTTAATTTTAGCACTGTATTCCTCATCTCTCTTTGCCAATAGCTTGTGGATATCTTTAACTGCTTGAATCCTTTCCTTGGTTATGGGAGCCTTCAGCAATAACTTCAGTACATCCATGATGATTTTGCTCTGTAGAGACATTTTGCCTTCAAGAGTTAAAAAACAAAGTCCCTTAGTTTTTTTGGATGTTACCTGTCTGAAGCTAACCCCATATGGCTGGAGACTGATTTCTGGAAGTTTGCTATTCACCATTGAATTCAGTTGCAGATAGAGACTTTCATTAAAGATGGTAGACTTTGTCTTGACAAGTAGCCCAAGGATGTACTGTACTCTGGAAGAGAAGGTTTCTGGCAGTTGCATTGTTATGAATATTGAATGTCTGCTCTTTAGAAACACTTCAACTGCCCACCTTTTTTCTGAGCTAATTTTCACAGATAGGTTGATACTCTTTTCTTTCAAAACTTCTGCCAATTTAGCAGGTTTTCCTTCAGATTCTGTGATTGCTTTATTCACCAGAGTATTGAATTCCTCATCCTTATTATTTAGGGTGCTCTCCATATGACTTATCATCATAGAATCAGCTTCTTCTTGAGAGTATATGCTTCCATCAATCCAAGTAACAATCTCACAAGGATTCACATATTCAGGCAACTTGTCCTTTCCTTTGCCCATCCTGTTTGACTCCTCCTTTTCTCTCCAAAGCCTCTCCAAAGTGGATTTTTTCTTTTCAGGAACTGGTTCACTAATTTTGATGGAAGATGCTTTATTTCTTTGTATCAGTTTCAATATTGTTAGGTCCAAAATAGTTTGTAGAAGGGGGGTTGAATACAAACTATACCGTTTTATCGAATTTGCTCTTTTCTTAAAATATTAAATCAAGAACAAATTGATGCGGAATAAAACGAATACCAATATTTCAAGTTGAATATAAAATTATATTAAACTTGATGGGGTGTGTCTAAATACACGGGTACAAATTACAAGGTTTGATGACCAAACTAATTAGTACAAATTCTATAGAAAATTCGACATGAACTTTTCTATATTTGTAATAAAAAGATCGAAACTAATTATTACAAATTCTATAGAAAATTCGACATGAACTTTTCTATATTTGTAATAAAAAGATCGAGATAGGTTCTAGGGAACTTAATCCGCTAGATAGTTTCAATAATACAAGAATCAAACTCTAATGGTAAGATATTACAATATGTTCTAGAGATGAATTTACAAGTTATTAAAACTTCATTGATGATCAAGAGGGGAGGAGAAAATATAACTTTGGTGCTCTCTTTTTCTCCCCTCAATTCTCTCTTGGTCTCTCTTTTTTTCTCCTGTGAAGTTTCTGTCCATGTGTGTGTCTTGCTTCTGCTGCCTTTTGTTGCTTTTATAGCAAAGAGTTGATATTTTGTTACTAGCATGACATAAACTGCTCCATGACATAATTTGTTGGGCTCGGTATGACATAAACTGTGTCATGACATAATCTGTTAAACTCGGTATGACATAATCTGTGCCATGACATAATCCATGCAGCTCGGTATGACATAATCTGATCATGACATAACTCATCCATTCGGTATGACATAAAATTGAACAAGACATAATCTGAACAAGACATAATCTTGTCTTCAGTTCAGTATGACATAAACGTTGCCTTCTGTTCAATATGACATAATTCAGCTGTTCTCTTTCAATATGACATAATTCAGTTGTTCTCTTTCAATATGACATAATTCAGCTGTTCTCCTTCAATATGACATAATTTAGCTCAATGAACCACTGTAAATAATGAATAACTTCCACTGGATAATTGTTGACGTTCGATGTACTGTCTGGTTCATGAACGACTAACTCCAATCTCTGTTCTTCACTTTGACTCTCAGTTATGATCCACTTGATAGTAAAATCCTTGTGGTTAATTAATTTAGCACTGCTGCTGCTTGCACAATGATTTTCCCTCATACCAGTCTTGATAGCTTGAACCACTGAAGTTAATGACGAACAACCACTGTTTAATGTTGACACTCGATGCACGATCTGGTTCATGAGTGACTAACAGCAATGACTGTTCTTCATATATTTACTTTAAAGCTGTGGTTCATGTCTTCCTTTTCTTCACTCTTTATTCAAACCTTTATAATCTGTATTCTGCCACTGTAGGAATCTCTTGTCACTATAAATAGAACCCACTGTCTTGATTACTCCACTGACGCTTGATCAACTGAATGAACTTCTTCAAGTGTAGTATAACTCAAAACGGTAGATTGACTTTGTCTTCTTTCTCTTGACAGTTAAGCATTTGAGATCCCTGTGACAGTACATATACTATTTACTATTACATTCTTGTTTGAGTTGAGTTGAATCCTCGAAATACAAATAGGCTACATCATATGCCTTTCAAATACTTCCTCAGATACTAGCATTGTCTCCCCATCTACTTCAGTTTCAAACAGTTCACCAGTTCCAAAGGCTATAACAGTTTCTTTTTCCTCCCCCTTAATCCTTTGCTCCCCCTGTCTCTCAGCTTCCCCCCTTGTGACTTCATTTACATTACTAGTTGCTCCACTGGTTGCTCAGCTTCTTTCTGATCTATCACTTTCTCCCCCTTAGATAAGTTGACAGCATTGATGAGAGAAGAAAGAGACAGCAGAGTTGCTTGAATCTCAGCAAATCCAGTTTTCACAGTAGAAGACAAATTGTCTAACTTGCTTTCCATCTTTGCACACCTGTCTTCAATAGCTTGGAGCCTGTCATTTGCAGAAGGACCACCAGACCTAAGCCTCTTTGGAGGTTGAGGATAAGTCTGGGGCAAGAAGGCTATTGGGGATCTTATACTCTCATTGTTTTTATAGATGATCTCATCATCTCTCATAGTAAGTCCCTCAAGGCCTAATGCCTTTTGATAAATGGCTCCCTCATTTTCACTCTGGACATGTTCAAGTCCCTCACCTTTTGCCAGCACATTTGGTTGCCTCTCATTTTTAGACTCACTTCTCTTTTCTTTTATCTCTCTTTTCTTTTGCTCTCCCTCACTCATCCTAGATGCATGAGTATGAGCAGTACTAACATGCAATGAAGAGAAAGATGATTTAGATTTTACCTTAAAAGCCTTGGAGAGTGGCATATCATCATCAGAGATGTCCTCAATTAATCCTTCCTGAAATTGAGGTTGAGCAGGGTTGATATCATCTTTGTCCAATAAGTTACTGTCAGAAGGTCTATTGACAGCAACTTTGGGAAGGCCTTTGACAACATCTTTTACCAGAATGTTACTGTCACTTGATTGTTTGACAGAACTTTCTGGATTGTCCTTGACAGCAACTTTGGCTGTGACAGCAACTTCCCTATGGTAAGATGCTTTGAGGGAATCGATCAAGATGCTGGCTGTTTCAATATCAGACAAAAATCCACCTTGATCTAATCCAGTGTTTGAAGGAGTGTTATCCATTTCACTTTGAGAAATGGGTTCTTCTGGACCACTTGATGGGGGCTCATCCATGGTTTGAGATGGATGATCAAAACCTGAGGGGTTGGTACTGTCCCCCTCTCTAGGTTTTTCAGAAGAAACAACAGATGTGGGAATGAAAGTAGAAGTATAAATTTTAGATGGATCATTTGGCTGTTCCACAGAAGAAAATTATGGAACATCAAAGGTAGGAATGAATTCCTCACTGTGCTCTACTGTAGGGTGGCTGACAGTAACCTTGGCCCTTCTAGCTCTCTTCTTCTTAGGCTCAGAAGGGGTTACTATAGGTTCTTTTTCACTACCATCCTTATTTGCTGCAATAGATGCAGTAACTCCCTCTTGACTCTCAACATTTTCACCAGTTACACTCTCTAGGGATCTTTTCTTTGATTCTTGTTTGGCTATTTTAAGGGCTTTGGGTAGTCTAGAGTCCCTAGGTGGAATGTATGGTGTAGAATGTGGGTTAACTGAATTTAGGTCTAATTCAGTCTCATTCTCAATTGTGAAAACAGTATACCCTGTAGGTAATGGATAATCAAGGTTGGGCTCTTGATTAACCATGTGTTGTGTGAAACATAGTGGAATATGTGCATTTAAATTTTGTGTGTTGAGAGATGTGTGTGTGTTTTTCTTCAAAACAGGACATTCCTCAGAATGAGGAGCATCTACAACATTACCACAAATATGATTAATACACATTGTTAAAAAGCGAGGGTATATATACCTTTTTGCCTATGGCGTTTTTCAATTGTGCCATGACTAGCTTTCCAACATTCACCTTGTATCCATAGACTAAAGAATGATTGAGTTTCTTGATATATGAGGGTATTCCATTCCAGCCTGTTGACTTGGTAGAGAACACCTTCACCATGACGTCAAAGATCATGCTCCACTCCTTTCTTAGAAACTTCCTGTCCATTTCTCCCGTTTGATACCATTTATCAGAGGTTTCTTCAAGTTTAGAACCAGAATACCCAATCTTCAGAAAGAACCTCTTCAGAGTGTCATCGTTTGCTAAGCCCTGAAAACTTTCTTCACTAGCCAAAACAATACCCAAGGCATTATTAATATCATTTACTGAAAGAGAATGGTTTACACCATCTATTTTGAAGTTAATTGCCTCATTCTCTTCAGTTCCTTGAATACTAGCAGATTTCCAGAATTTTTCAATTCTTTCAATATCAAGCTTAGGGGTTGAGGTTATTGCATGACCTAAGTAGGATTTATTTATGAATGAAACAAGTCCTTTGAAGTT
The DNA here is from genome assembly GCA_037693485.1 of Kitagawia praeruptora. Classification (NCBI taxonomy): domain Eukaryota; kingdom Viridiplantae; phylum Streptophyta; class Magnoliopsida; order Apiales; family Apiaceae; genus Kitagawia; species Kitagawia praeruptora. Next base: position 31,293,015 of record CM075350.1, read on the forward strand.
TTCACCGACATCACCAGGAGAATGAATACCGGCAAAGTTAGTTTGGGCAATAGATTGTGATAAGTGGAGTTTATATCCACTTGGAACATTCTATAATGGCTTAAATTGATTGTCTTAGACTCAAGTTTCTTGTAGTTTTGATGTGTTTTGCTTAGTTGTGCAGGTTTACGAGAATGTTGATTAAGGTGGATGCTTCTATAATTTTTTGGGAATTAATTGATTAAAATTCGGATTTTCTGGGAAGGCTGCGCAGCTTACACTGTTTTGACCATATCTGGAGTTCTATAAGTCCGTTTTCAGTGATCTTACTGCCCACGCGAAGCCTGGGAGATTTTCTACAACTTGAGATAGGATTCCCAGGAGCAAATTGCGCTGGGTAGGAGCAATTTGCGCGAAGAACAGACTGCTGGGCGCAAGTTGCCCCTGAAAAATTACAGTTTTTACTATTTTGGCCATATCTTGAGTTCTACAACTCCGTTTGGGGCCCGTAAGCAGTCCACGCGAAGATAACGAGATTCTATATCATTCTAAGGTGGTCCAGAGGTCCAATTACATTTGGAACGTTCCAGAAAAACTGAAGAAAATTCAGCCACGAATTTTCCTTTAAAAAACAGAATCAGTTTAGGAAACGTATCTTGCAGAAATTCTATTATAATTCTGTTTTGGTATTTTCTTGCTGGGCAAGACTTTTAGAGCCTATTTAAACACGTCCTACCATTGTAATAGAGATATACACATTATCAATAGTTTTATTACTTGTAACCTAGATTAGATCTGCAAGGGAGAAAAGGAGAGAAGGATTCAACGCTCGTGACAAGCAAGGATCTAGATCTACTTCATCTTTTGTGTTACTTTGGATTATAGATTTGTTTTCTCAACTCTTTGTTTATTTAATATTATTTCTTTTATTCATATCTTGTTATTTATCATGTTTTCATCAAATCCCATGACGATGAACGGTTCAATTATCAGCTAATCGTTGTCATGGGATTCTAACGGAGTTATTTATGGAACTTAGTATCTTGATGCTTTAAAGATCTGTGTGTGGTGTATATCTGATATCCTCGTATGGTTAATCTTAATGCTTTTAGATGCGTAGCTAACATCTAAATTGAATTGTTAATCTCTTGTGAAGTGAAAGTGGATCTTGAGATTTAGAACTTGCCATGCTAGCATAGGTTCATAATTGTTTATCAATATGATTCGTGGTGTGATGTAACACCCCCAGATCCAGGGTCAGGGATCTGGTCGTTACGGTCTCAATATCCAACCACAAAACCAACATAATTTAAATTACAACCTTGTGACCCAAAACAACAACATAAAACACACCCGTTATAGTCCCAGAGATGAAATCAGAGTAACCAACAATATTATTAATCACAAGTTTGAGTTCTTACAACCCAAAGAATTACAATTGTACAATTACATACTCTTTGCCATCCATTAATAGATACCATAATATAAATACATTTGAGGCTCAATTGCTAACAACTAGCCTACCAGTAGTTGCATCCTCAACAAAGGTAGCCAAGACCTTAGCGGTAAACCTCTGACGGTTGACACCTGCTTACGCTGTGTGCGCCTTGCGCGGCCATCTGATCTAGCTGTTGTTGTAATATAAATAAATAAAGCAAGGGTGAGCAAAAGCCCACCGAAAATATAATTGAACGACAATAATATATGACAGTTCAAAATATCTTTGAAACCATATGCCATGCATTAACGATGTAGTACCAATATAAGGTATGAGATGAAGTTACAAGGTAACTCAAAATATATTTGTTTTGAATAAATATCTGCTATGCAAAAGATAAGCAAGATATTCTCAATTATCATAAAAGAAGAACTTGCAGGAAAAATATTGCAATTCCGGTTTCAACACTTTTTCACCTTGCCAACACCAACAGTGTTGCAGAAATTTCTCACTTTTAGAAGATGAACTAATACGGGAGCATTGCCGCGCCAGATGCCCTGACGTTTACGATGATCAGTCGTATGTCATGCATCTCATCAGTCGTTCTCTACATGTAGAAGGTAGCTCCGACGGAATTACTTATCTACCGCCCTCTGGAACTCCTCAGCCAACGGTTGGGCTATTGCTGGACCGGCGCCACTCGACCACTTACGCGTCTCCTAGTTCGAATATCATCCATGACTCTGAAACGTAAAGTTCATTCCCCTTTTTCCCCAAGTGTAACACTTGTTGATAGGACTCCACAAAGTAGTCGTATCTAATTGGAAAGGAAAATTCACCAATATTTCCCAAGCTGATGCTTGTTAATGGATATAAACTTGTTACATCAATCATACCCCTCGAGCGTTGAGGAGGTAACCAAAAGACTCATATCGATGCTTGAAAGAATCAAGATGTGAGTGACAAGATAGTTTTAGCAAGTATAGGACCGGGCAGTCCAATAAATAACATCGCTCAAGTGAGGTCCCCTTATATACGTTTGGAAGTTGAGCGAGTATTTAAATCTTCTTTAAGATAGATTTAAATGAAATTAAAGTTTTGGGAACCTCCCCTTGATAAAATAGTCATAAAAGACTCCGAAATATTTTACATAATATCTGAAGGTGAAGGATAACCTTTGAATAATATAAATCATTAAAAAAGAATTCAAAAGAATTTTATTAAACATTCTAAGAATATTTATTAATTCTATAATAATTACGGAATACTATTAAATCATAATATAGCTCGTAAGTAATCCTCGAATGAATATATAGAATTATTTATTAAATAAATCTCTTCTTAAATGAATATTTAAAATAATATTCATTGAATAAATAAACTTAAATAAATATTTAATATAATATTTACTGAATAAATCAACCCTTAAATGAATATTTGAAAATAATATTCATTTAACAATTTAAATTCCAAATGAATATCCAAATAATATTCATTAAACAAATAATATTCTAAATAAATATCCCAAAATAATATTCATTTAACAAATAATATTCTAAATGAATATCCAAAATAATATTCGTTTAACAAATAATATTCTAAATGAATATCCGAATAATATTCATTTAGTAATCAAAACTTTAAAGGAATATTCGAAGTAATATTCCTTGAGTAAATAGAACTTCAAATGAATATTTTAAAATAATATTCATTAAGTAAATCAAACCTTAAATGAATATTCGAAAGTAATATTCATTAAATAAATAAAGATCAAATGAATATTCCAAATAATAATAAGTAAGCCAAATGAATATTTGGGAATGGTATTTGTCAACCAAATAACTCTAATGAATATTCAAAATAATATTCATTAACTAAATAACTCCAATGGATGATCAAAATAATATTCATTAAATAAATGACATTCTAAATGAACATTAAAATAATATTCATTAAATATTCCTTCACTGAAGTAATACTCAAATAACGTTCCTCGAAGGATTCGTAATCCAATAAAAATCCTCGAAGTAATAAATTTGTCGCTGGGATCCCTCCGGGTTTCCACGACTATTTATATATTACAAAATATCGACTCCCGGTCTATATTTGAAGTATGAATATCATACGCCCTTCGCTAAGGGTCTTAACCAAACAATCCGGCTTATAACTGATATTTCATATATAGTCTATAAGCCGATATCGATTCAGGGAACAAGTAATTCCATATTAACTTGAAAGTAGGCATGCATGCTATGGCATATGTATAAAACAATCATCATATATATTATCACAACAACAGTTCCAAGTATTGGAAACTTGCCTGAGAATCGAGTGCGGGTAGGGGTAATGTGTCCCGGGTCAGCTCGACAATCTATAAACAATCAGAATATTTAAGATTAACCACTTAACGCTTATTAAAAGGCTAAGTATAAACTCCACTTAAATCGAAACATGTTTTCGAGTTATCTCGTTACGTCTCTTTTAGTGTAACTCTTTTTTTATCACCGATACGATCCGACATTCGTTCGTTATCAAGACATGTCATCATGCTTATACTTGGTATATACTTAAGTCGTATAAGTTCTAAGGTTGGTCGTTTACGAATCAAGATTATACCTCGAGTGTTATCGCCCGTTTTCTAAGTTATAACCAAAGTCATACCTTTAAGGGGTTCGTTCGCGTTTAACCTCGGTTCAAACATTTTTATAAAATCGGAAAACGATCCATTCGACATGTGGTTTTCTCCCACACCTTCCTTTTTACCTCTAATATTTAATTAATAAGATTCGCCACTGATTAAACGACATTTAAGGGAATCAATTTCAATTACGAACTTTCGTTTACGATTTCGAACCACTTTTACGAATTTAATCATAACTCCTAAACCGTAAGTCCATTTCATGCGATCTTTATATCAAAACGAAGCTTGTAACATGATCTAGCTAATCATGGCATAAGTCGAAGCTATGCAGTGAGTTTTGTATACTGTCAAATTCGGATTTCAAGATTAAACGAAAATCGGGCATTACGACGGCTACGAATCGAGCGTTCTAAAATTCATTACGCAACAACCAAGCCACACCGGGCATCTAATCAATTACTACAGTTAATAATCATCTCTTAAAAGCTCAAGAACATCATGCTTCATCAATATCATCATAAAGCTAATCTAACCACAAAATCATGCTAACATGGTGGTAAAATACTACTAATATCACTTAATCCAAAATCACCATGAATCATGCATAAACTCAAAGTAAAGCTTAGGGTTTGAAATGATTTATACCTTCCTGAGAGAGTAGTATAACCTTCCTAAGCCTTGATCTATCCTTGGATGATCCTAAGCTAGCTAAATCCACCATGAAAAACAAGAAAAAAACAAGATTAGTTCTTAAAACCACTATTCATCCTCCTCTTTGATGAATTATTTGAAAATGGAAACAAGAGAGTTTGGCTTTGAAATTTTTAGGGGATTACTTTTATGAAATATAGGACTCACAATAAAATTTACAAGATCAAGTGATGGTTGGAAGTATGATTTTGATCTTGGAATTTAGCCAAAAGGCCGAATGGGAGCAAAGTGGAGGGGGGGAGAGTTTGCTTTGATTTTCTTGATATTTTCTCTTCCAATCTCATCCACTTGCAACATAATATCTTGTATAAAGCTACTTTATTAAAGTAGTGAGGTGTTGGATGAGGAAATGGCAAGACATGTGTTGAAAATGTGGTGGTTTAGAGCTTAACTAGGTAGTTGCTTGCTAAGTACTTAGTTGCATTCTCTAAGATGCTAGTTGCTCATGTAACTACTTGGTTACTTGCTCTTATCTACTAGCACATGGTTGCCCCTTGGCCCTCTGCTTGTTTCTTTGTCCGTTTATTGCTTAATTCGTTGATCGTTCGAGGGAATAACTCATTCGTTTCTAGTTAGGGTTTTACCGAAAACCTTCCTAATAATTCTAATACTATTCTTCATCTTTCTTAATACTTCTCGAATTTAAATTCCTTAATTCCCTTTTATAAATCCTTAAGTCTTGCAGTGTCTAGGGAAATCTCGGAGAAAATAAAATTGCTCTTTTTCTGAATCCGACAGCTTTTACATACACTTATTTTCCTCCTGGATCACTAATACGAACTCAGAAATCCGTTCCGAATACCGGGTATAACATTATTATAATAATATTCCAAATTCCACCAAAATCACTATTCATCACTTATTTTTATTTAATTCCTATAATTAGGAAAATGAACCTGGTTCACCATCGAGTGTTCCTTAACCTTTTTACGGAACCGCTGGGCTTATCATAGATATTGATTTGGATGACATGAGGGTATCTATTTCTCTCTAGGGAATCTTATCTTAACTTTCTAGGAGATAGATTATTCTAATCTAAGTTATCAACCAAAGGTATTCTGCATGACATATAATAATTGAATCCAAATCCATTCCATTCATTAAATAGACAGTCGTTACATCGCAGTCATAACCACTATTCATTCCCATATTATTACATAATAAAAAGTTTTAGTTCTACCCAAAAATCTGGGTTCTTACAGTCTCCCCTCCTTAAAAGGATTCCATCCCGGAATCAAGTAGAAGACAATTGGGTACTTGTTGGTTATTTCGCTTTCCAATTCTCTGGTCGATCCTTACACATTCCAATCTTTCTAAAGCACATCATACTGGTGTTACAACACACCCTTTATCCGTTCTACCAATTCTTTGATACTTTCGCATAACACATTATCCGGTATACGCTCTTGTCCGGTCTTACACTATTAACCTTGTTGGTACGTGCAGTGACTTCGGTATCACTAACGCGCTACGAATTCCGGAGATAACCTCACTCGTAATTTTGCAATTCCTAATCTTCGCAATCTCGATGTATATATATTGAATTAGAAGAATTTATTGAGAGATCACTATGATCAATGAACATTTGTTATATTGCATAGCTAGTACAGAAGGGGGCCAGCCTTTAGTACTTGACAAGCAATTAAACAATTAATGGCATTCCACTTAGACTCCTATCACACAGACAGAGAGTCACGTAGTATTACCTCCCCTCCTTAAAGGGTTGTTCTTCTCATTTTAGAAGAAGGTAAATAAGGGAGAAGAAAAGGACGAATTTCAAAGAATCATATATGAAAGTTTTCATGATTGTCAAAATATCATACTTAGAATTTACCTCTGAACTATAGAGGTTTATTAGAGAAGAGAAATAATCATATTCGTATCAAATTCCACTTTTTCGTAATCTCACATATCACATGTCCTTGCTGCTCTGTCCATCATTCTATGAACCTATACTCTTGCTCGATATTAGCACCACTAACTTTTTGGAAAATCCTTCAACCTCTCAGGTTAAATCTTGGATCTCCCGCTTGACATTATTATTACTCACATTTCATGCCCCGACACTGGCTCTTTCATACTCATAATTCTAACACTATCAGGTTGTCATTCCGAGAGCTCGTTAAGAAAACCCATTCCTCACTCCATTCATAACATTTCTTGCTTCACATTCCATAATTATTTCCCATTCTTTTCTTTATCAATCACATCCTTCATATTATCTAATTCTTATTTACTCTTGTTGTTTAACTCTACCGTTATCTCAGTGTTGAGACACTCGCCACCTTTACTCAATACGTGTTACACGTTTGGGGTCGAATTTTCCTTTGTTCAACCGTCTAGATTTCACTTTCTCATTCCATGAGTCTCTTTATTTCTCAATCAACTATTCCATATTTCCTCGAATTTTCCAAACTTAAAAGGAGTCAATTTGTATGTCATTCATGCTCCTAATTCCAACTTTCCGTTTTGGCCAATACCCTTACCTTGCCAATTCCATACTCTTCTCGCTTCATTACTGGAGCTTCTCATGAGTCTGCCTATCTGACTCTCTTATTAATTCCCAATTCTATTTCCATCTCTATCATTCTTTTGTCTTTATTTCTACTATAATCATTTTATGAACCATCATAACCTAATTCTTCATTTCAAATATCCCGTCGATCCAGAAATTACACCATCCGAAATAAACCTGGATGATTTCTCTAACTTAGATTCAATTCGACATTTCCACAGTCGTTACCACCTAATTTCTCAGAAGGATCACCATCGCTTATCGTTTACGCAGTGCTTTAATAACTAAGCATCATAATTATCAATTCAAGATCCTCTAGGAAAACAAAATAATCACTATTTCCTATCCATAAGGAACGCTTCCTGAACTTGACGTAGATATTACATGAAGCAGATAAAATTGTAGGAAAGCTTCCAGCATTGCAGCTGGAACATGCTGGTGAGATTATTAATCATATATCTCCGGTAGAAGACTAAAAGCTTATCGGTTTGCTTAATCGCTTGCCAACCTCATAATTCTCTATCTTGTTTGCACAGAAATACACCAACATAAACTTGCTTGTTATTCATCATCGTGCCATTTGGCTTATCAGTATTTGTACCCTTTCTATTTCTGGTCATTTACTACCCATTCATTGTTACTTAACCTCCCCTCTCTCTTTCCAAAGAAAAGGCGAGTCTCTTGGGGAATTTGGTCTGATCTGTCGTAGAGCCTCCTAATGTCGGTAATGTGCTACTGGCAACATCAGGAATCGAATCTTTACTTAAACTTTTCTTATAGTTGATCCTGGCAAAATCATTAGACGGAATGTAACTTCCTCCACCACATTATGACCATCAAGGTCCTTACATTATCATTCTATTTCTTTGGTCTGAGCATTTATGCTTACTCCCCTATATTTAAAGTGTCGGCCACCTCGTTGGCCTTTCCTGATTATAATAATTTCTTGAGATCAATGTTTTCTGGATCTATTCCAACTCAGGGTGGAAGCATTCTCCCTTAAATTCTGCTGAATGAGAGAAAACATCTATCAGTCTTTTCCAAAAGTCATTGCTTCCACCTTTCTAGTGTGAACTTTACTACCAGTACTCCCAATCATACCTAGGATATTTCCTTACTTAAATCCCTTCTTGTTTTAGGATAATCTCAACCTTATTGGTTCAATCCATACTTTTACATGGTTTCACACATGCTTCCTCTGGCCTTATGGTTACTATGTCATACATTCCTTACCAAACTTCCCTTTTGAAGTTCAGAATATTACCTCTTCCCTTGTAAGGTTTCTTAGGCCATCCTCATCATTCCTCCTGTATCTCCTGGTTACAGGGTATATCAAACATCATTAATCAATTCGATAACAATTCTGTCTCTGTACTTTTAGAGACTCCTTTCCACAAATCCTTACAGGTTATTGATACCTTGGTCGATTCAACTTATATCGTCTGATTTCACAGTGCCTATTGTTAGGGGTGATGCTATTCTTTGTGCATCCCCCAGGGTTCGTATTAATCTATGGACATTCTATCCTCAATTCCATTTTCAAGGAATACTTACATCCTGTACTTGGCAATCATATATCCATAATAAGGGTCTCTATTCAATCATTCCAATCTTGATAATCTATAGGTAGCTTAATGTTACCTCTCCTTTCAAACGAATGTCAGTCTATATGACTTTCCCAAAAGACAACGTATGTCTATCTGTCTTTCTTACAAAACTTGGTAATGGTAGCAAGGATGTTCTGGAAGATATTGGTCATGTTCAACGTGAATCTCTTAATGCCTAATGCTCCTCTTGAGGACACCAAGTTTCAGATAACATTTATGCATCATACTGCACCATCTCTGACAATCCTCATAACCTTTACTGGTCACCATCCTCATTCCCAACACATCCTTGGTATTTATAAAATCCATTATCATGTATCTCAATTCATTTTATATCAAAAGTCCTTGCGGTTGGCGCTTGATTAGAAGCCCCCCGATATATCCTTTCATTGCTGGTCTAGTTAATTGTTAATCCTTTGTGACTTGGCCTCAACTTGCCATACTAAAACATGTGAGTTAGGGGTCGGCTAATAGCATTACTTTTCTAGCAATTGCTGGCATAGTGCCTCCTACTTTGATACCTTTTGATCTTTTCAAAACTTCACTCCATATAAGTCTCAATCGACTTCTCGGTGCCATCTCCGGTCACCTTTCCTTTTCTTTTATTCTTCTAGTTACTCTTATCAATTCCACGTACCACAAAAGCTTAACATTTCTGGCATAACAACCTTTTCATTTAAGTCAATCCCAGAATTTCTCAGTCCGGCTTGTTTCTTAATTACATTCATCTTCATAATTTTATCCCTACATTCAACTGTAATAATCGGGGTATGTCTACCCACTTGTATAGCAGCTACTTTAACCAATCCACAGGGTTCGCTCCAGTTTCCACTCTCTTCAATGACGTCTTTTGATAATCAGAAAGACAAGGTTTGCCAAAATTCGTTGAATTCCTTTCCAGAATTTGGGAAAATTTCAGTTAATCTATTCACCCACTAGTAACATGCCACATCTTCCCGATACATATTCGTCCTATTAGTCGATACTACCAAATACCAGTCTTCTTAACAACTAGTCTCAGAAGGAACACTACCGTCGGGGTTAGTCGTTCCTCAACATTGGCACTACCAAGGCCATCCGAATCCGATGAACTGCGCTGTCTAAATGTATTCGAAAGTACGCTGTCGTGCTGCATAAGCGCCGACCTATACCTGTATGAGTTGCATCATAATATCTCCCAAAGTTTCCTTCTTCCATTAGGCAACGCCAACCCTGGTCATCACCAACTTTACCTTTAGCTCCAGGAAGATCTTCTCACGTTTATCTTGTCCATTCAAACTTTTATTCTTATAATAAGTCGGGTTATGGGACTACACTTTCTGTAAAGTCCTGAGCAAATCTTTGGTAATACCTTGTGAATTTTATGAAATTTCTCACCTTTGCCAGTGTGGTTGGCCAATCTTCATTTAAAACTGTCTTTAACTTGGTAGGGCCGACCAACACTACTCTTATTGATCATGTGTCCTATTGCTGGACTTCATTTTGCCAAAACTCTTATTTCGAGAACATGTCCTACACCTGTTCTATCAGGTTGCACCTAGAAGCATTCTCAATTACATCTCGACCACTGCTCGCCTTGCCTAATCCATTTATGATTCAGTGTTAGAATAAACTTAAGGTAACTACCATAATCCATTCAAGGAAAAGAAAGAATTTACTATTCTTCTGAATCACATGCAACTAATGTTTCTGGTTCATCATTTCACTGAATTGAACTGAACTTATACTTGGTTTCTTGACGATAGCCTCATTACTAGTTTACCATAGACTCACTGGTCTTTTAGTTTTGTAGGTTCTGAGATCATTGTCTCGCTTACTATTTCCTTATATACTTTATCTGTTCAGGCCATCACTTTTCAATGTCTTTTCTTTCTAAGTTGATCCATTTATAAGATGGGCATTTCCCTGAATAAAATCACCTTAACAATCTCAATTTGGTTTCATAAATTAAAACCTATGAAATCTGTCTTCTCACGGCGAATTACCATTGACAATATTCACGCTAATCCATTTATCTGAAGAGATGGCACTTGCCACCTAAGTCTTAACTGTTCCTAGGGACTCTGCTCCCCGTCCTATATCAATGTCTTTGATAATCATGCATCATTCTAATTCCTTTCTCATTAATCTGAAAGTCTCTAAGGATTCTTATCTATCCTTACATAAGATCTTGAGTAATTCCTCAAATCCATCTTACTTGCTGGCACTTCATTCGGTAGTCCGGCTATGAATCCAATATGCCTCTTTAATTCTCTTAATAATATCTCAATTCTTTAAGCTCACTTCTCTGAGCACTATATCTAGATTCTTACAGTCTCTCTGGCTGTAGCCCTCATTCCTTAAGTGTAAACTCCTTATACTTATCAATATTCTCCTCCTCTGCTGGAACCTCTTCCGGGTCCTCAGTAGGGTACTCTATCGAATCCACCATCCGATCTTCAACATCAAAACAAGCATCATTATGTTACTGCTCGTAATCCCCAAGGTCTGTTGCCTTACTAGTCGATACAAGAACGAGCTAAGTTACTATCATGATACTTTAGGGTTCCCATAAGGGTTTTATATGTCAATACTACATTATGTAGTATGACAATGAACTTGGCAAGAGTTCTTATTATCTTAATGAATTTATTGTTTTAACGTCGCATCATCTCTGGGATATATAACGCTCTCTCTGATACCATTTCTGTAACACCCCCAGATCCAGGGTCAGGGATCTGGTCGTTACGGTCTCAATATCCAACCACAAAACCAACATAATTTAAATTACAACCTTGTGACCCAAAACAACAACATAAAACACACCCGTTATAGTCCCAGAGATGAAATCAGAGTAACCAACAATATTATTAATCACAAGTTTGAGTTCTTACAACCCAAAGAATTACAATTGTACAATTACATACTCTTTGCCATCCATTAATAGATACCATAATATAAATACATTTGAGGCTCAATTGCTAACAACTAGCCTACCAGTAGTTGCATCCTCAACAAAGGTAGCCAAGACCTTAGCGGTAAACCTCTGACGGTTGACACCTGCTTACGCTGTGTGCGCCTTGCGCGGCCATCTGATCTAGCTGTTGTTGTAATATAAATAAATAAAGCAAGGGTGAGCAAAAGCCCACCGAAAATATAATTGAACGACAATAATATATGACAGTTCAAAATATCTTTGAAACCATATGCCATGCATTAACGATGTAGTACCAATATAAGGTATGAGATGAAGTTACAAGGTAACTCAAAATATATTTGTTTTGAATAAATATCTGCTATGCAAAAGATAAGCAAGATATTCTCAATTATCATAAAAGAAGAACTTGCAGGAAAAATATTGCAATTCCGGTTTCAACACTTTTTCACCTTGCCAACACCAACAGTGTTGCAGAAATTTCTCACTTTTAGAAGATGAACTAATACGGGAGCATTGCCGCGCCAGATGCCCTGACGTTTACGATGATCAGTCGTATGTCATGCATCTCATCAGTCGTTCTCTACATGTAGAAGGTAGCTCCGACGGAATTACTTATCTACCGCCCTCTGGAACTCCTCAGCCAACGGTTGGGCTATTGCTGGACCGGCGCCACTCGGCCACTTACGCGTCTCCTAGTTCGAATATCATCCATGACTCTGAAACGTAAAGTTCATTCCCCTTTTTCCCCAAGTGTAACACTTGTTGATAGGACTCCACAAAGTAGTCGTATCTAATTGGAAAGGAAAATTCACCAATATTTCCCAAGCTGATGCTTGTTAATGGATATAAACTTGTTACATCAATCATACCCCTCGAGCGTTGAGGAGGTAACCAAAAGACTCATATCGATGCTTGAAAGAATCAAGATGTGAGTGACAAGATAGTTTTAGCAAGTATAGGACCGGGCAGTCCAATAAATAACATCGCTCAAGTGAGGTCCCCTTATATACGTTTGGAAGTTGAGCGAGTATTTAAATCTTCTTTAAGATAGATTTAAATGAAATTAAAGTTTTGGGAACCTCCCCTTGATAAAATAGTCATAAAAGACTCCGAAATATTTTACATAATATCTGAAGGTGAAGGATAACCTTTGAATAATATAAATCATTAAAAAAGAATTCAAAAGAATTTTATTAAACATTCTAAGAATATTTATTAATTCAATAATAATTACGGAATACTATTAAATCATAATATAGCTCGTAAGTAATCCTCGAATGAATATATAGAATTATTTATTAAATAAATCTCTTCTTAAATGAATATTTAAAATAATATTCATTGAATAAATAAACTTAAATAAATATTTAATATAATATTTACTGAATAAATCAACCCTTAAATGAATATTTGAAAATAATATTCATTTAACAATTTAAATTCCAAATGAATATCCAAATAATATTCATTAAACAAATAATATTCTAAATAAATATCCCAAAATAATATTCATTTAACAAATAATATTCTAAATGAATATCCAAAATAATATTCGTTTAACAAATAATATTCTAAATGAATATCCGAATAATATTCATTTAGTAATCAAAACTTTAAAGGAATATTCGAAGTAATATTCCTTGAGTAAATAGAACTTCCAATGAATATTTTAAAATAATATTCATTAAGTAAATCAAACCTTAAATGAATATTCGAAAGTAATATTCATTAAATAAATAAAGATCAAATGAATATTCCAAATAATAATAAGTAAGCCAAATGAATATTTGGGAATGGTATTTGTCAACCAAATAACTCTAATGAATATTCAAAATAATATTCATTAACTAAATAACTCCAATGGATGATCAAAATAATATTCATTAAATAAATGACATTCTAAATGAACATTAAAATAATATTCATTAAATATTCCTTCACTGAAGTAATACTCAAATAACGTTCCTCGAAGGATTCGTAATCCAATAAAAATCCTCGAAGTAATAAATTTGTCGCTGGGATCCCTCCGGGTTTCCACGACTATTTATATATTACAAAATATCGACTCCCGGTCTATATTTGAAGTATGAATATCATACGCCCTTCGCTAAGGGTCTTAACCAAACAATCCGGCTTATAACTGATATTTCATATATAGTCTATAAGCCGATATCGATTCAGGGAACAAGTAATTCCATATTAACTTGAAAGTAGGCATGCATGCTATGGCATATGTATAAAACAATCATCATATATATTATCACAACAACAGTTCCAAGTATTGGAAACTTGCCTGAGAATCGAGTGCGGGTAGGGGTAATGTGTCCCGGGTCAGCTCGACAATCTATAAACAATCAGAATATTTAAGATTAACCACTTAACGCTTATTAAAAGGCTAAGTATAAACTCCACTTAAATCGAAACATGTTTTCGAGTTATCTCGTTACGTCTCTTTTAGTGTAACTCTTTTTTTATCACCGATACGATCCGACATTCGTTCGTTATCAAGACATGTCATCATGCTTATACTTGGTATATACTTAAGTCGTATAAGTTCTAAGGTTGGTCGTTTACGAATCAAGATTATACCTCGAGTGTTATCGCCCGTTTTCTAAGTTATAACCAAAGTCATACCTTTAAGGGGTTCGTTCGCGTTTAACCTCGATTCAAACATTTTTATAAAATCGGAAAACGATCCATTCGACATGTGGTTTTCTCCCACACCTTCCTTTTTACCTCTAATATTTAATTAATAAGATTCGCCACTGATGAAACGACATTTAAGGGAATCAATTTCAATTACGAACTTTCGTTTACGATTTCGAACCACTTTTACGAATTTAATCATAACTCCTAAACCGTAAGTCCATTTCATGCGATCTTTATATCAAAACGAAGCTTGTAACATGATCTAGCTAATCATGGCATAAGTCGAAGCTATGCAGTGAGTTTTGTCTACTGTCAAATTCGGATATCAAGATTAAACGAAAATCGGGCATTACGACGGCTACGAATCGAGCGTTCTAAAATTCATTACGCAACAACCAAGCCACACCGGGCATCTAATCAATTACTACAGTTAATAATCATCTCTTAAAAGCTCAATAACATCATGCTTCATCAATATCATCATAAAGCTAATCTAACCACAAAATCATGCTAACATGGTGGTAAAATACTACTAATATCACTTAATCCAAAATCACCATGAATCATGCATAAACTCAAAGTAAAGCTTAGGGTTTGAAATGATTTATACCTTCCTGAGAGAGTAGTATAACCTTCCTAAGCCTTGATCTATCCTTGGATGATCCTAAGCTAGCTAAATCCACCATGAAAAACAAGAAAAAAACAAGATTAGTTCTTAAAACCACTATTCATCCTCCTCTTTGATGAATTATTTGAAAATGGAAACAAGAGAGTTTGGCTTTGAAATTTTTAGGGGATTACTTTTATGAAATATAGGACTCACAATAAAATTTACAAGATCAAGTGATGGTTGGAAGTATGATTTTGATCTTGGAATTTAGCCAAAAGGCCGAATGGGAGCAAAGTGGAGGGGGGAGAGTTTGCTTTGATTTTCTTGATATTTTCTCTTCCAATCTCATCCACTTGCAACATAATATCTTGTATAAAGCTACTTTATTAAAGTAGTGAGGTGTTGGATGAGGAAATGGCAAGACATGTGTTGAAAATGTGGTGGTTTAGAGCTTAACTAGGTAGTTGCTTGCTAAGTACTTAGTTGCATTCTCTAAGATGCTAGTTGCTCATGTAACCACTTGGTTACTTGCTCTTATCTACTAGCACATGGTTGCCCCTTGGCCCTCTGCTTGTTTCTTTATCCGTTTATTGCTTAATTCGTTGATCGTTCGAGGGAATAACTCATTCGTTTCTAGTTAGGGTTTTACCGAAAACCTTCATAATAATTCTAATACTATTCTTCATCTTTCTTAATACTTCTCGAATTTAAATTACTTAATTCCCTTTTATAAATCCTTAAGTCTTGCAGTGTCTAGGGAAATCTCGGAGAAAATAAAAGTGCTCTTTTTCTGAATCCGACAGCTTTTACATACACTTATTTTCCTCCTGGATCACTAATACGAACTCAGAAATCCGTTCCGAATACCGGGTATAACATTATTATAATAATATTCCAAATTACACCAAAATCAATATTCATCACTTATTTTTATTTAATTCCTATAATTAGGAAAATGAACCTGGTTCACCCTCGAGTGTTCCTTAACCTTTTTACGGAACCGCTGGGCTTATCATAGATATTGATTTGGATGACATGAGGGTATCTATTTCTCTCTAGGGAATCTTATCTTAACTTTCTAGGAGATAGATTATTCTAATCTAAGTTATCAACCAAAGGTATTCTGCATGACATATAATAATTGAATCCAAATCCATTACATTCATTAAATAGACAGTCGTTACATCGCAGTCATAACCACTATTCATTCCCATATTATTACATAATAAAAAGTTTTAGTTCTACCCAAAAATCTGGGTTCTTACATGTGAGATAAAAATACTTATACTGCCCTGTGTGATCTTTATGGATAACTTGTTCTTCAACCGTTATGTTTTCAAATTCTATAGACATATAGGGTCTAAACATAATTGGTGTCTATTCATCTTCTATCTCTTTTGTGGATGTATGTTTAGTTTGGTATGCGTATGCTGACAGGTAGCGTATACTTGTTTCGTGCTATCCGATCAGATATCAAAATCATAGCACATAGTGATTAAAGGCGTCAGATCTAAGGGAAGTATTTAATGAAGTTAGAGTCCCATGTTTTTATTCTCATAAGTAACTCGATTTCTATTCTTATTAGTTAATTTAATTCTTAGTTTTATAATTTGCATCTTAGTTTAATTTAGTAGTTAATAAAAATCCAATTTGTTATTTGTCTTAGCAGTGGATAAAAACCATACATCGGTGCATAGGTACATTAATTGAATTGAACACCATTCTAGATCTCTGTGGGAACGAACTTGATTTAATCATATATTACTTGTGACAACGTGCGCTTGCGTAATTTTGCATAACAAGTTTTTGGCGCCGCTGCCGGGGATCATCGGTGTTTTTATTTTAGTTTATGTGCTTGTCATCAGTGGTCGTTAGCGTTCACTGACTCGGATTCTTACTTAGTTTGTTTGTTTCGTGGTGTTTCAGGTACTTAAGTTTGTATGCGAACACGCTTACAAGCTCGTTTGGAAGAACTGGCGGAAGACGATCTTGTAGAGAATAAAGAGAATAAGGAAGAGGAATCTGAAACTACAGTTGCAATGGCAGATGCAGCAGCAGCTAAGGCTTTGAAGGAGTATTCTCAGCCGAAACTCAATGACATCCAGTCTAGCATTATTAGGCCAGCTATTGCAGCGAACAATTTTGAGATTAAGTCGGGCACAATTCAGATGGTGCAGAATTCAGTCCAGTTTGGGGGTGCTTCTACGGAGGATGCCAACATGTATGTTCGGGACTTTATCGAAATCTGTGACACTTTCAAATGTAATGGTGTGACGGATGATGCTATCAGGTTGAGGCTTTTCCCATTCTCTCTGAGGGATAAGGCTAAGAGCTGGCTACACTCTTTGCCACCTGGTTCCATTACTACATGGGAAGATCTTGCTCAGAAGTTCCTTACTAAATTCTTCCCTATGGCGAAAACTGCAGCATTAAGGAACCAGTTGACTCAATTCCAACAGCAATTTGGCGAGACCTTGTGTGAGGCTTGGGAACGTTACAAGGAGATGCTACGCAAGTGTCCTCATCATGGCATGCCTGATTGGATGGTTATTAATGGGTTCTACAATGGGTTGGGAGCACAATCTAGGCCTTTGCTAGATGCGGCATCAGGTGGAGCTCTGTGGGCGAAGAGCTATGATGAAGCTTATGAACTTATAGAGATGATGGCTGCTAATGAATATCAAAATCCAACCCAAAGGCTATCTCAAGGCAAGGCAGCAGGAATTTTGGAAGTAGATACAGCTTCAATGATTACAACTCAGTTGAAGGCTCTTGCTATGAAGGTGGATTCTCTTGCTAATTATGGAGTGCAGCAGGTGGCTAGTGTTTGTGAGTTATGTGCGGGCGCACATGAGACGAATCAGTGTGCTATCTCTTCTGAATCAGCACAGTTCGTGAGTAATTTTCAGAGACCTGCTACACCAGTTCCAGCCACTTATCATCCGAACAACAGGAATCATCCCAATTTCA
The DNA here is from genome assembly GCA_037693485.1 of Kitagawia praeruptora. Classification (NCBI taxonomy): domain Eukaryota; kingdom Viridiplantae; phylum Streptophyta; class Magnoliopsida; order Apiales; family Apiaceae; genus Kitagawia; species Kitagawia praeruptora. The sequence continues at coordinate 31,311,052 of CM075350.1, forward strand.
GCTGGAGCAACAATCAAAGTGCACAACAACCTTTTCAACAGCTTTATCAGCAAGCAAAGCCATTCAATCAAGGCTATCAACAGCCTTACGCTCCAAGGACACCATATCAACCTTCGGGATTTCAGCAGCAACAGCCCCAGGCTCATATGGGGCAATCATCTAATGATAAATCAGATGAGGTGTGGATAGCGGTAAAGAACCTACAAGCTGGCCAGAAAGTCTTGGAAACCCAGTTAGGACAGATTGCAAGTGCTTTGCTAAATATGCAACAAGGAACTCTTCCAAGTGATACAATGGCTAATCCAGGTAGGAGGGAAAGCAAAGAACAGGTCAATGCAGTGACTTTGAGATCCGGAAAAGTCACGAGTGATCCTAAATCAGCAACTGAAGAAGATGAAGATGTTCAGAATCAGCACGATGAAAAATCTGCAGTGCTAGTAATTGAGAAATCTGATTTAGTGGCTGATCAGCTTGATGGTGAGAAGAGCAAGAAACCTGTTGAAAAGTCTACTCCGGAGCAATCTTCAAAGAATAATCAGATTTATCCACCTCCGCCATATCCTGGACGTTTGCAGAAAAGTCAAGAGAAATAGTTTCAGAAATTTATGGATGTCTTCAAGAAATTGTCCATTAACATTCCTTTTGTTGAAGCATTGGAGCAGATGCCAAGATATGCTAAGTTCATGAAGGATATTTTGTCAAGGAAGAGAAGGTTGGAAGATTTTGAAACAGTGGCATTAACGGAGGAGTGTAGTGCCGTTCTGCAACAGAAGTTGCCACCAAAGCTTAAAGATCCGGGAAGTTTCACTATTCCATGCACTATTGGCAACCTTTCTTTCAACAAGTGTTTATGTGATTTGGGAGCTAGTATTAATCTCATGCCATTGTCTGCTTTCAAGCAACTTGGTCTACCAGAGCCAAAGCCAACTAACATCTCTTTGCAGTTGGCTGATCGATCTATCACATATCCTAGAGGTATAGTGGAGGACGTCTTGGTTAAGGTTGATAAGCTCATATTCCCAGCTGATTTTGTTATTTTGGATTTTGAAGAAGATAAGAAGATTCCCATAATCTTGGGAAGACCGTTCTTGGCTACAGGAAAGACTTTGATTGATGTGCAAAAAGGAGAGCTTACAATGAGGGTGCAAGATCAGAGTGTCACCTTTAATGTGTTCAAGGCCATGAAGTTTCCGACAGAGGATGAAGAGTGTTGGAGTGTGGAAATAGTTGATACGGGTCAGAGAAAGAAGTTTGATCAGTTATTGAGCGAAAAATCTGACATGCATGTGCTAAAGCATCCTATCAGTGATTCCCTTGATAGTTCTTCGGTTCGTGATCTTTCGAAAGTAAAGCTTGGGAAACTTCCACCATATTTGAGGTATGTCCTTTTGAATAATGAGCTAGTGATTTTTGAAGAGGGGCACGATAACGTGTTGCGAAGGTGGAAAGCAGATGATAAGGAAGAAGAAATTTTTGTTCAGCCGGTTGAGTCGGAGAAACATCTTAGAGGTGTGAAGAAGAAAAAGAAGAAGATTTGGCCGTTGGGAAGTAAAATTAGGTTGAAATCTGATGGAAGAGATTTGTGGAAAGAAAGCAACCAAGATGTCAACGTTCGTATGGATGGTTTTTCTGTTGGGAACGGTTCAGTTATTCTTTTGAAACCGCCTTGAGTTGAGGAAGTGACGTCAAACTATTGACGTTAAAGAAGCGCTTGGTGGGAGGCAACCCATGCATTAGTGTAGGGAAAAAAAAATTGAGTGTTGTATGAAAAAAAAAAAAAAAAAAGTGAACAGTGAAATTTCGCGCAAGCAGCGCCCCAGAAACGCAACCTGCGCCAGCGTTACTGCAATCAGAGCAAGTTGCGCCCCTGTAACGCAACTTGCGCCGGCGTTACAACCTCTGGAAGACCTCTAACACGCATTTCCGTCATGCGTGACTGCCTTAGCCGTGCCCAGCGCCCCTGTAACGCAGATGCGGACTGCGTTATACCCCTTTCTGCCCAGTTTTTCCCGAAAATTTGTGTTTTAACCTACAATTTTTCCACCAAATTCAATCCTAACTCAAATTTCTTCAATTCTAAATCCCTATATCTATCCTACATCAAATCTTAACCTCTCCAATCTCTCCTACACTCTAAATTTTTAAATCTCATCTATCCATCATCTTATATATATACACACCTAGCCATACAAATCCAATTCCTCTTCTATTTTATTTAAATCTCTAAAAATTCAATTCTAAAGAGGAATTAATTGCAAGTTCACCTCTCCAATTCGTAGTGGGTTTATTTCTTCTCTCAAATTTTATTTTGATTACGAATTTGTGTTCTTGAAAAATTTGGATTTTGTATTATTCTTGATATATTGGGGTATTTTTGGTGTGTTATTGCTTGGTAATTTTTGGTGGAGCTTCTTGTGAGTTGGGTATTGATTCTTTTGGCTCATAAGCATGGGAGAGATAGTGCTAATGTTGGGAAATTTTCGTTTTCGACGGTGGAGGTTAAATTTAATTGGTTGTTTGAGGCCAATTGCTAAGGAAAGGGGATTTTTGCGAGAAGAAAAATTGTTGGGTATGCTTCGGCGCATTGCAGGTATGTTTCTGCTATCCCTTGTCTTTACTTCCATTCAATGCGGACATTGAATATTTTAAGTTTGGGGGTTGGTTTGAGGGTTTAGTAGTTGTTGTTGTATTATTTGTTCATGTAGGATTTCATGATTTGCATATTAGTAGTAGTAAATTATGCGTTTATGTTCGTGTTATCTACGTTTGTTTCATATAGGACATTCTATTTTTATTTTCGTATATCGTGTGAGTTCATAATAGTTTGCATTTGCACCCATGCTTGATAGGAACTTTGTGTTGTTGACGCTTTTGATTGAGAAGTGATATGCTTTGTTCTTGTGCACACACATACACTAGTAAGTTGAAGCTAGTAGACTTATTGAATGTTGTAAGTGATTAGAAGGACATGAATATGTGCAAGATGATTTAGTTTGCATGCTTTGAATACAAGTTGGTGCGTTAGAGAGATGTTACTTGGGATTGAGTATGTTTTTCCACCAAGTGAGTTTTTGAGCCTTATTGCATATTGCATATTTGCTGCAATTTATTCGTTTGCTTGAGTGTCCACGGATTGTTTGCATTGCTAGCAGTTGTTTGAGGTCTTTCTTGAAATGCATGACATTATTTGACGATTAAAATGATAAAGGCAATTAGGAATAACCACATATTTTCCCATATTACCACACCATATTTACATGATCAATTAGTTAACTCATTGAGCTTAATCCTATTTTTTCGGTGACATACCACATTACTTGCCGAGACCTTTTTCTTGTATTGGCCTCACATTAATTTGAACCCACATTGTCAAAGGCTAGTAGAGTGCTTAAGGGAGTAATAAGGTGTGCAAAGGAGGGGTATTGTTGGTCATAATTTTGGGGGAAATATTGGAAATTGGGTTTGGTTGTTTACTTGATAGTCGACATATGTAATAAATTATGGGATCATTGTTATTGTTTATATTATTGTTTGTGTTCTATTTAGCTCTCGAGAAAAAAAAAAGAAAAAAAAATATATGAAAAAAAGAAAAAAAAAAGAGAAAAATATATATATATATATATATATATATATATATATATGTATATATATTATGAGAGCATGTTTGTGTTTGTTACGATCCTATTTCAGTCGACTAGTCGAGTGTTTGTTTTAGTAAAAATTATGTGGGGGGGAATATGGTGTTGTGAATGATTTATTATGGTACTTACTAGCTTTTGACACTTCACCTGATTTGGCTTATTTGACATACCTTGTCCCTAGCCCCGTTACAACCCAATTAAAGACCTTTTGATTATCGTCATTGATGTATGTTATGTTAAGAGTTAGATTGATACCAAATGTCAAGCGTGTTTATGATTTTGTTGGAATTGAGTGATACACTTACCCTTGTTCTTGAGTGAATATTCTTTTGTGAGTGGATTGTGAGTGTTTGCTTGTTCTTACGTATGAGATCCCGAGTGTTGTCTCAAAGATGTACTCTTGTAGGCTTAGCATGTTTACTAACTTATTCTTACACTTGACATGGGCTTGTGAGAACTTATGCATGTTCATTGAGTAGACTATGTGAATTCTTGCACTTTCGACACCAAGACATTGCGTATTTACTTTGATTCTTAAGTTGATATGGCATGAGAGGATTTGAAGGTATGTTAGATTAGATTAATTGCATTTGCATATTAGTTGCATTCATGCATTGCATTGCATTAGGTTAAATGGATTTTGTGGGTACATTCGCTATAGGCCCTCACGAGACCTTACTCGTCCAGTAGGGCTGCCTAGGGGTTTAAAGGGCTTGTTGCATATGCCAAATGCAACCGTGATCACCTACGGAAGTGGTACTAGTTAGTTAGTTAGTTGTAATTGTTTATGCTTGAGGACAAGCATCGATTTAAGTTTGGGGGTGTGATAAGTGGAGTTTATATCCACTTGGAACATTCTATAATGGCTTAAATTGATTGTCTTGGACTCAAGTTTCTTGTAGTTTTGATGTGTTTTGCTTAGTTGTGCAGGTTTACGAGAATGTTGATTAAGGTGGATGCTTCTATAATTTTTTGGGAATTAATTGATTAAAATTCGGATTTTCTGGGAAGGCTGCGCAACTTACACTGTTTTGACCATATCTGGAGTTCTGTAAGTCCGTTTTCAGTGATCTTACTGCCCACGCGAAGCCTGGGAGATTTTCTACAACTTGAGATAGGATTCCCAGGAGCAAATTGCGCTGGGTAGGAGCAATTTGCGCGAAGAACAGACTGCTGGGCGCAAGTTGCCCTGCAAGTTGCCCCTGAAAAATTACAGTTTTTACTATTTTGGCCATATCTTGAGTTCTACAACTCCGTTTGGGGCCCGTAAGCAGTCCACGCGAAGATAACGAGATTCTCTATCATTCTAAGGTGGTCCAGAGGTCCAATTACGTTTGGAACGTTCCAGAAAAACTGAAGAAAAGTCAGCCATGAATTTTCCTTAAAAAAACAGAATCAGTTTAGGAAACGTATCTTGCAGAAATTCTATTATAATTCTGTTTTGGTATTTTCTTGCTGGGCAAGACTTTTAGAGCCTATTTAAACATGTCCTACCATTGTAATAGAGATATACACATTATCAATAGTTTTATTACTTGTAACCTAGATTAGATCTGCAAGGGAGAAAAGGAGAGAAGGATTCAACGCTCGTGACAAGCAAGGATCTAGATCTACTTCATCTTTTGTGTTACTTTGGATTATAGATTTGTTTTCTCAACTCTTTGTTTATTTAATATTATTTCTTTTATTCATATCTTGTTATTTATCATGTTTTCATCAAATCCCATGACGATGAACGGTTCAATTATGAGCTAATCGTTGTCATGGGATTCTAACGGAGTTATTTATGGAACTTAGTATCTTGATGCTTTAAAGATCTGTGTGTGGTGTATATCTGATATCCTCGTATGGTTAATCTTAATGCTTTTAGATGCGTAGCTAACATCTAAATTGAATTGTTAATCTCTTGTGAAGTGAAAGTGGATCTTGAGATTTAGAACTTGCCATGCTAGCATAGGTTCATAATTGTTTATCAATATGATTCGTGGTGTGAGATGAAAATACTTATACTGCCCTGTGTGATCTTTATGGATAACTTGTTCTTCAACCGTTATGTTTTCAAATTCTATAGACATATAGGGTCTAAACATAATTGGTGTCTATTCATCTTCTATCTCTTTTGTGGATGTATGTTTAGTTTGGTATGCATATGCTGACAGGTAGCGTATACTTGTTTCGTGTTATCCGATCAGATATCAAAACAATTGCACATAGTGATTAAAGGCGTCAGATCTAAGGGAAGTATTTAATGAAGTTAGAGTCCCATGTTTTTATTCTCATAAGTAACTCGATTTCTATTCTTATTAGTTAATTTAATTCTTAGTTTTATAATTTGCATCTTAGTTTAATTTAGTAGTTAATAAAAATCCAATTTGTTATTTGTCTTAGCAGTGGATAAAAACCATACATCGGTACATAGGTACATTAATTGAATTAAACACCATTCTAGATCTCTGTGGGAACGAACTTGATTTAATCATATATTACTTGTGACAACGTGTGCTTGCGTAATTTTGCATAACAGATTGTTTGGGTGCCATTGATGAATGTTCTGAAAGGTGATAGAGAAAATGTGGTTTTTGGATGTAGAAGGTTGAAAGGTTTTGCAAATGAAAGTGATAGTAGATTAAACGGTAGATTCAGTTTATAAGATGAATCGTGTTTACTTGTCTTAATTGAACGTGTGGTAATGATTTTACCCATTAACCCCACTTGCTATATTACATGGCAGTTGCTATTAGATCGTGGATTGGAGGATTAAAATTATATATATTAATGTATATATCTCTCCACTACCTTTGACATCAACTTCTCATGACAGCAACTTTCATTGACAGTAACCTGTGCGCTTTTCTTTTCTCCACTATCTTTGACATCAATTTCTCGTGACAGCAACTTTCATTGACAGCAACCTGTGCGCTAACAACATTTCTGTCAATAAGGTGAATGTGCGACAACAAGTTTATCTGACAGTAAACTAGGCGCAAAAACGTGCTGTCATTGCTCATACACAAATTAAGTTAAGGACACTTGACTACTTATTATCACATTAAAATAGACATGTGAAACCATTTTAGCATAGTCATAGCAAACATGATATCTAAAATGATAAATCTTTTAGCATAGTCATAGCAAACATGATATCTAAAATGATAAATCTTTTAGCATAGTCATAGCAAACATGTTGTCTGAACAAGTAGCAATTAGTACAATAACTTCTCATGACAGTACCTTCTAATTACAGTACCTTCTCGTGACAGTACTTTAAAAGTTTTTGTCATCAGCTGCGACTGAGAAATGATAAACCAGTCAGTTAATCATACCTGATTTAGCATTCCTAATTCACTCACCAACCTGGTAAATGTTGCTTCATCCAGTGGCTTGGTGAATATGTCTGCAAGTTGCTTGTCTGTTGGAACATAAACCAGTTTTACATCCCCCTTTTCAACATGCTCCCTGATAAAATGATGCCTTATATCAATGTGCTTAGTTCTGGAGTGTTGAACTGGATTGTCTGATATGGCTATGGCACTAGTGTTGTCACAATAGATAGGTATGTTTGACATCTCTAGTCCATAATCCATTAACTGATTCTTCATCCAAAGTATTTGTGCACAGCAACTTCCAGCTGCAATATACTCAGCTTCTGCAGTTGATGTAGAAACTGAATGTTACTTTTTACTAAACCATGACACCAATCTCCCCCCAAGAAATTGACAGCTTCCTGTAGTACTTTTTCTGTCATTCTTGCAGCCTGCATAGTCTGAATCAGAGTATCCAATCAAATCAAATCCAGTTTCCTTAGGATACCAAAGGCCTAAATTTGGAGTGCCTTTGAGATACCTAAAAATTCTTTTGATTGCAACTAAGTGTGATTCTTTTGGATCAGCCTGAAATCTTGTACAGAGACATGTAGCAAACATTTTGTCTGGTCTGCTAGCTGTTAAGTAAAGTAGTGATCCTACCATGCCTCTGTATGTACTAGAATCCACTTTCTTGCCTTTAGGATCTAACTCTAATTTGGTGTCTGTTGAGATAGGTGTCTTGACAGGTAATGAATCTTCTAAGTTAAACTTTTTGAGAAGTTCTTTGACATACTTAGATTGACAGATAAAGATTCCATCCTTCTTCTGATAGATTTGGAGACCAAGAAAGAATGCTAATTCTCCCATCATGCTCATTTCATACTTGTTTCTCATAAAAGATGAGAACTTTTCACATAACTTTTCATTTGTTGAACCAAAAATTATGTCATCAACATATATCTGCACAAGGATGATGTCTTTGCCATGGTATTTATAGAATAAAGTTTTATCCACCATACCCCTTATAAATTGATTTTCTAGGAGAAAAGTGGAGAGTGTGTCATACCAGGCTCTTGGTGCTTGTTTTAAGCCATATAAAGCCTTGAACAGCTTGTAGATAAAGTTATGCAGTTTGTCATTCTTAAATCCAGGAGGCTGTTCAACATACACTTCTTCTTCTAATTCTCCATTTAGAAAGGCACTTTTGACATCCATTTGAAATACCTTGAATTTGCAGTGTGCAGCAAAAGCTAAGAAAATTCTTATAGCTTCAAGTCTGGCAACAGGAGCAAATGTTTCATCATAATCTATCCCTTCCTGTTGACAGTATCCTTTGGCCACTAGCCTTGCTTTATTTCTTGTCACATTTCCACTTTCATCTATTTTGTTTCTGAAGACCCATTTTGTCTCAATGACTGATTTTCCTTTTGGCCTTGGAACCAGCTTCCAAACATTGTTTCTTTCAAACTGATTGAGCTCTTCCTGCATGGCCATCACCCAATCAGAATCCAACAATGCTTCTTCAACTATTTTTGGTTCCATTTGAGATAAGAAACATGAAAACATGCTGTCAGCAGAGATATTCCTCCTTGTCTTTACACCAGTTGTGGGATCTCCAATAATTAGATTACTGGTATGATCTCTGTTCCACTTGGTTGATTGAGGCAAGTTTCTTGTTTGATTAGATTGACCTTCATCAGTATGAGGATTTGACTCTCCACCATTTTCATTGATCTTTTCATTTAACTCAATTTCTCCAGTTTCACAGTCTTGTAGATTGATGCCTGATATTGTCTGTGATTGGGCTGAAGTTTGATTTGTATTATGAGTATTGACAGATTATTTCTCATATCCCATTGTTTGAGTGAGACTGGGTTCTTCATCAACAAATTCTTTTATTTCCAAGTAACCTTGATTCTCAAATCTGAAGGGTTGCATTTGACCATCCTCATGTAACCCTGGAAACTTGGTTTCATCAAATATGACATTTACACTTTCTTCAATTGTCTTGTGCTCCATGATATAGACTCTGTAAGCAGTCCTTTCTATCCCATAACCCATAAAAATGCCTTCATATGCTTTAGAATCAAACTTGCATTTTCTTTCATGGTTGTCCTTCATTAGGAAGCACTTGCTTCCAAAAACATGAAAGTACTTAACAGTTGGTTTCTTTCCTGTCAAAAGATAGTAAGGAGTATTACCATGAGCCTTGTTGATAAGTGTTCTGTTCTGTGTGTAACAAGCAGTGTTGATGGCTTCTGCCCAGAAATATGTTGGTAATTTAGCATTGCTCAACATAGTCCTAGCAGCTTCAATGAGTGTCCTGTTCTTCCTTTCCACAACTCCATTTTGCTGTGGAGTCCTTGCAGCTGAGAATTGTTGAACAATTCCTTGATCTTTGCAGAAGTTTCCTAGTGTAGCATTTCTGAACTCAGTTCCATTGTCACTTCTTAGCAATTGAACTTTTGCTCCTGGAGTTCTGTCAAGTACCCTTATGTGATCAATGATTTCCTGAGCAGCTTCATCTTTTGATTCTAAGAATCTCACCCAAGTGTACCTAGAATAGTCATCTATCATGACTAGTGCATATCTTTTTCTGGATAGGGATTGAACATTCACTAGTCCAAACAGATCCATGTGAATCAACTTGAGTGCTTCTGTGTTGGTGTTGATTTGTTTTGATTTATGCACTACTTTTCTTAGTTTTCCCATTTGACAATCTTCACACAGTCCTTCTTGACAGAATTCCTGTTGAGGCAGTCCTCTCACCAATTCCTTCTTCATTAGCATATTCATTGTTTTGAAGTTGAGATGGGAAAGCTTCTTGTGCCAAAGCATGCTATCTCCAACACTTGCTTTGCTGTAGAAGCAAAATATTCTTTCCTTATTTGTTGAGTTTAAATCTGCAACAAATAGGCTTCCTTTCCTAACTCCTTTCAGAGACAGGCTTCTATCCTTTTTGTGGTAGATTGTACATTCCATCATGCCAAAATTGACTTTGAATCCCTTGTCAGTAAATTGACTGACACTAAGCAGATTATGCTTCAAACCTTCCACAAGAGATATCTCTTCAATGACAACATTTCCAGCTTTTAAGCAGCCATATCCCACAGTGTAACCTTTGTTGTTGTCTCCAAAGGTTATTTTTGGGCCAGCCTTCTCAACATATTGTGATAGCAGGGATATATCACCAGTCATGTGTTTGGAACATCCACTGTCGATTATCCACATGACCTGTTTACCTTTCTTTCCCTGCAAGACAGATAGAGGTTAATTTGCATTTGGTACCCAAGTCTTGTTGGGTCCTGCAGACTCAGTATCATCAGAAACTTTATCAATGTTTGAAACAATATCATCAGAAGATGGTTCCTTGACTTCTTTTATTACCCACTTAGTTTTAGAAATTGGCTTAGTCTTTCTCTTAGTGAGAAAAGCCTTCTCACTATTTTTAATGGATTCAGAAATCTTTGCAGTTTGCATATAAGAACATATTTCAGAAGATGAAATTTGCAGATTAAAGCATGCACTCATGGCAGTAATTTTGCATGGCATACAGTCAATGTTATTACAGACAACCATTGTTCTTTGCATAACGGGGGTGCTATGTAAGTTCCCTTCCAACTCTGTTGCATTAGGTATGCTACTAGTTGATTTCTTACAAACATAAGTTAAATGATGTGAGGAGCCACAGTTATTGCAAAGTTTCCTGGGTGCCTGCTTAACATACGCATAATTATTCTTTTTATCAATGCCTAGCTTGCCATTCCTGTTCTTAGGCTTGGAGACAATTGTCTTGACAGTATGTTCAAAAGGTACTGTCGAGCTATTTTTTACAACACCTTTTGTACTTGCAGTCTTGACAGTAGGTTTGAAAGTTACTGTCTTGGGTGCCTTCTTGACAGTATCTTTAAACGTTACTGTCTCATCCTTTATGACAGTATCTTTTGAACACTTGGTCGGGCTGCTTGATAAAGTTTCTGTCATGGAAATTTTAACAGAATCTTTTTCTTCCTTAGACACACTATCAGCCCTCTCATCTTCATCACAGAGTTCTTGATTAATAATTAGAGAAGTTTCATCAACCTCAAACTCTGTACTTTTAAAAATTGGTTTGCTCACATTTTTTAGGATGTGAGGCCTGACAGTATTGTTTTCATTGTTGTTCTGTATAACAGCCTCTTTACCAGGTCTCCTACCATAATCATAGCCTATACCTATCTTCTTACTTTTAGTATGTTTCTCATGATACTCTTGAACTATTTTAGAAGAATTTCTAAATGCCTTAAGCTTAAATTCATTTTCAGACATTTCTTTTCTTAGATAATCCTCTATCGCTTTAGCACAGATTAAATCATTCTTTAATCTCTCGTTTTCCTGAGCTAAAGAATCAATAGAACTGGTCTTAAGCAACAATACATCATTGTTGGATTTGAGTGTTTCATTTTCCTTAGTTAATCTAGCAATTTCTTCGTTTGCAACAGATAAACTAGTGTGAATATTAAACATTTCAGTACTCATTTTCTCAATGGTTTGCTTATAGTCATTTAAGGACATATCTAGTAAAACTAGAAATGGTACCTGACTTGAAGAGGTTGATGCTTCTTCATCCTCTCTAGCCATCAAGGCTAGATTCACGAATTCCTCTTCTTTTTCATCATCAGATTCATCCCAGCATTTTCCTTCAGCCACATAGGCCTTTCCCTGTCCTTTCTTAAATTGACTTCCAGTTCCTTTCTCCATTATCTGTATTTGTTTTGGTCTCTTGCATTCAGTAGCAAAGTGACCGAGTTCATTGCAGTTGTAGCATCTAAATTTTGATCTATTTACCATTCCTGTTTTGTATCCACCCTTGGTGCCAATAGCAGGTTTTGATGAGCTTCCTTGGTTATATCTTGGAAATTGACCTTGAGGCTTGTATGGCTTGTTCCTCCTGAACCTTATATTTTTGAATTTCCTTGCCATAAAAGCCATGGTTGGATTATCCATTTTCTCCATTTCTTCCAGAGTGTAGAATTCTTCATCTTCAACATCTTCTATTTGAAGAACAACCTTTTCTTCATCCTCAACCACCTCTTCAATTTTCACAGATGAAAATTGAGGCTGTTGAGCATTTTGAATTTGCTCGCTTGCTTGAAAGTATGAAGGTCCTTGAGCAACTAGAGCACCAGCCATGTTTGCCATTAATCCCTTGGATCCACTTTGTATGGCTCTCTTTTGATAGTATTCTAGTTCATATGATTTTAGAACTCCATACAATGTTTCAAGGGAGACAGTATTTAGATCTCTTTCTTCTCTAATGGCTGTTACTCTATGCTCGAGGTGTTCTGGAAGAGTTAGCAGAAATTTGATATTGACCTCCTTCTTTTCATAAAACTTTCCATGAATCTGGAGCTCAGCTATCAGTTTGCTAAACCTTTCAAACATTTGAGTTAGCTCTTCTCCATGTTTGGCCATAAACGCTTCATACTGTGACACCAGTATTTGCTTTTGATTTTCTCTAACTTCTTCACTTTCTTCACACAACAGCTCTATCTTGTTCCACATATCCCTGGCAGAATTGCATACTATTATATTTCCACTCATAGCTTTGTCCAGGGTAAGTGCATCTAGTAGAATGAGCTGTAGGTGATCATCCAGGGCTACCTTCTCTCTTTCTGAGTCATTGTACTCATTAGGCTTCTTTGCAGCCCAATGTGCTAGGATTACTACATCATTAACTGTAGCAGCTGGAACTTCCTTTTGAGGAACAAAGGGGCCATTTTCAAGGATAGCTGAGAATAGTGGATTCTGAGCTTTGATAAATAACATGATCTTCTTTTTCCATATGTTGTATTTTTCTTTATCAAAAGCTAGAATCTTGATATTACTTGACCTTTGAATACTTGCCATTTGGATCTCAGATATGTGTATTAATCTGAATGCTTTGATACCAGTTGTTGGTCCCGAAAAGTATTGCAGAAGGGGGGTTGAATGCAATACTAATAAATTTCAAAAACTATTTCAACAACTTAAATAGAGTTTGTAATTTACTAGTAGAAGAAATGCAATCACAAGTAATACTTAACACGATGTTTCACAAAATAAGTGTTTTATTTATTTTGTGAGGCTTTGCTACAACCTTGAGAACAAAATAATTCTCAAGCTTCGAATTCTCAAGAGATTACAGTTGTAGAGATACATTTTTATTATGCAATAGAGTGTTCTATTTATAGAGTGATAGTTGGATCTTTTTCTACTATACTATCACTATCAACATGGGTTGTTGAGTTGCTGTCATATTCTTTTTGCATCTCATTACATGATTTATTCCCATGTGATACACACAAAGTAACTTTAGATGCTTTCCACATTTGAGCCACCCAGATCTAGCAGTATTCAAATTTATCTGCTCTAAACTTTACAGGTTGCTCCATGTGATCTCTCGAGCTTCTGTTATAGACTTTCCAAGCTTGCTGTAAAGTTTGAACATTGCAGCACGCCTGCTTCATTTGAACATGTACTTTGTCGCTTAATTTGACTTAGAAAATTCCTAAATCAAGTTGATTCTATATGACAGTATGTTTGTCGCAAAGTTTACTGTCAAAGGATTATTCTTTGATTGACAGTATAATTTCCCCGCAGAGGTTGTTGTCAAAGAATTGTGCTTTGGTTGACAGTATGAATTCCCCGCAAAGGTTGCTGTCAAGAATTCCAAACTTGCTGTCGCAAACTATATATGAAAGTTGCTGTCATCAGAATCTCCGCCAATGTTGCTGTCAAATTAAAACTTACAGTCGACTCAATGAAACTTACTGTCGACCTAGGCAACATGATGTTTCCTTGTAACCTTACTGTCAAACTTATGTATTTCTTGAGGCTTGAACATAATCGAACTTCTTCCAAGAATTACAATTGTCATATGACAGTACTTATTTAATTACAAGTAAAACATTTCTGACTACGACAGTATGTTCTACTTAGTGAAACTAAGTATACCAATGAAACTAGTTAAGTTGTCTGTTCTATCACCCATAAATCCCAACAGGATATTTCGAAGTCATATTAGTGATTCACGGAGTAAATAAGTAAATGTAAAGACGATCGAAATTCAGAAATCCAAAGTTTATTTTTATGGAATATCTGACCGGGCAGTGAATCGTACATCAGTATTATCAAGAAGTAAGATATTAAAATTGAGGATTTGAGGATGTTATATTTTATAAGTTTATGAAATGCAATTTGAGAATTTAGAACGAAAACCATTGAGATAGTGAAACGAGCGTTCTAGAAACCGCTGAAACTTTATAACGAGATTAAGCGATAAAGCGAATAAATTATGGAATTTGGATTGAGTTCATAACAAGATTAAATATCCTACATGATCATCAAGAGAATTATATCAAGAGGATTGAATGATTTAATCAAAGGTTAAATCAAAACCATTTAGGATTTAAGTTATTTAAATCACTTAAATCAAATCAAAAACAAATCAAATCAAAACCAAGCTTCTTGAATACTCTTTGCACAAGCCCCAAGGTGAACCACACAGCCATATACCACTGATAATATCTACATATTATGATCAAAATGTGAGTTGAACAAGTCAAAGAGAGAACGAAAGCAAAAAGCTCTCCATCTCATTGTTTCTTCAAAACTGCCCAGCAAGAACAGCCATGGAAGAAAAATTCATATCTCCCGATCTAGAGCTCTAAAAATCACCAAATTTTAACCATAGCTTATTCACTCCATGGGTAAGGTTCTTTCAAAATTTCATAGCCAACAAGGAGTGTAGCCTAGTCAAATCCCTCCCCCAAGTTGGAGAAGCTGAACTACCCTGTTACTTGGCAGTTTCTGGACCGATCTTCAAACGACAATAAGTAGAGTTTCAAGCATCCCCTGATGATGAGCTAGGACTCAAAAGAAAGCTTATGAAGAGCACAAGGTGTGCTAAAAAATTGGAGCACCAAACTCTTATTTTTCTATTTTTTTATAAATTTTACAAGATGCGGATGAATAGTAACTTCAAGTTGTGTTCTTGTTTTGATGATCAAGATTTAGCTTCCTAAGGACTATCTAAGGCTTATTTAAGGATCATCAAGCTTTATTAGTGTTTTTAGAGCATCCAAAGAGGTAAAACCCTAACCCACCCTTTGAGTTCATATGAGTTTTGATGATTGTTTTGATGTTATATGCTTAAGAGATCATGTTTAAGTGTTTTAGTGGTTATTTAACTTTGTAAAATATATGAAAAATGGTGGGTGTTGGATTGTAGCCACACTACTGAATTCAGAGACATATTAAGGTTGTTTGTTGAGGTTGTGGATGTATGGTATGCCCGGTGTGGCTTGGTTATGTTGTGACAAAATGGAAACGTCCGAGTTATAGCCGTCGTAATGGCAAAATTTCGTTAACCCTTAAAAACAGTTAATGTCCGAGACCATAAAGTCATTTTAGCATCACCACTACCTATGGTTAAAATATATGATTGTCTAGTTTGTTTTTCCGAAATAATCGAGTTAAAAGAGTTTACGGTTTAAGAGTTATGCTAGTTTTAGTGAAAGTGGTTCAAAGGATTTTATCGCAAAAATGTAACTACTTTGATGCTAAGTTCGATACCCTTAATAGTCGAATTAGAATGTGAAATTTGGTGATAAAATGTTAAAGACAGTTGGCAAGGTGTGTGCGAAGGTTTCAAGTTAAAAAGATTATTTTTCGATTTTATAAAAATACGTCAGCCGAGGTTGCGTAAGCGAAAACCCCTAAGAACACGACTTAGAAACCAAACTTATAAAGGCTTATATATGACTTGAATTCGAGGACCGTTTTCGAGCCAAACTTACGGCTTAAGTATTTGACGAGTATTTTGGACTTAGTATGAGTCTAGATTAAGCCACTAAGTGCTTTAATTGTGATTTGCTTCCGTATTTAAGCATTGAGTTATAAATGGATCGTGATTACTCCAAATCCCTGACCCCGGATTTGGGGTTGTTACACTTAGAATAGTCAAATTCTCATTACGAGTTCCAAGGTAGTAAGTCACTGTTATATTCATTTGCAAATTTGTCAATTGTGTTTTTTATTAAGGTAGTAATTTATATTGATAATTGTCATGAATATGGGATATCCGTTGTTGAGTTGTTTTACATGGTATACGTGAGTCATCTTGTTGTAGAGCCTGAGAAACAGCTTGGTACAACCAGTCTCAAGGCTGATAGCATTAATTATAAGTTGTATGATGAACGATACATAGATATGAGTAAGCCATCCATTAATTATATGGATCACATTCCTTTAGTGGATATAGGACCACAACTAGAACTGGTGGTTGATCATCTCTTTTGTGGTGCTTATAATGGCTCTATAAAGGCAATACCTGCGGAGAGGGATGATTTACTCAAACGAAGTATTAAATTAAAGAATTGCAATGGAGAAATCTCTACTCTTTTTGGCCGTTTTGCCAATGCTACAATAGCCACTCTGGAGGTTCACATGTAAAACATTTCTGCCTCCGCCACCACTACTATCCATGGAGTTATTGCTTCTATGAACTCCCACTTTGACGCTTCCTCCGCTACAAGTATACACTTTCTCAAGCAGCCTCCTAAGAGTATACAGGTGTGTGGCATAGTGATTCCATTGTCCAAATCCCGTGTTGGTGTGCCGTTGGGTTCTATGATGTATGTGAACATTTCCTTTTTTGTGATGACATCAAAACATAACACACTAATATCCCAAAAAGATGGGAACGACTAACAACCTTGATAAGAAGGTACTCAACAAGATCTCACCCAAAAAGGATTAGATCTCAATTTTATTGAAAAACTGGTAAATAGAATAGAGGATGGGAGAGCGAAGGGGCTTAATCGGTGAAAGGGGATGAAGGGGGTGAAGGTTTGGAAGGTGGAGAAGCGGGGGATAGAACCCTAGCCGTGGGAGTCGACACTCAAAACCACTTTTTGTGTTGTGGGCTAATTCCTAGTTGGATTAAATTTTAAGTTATATAATTTTTTTGATATAAATTCAGATCTCTAGGACCAAGGGTTGGGCTGGCGCCTATGGGCTGATCCAGTTTGGGGGCCCAATCACTTTTGATATTAGAAACCCCCTCCCTAATTGATACTAGCGATCCGAAACAATCTGTCTGTCTATTCTCAAGTTAGGGTTTCGAAGGATGAGGGTGTTGATGAAAACTGTGAAGAACATCAAGTTTGAGATCCATGTGCAAACTGAAGAGATCTTTATATGTGGTTTAAGGTTGGCTTCTAGACAATGTAACAGAGAATTATCTAAATTTTTAATCAATGATGGTTATGCTCAGTCACCACGAGATTATTCTCTTTTTGTCAAGTTCAGTGGTTTTTCATTTACTGTCATTGTTGTATATGTGTTGTATATGTGGATGATCTTTTAGTTACTGGCAATGACATACATGAAATTAATAGTATTAAGTCTTTACTTCATAAGGCTTTCGCTATTAAGGATCTTGGTGATCTCAAATACTTTTTTGGCATTGAAGTTCTTAGTACAAAGAAAGGGATTCAGTTGAATCAAAGAAAATACATTTTAGACTTGCTTGCTGACACTCATTTGACAGATTGTACTCCTGTTATTTTTCCTTTATCCAAAGATTTGTAATTGAGTAATACAAATTTTCCTAAGATTCCAGATCCTGAAGTTTATAGAAGAATAGTTGGGAAATTGTTATATCTCAATCTTACTAGGCCTGATATTCTTATGTTGTCCAATAGTTGTCTCAATTTTTACAAGCACCTGCTCAATCACATTTGGATGATGCTCTTCATGTATTAAAGTATCTTAAGGGTACTCTTAATGTTGGTTTATTCTATAAAGCAAATATTCCTCTCCAGTTGACTGCTTATTCTGATGCAAATTAGGGTACTTGTCCATTTTCTGCTAGATCATTATCTGATTATGTTTTTTTTCTGGGTTCTTCTTTGATATCTTGGAAAACAAAGAAACAGAAAACTACTTCAAAAAGTAGTGCTGAATTTAAATATCGAAGCATGAGCTATACTACTTCTGGATTGATTTGGCTTGAGGGTTTATTGGAGGATCTCAAGGTTTAGATTTCACTTCCTATTAACTTGTATTGTGATAACACTTCTGCAAAGTATATAGCAGAAAATCAGATTTTTCAGGAGCGTACTAAATATTTGAAGATTGAGTGTAATTTTATTCATGAGTATGTTATTAGCAATATGAATATTGCTTCTGCTTCTACTGATGGCATCAAACAAGGCTTGACAGCTGGCATCACCTGATTGGTTCAAAGCTTTTGTAACTTATTTTCCCGCCTAGAAGTTAGTTAGAATCTTTGTATATATAATCAGATTAGTTGCTTAGTTTTTACTCTCAATTTTGTATCAACATCAATCTCTCTTTCAATAAACAAGTTTTCATGTTATCAGAGCAAGACTGATGTTAATCGGAAAGCTAATCGGTGATCGGAATCACTGATTTCATTTCATCTTTTCTCTACTAGATTCTCTTTTATCAGGTTTTGATTCTCGTTCAATTGAACTAGTTTTTCACGTTGATCTGATTTGTGGATTTACAATCTGTCGTAATCTTGTTGAGTTTTTCTGAATCTTTCTTTGAATCTTCAATTCCTTGTTAAAATTTCTTCGGTATTTTTCTGAATCTGAATCTCTCTGCGATATCTCTCTCTGCGATATCTCTCTGTGTTATTTCGGAACTTAGATTTGTGACCTAATTCCTGATTGATTGATTTGATAGTTCATTTTTATGCGGTGATAAAACATGACTACAGTTACTGGTAATCAAGTTTCTGGTAATCAAGATCCAAATAGTATATATTACATTCATCCTTCTGATGCTTCGTCAACACAACTAGTATCTATTAATTTTGATGGAAATGGATTTACGAATTGGAAAAGATCGATGTTGTTGATTCTCTCTGCGAAAAACAAGATCGGTTTTGTAGACGGTTCTATTGCTATTCCTGACATTACTACTGCTGAGTACAAGTTCTGGTCTAGATGTAATGATCTGGTAATATCTTGGATTTTGTACAATCTTGATGAAACAATAGCGAGAAGTGTGCTGTTTTTGTCAACTGCTAGAGAAGTGTGGTCAGAACTAGAAGAAAGATATGGATATGCTTCAAACACTCAGGTGTATTCTTTGGAACAGAAATTAGCTGAAATTAAACAAGGTTCTCAAACTGTTTTAGAGTTTTTTACTTCAATCAAGACTCTTTGGGATGGCATCAATGATGCAGATTCTCTTCCTCACTGTACTTGCAAGAAATGTACTTGTAATTTGACACAAAGAATTCAAGACAAGTTACAGAAGCAGAAGTTACTTCAATTCATGATGAAATTAAATGACAATTATGCTGCTATAAGAGCCAATGTACTCATGATGCAACCCTTACCTAATGTGTCTGCAGCTTACAGACTTTTTGCTCAGGAGGAAAATCACAAAGAAATTTCAAGTGTTGGTCAATCTGAATCAATGGCTTTTGCTGTGGATAATAGAAGATTTTATGATAATAAATCTGGAAATAATTTCAGAATTGGGAACAGAGGTGGTAGTTCAGGCAGTTTTTCTGGTGCTAGAGGTGGTAATTCTGGGAATTATTCTGGTAGAGGTGGATACTCTGGCAACAATGTTGGTTATGTCAATTCTGGAAAATCTTTCAATTCTGGGAATTTTGGGAATAAACCTGGAGCTAATTACTATTGTACTCATTGTCAAGTTCCAGGTCACAGCATAGACAGGTGTTTCAAGATTCATGGTTATCCAACCAATTTTAAGGGTAAAGTTACTAGAATGGCTGCTTTTGTTCAGAATTCACAAGATGATTCAGTACAGAATGATCACACTGATATGTCAAATACTTCACAAGCTAATCTTTCTGTGGATCAATATTCTCAACTAATGGAGCTTCTCAATAAACAACATCTAAATAGCAACACTCATTCTGATGACAATGGTGCTGATCAAATAGGTAATACTGCTTTACTTACAGGTAAAGTATGTTTTCTTTCTTGCTCCAAGTTAGACTGGATATTGGATAGTGGATCAACAGATCATATAACTAATAATTTAGCTGATTTCTCTTCATATAAAGCTATACCTGCTTCTGATAGTACAATAACTATACCTGATGGGAGTAAAGCTCAAGTTACACACATTGGTACAATCATTCTTCATGATGACATTATTTTAAAATATGTACTTCATGTTCCTAGTTTTCATTTTAAGTTGATATCAGCTCATAAGCTTTGTCATGATCTCAACTGTAAATTGATATTCAATTCTGATTCATGTCTGATTCAGGACCATTCTCAGAAAGGTCTTCTGATTCCTCTTGGTAAAATGATAAATGGCTTGTATAGTGTGAGCAGGATTGGACAACAATCATTCAATTCCAGTTCATCTATTCAAGCTTGCTTTGCTACTACTCTTGATTCAGCTGGCTTGTGGCATATGAGATTGGGCCATTTGCCATTTCCTCAAATAAAGCTTCTTTTTCCTTCTTGTGATATTAGTTCTCATGTTTCTGAAAATATTTGTCAAATCTGTCCATTAGCTAAATAAACTAGAAATCCATTTCCTAGTAGTTGTATTAAATCTACTGCAATTTTTCAGCTGCTTCATATTGATGTTTGGGGACCTTATAAGGTCAAGACCCCTTCTAGTTGTAATCAGTTTCTTACAATTGTTGATGATTTTAGTAGATTTACTTGGGTTCACCTCATCAAACATAAATCTGATGTTCCTTCTATCTTTGAACAATTCATTCATTATGTCAAAAATCAGTTTAATAAATCTATTCTTTGTGTTCGATCTGATAATGCATTAGAACTTACAGCTGGAAAACTGAAAGAACTTTTTCTCAGAGAAGGCATTATAAATCAAACCACTTGTGCTTACTCTCCACAACAAAATGGTGTTGTGGAGAGAAAACATAGACACCTTCTTGAAACAGCCAGATCATTGTTTGTTCAATCTAAAATTCCACAAAAATATTGGGGTGATTGTGTTCTCTGTGCAACTTTTTTGATCAATAGAATGCCCTTGAACAGTATTGACTTTAAAACCCCTTACTACAAGCTTTATAATGAACATCCAGACTTATCTTATCTCAAATGCTTTGGTTGCCTATGTTTTGTTTCTACTCACAAAGTTAACAGATCTAAATTTGATAATAGAGCAAATCCTGCTGTTTTCTTGGGTTATCCTGTTAATCAAAAAGGCTATAAAGTTCTGGATCTTATCAGTAATCAAGTTACTGTATCCAGAGATGTTAAATTTTTTGAACATCATTTTCCATTTCACTTACTTAGTCAGAATATTTCTGCACCTTATAATTCTTCAGCTTATTTGCCTTGTCATACTTCATCATTTGATCATGACATTTCATCATCTCATCTTTCTGTTCCCGTGCCTGATACTAATCAACATAATTCTAATTCTCCTGTTTCTAGTCAACAAAGTTCTGATTCCCCCTTCATCTTTATCTCACTCTCCTTCTACTTCCAGTTCCAATTCTATTCTTCCTACACCACCTAGACAATCTACCAGAGTTAAGAATGCTCCTACATATCTTAAAGATTATCACTGCAATCTTACTTCTGCACATTGGTGTAATCTTGTTACTATTCAAAATACACCTATTCAGTCTGTTCATATTACAGAACCATCATCTTATTTAGAAGCTTCTGGTAATCCATTATGGATAGAAGCCATGTCTAAGGAAATTACAGCTTTACAGAACAATAATACTTGGACTCTTACTGAATTACCAAAAGGCAAGAAAGCCATTAGTTGCAGATGGGTATACAAAGTTAAATTGAAATCAGATGGTTCTCTTGAAAGGTGTAAAGCCAGGTTAGTTGCAAAAGGGTTCACACATAAATGTGGTATAGACTATCAAGAAACCTTCTCTCCAGTCATTAGATGAATATTGTCAGATGCTTAGTTGCTCTTGCTGCTCATAAGGAATGGAAAATATATCAAATGGATGTTAATAATGCTTTTTTGCATGGCAACTTAAAGGAGGAGGTTTATATGAAAGTTCCAGAAGGCATTTCTCATCTTCCACATCAGGTTTGTAAGCTCAATAAAACAATATATGGTCTCAAGCAAGCTTCCAGAGAGTGGAATGATAAGTTGGTTGAAGAGTTAATTCATCAAGGTTTTTATCAATCAAAACTTGATTATAGTTTGTTCATTTGTAAAGACAAGTCTGATATTACTATAGTAGCTGTGTATGTTGATGACATCATATTTACTGGTAGTAATTTGTTCAAGATTAATGCTCTTAAACAGCATTTACATGCAACCTTTGGTATCAAGGATCTTGGTTTGCTCAATTATTTTCTTGGTATAGAAGTCATTTATACTTCTTCTGGTATTACTCTTGCTCAAACAAAATATACCAAGGAAATTCTGCAGCTTGTGGACATAGATTTATCAAGGTCAGCTGTTACTCCTTTACTTTTAAATTTGAAGCTTTCTGCTCATGAAGGAGAACTACTGGATAATGCAGAACTCTATAGATCTCTTGTTGGCAAGTTAAATTTTTTAACTAATACCAGGCCTGATCTTAGTTACACAGTACAGTTACTAAGTCAATTCTTACAAACACCTCGAATGCCTCACTATGATGCTCTTTTACACACTCTACGATATCTACATGCTACTGTTGGTCAAGGCATTCTTCTCAAAGCTTCAAATTCCATCACTTTACAAGCATTTTCTCATTCAGATTGGGCATCTTGTCCAGATTCTAGAAGGTCTGTCACAGGGTATATTCTCTTACTTGGTAATTCTCCTGTTAGCTGGAAATCGAAGAAACAATCTACCGTGTCAAGGTCTTCTTCTGAGGCTGAGTATAGGGCAATGGCCTCTGCAGCATCTGAAGTAGTTTGGACTGTAAGATTACTGGAAGAATTAGGTATTTCCAACCTCAAGCCAGTTCAGTTGAATTGTGACAATCAGTCTGCACTTTACATTGCCAAAAATCATGTTTTTCATGAACGAACCAAACATATAGAGATCGATTGCCACTTCACAAGGGATAAAGTATTGGAAGGATTACTTCAGTTGTCCTATCTTCCTACTAGACATCAACTTGCAGATGTACTTACTAAAATCCTTCCATCTACTCATTTCTGTGAATTACTATCCAAGTTGGGTATGTCTTCTACGACTCCCAACTTGAGGGGGGATATTAGCAATATGAATATTGCTTCTGCTTCTACTGCTAGCATCACACAAGGCTTGACAGCTGGCATCACCTAATTGGTTCAAAGCTTTTGTAACTTATTTTCCCGCCTAGAAGTTAGTTAGAATCTTTGTATATATAATCAGATTAGTTGCTTAGTTTTTACTCTCAATTTTGTATCAACAACAATCTCTCTTTCAAAAAAAAAAAAAAGTTTTCATATGTTACTTCTAATTTCCTGAAGATTGTTCACATCAATACCACTTTGCAACTTGCTGATGTCTTAACAAACTCTTGGATGCTTTTTAACACAGATTTCTTTGTCTCAAGCTTGGACTTCAATTTGATCCTCCTCTGTTCTCAATCCAGCTTGAGCGGGGGTATTGAGTTGTAAATATTAATTGTTTATTTTGTAAATACAGTCAACATATACAGTTAATCAGTTAGATGATAGAGTTAGTTACAGATTGTAAATATAAATAATGTAAATATAAATAAGACTTATAAACACAGCTCAAGGAGCTCAATTGAATACACTTTCTATTTTCTTCATTTTGTTTCTTGAGATCAAGAAGATGAAGATCAAGAATAAACTTGATCTTGTCAGGACCTTAATGCTAAAACTTCTTGGTTCTAGTTTTCTTTAGAAAATACGATCTCATGTCTTCTTCTCACATACAAATGGATGACTGAAAACATATTCATAATAATTATTAGAAGTTGTTCAACTCGAAGAATAAAATGTCTTAGATTTTTCTGCCCATATTTCATAATTTTAAAGTTATCAAATTTGAAATAAAATAAACTCAAAAAATAGAGTCGACGGCCTTCAAAATAGCGATTGTAAGTTGCAATTTACATACACGAAGTTACGAACTACGAACCATCCTAATTACTTATCAGGCAAAAGCATAAATAATTTGCACATATGACGTTAAAATTAACACAAGACACTTTGAGCAAGCGAAAGAAGTCGAACAATTACGTCTAAAGGAACACCGATACACCGTACAAAACAACTAAGACGTGAAGCTAATATATATTATCGAGAGAAAAGCTGGCCGGACACCGGATTATCAAAAAAATATATATTATCTAGAGATGCATCGCAGCTAGCCATGGACTCATTTCTGATGCTGGCCCTTCTCCTTCTCCTCCACATGGCTTCCCTGTGCCTTCTCGTACTCTTTGTGTTCTACACATTCAAAATTATTCACATCCCATAAAAAATAAAGTTCTAATCATGCTCTTCTTAACTTATCGGAACACAAATTAAAATACTAAGTATGATAAAATTACTAAACTTAAATCTTTTACCAGCAGCGACGCCATCAACTTTCTCGCTACCTTCTTCTTCGTTGCCACCGTAAGTACCCCCAAAACCTTCATCGTTTGACCTCGTTGTGTATGCATCTCCAAACGACTCCGTCATACACGCATCTCTGCAATTTTAATAAAAATATTGAAACACACAACATAATAAGTAAACATGCCAATTAAAAAACAACTCTCCAACTCAATTGGGACGATCTTGTTCGCCTATAGTCAGGACCACATCCACGAACTCAATAAATAAAACATACATCTATAAATGAAAACTAACCCATGCTCGGTTTTTGGTTTGGATTTATCAGCTTCATCCATCTTATCAGGCTTTGCTTGTGAGTGTTGAAATTTAATCCCTGCAGGAGCCATCAGATTTCGGCTAAAGTGTTGCGATGATAAGAGAGAATTGGGTGCGGGTGTTCGAGTTAATTTCATTGCGATATTCATTACTATCGGTTCTTCAATCTCTTTTTTTTTTCTATATAAGCAGTAGTGTATCTCAGTCAATACGTTTTAGGAGATTGCTAAAAATATAGATGAGACAAAACAACATGAGAAGTCGGCAAAGATCCTCGTCATGCTAAAAAATTGAGGATTTACCAGAGCTTCACACGTATCACTTGATTTGACAAGTGTACTAATTCTGAGGGACACGTATTGCGTAGAGATAAGATGCCAGTGGTCCTGCTATAAATTAACATCATGTCGACTCAATGGCGGCTAATATAAAATAAGAGTAGTGCTACATACCCCAAATTGGGTACCAAATTTTGACACCAAATGATGTGGCACTAACTAATTGGCATTTTAGAATATTTTAATTGGATGGCCCTGGCGGGCCCATTATAATTATAACCAATAATTACTTGCCATATAATTATAACCAATAATTAGCATAAATTTTGTCACTTGATTTTTTTTTAAGGGGTGCACGAGTTAGTAAAAAAAACTCATGCACATATTACTAATTGGTGTGATTTTTTTTATAGGAAAATACTACCCGAAATTATTTCCGAAACGGTTCCTAAATAATAAATTGTCATTATATATTGGTTATATTTTTATAAATGAAATTGATTTCTCAAATATTAATATGAATTCAATAAAGAAATTAATGACATGTGTAATTCGAAATCATTTTTTAAAAAAATTCGAAATACGTAACATTACTCTCTTTTAAATTGCTGAGTATATTTACAGTTATCTATTTTCTGTATCCAAACATCAAGACTAGATTCATGCATACTTTAGACTTTGTATTTGTAGAACAGCTTATTCTTCCGCAATCTGAAACGGGTTACAAGGCCCCTTACCTCCAGTCTACCAGTCAACAGCATGTGCTTTTGGACAAGATTAGGTCCATTAATTGTATCTTGGGCTTGGCCTATTTAGTCGAAAATGGGTTAAACCATTAATTTCACTATTTCTACGGTGTATTTTATTTAGGTTAGCTTAAAAAAAGGTAAATATAATTTTTTTTTTATTTTTCTTTATCGGAAACTTCATTTGTAAGCAAAAAAAAAAAATTGAGTTTATGAGCTAGTGGAAGGTATTAACATTTGTTTAAAGACTAAATGACAATTTGTATCCCTTATGTATATGGGTTTTGTCAAATTGGTCTAGATTACGTTTTTTAGCACTTTGCAACCCCTATCTTCAAATGTCGCTTCGAATTACAACCCTTCACTAATATTCTAGACCAAAAAGGAAGGTTTTTATTGATGAATGGGACAGATGCATAAAGGTTTAAGAGGTATTATGTTTGTCTTAACCCTTAAAGGCCTACATCCTTCAAGAAATGCTTTCTTTTTGGTCTAGAATATTAGTGAAGAGTTGTAATTCGAAGCGAAATTTGAAAATAGGGATTGCAAAATGCTAAAAAACGTAAATCTGGACCAATTTGACAAAACCCATATACATAAGGGGTACAAACTGTCATTTAGTCTTGTTTAAATACAGAACCTAAATCAAGAATTTAATCTTTTTTTCAATATAAATACACAGCAAATTCAAACTCTAAGCTTTAGTAATGCAACCAACTCGTATAATCCGTAAACAATTTTACCAAAACTCCCACAGAGTTGAACAAATTTTGCATAAAAATGTGGCATAATACTAAAGGTCCCAAATTGGTTTTCAAAACGGATCTCAAATGTTACATGTTATGAATTGATTGACTAATAAACAAATAATAATTGTGGACCTCTGCATTCACATGAATTTTCACCAACAAAAACATCTCAAAATGCCAAGTAATTAATGACATGTTATTTCATAACAAATTTTGATATTCAATTTGGTAATCTAACACTACTACTAAAAAATGTATAACATATTTTGACACGACGTGAAGATGTTACAAGGAAACTCTTATTGGAGCCTATAGTCATTTCCATGTCACCATGTGTACTATATAACTCTTGCACACACCAGGTGAGTTCCACTTTTCAGCGTGCTGAAAAACAATAGCACGCAACCGGAAGTTTACAGGGCCAGGGTCACCAAATCTCACGTACAAAAGCTACCATTGTTACACTGAGAAATGAATGTGTACTTGGTCACTTTTCCATTCATAAAAATGTACCTACGTTATCAAATTATATCCGGACACTGACAAAGATGAAAATGTACATGACCAACTTGTCCCACCAATATTTACTGCATGCAGTCATTTTCCTCTTCTGTAGTTAGCAAGATACTGAAGCAGCAGTCTAATAAATTAGGAAGTCACTAGAAATCTCAGACCTGAATGTAATGTCAGAGCTTCAGATATGAAATTTTTATGGAGTGAAAAATTCATTTTGTAAAAAGTGATTGAATGAAACTTGGGACAACATTGAAACAATAAAATGAGGGTAAGCAGCAATCGATTTTGAGTCCCTTTTATGATCTAGGCTAGGTCCCCATTTATCTGCAGAAAAAAACAGTTGTTTCTTCTTTATCTGACCATGGGACTGATGGAAGAGTAAATTGCATGCACAGTTGCACATCCGTGTACTAAAATTTCTAACGACAAAATAACAGTGAAATTACTTATGTGGGCTATCACCCATCATTGAAAAAAAAAATTTAATGTGTATTGACTCGATTTTGTGTGTAACAGTGTAACACTCCTTTGCACCAAAAAAATAGTTACGCGTACATTTTATGAATTTATGTGTATCATCAATCGTTAAATGTTACTCGCTTTATCCCTCTCATTTTTTTACAGTTACTATTTTAGGGTATTTCTCTCATTCCTTTACATTCCAAAATTAGTAAGTTTCTCTCACTATTACACTCACTATCTCATATATTTAACAATAAAAAACACCATTAAACTCACTACTTTCCTCCACTATCTCAAATCTATTATTAAATATTAATAGATCCCACCACTTTATCCACTTTTCATCTAAATTTACTCATTTTTTACACATTTTCTTAGTTTCCGTGTCCATCCCCCATGTAAAGAACTATGAGGGACGGAGGCAGTATGTGTATTGGGTCGATTTGTGATTATTTATATTTAAAATATGTGAGGCTGTAATTCGAGCCATTCCGCTCGGCCTCGTTTAAGTTGGCTCGACTCGGCTCGTTCAGTTAAACGATTTCGGCTCGTTTAATTAAACGAGCCGGTTTGGCTCGGCTCGTAAAATTAAACGAGTCAAGTTCGGGTAAAAAATTAGGCTCGTTTATGTGTTATTTCGGCTCGTTCGAATCATTTGAATATGTTCATTTAGCTAACGAGCCGACTCGACTCGACTCGTTTAGTTAAACGAGCCGGGTTTGAGCAGAAAATTAGGCTCGTTTAGTTAAACGAGCCGGATCAGCTTGTGAAAAAAAAAAACTTGGCTCGAATAACTACTTAACTCGAACTCGCTCGGCTCGACCCAAATCACAACTCTAAAAATATGTGCGTAAGGCTATCCGTCAAACCTTATAATAGTATAAAGATATCATGAAAAACCAAATAAATACCGGAAATATCTTTCCCCAAAATCATTATTCATGAAAGGACAATGACATTTCCCAGTTCGCTTAAATAATTCCCGGGGTTTAACAAATCGTACAAGCAACACATATGGTTCTGGGGAGGAAATGGAGTGTACATAACCACATTTGCTGATTTGCATATATGAACTCCATTGCGTACAGGTTTAGACTACTGCAAGCATACTAAGAACTCATCTAATTGTGTACATAACCACAATTCAATCATTCAAGTGTAATGTTAAAATAGACTTGTTTGGTTCAAATAAATCAATCTACATATAATTCTATACTGCTTTGGCTCTCTCATCTAAGTTCTAAATTCTAATGTTAAAATTTAACTAAGAAAATTACTGGCAAGTCTTTAAGTTATACATTACTAGTAGTACATTACTAAGCAAGGCTTCATAATTTACCACCACCAAAAATGCAAAATTAAAGTATACATAGTTCCATCATCTACCCTAAACAAAACAACTAAACCAACCAAAACAAATGTCTAAACATTCATAATCCAAATTAACACCAGGAAGAAACAGTGAGAACAGGTACATCATTCCAGGCAATGGAAATAAAACCAGGAGGCGAATCCACCAGCGAATAACTCGAACTATAGTTGCAGTACCATAGCAATATCTTCGCCTGACTAATTGCGTAATGGCTCAATCCTACAGGCTCAAACCCCGCATTTTTCATCAGCATTCCCCATTCCTCTTTCCCTTCCATCCGTTCTCGTCTCGTTCCAGGCTCATCTGATTGTCCAATTACTCCTGCAATCCTCCGTCCTAGCAATAGCCTTTCCACTTCTAGCCTCTCAGGTGAATCTCGAGTGAAGTTCGGGTCGAGTGATTCAAACAACGCACTGTAGTACTTCAACGCATTCTTAACCCGAGGGAAAAACGCGACACGGTTCAAACTAGCTTCATATTCCCCTAATGTCACGATTTTCGGGTTCAACGATTTCGCCAATTTCAACACACATTCAACTCCATCATTTGTTTCCCCTAACAAATTATACAATTGCAGCATCAAATTAACCGCCACCACTTCATCCTGCTCCACTCGGAAGCTCGAACCGGTTAATTCATGAACCGGAGTAAAAACCGCTTCAAACTCAAATTCCAGGTCCAACACTTTCGCAAACTCTCGCAATCGATTACCAGTAGCATTCATAGCCGCCGCCGGAGACTCTCCCAACGCCGGCGCCGGAATTGCAGAAATTCGAATCTTCTCCGGCTTTCCAGCAAGCCTGGTGGCCAAAGCCTGTAACAAAGCGGCCCACTGGACTCCCTGAACTATCCCAAAATCAACAATATGTATCTTCGTAGCTTTCTCAGTAGCTTCTAGAATTGCTTGATTTGCAGTTAAGTGAGCGAACTTCGAGTACGGAACGGCGTCGTTTAGAGCTTTGTAAGATAAGCAAAACTCCTCCGACGTCGTTTCGAAGATTGTCGGAGTTTTCGAAACCGAGAGCTTGCTGTAAAGAGCTTCAGTGAAGTAAAACGCAACTCGCTCAGTTGGATCGCCGGTCTCCGAAACAGAGTCCCTGAGTCGAATCAGTGACTTAATTGCCGAGTCAGACTCGGACTCCACGAGTTTAGCACAGTCAATCACAGCGTTAAGTAACGGCTTTGTTGAAACTTGTTCAGGTGAGCTGGCAGATGCAACGGCTACAACGTCGTCGTTTTTAGTAACCGCCTCAACGGTCGTCTGCTGTGGTAATGGGACCCACTGAGGAGCAGCTGCTTTAACAACATCAGAGTAAATACTAACATTCACGTTATCCAGATCGGGAGACGGAGGGAACGGATCTGCCGTACCCGCGGCGTAGAGATTGAAATCCGAAGAGTGCTGCCACGTGTCGCATCCTGATTGGAGATTGGAGCTAGCAGTTGAATCACCACCGCCAATCAAGCTCTCCATCCAATCATCCGAGTCAAACTCGCCACCCGGTCCATTCCCAAAATCAGTGAACCGGAAAGTGTTGTTGTGTGGGTCGAGACTGGGGAAGTGAAAAACCGGT
The DNA here is from genome assembly GCA_037693485.1 of Kitagawia praeruptora. NCBI lineage: Eukaryota > Viridiplantae > Streptophyta > Magnoliopsida > Apiales > Apiaceae > Kitagawia > Kitagawia praeruptora. The sequence continues at coordinate 31,341,517 of CM075350.1, forward strand.
TCAGTCCCTTCCGGCAAAAACGAGTCAGGAAAGGAGGGAGCGGAGTAGGCATAAGGAGGAGTGTTAGATAAGATTTGTGAGCAGGGAGAGAGAGCGAAAGGAGAGAGATGTTGTTGGTGTTGTTGTTGCTCTTGTTGTTGTTTTTGTTTGATGACTTGTTGGGCAATAGCCATGAGATTTCCACTGTCAGTACACATATAAGCCATTCTCCGGCAGGTGTGTTAGCTATACTCGCATCACTCACAGACAGACACTACCTGGTGGTGGCTGTGTGTATATTTGGTTTTGTGTGTGTATAGTTAAGATGGAGTTGTGGTAGTAGGGTGAGTGAGAAACAGGTTAGGTGGTGGGAGGGAGAGTGAGAGAGAGAGAGATATTGAGTTGGGAGGGTTTATTCATAAAAATGAAAGGGGCACAACTCGATGTGAGCTTGAGTTATAACAACACTCACCCTCACTCTCACGTTTTTTTTTTCTGTTTTTTTTTAATTCTTTCTTTTAAATTTTTTTTTTAAAAATTATTTTTGGAGTTGGTCTATATTTTATAAACGTCTTTTACTTGTTACTTGCCCTTTCATGTCGCTGAATATTACTTTCCCCGTCCGAAATTTTTTGTCTACTTCCTTTTTGCTAATTTTAGATTGTATTAGGAAAAGGAAGGTGATAAACCACCAGCTTGGCTCAGATATTACAACCATACAGTGATACAGGGTAGTAAAATCTATGATACTACCTATGATGATGCAAATACTGTAGTAAAGAACAAGAATCTAATACTCCTACATAGTAGTACTAGATAGTCAAATGTCAAACCAATCTTAGACTAATGTAGTACTCCCTCCGTCTCACAATTCTTTTCTCGTTTAATATGTCGGGACTGTTCATAACATGAGACAAATTACTAATTTACATCTAATCTATAAGTTCAAATATAGTGATGAATGATTTTGTTGGATTCGTATTTATGAGTACTTTAATACAGTGAAGTTTTTATATTTAAAACTAATACGAAATTAAAGATATTAACGATCAAAAGTGTGCGTTGGCAAACGTGATAAAGTTAAACATGAAAAGTTTTAAGAGACATAGGGAGTACATCATTATTCGTTTAAATAAGTTTTTAACATTTTATATTTTGAGATGTTCCCGTTCATTTTTGATATTTCTTAAAATAACATATTGTTTCATTAATTTACATCTATTTTTTTAACTTTTCTTTTTCTTAGACTATATGCCCAACAACAATGTTAATAATCTATTATAACGGTGTAAGAGCATGTCCAATGGCGTTAGCTAAAAATGATTGGCTAAATTACATAAAATATTGATTATGTAAAATTTATCAAACCTATAAGACATTGTGTTCCGAGGGTATTGACTATAATGATTGGCTAAATTTTAAAAATGATATTTTATTAATATTTCAAGTTGTTATTAATGGAATATATAATTTTAATATAGAAATAAGTGATGTGGCAATTCACTACAGATCTCTAGAGGTTCGACAAATATAGCCAACATCAAGAGATTATCTATAATTATATATAACAGTTTTGTCCCATTGGAATGTAATTTTTTTTACACATTCTTTATAATTCTTATTTATGGTAATTAATTTTAAAATTTACCTAAGGGGTCTCTCCCATTGGAGATGCTCTAAGTATCACTATGAGCCTGTTTGGGCTTTCATTTTACCACTGACTTATGGCTTATATGACCATAAGCACTTATGGGGGTGTTTGCCAAAATAAGTTTTAGCTCAACTTATAACTTATAAACTCATAAGTTGAATGTTAAGAATCCTTAACTTTCAACTTATAACTTATAACTTATTCTCGATATACGTAATATATAGTGTATGTTTGGGGTATCTTAAAATAAGTAGCTTATGACTTATAAGCACTTATGTCATATAAGTGATGAGTAGAGCAGTCAGTAGAGTGTTTGGTAAATCAGAACTTATAATCAGTAGACTGTTTGGGTAAATCAGAACTTATAAGTTAACTTTTTTTATAATTTTCAAAATATTGTTTTTTTATATATAACAATGGATATCAATGGATAGATCTCGATGAATAGGGAAATTTGATATATACATATCAATTTTTTATTGAATGGATCGAGAGATATATGATTTTGAAGATTTGAAGGATATTATATATTGCGTATATCGAGAATAAGTTATAAGTTATAAGTTGAAAGTTAAGAATTCTTAGTGGGTGTTTGGGGTATCTTAAAATAAGTAACTTATGACTTATAAGCACTTATGTCATATAAGTGATAAGTGGAGCAGAGATTATAAGTCAGTAGAGTGTTTGGTAAATCAGAACTTATAATCAGTAGACTGTTTGGGTAAATCAGAACTTATAAGTTAACTTTTTTTTAATAATTTTCAAAATATTTGTTTTTTATATATAACAATGGATATCAATGGATAGATCTCGATGAATAGAGAAATTTGATATATACATATCAATTTTCTAATGAATGGATCGAGAGATATATGGCTTTGAAGATTCGAAGGATATTATATATAGCGTATATCGAGAAATAAGTTATAAGCATAAGTTGAATGTTAGGATTTCCTAACATTCAACTTATGGCCTTATAAGTTATAAGTTGAGCTAAAACTTATTTTGGCAAACACCCCTCATAAGTGCTTATGGCCTTATAAGGCATAAGTTGACCACGATAAGTGGAAACAAACAGCCCCTTAATATTCAACTTATGAACTTATAAGTTATAAGTTTAGCTAAAACTTATTTTGGGCCTGTTTGGCTCCACTTATTGTGGCCAACTTATGCCTTATAAGGCCATAAGCACTTATGGGGGGTGTTTGCCAAAATAAGTTTTAGTTCAACTTATAACTTATAAACCCATAAGTTGAATGTTAAGAATTCTTAACTTTCAACTTATAACTTATTCTCGATATACGTAATATATAATATCCTTCAAATCTTCAAAATCATATATCTCTCGATCCATTCATTAGAAAATTGATATGTGTATATCAAATTTCCCTATTCATCGAGATCTATCCATTGATATCCATTGTTATATATAAAAAACAATATTTTGAAAATTGTAAAAAAAAGTTAACTTATAAGTTCTGATTTACCCAAACAGTCTACTGATTATAAGTTCTGATTTACCAAACACTCTACTGACTGCTCTACTCATCACTTATATGACATAAGTGCTTATAAGTCATAAGCTACTTATTTTAAGATACCCCAAACATACACTTTGGCAAACACCCCCCATAAGGACTTATGACCTTATAAGCCATAAGTTGGAGGGAAAATGGAACCCCAAACAGGGCCATAATATCCTTCAAATCTTCAAAATCATATATCTCTCGATCCACTCATTAGAAAATTGAATTGATATCCATTGTTATATATAAAAATCAAATATTTTAAAAATTATAAAAAAAAAGTTAACTTATAAGTTCAGATTTACCCAAACAGTCTACTAATTATAAGTTTTGATTTACCAAACACTCTACACTACTCCACTTATCACTTATATGACATAAGTGCTTATAAGTCATAAACTACTTATTTTAAGATACCCCATTTATTGCATTAACGCATGAAGAAAAAAATCTGTCACCGGTCGTGGAAACTGGAAAGGTGTTGTCCCTAATGAAGTACTCCCTCTGTTTCAATTGACATTTCCTGTTTTGACTTTTGTTCTTGTTCATTATAAGCGCTTGACTACTAATTTACGGATAATTTATAAAATAAAATATATTCATGAGTGATCTTGTTTGATTCGTATTTGTGAGTACTTTAATACAGTGAAGTTTTTATATTTGATACTAACACGAAATTGAAAATATTAATGATTAAAAGTGTGCATTGGCAAACGTGATAAAGCAAACAGGAAAAACATTTAGGGACGGAGGGAGTACTCTAGTAGATGAAGAAGTTCCATATGAGAAATGAGCAATTTATGGCCCCGTTTGGGGTTTCATAAAGGTGATAACTTATGGCTTATAATGCCATAAGCACTTATGGAGGGTGTTTGTCAAAATAAGTTTTAGCTCAAATTATAACTTATAAGTTCGTAAGTTGAATGTTAAGAATTCTTAACTTTCAACTTATAACTTATAACTTATTCTCGATATACGTAATATATATAATATCCTTCAAATCTTCAAAACCATATATCTCTCGATCCGTTCATCAGAAAATTGATACGTATATATCAAATTTCTCTATTCATCGAGATCTATCCATTGATATTCATTGTTATATTTAAAAAATAAACATTTTGAAAATTATAAAAAAAAAATTAACTTATAAGTTCTTATTTACCCAAACAGTCTACTGATTATAAGTTCTGATTACCAAACACTCTAATCTCTGCTCTACTCATCACTTATATGACATAAGTGCTTATAAGTCATAAGCTACTTATTTTAAGATATCCCAAACATACACTATATCTAACGCCGCAACTGCAAGTAAAAACTCATAAGTATGCTTTCTTAGTAGAAGAAGCAAAAGGAACATTGAAAATCAATGACACAATCAAATTTGTGCACTGCATTCTAACCCTAATAGGAAGCCTTCCGTAACATGTGGATCCAACGAGGCATAGCGACTGAATTTCAATTTCGTTCAAACAAATTTAGGTCATTGCAAGGAAGAGCCAAAAATCCGGTGATGTCGCCTTCCTCCATGTTTCCTTTGTGTCTTCTCCTTTTTTTTTTTGTAATAAAAAAAGGAGGGGATACAAAGGGGACATGAAGGAAGGGGACAGAGGATCCGGACCCATATGACACGGCTGCTAATTATACGAATCACAATAAATTTCTAAATCTAAATATCATTTTCATTCCTTAGAGCAATTCCAATACTCTTCCCTTTCCTTAACCCATAAAAATAGGGATTATTAAAAATATTGGTAATGAAAATTATGTTTCACTCTAATCATATATCCTATATTCATACCCTATATTTTAAAAGTAATTTTTAATGTAATTTTTTGAAATTTAAATTTTGAACATTCTTATAAATTAACCAATGAGGTGGAGGATATAGGGGATCTAATTTTGATCCCTAAAATAAGGGGTTATATTTTCTCTCCCCTAAAAAATAAAGGAGATGAGGGGTAGGGTTTGAGCTTTAGAGCATCTCCAAGGGCCAATAACCCTTACCTATATTTAGATAGGTGGACACTTTTAGGATTTTCCTCCAAAAAAACACGCTCCAACAATACCCTCTGTTACCAATACATTTTGAGGGAGAAAAAACCAATACATTTTGAGGGAGAAAAAATAGGACCCTACATGTGAGGAACCAAATTACATCCCCTATCATCTCCAGCTATAATTTTTTGGTGAATGAATGAAGAATGAGCTTATTCATGGAGGCTCATTAGGTTAATTTATAAAGGATGCATTTAAATTTTAAATTTTAAATTTCAAAAAACTAACTAAATATTATTTTAAAAAAATAGGGTACCAATATAGGGTTTATCATTGGAGTAAATCATACTTTTGCTTATTTATATTTTTAAAAATCTTTATTTTAGGGATTAAGGAAGGGGAAATTCATTGGAGTTGCTCTTATTTTTAAACTAAAATCCCTATATTTATCCACCTAGGCACATTATAGGTAAGGAACATGTATGGTTGGAGTTGCTCTTAGAGTTGTATGACATCTAGGTAGCATATAGGTGGCACTTTTAGATAATATCTAAAAATTGAAGCACTCCAACTTTATTTTTCCTTAGCAAAAAAATATAGACAACCAAATATAGACAACCAAATATAGTTGGTTATATTTGTTGAACCAACAAACCCCTTATGTATAATTTTACATATTTATAATTATATATAATATCATCTGTATATCCTTCCTGATGTGGGTTAAAAGTAAGCTCCAAAGACACATTTAATGTGGCATTAATTAGACCTTGTATGGTCCAGATATGGGGCCCACCAGATGGCCCAAAAACCTTAATTAAATATTAATTTCGTAGTTAATATTTAGGGTAAATTAACAGCTGAGAATACAAATCAAATAAGGATGTTATCTCTTCAAAGAGTAGCCTCCAAGGCACATAGTCATACAAGGAAACAAACTCCTACAAGGTAGGAGTCTAGAACTTTCCTCAAGGCTGACTTGCCCACTAAGTCACCTAACCCTATCACATATCTTAGGCTTCTCAGCCTATATAAAGGGTCAGACCCCTCACCACAGAACTACGTTTTTTGGCTTGATCTTTGATACACATCAAAGTATGTAGGCATCTTGTGAAGGCAGATTCAGCCACGAACACGAGAGCAGCCATTAAAGTACGAAGCTCACGCACCCTAGCATTAATTACATACAAACCCTAGCCGCAATTTAACAATCTAGTTTTATTCCACAACACTTCCTCTTAGCAAAAATTTAATATAATTATTATAGCCAATCATTTTAGCTAACTATTTTACATTTTACCATTAAAAATGCTCTTATAAGTGCAACGAAAATGTTTATAAAACACATAATCCATGAAATAACATTCAAAGACATATCACTTCATATAAATTATTAAAAAAAAGACACATATTAGAAATTTATAATGGAGATAAATTGAAATACAAAGATAAAAGTTTGATAAGTTAGATTACACTTTACACAGTTACATTTTCAAATGAATGACATTACCTCAAATTTCAAGTTGAATTGTAGATTTTACTTTATATTTAAAGATAAACCAAATTCATTGCTAAAGGAAAATTATTTCAACTTTCAAACCAAAAAAAAGAAATAAAAGAATATATAAATCAAGAATGGAAATGTCCTCTACTGGGAATTGGCTTATATTTTTTGCTCATAGTGCATATATATTGTACACTGTAAGAGGGAAGAAAAACAATTATCCATTAAAAACTTAAGAAAAAACTCAAGAAAAATAGAAGCAAATATTAAAATGGTTTTTTTTTTGTGATCACAAAATGGATTTTACATAGATTATGCTACAGTGTAATTGACTGACGTGTGTGGACCATTCAAACGCGGGGCCCAACAACAGATAGACATGAGAAGATCAAATCATAAGCAAACACGTGTATCATCTTCGCACCCCGCTTTGTACGGGACTCATGCATCATAAGGTGTGAGCCCCAAGAGTGTTGTTCAACACATCCATATACGGCGCGTCGCCATCCAAGTCGCAGTTGATGACGTTAGATACAGATCTAATCTTTTTGGAATTAACAATTGTTGTTAATTTTAGTACTATTTTAATATTATAGTACTATTTTAATCTTCACCATCTGTGTTGGGCACATTTTTTTAATTAATCGTTTTTTCTACAACAGACTGACGTTGTCCCGTTTCACGAGACTTTGTTGTTATACATCACCCGCCCTCCCGTGGCGCTTTTTTTTTTCTTGACAAAAAAAAAATAATTAAATTTCCGAATCACTTGATTTCAAAAAAAAAAATTAAAAAATTCCGAATCACTTCCTTTGTTTCAAATTGATCGTATTATTTATCTTTTTTGGCAATTAATTTTATTAAATTTTGATTAAAAAACTGAAAATTAAAAATAATGGTTTTTTAATGATTAATTTTTTAGAATTTTCTAATGTGTACCCAAGGGCACATGCTAAGAATCCGTACAAACTTAGTTGTCAAATTTTAATTTGTGGGGATTTTATTAATAATGATGGAACCCTCTGCATTCACATAAATATCCACCAATCAAAATTTGACAATTCATCAAGCATGAATTCTTATCAAGTGCTCTTGGACATACACTAAACAAACCCTTTTTTTTTTGGTATAAAAACATAATTTTCAATCAAAATATATCAATTTGATCCCAGAAAGGTAAAACAAAATTATTAATTTGGTACGAAGGGAGTAAATTATTAATTTTCAATCCGTTATCTCAAATTTCAACCCTTACTAAATTACTCCCTCAGTATCTTTTTTCTTTTCCTATTTTGACTTTTTACATTGTTCATCGTAAGCGATTGACTACTAATTTATGCATAATTTATAAGACAAAATATAGTCATGAGTGATCTTGTTGGATTCGTATTTGTGAGTACTTTAATACAGTGAAATTTTTATATTTAGTACTAAAACGAAATTAAAGATATTAACGATCAAAAGTGTGCATTGACAAGCGTGATAGTGATTAATAAGAAAAGAAATAAGGGACGGAGGGAGTAATGTAGTAGTTAATTTGATTAACTTTTCGGGAAAAAAATAAAGTAAAGAGCGGAAAGATGAAAGAATGTCCGTTACGGAAGTTGCACCTTGAATGGAGTAGTAGGCTAGTAGCAGTGGATCCATTTTTCTCCGACATGAAGTTGAAGCTTACAGTAAAAGTAATCAAGTCCATGCTGCTCCTGTCTTTTCTAATAGCCTGTTTACACTTGCAAATACTCCTTGTTTCAAATCATCTAAACATAATACTTCCTCGATCGACTTTTCGAAAAATTAAGTAATAATGATTCAGTTAATGACTGTTGCGCTAGTAAAAAAAAAGATGTTTCTTACTAACAAACATTGTTATGTGATTTTAAAAAAAATCACATAATTGTTAGGGAGAAATTAGATATTGGTGATGGCCTGATGGGGTTGATTTTGGCTACTGTGACTGCAACTCAAGGTGACTTAATTTCTGCAAATTCAGAGGGAGGGAGGGTTAAAAAAAGCAAAATACAAGTTGGGCTTTTGGAAGAAGTTTGGGCCAAAGGGTCCACATTCAACGTGGAAATGGGGACACAGTAGGGCTCCCTAGCGTCTAATATGATCCAACCAATATGCAACACCAAAAACCAACGGCGGGTGTTATTTTGACGGGTGAAAATGAAAGCCTACCCATGACAAACCCATCCCACATGAGTTGACCATAACAAATTAACAACTAAGTTCATCTGGGAGACTGGGACCCACCGGATCCCACTCCATAATTCATTAAAACTACTATTTTATTTATATTTATTTTACTTGTAAATTTTGAATATCTTGTACTTGTGACTAGAGCCGTAAACGAACAGAGCTTTTAACGAACAGATCGAGCTCGGTTCGATAGGAGCTCGGTTCGGCTCGAGCTCGAACAAGATTTTTGTTCGTTAAGCTTAACGAGCTCGAGTCGAGCTTTAGGGTGTCCGGCTCGAGCTCGGTTCTTTAAAGTTAAAAAAAAATTAAAATTTTTACTTTTTATTTTTATTATCTCCAACCAAATTAATTTTTATTTTTTGAAAATTTATGAATATCACTAAATTAGATATATCTTGACATCCGTACGGTTGGATCGTCGAGAAATACTTATTAAAAAAATAGAAACAACAATTCGTGAAAAAGCACTAGTTACGAGTACTAGTTAGAATAGTCATGATCTACTAAGATCTCCAACCAAATAAGTTTTTTATTTTTTGAAAATTTGAGAATATCACTAAATTAGATATACTCCCTCCGTCTCATTAAACATTTCCTGTTTGACTAAAAATACGGGTTTTAAGACAGTGGGGAAATGAATATTATTTTTTAATGGAGTAGTGGGTATTGAATATTGTTTTTAAGGAGTAGTGGGTATTGAATATTGTTTTTAAAGAGTAGTGGATGGAGTATTGGATATTGAATATAGTTTGTAAAGAATAGTGGGTATTGAATATTATTTTTAAAGAGTAGTGGGTGAAGTAGTGATTATTAAATATTGTTTTTATGGAATAGTGGATGGAGTAGTGAGTATTGAATATTATTTTGAGTAAAGTGCACTTTGTGTACCTGTACTTTAGCCTAGACACCACTTGAGTAAAGTGCACTAAACTGTACTTTGTGTACCTGTACTTTGGCAAAATCGTTGAACCCGAAAATCGTGACATTAGGGGAATATGAAGCCTTAATGTAAAGGTTAGTGTAAAAAGACAGTGATACCCTCCTTTTTTTGACGGAGTTAACGTCATTTAACGGAAAACCATAAAGTGTAACGAAATATAAATTTCAGTATTGGAGATGCTCGATTTTAAAATACAGTATTGCAAGTGGTGTCTAGGCCAAAGTACAGGTACACAAATTGCACTTTACTCTATTATTTTTAAGGAGTAGTGAGTGGAGTAGTGGGTATTGAGGTCCCGTTTGGAGTTTCATTAACCTCGTGACTTATGGCTTATAAGGTCATAAGTTCTTATGGGGGATGTTTGCCAAAATAAGTTTTAGCTCAACTTATAACTTATAAATCCATAAGTTGAATGTTAAGAATTCTTAACTTTCAACTTATAACTTATAACTTATTCTCGATATACGAAATATATAATATCTTTCAAATCTTCAAAACCTTATATCTCTCGATCCGTTCATTAGAAAATTGATATGTATATATCAAATTTCTCTATTCATCGAGATCTATCCATTGATATCCATTGTTATATATAAAAAAATAAATATTTTGAAAATTATAAAAAAAGTTAACTTAAAAGTTCTGATTTACCCAAACAGTCTACTGATTATAAGTTCTGATTTACCAAACACTCTAATCTCTGCTCTACTCATCACTTATATGACATAAGTGCTTATAAGTCATAATCTACTTTTTTTAAGATACCCCAAACATACACTGAATATTGTTTTATATGGCTTAAAATAGAAAGGGGAAAAATATTTTGAATGTCCCGAAATAGTAAACAGGAAAAGTTTTAAGAGACGGAGGGAGTATCTTGACATCCGTACGGTTGGATCGTCGAGAAATATTTTTTTAAAAATAAAAACAACAATTCGTGATAAAGCACTAGTTATTAGTACTAGTTAGAATAGTAGTGATGTACTAAGATCTCCAACCAAATTAATTGTTCGCGAACGGCTCGAGCTCGGATCGAGCTCGGCTCGAGCTCGGCTCGAGGTTGTTCGTGAACAACTCGAGTTCGGCTCGGTTTGGTCAAAGCTCGGCTCGGTTCGTTAAGATCAAAGTTCGGCTCGGTTCGTTAAGGTCAAAGCTCGGTTCGTTTCGATTAAAGCTCGGCTCGGTTCGTTTACAGCCCTACTTGTGACATATTGTATATTATATATTTAGAGTCTTGCTCCATTGAGAACCTCTTATTATGAGAACTATGAGAACCCACGTCATGATGATGACATAAATATAATTTTTTTTAAAAAAATATTCTTTTTTGGGAAAAAATTATAAATTTTTTTTTTTGGGAAATAAATTCTGCCATCATACAGGTGATTTTTTATAAAATCTGGTGATTTTTATTGAATTCTGGTGATTTTTTACAAAATCTGGTGATTTCGTAAAAAATCACAAGATTTCGTAAAAGTCACCAGATTTTGTAAAAAATCACCATTAAGACGTCAGCATGATGTTAAAAAAAAAATTCCCCAATTTTTTTTTCAAAAAAAATTAAAAATTTGTTTTTTTAATATATATATATGACATCATGATGATGTCATTAGGGGGTGGGTGGGGTTAGTGTGTGTGAGGGTATATGTTATTAGTGTGGGTGCCCCTAGCGGGCCCATTAGATTAGATTGAAATGAAGAGATGAGATTAGATCTCATATCTCACCAAAATAAGAGGTTCTTACTTGAGCAAAAACCTATATTTAATACAATAATAAGAGGGTTTGTTGAGTAATTTAATTTATGAACCATTTTACCATTCAATCCCATTCATGTTGTATAATCTACTAATCTTTCACCACTTTTAATCAATTAATTGTTGTATAATTAATACACATATTTACACATACATAAATACACAAACACATACACACACAAACATTATATATATATATATATATATATATATATATATATATATATATATATATATATATTAATCTATAACTCGTGCGATGCACGGTTGCTTGTAAACTTTTTAATTATATTCTATTTTTAAAGTTTTAAGTTGTATATATATTTGTATTATTAAAATATTTTTTAACTTTATAAATCTCATGTATATAAATATTATCGTAATTATTTATTTTGAATTGTTACTTTAAAATACATACGTACATATATAAATAGAGATTCATGTGCCTGAGGATGACCTCAGGGAGAACCCTGAGGTTAAAAGCTTTTCGATACATATTTAAGGGTGTTTAGGTAAATTTATTAAGAAAAATTTATACTTACAAAAATGCCCCTGCGGGGTCACTAATTTTATAGGTGATTTGTGTTATAACCTCAGGAGAAATCCCTGACGACAACCTCATGCCCATTTTTCTCTATATAAATATTACATAAAAATTGTTTTTTTAACTTTTATTTAATAGAAAAAGTGAAATTAATCTAATCATGTAGACGTTTTTTCGATTTTTATACAAAATTTTCTATATTGTAAGTGTTTTCCAGATTTTGTGTAATTTTTTACTATATAGCTTATTAGTCATGTGATGCACGAATGTTTTTTTAAATATTTTTTATTTTACTACCCATATTTTCATATATATTTTTTAATTAGTAAGAAAATAAATCATGAAAGATAATAAAATATTATGATACATGTTTGACAGTATTTTTAACGATAGTGTTTGATATGGGCAGAAATAAAACCCTAAAAATGTAATTAATATAGCATTAATTATATAAAAAAATGAGGCCCAATATAAAGGCTCGAAACCCTAGTTGGGCTTGAATTCATTATACTTGGATCAAGGATGCGGCCTTATCGGGGACGCCCAATACAAGGTCCGCTTCTAGAATCCTTGATTTGGAACTCAGACATCTACAAGGAATCTGAATCCTTGATTGACACAAATTACAATCACCAACTTTGAGAAAAACTTAGTCTCCAAGGCATAAAACTATACAAGGAAACTGACTCCTACAAGGTAGGGGTCTAGAACCTTCCCAAGGAAGACTTGCCCACCAAGTCACCTAACCCTACTACGATTCTTAAGCTTCTCAGCCTATATAAAGGGTCTGACCCCTCATTCTCAGAACTACGTTTTTGGCTTGATTCTTGATATTCATCAAGGTACATAGGCATCTTGTGAAGGCAGAATTAACCACGAACATGAGAGCAGGCATTAAAAGCACGAAGCTCACGAACCCCATCATTAAATACAAGTAAACCCTAGCCGCAATTCAATAACCTAGCTTTTATTCCACAATAGTGTTTTAATTAATAATTTGTTTTTTACGGGAATTGAATCTTAAACTCGTGAGAGTAGTTTATAAAATAATATATATGTTTAATAGAGATATGTTGTTATTGAGATTTGAACTTGGAACCTATAAGAGTATTTTAAATATTAGAAAATGAATAATCTTTTAGCATTACATCCAACGGTTCTCATTTATTTATCTTAAAACATAACTGTTGTTATTGAGTGTACCAAAAAAAGTGTACCAAACCAACAACCAAATATACCCTAGTTTGCTTATAATATTATAATGTATATATATATATATAGTAGTGATCCAGAGAAAACCTTTTTTTACAGAAAACTTAGAGACCATCATCTAGACCGTTGATATTATTATCATACTATAATGGCAAATTTGTAAATAGTTTCAAAAGTGATGTACTATAATAGTAAGGATAAAAAGAGCTAAAAAGGAAAGTAACATTTTGATTTGTTATTACTTTAATTAAGGCATTAAATACAATTTATTTTGATTGATTGTAAATAAATAAATATCTTCTACATACTAAAAATACAAGACCACGTACCAACTTTGATACATCGAGAAATATATAAGTGCGATTCAAATTCCTCGTACAATCTCTACACAGAACACCTAATAAAATCTTATTTATTAAAACAAAATAGTTATTAAATTGAATTGTACATATTTAAAACACTTATGATTGAATTATACATATTTTGAACACTTATGAAAACACTTAGTACGATCTCAAAATTTATATTAGAACACTAAAAGAACACCTAAATTTATATTAAAACACCTAATAATAGAACACCTAACAGAACACCTAGTAAAATTTTAAATGTACATTTCTTAGAAAACCTAAAAGAACAAAAAAATTATAAAATTCAATTATACATATTTACTTAGAACACTTATCAGAATACTTAATAGAATCTTAAAATTTATATTTAGAACACCTAAGTAAATCTTAAAAACATATTTCTTAATTATTTATTAAAAGAAAAAATTAATAAATTAAAATATTCATACTTATAGAGATCAACACTTGTCAAAACACTTAGTAAAATCTCAAAATTTATATTAAAACACCTAAGAGAACACCTAGTAAAATTTCAAATAGACATTTTTAGAACACGAGAACAAAAAGTTTATTAAATTCAAACCTCTTTAAAACACTTATCAAAACATTTATTAAAATCTAAAAATTTATATTTTGAAAACAAAACACATAGAACACCTAGTAAAATCTTAAATGCATATTTCTTATTTATTAGAATAAAAAAGTTATTAATTTAAATTATACATACTTATTTATAACACTTAATAGAATCTCAAAATTTGTATAACAACACCTAGGAGAACACCTAGTAGAATTTTAATTATACATTTTTTAAAACACCTAAAAGAACAAAAAAGTTATTTAATTCAATTAAACATATTTTTTTAGAACCTTTATCGAAACACTTAGTAGAATATTAAAACTGCTAGGAATAATATAAAGAAAAACACTTTAATGAATCCCGTAGTTTTTTGGTAATCGTTCCTACAAGTTATATAGACCTCTAAAAATATGAAAAAGAACACTTTAAAGAATCTTTCATATTTTTTAAAAAATATAACAACACTTATATAGACCTCTAAGAATATGAAAAATTTATATTTTTTAAAACACTTAATAGAATCTCAAAATTTATAAAACAAAACCTAGGGGAACACCTAGTAAAATTTTAATTATACATTTTTTAGAACACCTAAGAGGACAAAAAAGTTATTTAGTTCAATTATACAAATTTTTTTAGAACCCTTATCAAAACACTTAGTAAAATATTAAAATTGCTAGGAATAATATAAAGAAAAACACTTAATCTTTCATATTTTTTTAAAAATATAACAATACTTATATAGACCTCTAAAAATTTGAAAAATTTATATTTTTAAAAACACTTAATAGAATCTCAAAATTTACATAATAACGCCTAGGAGAATACCTAGTAGAATTTTAGTTATACAATTTTTAGAACATCTAAGAGAACAAAAAAGTTATTTAATTTAATTATACATATTTTTTTAGAACCCTAATCAAAACACTTGGTAGAATATTAAAATTGCTAGGAATAATATAAAGAAAAACACTTTAACGAATTCCCATACTTTTCTGGTAATCATTCCTACAAATTAGACCTCTAAAAATATGAAAAAGAACACTTTAAAGAATCTTTCATATTTTTTTTAACGAATCTTCATATTTTTTTTAAAAAAAATTATATATTTTAAAAAAAAATTATTTAAGTGAAAGAAAATTCTCAAAAGAACACTATCAATGAAAATTCTCAAAAGAAAAATCTTTTTCAAAAGAATCAAAAATTTCAAATTTTAACGTACTAGTGGAAAAATCATTGTATGCGATTATGATATCAAGAAAATTGAAAAAAAATAAATGAAATTTCTGTAATTTATGAAATCTTTCCCTTTTTTGACAACGGAATCATAATTATCAATGAAAATTTGACTTTCGGGACTATAAAGAATAGTAATCAAATAAATAAAATAATTGATAAAAAGATAAAACAAAAACATGCTTGTAGCTAGGACACAAAAGGTATACTCCGTATTTGATTGAATTTGCTGGGAGTTGATGAACTTTGTGTTTTTCCGAGCAAGATTTATATGTATAATAAAAGTATTTATTGCACAGGTGAGACAATATGATAATGTATTTGATTCTTGATTTTGATATGGAATGTTCGATACTTCGATGATGATGATCTTTTAAAATTGATAATTTAATCAGAATCAATTGATCGATATGCAATCTTATTTCATTATTTTTATTACCCGTTTTAACCTTATCATATAAAAAAGGAAGTTTTATTAATTTTTTTAATGTTAGTAACTAATTTTTTCAAACCATCAGATCAAACTAAATGAATGGCTAGATGAGTGGTCTTTTGGTTCTCCCCCTAAGCATGTTTCTGTTGGGACAATCAGATCGTGGCCCTGCGATTTTTGATACAAATAAATTAACGAATACAAATACAAAAGTCACCTTGTTAACGGTTGATTCCACGCTCTTCTATTGTATTCCCAAATTCCCTTGAGCGAAGTGTGGCCTTCGTCTCCTCAAGTTAACCTCTCTTCTTGCTCCTAGGTGGCTACAAAATTTTTCTTAACCCCAACCCTAGCAAGAAGAGAATAAGAATATATATAGGGCTACAATAGGGATCATGGATAATTAGGTTAGGCCTTCTAATTACATCTTGGGCCTAGCCCAATGTAATTAAATATTAATTCAATCCACTAAAGAATTAATATTTGCACTACCTTTCCTAATACCACAACTTAATTATTTAATTGGGTTCCAATATTATTTGTTTATTAAATTCCCCATGTTTAAAATAGCGCATGCCCATTAATTAAATAAATTACTGATAATTTATTTAATTAATATCTTTTATCCTTGATTATCCACTCAACCTTTATTTAATTATGCCGGAATAAATCCACCTGCAGGGTTTCACATAATTAAATCTTTTCGAGCTTTCAAGGGGACATCATTAACCCGAATATTATCAGGACATGGATTCCTTCTATAAATAATATTCACCATGTATATAATTCCATCACCCAAAATATAATGATATAATTCAAAAGAATTATTTCATATATAAATCAAAGCATGTAAATAATATACACGTGTCAATTACTATATCGGGATTAAGAACCTAAGCATTAATAATAACATAGAATCTTAGTTCTCCTTCTTAATCAGTATAAGGGAACAATTCTAAATTTGATCCTGTTCAATATACACAAAGTATACAAGTATTATTTATTAGTCAATATAAACTAATTTAAATAATACTACAGCCATACCAGTGGATTGTCCAACACCACCTGTGCTGTGAACCTTATTATATTATATAAACCGTATTTAACAATCTAATATTCTGTATCCCATTTGATACTAGATTGTCCACAATATATAATATCAGACGGCATGTAAACATTCAAATGATTCTCAATAAAACTGGGCCAAAATTAAATGTATATACTTAAAATAAATATTTTCAGTATACACTAACAATCTCCCACTTATACTCAAAATATTCTATGAGTATATCAGTGTTTATTTAATCCACTATTACATTGAAAACTATGTGCCCATCCATCTGACTCCTATCGTTTCCACATGCCTGTCAAAAACCTTGGCTGGCAAGCTCTTTGTGAAAGGATCTGCCCGGTTGTCTTCTGATGATATGTGAGCCACAACTATATCTCCTCGCTTTACGATTCCTCGTATGAGATGATACTTACGTTCAATATGTTTAGCTGCTTTGTGGTCTCGTGGTTCTTTTGAATTTGCCACAGCACCAGTGTTGTCACAATACACTGTCAGACTCCTAGGCAAATTAGGTACCACATCTAAGTCCAAAAGGAAGTTCCTGAACCATACAGCCTCCTTTGTAGCCTCAGAGGCCGCCACGTACTCGGCTTCCATGGTTGAGTCTGCAATGCATTTCTGCTTTACACTCCTCCATATAACGGCTCCACCTCCCAAAGTAAAAACGTATCCCGAGGTTGATTTCCTCTTATCCCTATCTGATTGAAAATCTGAATCAGTATATCCCAAAGGAAATAGATCCGAGGCCTTGTAAATTAACATATACTCCTTAGTCCTTCGCAGGTACTTGAGTATAGTTTTTACTGCACTCCAATGTTCCTGACCTGGGTTCGACTGATATCTACTAACCATGCCTACAGCAAAGCAGATGTCAGGCCTCGTACATAACATCGCATACATTAAGCTTCCACTTGCCGAAGCATAAGGAACTGCTTTCATGCTCTCTATATCCTTAGGTGTCGAAGGACACTGCTCCTTGGATAGAGCAACTCCATGCTTAAAAGGTAGAAAACCTTTCTTAGAGTTCTGCATGTTAAAACGAGCTAATACTTCATCAATGTAAGGCTCTTGAGATAAAGCCAACATCCTTTTCTTGCGATCCCTTATTACTTTGATCCTAAGGATGTATGCCGCTTCACCTAAGTCCTTCATTTCAAATTGTTTGAACAACCATGCCTTTACTGATGATAACATCTTAACATTGTTTCCAATGAGTAAAATGTCATCTACATATAGTACAAGAAAAACCACTGCATTACCCTCACTTCTCTTATACACGCATGACTCGCTTGGACTTTGATCAAATCCATATGATTGGACTGCCTGATCAAAACGAATATTCCAGTCCCTAGAAGCTTGTTTAAGTCCATAAATAGACCTCTTAAGCTTACAAACCAGATGCTCTTGGCCTTCTTTAATGAATCCTTTTGGTTGTTGCATATAGATGGTTTCCTCAAGACTTCCATTAAGGAAAGCTGTCTTGACATCCATTTGCCAAATCTCGTAATCGAGATGAGCTGCTATAGATAAAAGAATCCGGATCGACTTAAGCATAACAACTGGCGAAAAGGTTTCCTCATAATCGATTCCTTCTTTCTGAGTATACCCTTTCGCAACAAGTCGTGCTTTCCAGGCTTTCACCTTTTTGTCAGATCCTCTTTTCTTCTTGTAGATCCACATACTTCCAATGGGTTTTATACCTTTGGGTGGTTCCACGAGCTCCCAAACTTGATTGGAATACATAGATTCCATCTCAGATTCCATTGCCTTTTGCCAAAGATTTGCATCTTTATCTAGAATTGCCTGTTCGTATGTCCTGGGATCCTCATCATGTTCACCAGAGACCAAGTCTGAAGACTCTCCAAAAAACATGAATCTTTCAGGTTATCGAATAACCCTCCCACTACGATGAGGCACTGGTGCGGTACTAGTGTCAAGTTGTGCATTTTCTTGTGGTTGTTCTACTTGTACTATTGGCACTTGGGGATTATCTGTCCCTCCCACTAATTCCTCTAAAACAACACTACTCATGGGTTTGTGGTTCATTATATAGTCTTCCTCTAAGAATCTGGCATTGGTGCTAACAATGACATCTCGATCCCTAGGACTATAAAATGAATAACCTTTCGTCCCTATGGGATAGCCTACAAACAGCCTTACTTCTGTGCGAGATTCTAGCTTAGTCGCGTTCTTGTTAAGCACATGTGCTGGACAACCCCAAATCCGAATATGTCTTAGACTTGGTTTGCTACCAGTCCACAATTCTATTGGAGTCTTGGGAACCGACTTAGAAGGTACCAAGTTCAGAAGGTAAGCCGCTGTTTCTATAGCATATCCCCAGAACGACTTAGGTAAATCTGAATAACTCATCATTGATCTAACACTCTCCAAAAGAGTCCGATTCCTTCTCTCTGCTACACCATTCTGCTGAGGTGTGCCAGGTGCAGACAACTGGGATGTAATCCCATTTTCTGATAAATAGTCCCTAAATTCTCCAAGCAAGTATTCGCCACCACGATCTGATCGTAATGACTTGATACATTTTCCAAGATGTCGTTTCTCCGCACTTGCTTTGTACTCTTTGAATTTTTCAAAGCACTCAGACTTGCAGCGCAACAAATAAATGTATCCATATCTAGAATGATCGTCAATGAAATTGACAAAATACTCATAAACTCCTCTTGCTTGGATACTCATAGGACCACATAAATCAGTATGAACCAATTCTAATACTTCTTTGGCTCTATTCCCCTTTGCTTTAAAAGGCCTGTTAGTCATCTTACCTTCCAAGCAAGATTCACAAACTGGAAATGGCTCCACTGCCAACAAGCCTAATGGCCCATCTACTACCAGTCTTTGAATCCTCCTCAAGTTAATATGACCTAATCTTAAGTGCCAAAGATATGTTTGGTTCAATTCGGAAGGTTTCTTTCTTTTGTTTAAGCTAGAAAGAATATTATTAGATTCCTTTTGTTGCAGCAATGGCTGGATAGGATTAATAATATATAAATTGTCTTGCAATGTACCAGAACATATAACTCGTTTATTCATCATAATAGAAACATTACGATCCAAACAAACATTATAACCATCCATAGCAAGTTTAGAAACCGAAATCAAATTCCTTCTAAATGAAGGTACATAAAGACAATTATTCAAAACCAAAATCCTATCATCACCGAAAGCTAAAATAATTATTCCAACTGCAACTACTGCTACTTTCGTAGCATCTCCCATGAACACATATA
Source organism: Kitagawia praeruptora (assembly GCA_037693485.1). NCBI lineage: Eukaryota > Viridiplantae > Streptophyta > Magnoliopsida > Apiales > Apiaceae > Kitagawia > Kitagawia praeruptora. Next base: position 31,361,747 of record CM075350.1, read on the forward strand.
TCTCGCCATCTCTAAGCATTCTGGTTTGCTGGAACCCCTGCATAGAGTTACAAACATGGTCAGTGGCTCCTGTATCTATACACCAAGTGCTCGTAGATATAGCCACTATATATGTTTCTGTAACTAGAGAAAGAGACATACCAGTATTGTTTGTCTTCTTAGAAAGAGGACAATCCTGTTTCCAGTGACCTGACTGCTTGCACCTGAAGCACTTGCCCTTAGGCTTTTTCACACCACCTTGAACTCCCACTGCATTAGCAATCTTTCCAGCTTTCTGTGTCTGAGTCTTTTTCTTCTTCTTACCTTTCGGCTTAGATGAAGAAGCTTTCTCAGCCATATTCACTTGAACATTCTGTTTAAAGAGTCCTTCAGCTGCCTGAAGTTCTGTCAGAAGTTCCGCGAGACTATACATCCTTTTGTTCATGGTGTAATTCAAGCGGAACTGCTCAAAACTTTTGGGCAAGCTCATAAGGATGATATCGATCTGGGTTTCCCCATCAATATCAGCACCAAGGATCTCCATCTCATTCAGATGAGACATCATTATGAGAACATGATCCCTTACAGGTGTTCCTTCAACCATCTGAGTGTTCATTAAAGATTTCATTGCTACTTGCCTAGCAGCCCTATTCTGTTCTCCAAAAAGTTCCTTGAGATTAAAGAGCATATCTGAAGCCGTGGCCATAGCCTGATGCTGATGCTGCAAAACACCCGACATTGCTGCCAGAATGTAACATCGCGACATCTCATCGGCCTTAACCCACCGCTTATAATACTCCTTATCACTTTCAGGAGCATCTTCAGCAGGCTGATCTGGCTTGGGTTCATAAGTGCAAAATTTGTACTCCTCAGCAGTCAACACTATGTCCAAATTACGTTTCCATTCAATATAGTTTGGTCCCGTAAGTTTGTTATCCTTAAGTATGGTGAATAGTGGATTAAAGCCCATAATGATCTAATCCTGAGAATCATACATGTAAAACATAATCAGAGAGTTGCACAAATCTTAAAACCTATTGGTTTCCTCTAACAATTAATTAAAATTAATGCACTAATATTTAAACACCATAAGTATCTGGTACGCCACGATGGGTGACATATATACCACTTAAATTCGTTTAAATATTACTTCGGTCATATTACTAAATAATACGCCACGTTAGGGTGGACTATATATTATTTTTCATTGCTAAGTGTATACCATTATCAAATCTTAAATTAATAATAATAAGACCGGATGCCACCATTAAATATTTCAAATCAATAATCGATAATAGGATAATTCCCAGATCGGGGGGAGCATTGTCAAGAGGCGTCACTTAAGACCCCTTTATAGACAGAATCATCCTTTCTTTCAATATCGAAAATCTATATTCAATCATTGGTACCCTTCTAATTAATCGAATTCTATGAAACTTGGTACGCCACGTTGGGTGGCATGTATACCTTTCAATATTCGTAATTAATTTAGGAAGTTTGTTCTAGTAATATCCATAACACTACCTGACACCATAAATCATATGCCACGTTAGGGTGGACTATATATAATTTATATTCGTCTTAGTGTTAAATTTACATACAAACAATAATGGAGACCGTGGGATTTAATTCCCTCACCCACTTAGAATTTTTATTAAAAATTGAGGAATTTTAAAAATTAAATGGGACCTATGTCGTTACAATTATGTCTAACATGCATTCAAAATACACACATAATTTAACAACATATAACATTTAATTAAAGCAATAAATAAAAAAAATCTATGTCCATGTCGTCCTAATTATGTTAAACATGCAATTAAAAATTACACACATAATTAACAACACACATAACAATTATTTAAAGCAATAATTAAAAATTAAATAGCAGAATTAAAAATTAAAACAATAATTAAATCCACTATTATGGCCCAAAATTAATTTACTGCAGCATCTACTTCGAATTAACGTTTGCCACTTCCGAGTAAAAACCCGCAGGAGAAGATATGTTGGCCGCGTCTGTCTTCCCTGTGAAATTCTTTTAACACCAGCGTGGGTCCAGTCAGTGGCGGATCCAGGAATTTAGTTCAGTGGGGTCCTTATATAAAAATAAATACGTTAACAATTAAGAAACTACAATACTTAAATAAAATAATAAATGTTTTACATTCTAAATTTGTTCCCTGCGGGTTTTCATCTTTTGAAATTGTTTTATAACATCTTCATTAGTAACATTGGCAAGAGCTAAGATTGTCTAATAATCTCCATCAAATCATATTAACCTTTAAATATGCAATTATGTAATTTATTAACAAAAAAATAAATAATAAATTGGATAAAGTAAAGTAAACTAACTTACAATAGAGCTTAGCAATGGAGTATGAGAGAGATCCAAGAGCTAAAAGGATTACTACACTGAGGCTTTAAAATTTCAGTCTTCAATCGTCTTTTATGGTTTACCCATTTTGCGCCTGAGAGAAGCAGAGAGAAGAAGAATGTCTGTGTTGTGGTGCACAATGTGCAGGAGAAGAGTCAAGACTTTGTTTTTTTATTTGGGATAAAGTGGAAAACGGGGCAGACACACTTTCTTTTTTTTGGCTAAGTGGGCAGACTCACTTTCAATCATTTAGTTTTTTTTTTTTTTTTAGACTCTGCTGTAACTCTTTTAGCTTATTTTAAGATGGGTTTTACTTAAATTTGGGCTTTAAAGATGGGTGTGGGTTCCAAATTTATTTGAGTGGGTTCCTATCTTTTGTTGAGTGAATTCTAGCTTACTCAAATGATATATAATTTTTTTTTCATGGTTGACAGCATGTTTTCAGTGGGGTCCGTGCCACCCCCTCAACACACCGTAGATCCGCCCCTGGGTCCAGTGCCTTGTACATGCAGAAGAAACCAACAGGACATATTATCATGTTCTTGTTGAAGCCGCAAGAGTCTTCTGATAACAGCGCCATGCGCCAGCCAGCAATTGTTTGTCACGCGCGGAATAAAGCCTTACAGCTTCCTCTCCTTAATTTGACGCGGAGAAATTAAAAAAAATATTAAACAAAAGCATCCAAGCTTTGCTGTTCAACTGTCCAACGCGGACACGCGGTAGAAAAACGACCCCCGCAGCTACGCAGCGGAATAAATATTTTTCTCCGTTTTAATTTCCAGCCATATGTAATTTGTTACAAAATACCCGGATTTTTACAAAATCCATCAAACAATTACAAGAAAAATAGATCTAATACAAAACTAATTTTGTGAAATCTATTCTAACACGATCAACCCTCGTGTTTTACAACCACGATTAAACCACGTGGGATCCAGACACATAATTAAAATATACATGGCCATAATAGTGGATAACAACCTGCAAAACAGAATATACAAGCCTACCACTACATACATGCATATATAATTACGACATGGACATCATATCAAAAATCGCAGAACCATAGAACCTAGCTCTTGATGCCAATTGTTGGGACAATCAGATCGTGGCCCTGCGATTTTTGATACAAATAAATTAACGAATACAAATACAAAAGTCACCTTGTTAACGGTTGATTCCACGCTCTTCTATTGTATTCCCAAATTCCCTTGAGCGAAGTGTGGCCTTCGTCTCCTCAAGTTAACCTCTCTTCTTGCTCCTAGGTGGCTACAAAATTTTTCTTAACCCCAACCCTAGCAAGAAGAGAATAAGAATATATATAGGGCTACAATAGGGATCATGGATAATTAGGTTAGGCCTTCTAATTACATCTTGGGCCAAGCCCAATGTAATTAAATATTAATTCAATCCACTAAAGAATTAATATTTGCACTACCTTTCCTAATACCGCAACTTAATTATTTAATTGGGTTCCAATATTATTTGCTTATTAAATTCCCCATGTTTAAAATAGCGCATGCCCATTAATTAAATAAATTACTGATAATTTATTTAATTAATATCTTTTATCCTTGATTATCCACTCAACCTTTATTTAATTATGCCGGAATAAATCCACCTGCAGGGTTTCACATAATTAAATCTTTTTGAGCTTTCAAGGGGACATCATTAACCCGAATATTATCAGGACATGGATTCCTTCTATAAATAATATTCACCATGTATATAATTCCATCACCCAAAATATAATGATATAATTCAAAAGAATTATTTCATATATAAATCAAAGCATGTAAATAATATACACGTGTCAATTACTATATCGGGATTAAGAACCTAAGCATTAATAATAACATAGAATCTTAGTTCTCCTTCTTAATCAGTATAAGGGAACAATTCTAAATTTGATCCTGTTCAATATACACAAAGTATACAAGTATTATTTATTAGTCAATATAAACTAATCTAAATAATACTACAGCCATACCAGTGGATTGTCCAACACCACCTGTGCTGTGAACCTTATTATATTATATAAACCGTATTTAACAATCTAATATTCTGTATCCCATTTGATACTAGATTGTCCACAATATATAATATCAGACGGCATGTAAACATTCAAATGATTCTCAATAAAACTGGGCCAAAATTAAATGTATATACTTAAAATAAATATTTTCAGTATACACTAACAGTTTCTCCCTTGAGCATAGGCCTATATATATATATATATATATATATATATATATATATATATATATATATATATATATATATATATATATATATATAAGTTCTTACTCATATGAGAACTCATATTATTGGTGAGAATTGAGATATAGGGCATGTTTGGCAGAGTGTATATAAGCGAACTTATGGCTTATAAGCCTATTTCAACTTATCGGGGTTTTTGTCTACCCATTTATTTAACTCAACTTATAGCTTATATGTTGATAAGTTGAAAGTTAGTAACGACGTACTTTTTTACAACTTATTTCTTATTATTCGATTTTTTACTTGTTAAATGTTTTATATTTTTACATTTGTATTTATAAATGTCATATGCATGTATTGAGATTATTATATTAAATAATTTTTAATTTTTAATTTAATAAATATTTCATCCTTATAAGTAAAAATATCCAAACACTTGTATAACTTATAAGAATTCTTCTACTTATTACTTATATGACGCTTATTCATTTAGGTTATAAGTTACATATTTTAAGATATCCAAAACGTCCACATAATTGTAACCACATATTTTTACCTCTCAATTAAATCATAGTCACACAATTAATATGAAGTTAATTTATAACCACACAATTAAATCCTAACCACCAACAACAAATATATCTACCCATCAACACCACCACCACCATCACCTGCCTTCATCTACCAGGGTACCAACACCGCCCCCGGTCACTCTGCTCCCTATCTCTCTTGATAATGTTAGTGCCCTAGAGATAATGTAATTGTGCTTCTAGAAAAGACTATTTTTGTTACTTAATGACTATGTTCCATCGATTATTTCTATGTTGATTTATTATGTCTTTATTTACTGCGAAATAAATATTAGAATAATAAATGTCCTTGGAATATGTAACACGCATTCTATATCTTTAAGTATGGGACTTAAAAATGAGATTATATGAATAGTGCTAATATTCCTAAATATCCCTAATCGAGCATTATTAATATGAGACAATTATAATGCATAAAGTTTAGTATGTTTGTTGACCGATGACCACATCTCATTGGTCAGCTCATAGGTACAATGATGCTAAATTCAAGAACATAGGTGCATGTAATATTCTACATGGCACTGGATTGACCCACTGTGAGATTCTACATGTTAATAATGTCATTAGAAAGACTCACAGTGATAATGGTGTAATGATCCTTTGACCTGACATCATTATATTTCTATACGAGAATCAATATACTTTGACTACATTAAAAGTTACCTTTGACCGGGTGATGATAAAAGTGGACATCGACTATATTATGAGACGTATAAGAAATATGAATGATAGATGAAGGATTTAACCCTCCTCTTATTAGGAGATGTTGGGATTTATGGGTGATAGCATAGAGACAACTTAACTATATTTCCCTGTACTTAGTTTTTACTAAGTTGAACATACTGTCACAGCGAGAGTATGTCTTCATATTCGAATAATTGGTGTCATGTAATAATTGTATGATTTGGGAGAAGTTCATACACTTGTTCAAGCCTCAAGGAATACATCCAGAAGACAGCAAGAATAAAAGTTACTTTCATGTTCTTGACAGTAAAGTTACAAGAAGACAAATGTTGCAAAGTCACGACAAAGCTACATCTGACAGCAACATTGGCTGAAGCATGGGACAGTAACATTCTCACACTTGACAACAAGTCTGGAGTTCCGACAGCAACATTGGCGGGAGCTCATACTATCAACTACTGAATATTCCTTTGACAGCAGACTCTGCGGTTAAGGTTACTGTCACCTTGAATTATTTGATTTGGGTATTTTTCTCAGTCAAAGTCCGTGACAGGTTACATGTTCAAGAAACAGATTTGCTGCAACACTCTATTATTTGTAGCAGACCTGCAAAGACTACGACAGAAGCTTAAGAGATTCACAAGACAAGGCTGGTCAATTCGAGGTGTATGTAATATCTACACCTACTAGAATTGTATTACCTAGAAATAGAAAGAATCTAGGTTGCTTTACTTATAAGGTTTATCCTGTCTGTATAGCAATTTTGGAAAGTCACATGGGTGTGCAAATTGTAATGAGCTGCCACTTGAAAACGACAACAGCTCAACACCCCATGCGATAGAGATAACAGAGTATCTTAGTCTACTTAGACACATCTTATATTCTTTTCTATTCATGTACGCACACTAAGCAATCTTGTATCTCTTGAGATATCGAAGCTGGAGAAACACTCTCTCCAGGTTGTAGCAACACTTCACACAAGATAAATAAAACATTTATTTTGTGAGAAATCTTGTTTCACTTATTGCTTGCATACATCTACTGATAATCTATAATCTTTATCTTCGTTGTTGATTTAAAGATTAAATTTTATCAGTATTGCATTCAACCCCCCCTTCTGCAATACTCCGGGACCAACAACTGGTATCAGAGCAACCAGATTGATATACAAATCTGAAGATCATGACGAGTGTTCAGAAGTCAAGTGGAATCAAGATTCCAGTCTTTGATAAAGAGAACTACAATTTCTGGAAAAGAAAGATCTTGTTATTTATCAAAGCTGCCCATCCACTGTACTTGGGAATTCTTGAGAACGACCCCTTCATACCTCAGAAGGAAGTAGCTGCTGCTACTGTGAATGATGAACTCATTCCAGCCCATTGGGTTGCTAAGAAGCCTTCAGAGTACACAGAGACCGAAAAGAAGAAAGTAGTCTTGGATGACTATTTACAACTTATTATGCTCGACTCTCTTACATTAGACAAAGCCATGTGTGGTAATGTTATGGGATGTACATCTGCAAAAGAGATGTGGAGTAAGATAGAGTTGCTGTGTGAAGGAGGTGAAGAGGTTTGTGAGAATCAAAGACAAATTCTTGTATCACAATATGAAGCCTTTATGGCTAAACCAGGTGAAGAACTTACACACATGTTTGAGAGGTTCAGTAAGCTAATAGCTGAGTTACAAATCCATGGAAAGTTCTATGATAGAAAGGAGATTAACATCAAATTTCTGCTCACTCTCCCTGAACATCTTGAGCACAAGGTCACAGCCATAAGAGAGGGAAGAAACTTGAATGATGTCTCTCTTGAAACTCTTTATGGTGTGCTCAAATCATATGAACTCGAGCTTTTTCAAAAGAGAGCTATTCAAACTTGAACCAAAGGAAAGTTAGCAAACATGTCAGGAGCCCTTGTAGCTCATGAACCACAAGTAGCTTGTCCAAGTGAACCATCACAAAGTTCACAACCAACACAGATGCCATCTTTGAAGATTGAGGAGGTGTTGCATGATGAGGAGAAGGTGGTTCTGCAGCTGAAAGATGTTGAAGATGAAGACTTCTACACAAAAGAAGAGATTGAAAGCATGGATAATCCAACCATGGCTTATATGGCTAAGAGATTCAAGAATATCAAGTTCATAAGGGAGAAGTCATACAAGACACAGGGTCAATCATCTAAGTTCAACAAGGGAAGTTTTTCAAAGGCCACTGGTGGAGCCACAAGAGGAGGATACAAGACCGTATTGGTGGATAGGTCGAAGTTTAGATGTTACAACTGCAATTAGCTAGGTCATTTTGCTACTGAGTGCAGAAGACCAAGACATAATCAGGGAAAAGGATCTGGAAATCAGTTTAAGAGGAATCAAGGGAAAGCCTATGTGGCTGAAGGAAAATGCTGGGATGATTCTGAAGATGAAGAAGAAGAGGAGTTTGTGAACTTAGCCCTCATGGCTAAATCTGATGAAGAAGCTTCAAGTTCATCAAATCAGGTACCATCTCTAGTCTTACTTGATATGTCTAAAACTGAGTACAAGCATACCATTGAAGATTTAAGTGCTGAGATGTTTAACATTCATGTTAGTTTATCTACTGCTCACGAAGAAATTGCTAAGTTAACTAAACAGAATGAAACTCTCAAATCTGAAAATGAAATGTTGTTGCTGAGAACCAGTCCCCTACATTCATTAGCTCATGAGAATGCTAGATTGAAAAATGATATTGTCTGTGCTAAGGAAATAGAAGAATTTCTCAGGAGTCAAATTGCAGAAAATGAGTTTAAACTCAAAGCATTTAGAAACTCTTCTAAGTTAGTCCAGGAATATCATGATAATCACACTGAGAATCAGAAGGTAGGAATAGGTTTCGAGTATGGTAGAAGGCATGGAAAGGCAATTGCTCTTGATGATAGTGATGCTGTCAAACCTCATATTCTCAAAAGAGTTATCAAACCGATTTTCAAAAATCTTCAAGCTGATTTTGATGAAACCTCCTTGTTCATCAAACAAGAGCTACTTGATGAAGATGAGTGCATTAACAGCACACTGAGCAAAGGAAAAGATACTATCAAGTCTCCCGTGATAGAAACTCTACCAAGCAATCAGACAGAATGTTCTAAAGTAGCTGACAACAAGGATGAGACAGAAACTTCAAAAGATACTGTCAAGAGAGAACCCAAGACAGTAACTTTCAAACCTGTTGTCAAGACAGAGGCAAAAAAAGGTACTATCAAGGGTGGCTCGACAGCAACTTTAGAACATACTGTCAAGGCAAATGTCTACAAGCCTAAGAATAGGAATGGCAAGTTAGGGATTGACAAGAAGAATAGATATAGTTATGTTAAGAATTCCCCTAGGAAGCTTTGCAATAATTGTGGATCATCTCATCATTTAACATTTGTTTGTAAGAAACCCAAACAGGATAAGGTAAATGCGTCCAATGTTAGTGGTAACTTACATAGAACCCCCATCATGCAAAGAGATATGGATGTCAGTAATAACATTGACTGTATGCCATGCAAAATTGTTGTTATGAGTACTTGTTTCAATTTGCCTATTCTGTCTACTGAAAGATGCTCCTATTTAGAAACTGCTGAGACTTCTGTGATTGCCTATGTTGATAAAAAGGCAGCTTCCACTAAGAAAAAGACCAAGTCTAACTCTAGAACTAAGTGGACAACAAAAGAAGTCAAACAGGAGGATTCTAGTATTGATTTAAATGTGAAGCAGAATGATATGAACAATGATGTTGTAACTGCAGGACCCGACAGAGTTTGGGTACCAGATGCAAATTAAAATCATCTGTTTTGCAGGGCAAGAAGCAGAAGCAGGTCATGTGGATCATCGACAGTGGATGTTCCAGGCACATGACTGGTGATATAGCCCTGCTATCACATTTTGTGGAGAAAGCCGGCCCAATCATAACTTTTGGAGACAACAGCAAAGGTTACACTGTGAGATATGGCTGTTTGGAAATTGGAAATGTTGTCATTGAAGATATTGCGCTTGTTGATGGATTGAAGCACAACCTACTCATTGTCAGCCAGTTCAGTGACAGGGGATTTAAGGTTGATTTTGATATGATGGTTTGTAATATCTATCACAAGAAAGATGGAAGCCTCTCTTTGAAAAGAGTCAGGAAAGGAAGCTTGTTTGTTGCAGACTTAAATTCTATCAATAAAGACAAGGCTTACTGTTTTTACAGTAAAGCATCAGTTGGTGAAAGTATGCTTTGGCACAAGAAGCTCTCACATCTAAATTTCAAGAATATGAACATTCTGATGAAGAAGGATTTGGTGAGAGGACTACCTCAACAGGAATTATGTCAAGGACTATGTGAGGACTGTCAAATGGGTAAATTGAAAAGATCTGTGCACAAGTCAAAGCAAGTGAATACCAATACTGAGCCATTCAAGTTAATTCATATGGATTTTTTTGGTCCAGTAAATGTTCAATCTCTTGCAAGAAAGAGATATGCCCTGGTAATGGTGGATGACTATTCAAGGTACACTTGGGTAAAGTTTTTAGAGACAAAGGATGAAGCTGCTCAAGAAATCATTGATCACATAAAAGTTCTTTAAAGAACCCCCAATGCTCAAGTTCAATATCTGAGAAGTGACAATGGTACTAAGTTTAGAAATGCCACAATAGGAAACTTCTGCAAGGAAGAAGGCATTGTCCAACAATTCTCCACTGCCAGGACACCACAACAAAATGGAGTTGTAGAAAGGAAGAAGAGAACTCTCATTGAAGCTGCGAGAACTATGTTGAATGATTCTAAATTACCAACATATTTCTGGGCAGAGGCTATCAACACAGCTTGCTACACACAGAACGGAACCTTGATCAACAAGACTCATGGAAACACTCCTTACTATCTGTTAACAGGAAAGAAACCTACTGTCAAATATTTTCATGTATTTGGAAGCAAGTGTTTCATGATGATTGACAACCATGAAAGGAAAATAAAGTTCGATGCTAAAGCTTATGAAGGCATTTTCATGGGATATGGATTGGAAAGGACTGCCTACAGAGTCTATGTCATTGTTAACAAAGTCATTGAAGAAAGTGTAAATGTCACATTTGATGAAACCAAATTCCCAGGACTGTAAGAGGATGGTCAATTGGAGCCTCTTAGATTTGAAAATCAAGGGTATTTAGAAGAAGAAGAAATTGTTGTTGATGAACCTACTTGTACTCAGGATATTGAGTTTGAAAGAAATGCTGTCAAAACCAATGATGCTACTCAAACTCCAGCTCAATCTCAAACTATATCAGCTAATCATTAGAATGAGAATGATTCTGGAGATGTTGAAGAACATGAAGGAGAAAACATCAATGGTGGATAGTCAACCCCTCTAAGAGGAAATGATCAAGCAGATCAAGAAAGAAGCTTGCCTAGAACCACTAAGTGGAACAGAGATCACACTAGCAATCTAGTCATTGGTGATCCCACTACTAGTATAAGGACAAGGAGAAATGTTTCTGCTGACAGCATGTTCTCATGTTTTCTATCTCAAACCGAGCAAAAGTCAACTGATGAAGCATTATTGGATTCAGATTGGGTGATAGCCATGCAAGAAGAGCTCAACCAATTTGAGAGAAACATTGTTTGGAAGCTGGTCCCTAGACCTAAAGGGAAGTCAGTAGTTGACACAAAGTGGGTTTTTAGAAACAAGTTGGATGAAAGTGGAAATGTGACAAGAAACAAGGCAAGGCTAGTAGCTAAAGGTTACTGTCAACATGAAGGGATCGACTATGATGAAACATTTGCACCTGTTTGCACTAATTCACGCAAGCGTACGTGGTCACAAGTAATATATGAATAAGTCGAGTTCGTTCCCACAGAGATCTGGTTATGGTTTTAATTCAGTAGATGCACCTATGCAACAATGTATGGTTATTATGCACTGCTAAGACAAATAACAAATATGGGTTTTAACTATCTAAATTAACTAAAAAGCAAATTAACAAAACTACAAATTAACTAACTAGCAAGAATTGAAATCTAATTACTTCTGCAAGAAAAACCATGGAATCCTAACTTCATTAAATACTTTGCTTAGATCTGACGCCTTTAATCACTATATGGAATGGTTATGATATCTGATCGAATAACACGAAACAAGTATACGCTACTTCTCAGTATACGAATACCAAACTAAACATACATCCACAAAAGAGATAGAAGATGAATAGACACCAATTATGCTTAGACCCTATATCTCTATAGAATTTGAAAACATAACGGTTGAAGAACAAGTTATCCACATTGATCACATAAGGTAGCATATTATCTCTAATCATGCCACAAATCATGATGTTAAAACATCAACCTATCCTATGCTAGCATGGCAAGTTCTAAATCTCAAGATCCACTCTCGTTTAGCAAGAGATTAACAAATTAGATGTTCATGACGCATCTAAACACATGAATCACAACCATACAAGGATATCAAGATATACATCACACACAGATCTTTTAAAGCATCAAGATACTAAACTCCATAAATAAATCCGTTAGAATCCTATGACAACGATTAGTTCATAATTGAACCTCTCGTCATCATGGGATCAAGTGACACCATGATAAAAACAAAGTATGAAAAAATACAAATAAACTAGAGTAATTGATATGTAATGGTTCTACTCCTAATGATGATACAAATTACAAGGGTTGGATGTGTTTATATAGGCTCTAGACATCTTGCCCAATAAGAAAATACCAAATCAGAATTATAATAGAAGTACGTTTCCTAAACTGATTCTGATTTAAAGGGAAATTCGTAGCTGTCTTTTCTTCAGTAATTCTGGAACGTTCCAGATGCAATTGGGCCTCTGGACCACTTTAGAATGATAGAGAATCTCGTTATCTTCGCGTGGACAGTAAGATCGCCCAAAACTGACTTCTAGAACTCAAGATATGGCCCAAACAGTGAATCTCACGCGTGCAGCCCAATAAATCCGAATTTTAATAAATTAAATCTCCAAAAACGACAAAAACATCCACCATAATCAACATCCTTGTAAATCTGCACAACTAAACAAAACACATCAAAAATACAAGAAACTTGAGCCCAAGACAATCAATTTAAGCCGATTTAGAATGCTCCAAGTGGAGATAAAATCCACTTATCACACCCCCAAACTTAAACCGATGCTTGTCCTCAAGCATAAACAATTACAACTAACTAATTAGTACCACTTCTGTAGGTGATCACGTTTGCTTGTGGCATATGCAACAAGCCCTTTAAACCCCTAGGCAGCCCTAGTGGACGAGTAAGGTCTCGTGAGGGCCTATAGCGAATGTACCCACAAAATCCATTTAACCTAATGCAATGCAATGCATGAATGCAACTAATATGAAAATGCAAATGACTACTACTAATATCCTACCATACCTTCAAATCCTCTCATGCCATATCAACTTAAGAATCAAAGCAAATACGCAATGTCTTGGTGTCGAAAGTGCAAGCATTCACATAGTCTACTCAATGAACATGCATAAGTTCTCACAAGCCCATGTCAAGTGTAAGAATAAGTTAGTAACCATGCTAAGCCTACAAGAGTACATCTTTGAGACAAAACTCGGGATCTCATACGCAAAAACAAGCAAACACTCACAATCCACTCACAAAAGAATATTCACTCAAGAACAAGGGTAAGTGTATCACTCAATTCCAACAAAATCATAAGCATGCTTGACATTTGGTATCAATCTAACTCTTAACACAACATACATCAATAACGATAATCAAAAGGTCTTTATTTGGGTTGTAACGGGGCTAGGGACAAGGTATGTCAAATAAGCCAAAATAGGTGAAGTGTCAAAAGCTATTTAGTACCATAATAAATCATACACAACACTCTATTTCCCCCCCACATAATTTTTACTAAAACAACACTCGACTAGTCAACTGAAATAGGATCGTAACAAACACAAACATGCTCTCATAATATATATTTTTTTCCCATATTTTTTCTTTTTTTTTCTTTTTTTTTCGAGAGCTAGATAAAACAATAATATAACAAATAACAATGATCCAATGAATTTATTACATATGCCGACTATCAAATAAACAAACCCAATTTTCAATATTTCCCCCAAAATTATGACCAACAATACCCCTCATTTGCACACCTTATTACTCCCTTAAACACTCTACTAGCCTTTGACAATGCGGGTTCAAATTAATATAAGGCCAATACAAGAAAAAGGTCTAGGCAAGTAATGTGGTATGTCACTGAAAAAATAGGATTAAGCTCAACGGGTTAACTAATTGATCATATAAATATGGTATGGTAATATGGGAAAATATGCGGTTATTCCTAAATGCCTTTATCATTTTAATCGTCAAATAATGTCATGCGTTTCAAGAAAGACCTCAAACAACTGCTAGCAATGCAAACAATCCGTGGTCACTCAAGCAAACGAATAAATTTGCAACAAATATGCAATAAGGCTCAAAATCTCACTTTGTGGAAAAACATACTCAATCCCAAGCAAAAAAAATCTCTCTAACGCACCGACTTGCATTCAAAGCATGAAAACTAAATCATCTTGCACATATTCATGTCCTTCTAATCACTTACAACATTCAATAAGTCTACTAGCTTCAACTTACTAGTGTATGTGTGTGCACAAGAACAAAGCATATCACTTCTCAATCAAAAGCGTCAACAACACAAAATTCCTATCAAGCATGGGTGCAAATGCAAACTATTATGAACTCACATGAAATACAAAAAAATAAAAAAATAGAATGTCCAATATGAAACAAATGTAGATAACACAAACATAAATGCATAATTTACTACTACTAATATGCAAAGCATGAAATCCTACATGAACAAATAATACAACAACAACTACTAATCCCCCAAACCACCCCCAAACTTAGAATATTCAATGTCCTCATTGAATGGAAGTAAATACAAGGGATAACAGAAAACATACCTGAATACCGAAGCATACCCAACAATTTTTTTTCTCGCAAAAATCCCCTTTCCTTAGCAATTGGCCTCAAAACAACCGATTAAATTTAACCTCCGCCGTCGAAAACGAAAATTTCCCAACATTAGCACTATCTCTCCCATGCTTACGAGCCAAAAGAATCAATACCCAACTCACAAGAAGCTCCACCAAAAATTACCAAGCAATAACACACCAAAAAATACCCCAATATATCAAGAATAATACAAATCCCAATTTACAAGAACACAAATTCGTAATCAAAATAAAATTTGAGAGAAGAAATAACCCCACTACGAATTGGAGAGGTGAACTTAGAATTAATTCCTCTTTAGAATTGAATTTTTAGAGATTTAAATAAAATAGAAGAGGAATTGGATTTGTATGGCCAGGTGTGTATATATATAAGATGATGGATAGATGAGATTTAAAAATTTAGAGTGTAGGAGAGATTTGGAGAGGTTAAGATTTGATGTAGGATAGATATAGGAATTTAGAATTGAAGAAATTTGGGTTAGGATAGGTTTTGGGGTTGAATTTTGTGAGCAAAAACAAAATTTTCGGGAAAAATTCTGAACAGAGGCGTTGTCACGCAGCCTGTGGCTGCGTTATAGGGTATTCGGCGCGCAAACAGCAGACACGCAGGTTGAACCTGCGTGTTAGGAAGATATAAAGAGTATGTAACGCAGGGGCAACCTGCGTTACCCAGGCGCAAATTGCGCGATAATCAGTAACGCAGGCGCAGATTGCGTTACTAGGGCGCAAATTGCTCGAACTGTTCACTTTTTTTTTTTTTTTTATTCATACAACACTCAAATTTTTTTTTTCCTATACTAATGTGGGTTGCCTCCCACCAAGCGCTTCTTTAACGTCAATAGCTTGACGTTACTTCCAAGTCTCCATTAAGGATGATAATAGTTCGCCTGGTCCTCTCTTCGCAATACTTCATCATTATCTCGGCGGCATACTTTTTGTTCCTTCTCCTTGCTTGGCCTATTCATACAACAACTATGACATATTCCAACGCCTTCATCTGTTGACCCAAAATCTGTCAATTTGTAGAACAACACACGGGCTTCCCTTGAATATAATGGAGGAGGGTAAATGTAAGTTTCTGAAGCCTTTGGTTCCTCAAAGAGAACTTCCTCCATTGGCTCTAATGCGCTACCTCCATCTTTAAACTCTGAGACAAGTAGAAAATCTGCATCTTTCCCATGTTCTTCAGCCTCTTGGTTCGCACATACCAATTCTTGAAATTTGCGTAGCTCATCAGTGTCCTCTTGGTACGCACATAACAATTCTTGAAATTTGTGCAGCTCATCAATGTCTGTCTCAAATTGTGCCCTTTCCAAATCATCCACCTCACTAGCTTGATCAAATTCCTCACATGGCTTGTGAACACTCACCTCCTCTTGGAATTTGTCTTCTTCAATTATGCATGCAGTACCTTACTCCAAGTCACCGTTATTCTCTGGTGTTGCCTCTAGCATGAATTGTTGATTCTCTTGTTCCAAGGCACTCAAAACTTGAGCAACAAGTGTCCCCATAGATTTGATAGACTTCTCATGATTCTCTACAAGCATCCTAATCTCCTTCCTAAGCTCCTTCAAATCATCAACCTCATCTGACTGAAAAGTAGGAATAGGTTGCTGATGTTGAAACTCTTCAATACCAAAGACATATGACATATCTGGAACATCTTGCTGGTACTGTTGAGGATGGTATTGAAAATATGGTTGTTCCTCATAACTGACGTATGGATCAACTCCTTCGTAGTAACAATATTGTGAGGGATCATGAACACCCAAACACTGCTGACATTGCTGAGGCTGTTGAATACCACCTTGGTTGCTCCAGCACTGATACGTCTCATGTGCGCCCGCACATAGCTCACAAACACTAGCCACCTGCTGAACTCCATAGTAAGTTCGGAACTCCATCTTCAACGTCAACGCTCTTGTTATGATTTAATTACGCAAGCGCACGTAGTCACAAGTAATACAATCAAAGTTCGTTCCACAGAGATCTGGTTAAGTTTTACTCAGAGAATATGCCTATGCAACAATGTATGGTTTTAATTCACTGCTAAGAAAAATAACAAAATTGGATTTGATTATCTGAATTAAACTAAGATGCAAATTATAGATCTAAGAATTAACTAATTAACAAGAATTAAAAATCAAATTACTTATATGAGAATAAACATGGAATCCTAGTTTCATTATCTACTTCACTTAGTGTTGCAGCCTTTAATTAAAACATGCGATGGTTTTGATATCTGATCGAATAACACGAAAAGAGTAAAAGTTACCTCTCGGTATACTAGTACCAATCTACGCATACATCCACAAAAGAGATAGAAGATGGGTAGGCACCTATTATGTTTAGACCCTATATCTCTATAGAATTTGAAAACATAAAGGTTTAAGCACAAGTTATCCACTTAGATCACATAGGGTAGCATAATATCTCTATTCATGCCACAAATCATGATGCTAAAACATCAACCTATCCTACGCTAGCCTGGCAAGTTCTAAATCTCAAGATCCACTCTCGTTTAGAAAGAGATTAACATATTAGATGTTCGCGACGCACCTAAATTCAATAAGCACAACCATACAAGGATATCAAGTATTCACCACACATAAATTTTTAAGGCATGCAAACTACTCAGCTACATAGATAAATCCACTAGGATCCCACGATAACGATTAGTTCATAATCGAACCTTTCGTCACCATGGGAATTGACGAAAACATGATATTAAACAAGATATAAAAGAAAGAATTAATGATATTAATAAAGTAAGAGTTGAGAAACAAATCTATGATTCAACGTATACAGAAGATGAAGTAGATCTAGATCCGTGCTTGTCACCGAGCTTGAATCCTTTTCCACTTTTCTCCCTTGCGAAACTAACTTACAATAATAATCCACACCGAATTACAAGGCTTAGATGTGTTTATATATGCCTAGAAATCTTGTCCAACAAGAAAAACAACCTAGAATACAATTGGAAATAGGTTTGGGTGTCTAAAATATAATTAAAATTCGAAATAAGGGCAAAACGGAGATTTTTCAGCAAAACAGAATTTTTTCAGCAATTTTCTCCCGCAGGATTGCTGCCTGCGCAGCTACCAGCGCAGCCTGCGCTGCTCCTTCTGTTCAGAGCGCAGCCTGCGCAGCTCCAAGCGCAGCCTGCGCTGCCTTGGCTGTTCAGGCTGTTTCTGCAGATTTTTTTCTTCTTCGTTTCTCGTCCGTTTTCTTCCGTTCCTTTTGCATTCACTTCCCGTCTTCATTCCAATGTCTTGAACACTCTTGATAGTTGATATTAAGTCACCATTCTTCATTCCATAGCATATTCAACTCCGAAATCAACGGAAAATTCACCCTTAAACGATATTTCTCCAAACCTGCACAAGTAAATAAAACACATAAAAACTACGACAATCTTGAGGTCAAATACACCAATTTAAGCCGATACGGATTGTTCCAAGTGGATATAAAATCCACTTATCACACCCCCAAACTTAAACCGATGCTTGTCCTCAAGCATAAACAATTACACTAACTAATTAGTACCACTTCCGTAGGTGATCACGGTTGCATTTGGCATATGCAACAAGCCCTTTAAACCCCTAGGCAGCCCTAGTGGACGAGTAAGGTCTCGTGAGGGCCTATAGTGAATGTACCCACAAAATCCATTTAACCTAATGCAATGCAATGCATGAATGCAACTAATATGAAAAATGCAACAATCCCCTTCAAACTCACCAAAACCAACTAAAAAGCAAATATCTCAAAGAATGCAACAATTCCAAGCAGAGCTCGACTAAGTCCCCGTATACTAACAATACATGAACAGAACGTGCGTGTGTGCAATGCTCATCAGAAATACCCCCAAAACTAGGTCAAAAACCATACATGCTCTCCGTCAAGACAATCACAGGTTTATAACTAGAATAGACTGTAGACACTTCATAACCTAGGAACACCTCCACCCTTATCCAAGGTAGACATAAACTCATGCTTTATTACTATACTACGACACTACATATACAATACGCATGCTTATTTAACCGTGCAATGAATGAGACCCCAAAAGGCTTATACAATAATACCCATGTAGCGAGTGTTAGGCCAACAATCCCAAACCACAAGGGCTTTAGGTTACTAGGACTAAGTCCCCTCAGACTTAATTACTCGAGTATTAAAGAGCTCACTCTGGTTAATTTTGCATTAATAAACAAAAATTGACTCTTTTTTTTCTGATTTTTTTTTTTAAAATCTGGAATGAGCCTTTCTCATTTCCAACCCTAGACTACTCATATAAATATGAGCTGGCTACTAGCCATTTGACGCCTAGCCTTTATTAACAATTCTTACCACTAGCATGAAATCCCTGTTTTCCCCCAAACTTAGATTTTAGTGTTCCTACGCTATAAAGGGAATAACGAAAATTCTAAGAATAAACAAGTGATTAAATCTCAAAACATCCAACAGGCATGACCCTAACCTAGCCCAAAAGCACCCCAATGAAACTGTGTAATTGATTTTGTTCCCGTAACATTCAAGTCAATTCCTAGGAACTATAAATCAGCCCTCTACTCATCATCATCACACCCAATTAAACACCTACCTCTCAATCAGAATCAGCTCGTCCTAAGGGATCATGAAAATGCATGCCATGATAATGCAACTAAAATGAACTCACATGGCAAAACAAAACTCACAGAATGCCCTATATGAAACACACATAAATATCACGAACATAACAATCATGCATGAACTATCACTACAATGCAAACATGATATCCTATATGAACACATAATACAACATCAAATACAACTACTAACCCCCATATCACCCCCAAACTTAAAATATTCAATGCCCTCATTGAATGGAAGTAATACAAAGGAAAGCAGACATCATACCTTACTTCTCAGGATCATCACCCTCCTCGGGTGAATCTGGATACGGAGTCCGTGCTCCAAAAATAGGCCAATCAACAGGAGTACCTGGCGACCGAAAAGCTGAATCCAAAGCACTAGCCATGTCCTCCGAATACTCTCGATGTCGGACATTCAACGCATCCATCTTCCGTGTCATAGAATCCATACGCCTAGTCATACCACGGAAGTAACCATCAAGAACTTCCATATCCACCATACCCTGAGATGGAGCTGCTCTGGAACTCCCAGCAACATCAGCTCTCGACACACGTGGCGGAGCACCCGCTCTCTTACCACCAGCAACACCAACTCCCCTAGTGATCCGATCAAAAGTAGTCTCATCAATAGGAGGACCAGCCGGTTGCATCTCCTCCTCATCAGACCACCTCACTCGAACTGCCTCGCATAACCCAGTGATAACAGAAGCATGAGGCATACCACCCGAAGCACCTCCTCTCATAAACCGCAACATACCCTGATGAATCAACTCACTCAAATCAATGTACTTCCCCTGAAGAATGCCCCATAACAATATAGCTCTATCAACTGTGACTTCTGTCGTATGAGAAGACAGCATCAGGTTTGCACAAATAAAATGATACCACATACGAGCTTTCGTATTCATCCTAGATGAAGGGAAGTGCTGATGCTCCGTAGTGCCAGCTTTATATTTCCAAACCGTGCCCGGAGTACACAACTCTAACATAATCTGCTCCAAATAAATATCCGCCCTAGACTTCTGCATCCAATCCTCCTCCCCTCTAGGCCTAGCACCCTGCCTAATAAGCCTCCGAATAGCCCGAGGTGTGTAATCGACAGTCAACCCCCTCACTACCGAATACCCATTCTTCTCCACCTTGGCATTGGCATAAAACTCACGAACCAAATTCACCGGAACCATGCTTGCCATTTCACAAAAAGTAACCCAACCACGCTCACTAATCATGTCAATCATGTCAAACTGATAAGTAGGCAACAAATTTCTCTCCTTAAGCACCGCCTTCGACATTAACCTTTCATATTCCGATTGAGCCTCCGGCGCAATAAATCTCTCCGTTGCACCCACCGAACTCGAATCCTCGTCCGAAGACGGCCGAGTACCACTACTACTTCTCACAATTCGTTGCCTTTTCGGAGCCATAACAATAACAATCACAAGCCAAAAATTCCCAAAATTCGAATTCCAACCAAGAACCCTAACCAAAAATTCACAAATTCACAATAAAAGATGAATTAGAATGTTACCCAATCGAATTGAAGAGGTGAACTTGTCTAATTAGCCTCAAACTTCGAATTACTCCTCCCTTGAGCCTTGAATGGATATAAGATGAAGATTTGGAATTATAGAGATAGTTATGGATATGGGTGTATGTATATATAGATATAGGGGATGTAAATTCGAATTAGAGATGTGTTTAGGCTAGGAATTAGATTTGAGATAGGTTAGGGTTTGAATAGGAGAGGAAATATAAGTGGAAATTGGATTTGGGAATAAAAATATGAAATTTTTGGGGTTTTTTAGAGTAAAAATCGAACTAGCGCTGCCTGCGCTCTGACCAGCGCAGCCTGCGCTCTGTTGCGCAGGTAGCGCCTGCGTTACTGCCCAATTTTTTTTTTATTTTAAACTCCTATTCTACAACAAAGTACAATAATGCTTGGGTTGCCTCCCAAGAAGTGCTTCTTTAACGTCAATAGCTTGACGTACTTCCGAACTTCAAGAACGAGATAAAACAGCGGCAACCTTCTCACGGTTCACCGTTCTACCAAAATAAGGCTTGAGTCTATGTCCATTTACCTTGAACGAATCATCAGTAGAACCTCTAAATATCTCCACTGCTCCATGTGGAAATACTTCTTTGACTGTAAACGGACCCGACCACTTTGACTTGAGTTTTCCCGGAAAAAGTTTAAGGCGAGAGTTGTAAAGCAAAACCTGTTGTCCCGACACAAATATCTTCTGCACCAACTTCCTATCATGCCACCTTTTAACCTTCTCCTTGTATATTTTAGCATTCTCGTAAGCATGCTCACGAAACTCCTCAAGTTCATTTAACTGAAGTAGACGTTTTTCACCCGCAGTTGAGATATCCAAATTTAACTTCTTCAGCGCCCAATACGCCTTGTGCTCTAACTCAGCCGGCAAATGACAAGCCTTACCAAAAACCAACTGATAAGGAGACATCCCAAGAGGTGTCTTATAAGCAGTTCTGTACGCCCAAACAGCTTCGTCTAACTTCAACGACCAATCCTTCCTTGAAGGATTCACCACTTTCTCGAGAATTCTTTTGATTTCACGATTCGAAACCTCCGCTTGACCATTAGTTTGGGGATGATAAGCAGTGGCAACACGATGCGTCACATTGTACCTTGCCATCATAGCAGTAAACTGACGATTACAGAAGTGTGTCCCCTCATCACTTATTATAGCTCTTGGAGTTCCAAAATGCGTGAAAATCTACTTGTGAAGAAAATTCAACACCACCTTAGCATCATTGGTTGGTAAGGCTTTCACCTCAACCCATTTAGACACATAATCCACAGCTAGCAAGATGTACTGATTGTTGCAAGACGAAATAAACGGTCCCATGAAATCAATTCCCCACACATCAAAGATCTCAACTTCAAGAATAGTATTCAGAGGCATCTCATTCCTCCTAGAGATATTACCAACCCTTTGACATCGATCACAATGCATCACGAACCTATTCGAATCTTTAAACAGAGTCGGCCAATAGAATCCCGCTTGAAGTACTTTCTGAGCTGTTTTATCACCACCATAATGGCCTCCATATGTGGTAGAATGACAATCATGCAGAATACTCTCCGTCTCACTATAAGGAATGCACCTTCTCAAAATCTGATCCACACCAAGCTTGAACAAGAATGGCTCGTCCCAACGGTACCACTTCACATCATGCATAAACTTCTTCTTTTGAGCATAAGAGAATTCCGGGGGAATAACATTACTCACAAGATAGTTCACATAATCTGCAAACCATGGCTCTTCACCTTGCACCCCAAAAAGTTGCTCATCTGGAAAAGATTCATTAATAAGAGATTTTGGATGTGAATCCTTACCGTGGTCCTCCAAACGTGATGGATGATCAGCCACCTGATTTTCCGTGCCCTTCCTATCCTTGATCTCCACATCAAACTCTTGCAAGAGAAGCACCCAACGAATCAATCTAGGCTTAGAATCCTTCTTTGACATGAGATATCGAATAGCCGCATGATCTGTATACACAATCACCTTCGTACCAAGCAAATAAGATCTGAATTTCTCGAAATCATAGACAACTGCTAGCAACTCCTTCTCAGTAGTAGTGTAGTTAAGCTGTGCATCATTAAGGGTTTTACTAGCATAGTAAACCACATGAAAAATTTTATCCTTCCTTTGCCCAAGCACAGCTCCCACAGCATAGTCACTAGCATCACACATAAGCTCAAACGGTTCCTCCCAATTAGGTGTAGTAATAACAGGTGTAGTGGTCAACTTCTTCTTCAAGAGCTCAAAAGCTACAAGGCACTCATCATCAAATTTGAAAGAAATATCCTTCTCCAATAGGTTACACAAAGGTTTAGAAATTTTCGAGAAGTCTTGAATGAATCGCCGATAGAATCCCGCATGACCAAGAAAACTGCGAATTCCTTTAACAGAGATAGGTGGAGGAAGATTTTCGATTGTTTCCACCTTGGCCCTATCCACTTCAAGCCCCTTACTAGATACCTTGTGCCCAAGAATAATTCCTTCTTGCACCATAAAGTGGCACTTCTCCCAATTAAGAACCAAATTAGTCTCCACACAACGTTTCAATACCAAGCCAAGGTTATGCAAGCACTCGTCATATGAAGTACCAAAAACTGAGAAGTCATCCATAAAAACCTCCACATTCGTGCCAATCATGTCTGAGAAAATAGCCATCATGCACCTTTGAAAAGTAGCAGGAGCACCAGAAAGTCCAAAAGAAACTCGTCGAAAAGCAAAAGTACCAAAAAGGACATGTGAATGTGGTCTTCTCTTGATCTTCCGGAGCAATGCAAATCTGATTATAACCAGAATAACCATCGAGCAAACAATAATACTCGTGTCCCGCCAACCGGTCTAGCATCTGATCAATAAATGGAAGAGGGAAGTGGTCTTTTCTCGTGGCTTTATTGAGCTTCCGATAGTCCATGCAAACTCTCCACCCTGTGATTGTCCGAGTAGGAATGAGCTCGTTCTTCTCATTAGCAACAACAGTCATGCCTCCCTTCTTTGGCACACATTGAACTGGACTCACCCATGAACTGTCTGAGATAGGATAGATAATACCAGCATCTAACCACTTTAGAATTTCCTTCTTCACCACCTCTTTCATAATAGGATTGAGTCGTCGCTGATGTTCAACAGTAGGCTTAGCTCCTTCCTATAGCAGAATTTTATGCATGCAATAAGAAGGGCTGATTCCCTTGATATCTGCTATGGTCCAACCAATTGCTGACTTGAACTCCCTCAAAATTCGCAAGAGCTTTTCTTCCGCACTAGCTGACAAGTTAGAAGCAATAATAATAGGTAATGTAGATGCATCACCAAGAAAAGGATACCTCAAGTGCTCAGGAAGTGGTTTGAGTTCAAGTGTAGGAGCTTCCTCAATAGATGGCTTAAGACGTCCCTCAGAATTTTTCAGCTCTGCTAACCCAAGTGATTCAAAAGGCATGTCAAATCTCTTTTTCCAAGAAGCTGAATTTAACTGTTGTAATTGCTCGGCTATATCTTCCTCTTCAAAATCAGCATCACCAACTAGAACCCTTTCCAAAGAATCAGACTTTAACAACCGCTCAAGCTCCCTAGTAACTGCAGACTCAACAAGATCCACCTTCAAGCATTCTTCTTCATCTGAGGGAAATTTCATTGCATTGAACACATTAAAAGTGACATTCTGATCTTGCACCCTCATGGTGAGTTCCCCTTTTTGCACATCAATCAAAGTCTTTCCTGTAGCCAAGAACGGTCTTCCCAAGATTATGGGAATCTTCTTATCTTCTTCAAAATCCAAGATCACAAATTCCGCAGGAAATATGAGTTTATCAACTTTCACCAAAACGTCCTCCACTATGCCTCTAGGATATGTGATAGATCGATCAGCCAACTGCAAAGAGATGTTAGTTGGCTTTGGCTCTGGTAGACCAAGTTGCATGTAGACTGACAAGGGCATGAGATTAATGCTAGCTCCCAAATCACACAAACACTTGCTGAAAGAAAGGTTGCCAATAGTACACGGGATGGTGAAACTCCTCGGATCTTTAAGCTTTGGTGGCAACTTTTGTTGCAGAACGGCACTACATTCTTCCGTTAGAGCAACGGTCTCTAAATCATCGAGCTTCAACTTACGAGAAAGAATACCCTTCATGAACTTGGCATAGCTCGGCATCTGTTCAAGAGCTTCCGCAAAAGGAATGTTAATCTGCAACTTTTTGAACACCTCTAAGAACTTAGCAAACTTCTTGTCCAAATTCTGCTTCTGGAGTCTTCTAGGATATGGAGGAGGAGGGTAGATCTGAGTATTCTTTGCAGACTGCTCCACAGAATTTTTAACAGGTTCCTTGCTCTTCTCTATGTCACCATCTACCTCATCAGCTACTAAATCAGATTTTCCATTTTCGGGCACTGCAGATTTTTCAACTTGCGGATTCTACACTTCTTCATCTTTCTTAGCGGCTGATTTTAGATCTGATGTAACCTTCCCTGATCTCAATGTCACAGCTTTCACCTGTTCTTTGTTGTCTCTCCTACCTGGATTTGCTTCCATATCACTAGGAAGAGTTCCTTGAGGCCTACTAAGTAAGGCACTTGCAATCTGTCCTATCTGGGTTTCCAAGACTTTCTGGCCAGCTTGTAAGTTCTTTACCGCTATCCACACCTCATCTGATTTATCATTAGATGATTGCCCCATATGAGCCTGAGGCTGTTGCTGCTGAAATCCAGGAGGTTGATATGGTGCCTTTGGAGCATAAGGCTGTTGATAGCCTTGATTGAATGGCTTCGCTTGCTGATAAGATTGTTGAGTATTTTGATTATTGCTCCAGCTGAAATTGGGATGATTCCGATTATTAGGATGATAAGTGGCTGGAACTGGTGTAGCCGGTCTCTGGAAATTACTCACGAACTGTGCTAATTCAGAAGAGATAGCACACTGATTCGTCTCATGTGCGCCCGCACATAGCTCACAAACACTAGCCACCTGCTGTACTCCATAATTTGCAAGAGCATCCACCTTCATAGCAAGAGCTTTCAACTGAGCTGTAATCATTGAAGCTGTATCTACTTCCAAAATTCCTGCTGCCTTGCCTTGAGATAGCCTTTGGGTTGGATTTTGATATTCATTAGCAGCCATCATCTCTATAAGTTCATAAGCTTCATCATAGCTCTTTGCCCACAGAGCTCCTCCTGATGCTGCATCTAGCAAGGGCCTAGACTGTGCTCCCAACCCATTGTAGAACCCATTAATAACCATCCAATCAGGCATGCCATGATGAGGACACTTGCGTAGCATCTCCTTGTAGCGTTCCCAAGCCTCACACAAGGTCTCGCCAGATTGCTGTTGGAATTGAGTCAACTGGTTCCTTAATGCTGCAGTTTTTGCCATAGGGAAGAATTTAGTAAGGAACTTCTGAGCAAGATCTTCCCATGTAGTAATGGAACCAGGTGGCAAAGAGTGTAGCCAGCTCTTAGCCTTATCCCTCAGAGAGAATGGGCAAAGCCTCAACATGATAGCATCATCCGTCACACCATTACATTTGAAAGTATCACAGATCTCGATAAAGTCCCGAACATGCATGTTGGCATCCTCCATAGAAGCACCCCCAAACTGAACTGAATTCTGCACCATCTGAATTGTGCCAGACTTAATCTCAAAATTGTTCGCTGCAATAGCTGGCCTAATAATGCTAAACTGGATGTCATTGAGTTTCGGCTGAGAATACTCCTTCAAAGCCTTAGCTGCTGCTGCATCTGCCATTGCTACTGTAGTTTCAGATTCCTCTTCCTTATTCTCTACAAGATCGTCTTCCGCCAGTTCTTCCAAACGAGCTTGTAAGCGTGTTCGCATACAAACTTAAGTACCTGAAACACCACGAATCAACAAACTAAGTAAGAATCCGAGTCAGTGAACGCTAACGACCACCGATGACAAGCACATAAACTAAAATAAAAACACCGATGATCCCCGGCAGCGGCGCCAAAACTTGTTATGATTTAATTACGCAAGCGCACGTAGTCACAAGTAATACAATCAAAGTTCGTTCCACAGAGATCTGGTTAAGTTTTACTCAGAGAATATGCCTATGCAACAATGTATGGTTTTAATTCACTGCTAAGAAAAATAACAAAATTGGATTTGATTATCTGAATTAAACTAAGATGCAAATTATAGATCTAAGAATTAACTAATTAACAAGAATTAAAAATCAAATTACTTATATGAGAATAAACATGGAATCCTAGTTTCATTATCTACTTCACTTAGAGTTGCAGCCTTTAATTAAAACATGCGATGGTTTTGATATCTGATCGAATAACCCGAAAAGAGTAAAAGTTACCTCTCGGTATACTAGTACCAATCTACGCATACATCCACAAAAGAGATAGAAGATGAGTAGGCACCTATTATGTTTAGACCCTATATCTCTATAAAATTTGAAAACATAAAGGTTTAAGCACAAGTTATCCACTTAGATCACATAGGGTAGCATAATATCTCTATTCATGCCATAAATCATGATGCTAAAACATCAACCTATCCTACGCTAGCATGGCAAGTTCTAAATCTCAAGATCCACTCTCGTTTAGCAAGAGATTAACATATTAGTTGTTCGCGACGCACCTAAATTCAATAAGCACAACCATACAAGGATATCAAGTATTCCCCACACATAAATTTTTAAGGCATGCAAACTACTCAGCTACATAGATAAATCCACTAGGATCCCACGATAATGATTAGTTCATAATCGAACCTTTCGTCACCATGGGAATTGACGAAAACATGATATTAAACAAGATATAAAAGAAAGAATTAATGATATTAATAAAGTAAGAGTTGAGAAACAAATCTATGATTCAACATATACAAAAGATGAAGTAGATCTAGATCCGTGCTTGTCACCGAGCTTGAATCCTTTTCCACTTTTCTCCCTTGCGAAACTAACTTACAATAATAATCCACACCGAATTACAAGGCTTAGATGTGTTTATATATGCCTAGAAATCTTGTCCAACAAGAAAAACAACCTAGAATACAATTGGAAATAGGTTTGGGTGTCTAAAATATAATTAAAATTCGAAATAAGGGCAAAACGGAGATTTTTCAGCAAAACAGAATTTTTTCAGCAATTTTCTCCCGCAGGAGCGCTGCCTGCGCAGCTACCAGTGCAGCCTGCGCTGCTCCTTCTGTTCAGAGCGCAGCCTGCGCAGCTCCAAGCGCAGCCTTCGCTGTTCAGGCTGTTTTCTGCAGATTTTTTTCTTCTTCGTTTCTCGTCCGTTTTCTTCCGTTCTTTTTGCATTCACTTCCCGTCTTCATTCCAATGTCTTGAACACTCTTGATAGTTGATATTAAGTCACCATTCTTCATTCCATAGCATATTCAACTCCGAAATCAACGGAAAATTCACCCTTAAACGATATTTCTCCAAACCTGCACAAGTAAATAAAACACATAAAAACTACGACAATCTTGAGGCCAAATACACCAATTTAAGTCGATACGGATTGTTCCAAGTGGATATAAAATCCACTTATCAGCTCTCTGACAAGTACCTGAAACACCAACGAACTAAACAAGAATAGATGAGAAAAAGAAATCCGAGTCAGTGAACTCTAACGACCACTATTGACAAGCACATAAACCAAAAATAAAACACCGAAGATCCCCGGCAGCGGTGCCAAAAACTTGTTTGCACTAATTCACGCAAGCATACGTGGTCACAAGTAATATATGAATAAGTCGAGTTCGTTCCCACAGAGATCTGGTTATGGTTTTAATTCAGTAGATGCACCTATGCAACAATGTATGGTTATTATGCACTGCTAAGACAAATAACAAATATGGGTTTTAACTATCTAAATTAACTAAAAAGCAAATTAACAAAACTACAAATTAACTAACTAGCAAGAATTGAAATCTAATTACTTCTGCAAGAAAAACCATGGAATCCTAACTTCATTAAATACTTTGCTTAGATCTGACGCCTTTAATCAATATATGCAATGGTTATGATATCTGATCGAATAACACGAAACAAGTATACGCTACTTTTCAGCATACGAATACCAAACTAAACATACATCCACAAAAGAGATAGAAGATGAATAGACACCAATTATGCTTAGACCCTATATCTCTATAGAATTTGAAAACATAACGGTTGAAGAACAAGTTATCCACATTGATCACATAAGGTAGCATATTATCTCTAATCATGCCACAAATCATGATGTTAAAACATCAACCTATCCTATGCTAGCATGGCAAGTTCTAAATCTCAAGATCCACTCTCGTTTAGCAAGAGATTAACAAATTAGATGTTCATGACGCATCTAAACACATGAATCACAACCATACAAGGATATCAAGATATACATCACACACGGATCTTTTAAAGCATCAAGATACTAAACTCCATAAATAAATCTGTTAGAATCCCATGACAACGATTAGTTCATAATTGAACCTCTCGTCATCATGGGATCAAGTGAAACCATGATAAAAACAAAGTATGAAAAAATACAAATAAACTAGAGTAATTGATATGTAATGGTTCTACTCCTAATGATGATACAAATTACAAGGGTTGGATGTGTTTATATAGGCTCTAGACATCTTGCCCAATAAGAAAATACCAAATCAGAATTATAATAGAAGTACGTTTCCTAAACTTATTCTGATTTAAAGGAAAATTCGCAGCTGTCTTTTCTTCAGTAATTCTGGAACGTTCCAGCTGCAATTGGGCCTCTGGACCACTTTATAATGATAGAGAATCTCGTTATCTTCGCGTGGACAGTAAGATCGCCCAAAACTGACTTCTAGAACTCAAGATATGGCCCAAACAGTGAATCTCACGCGTGCAGCCCAATAAATCTGAATTTTAATAAATTAAATCTCCAAAAACGACAAAAACATCCACCATAATCAAAATCCTTGTAAATCTGCACAACTAAACAAAACACATCAAAACTACAAGAAACTTGAGCCCAAGACAATCAATTTAAGCCGATTTAGAATGCTCCAAGTGGAGATAAAATCCACTTATCAGCACCTATTGCCAGACTTGAAGCTATTCGGATATTTTTAGCCTATGCTGCACACTGTAACTTCAAGGTGCTCCAAATGGATGTCAAAAGTGCCTTTCTTAATGGAGAATTAGAATAGGAAGTGTATGTTGAATAGCCACCTGGATTTGAAGATGCTGAGTTGTATGACTTTGTCTACAAGCTGTTCAAAGCACTCTATGGATTGAAGCAAGCTCCTAGAGCTTGGTATGAAACTCTCTCTACTTTTCTCATTGAGAATCAATTTATAAGAGGTGTAGTGGATAAGACACTGTTCTACAAGCACCATGGTAAGGACATCATTCTGGTTCAGATTTATGTTGATGACATAATCTTTGGTTCTACAAATGAGAAGCTGTGTGAAAAGTTTTCATCTCTTATGAAGAGCAAATATGAGATGAGCATGATGGGAGAACTGTCATTTTTCCTAGGTCTACAAATTCATCAAAAGGATGATGGTATCTTCATAAGCCAATCGAAATATGTCAAAGAACTTCTCAAAAAGTTCAACATGGAAGATGCATCACCTGCCAAGACACTTATCTCTACTGCAACCAAACTGGATTTGGATCCTAAAGGAAAGAAAGTGGATTCTAGTACCTACAGAGGCATGGTGGGATCGTTGCTATACCTAATTGCTAGCAGACCAGACATTATGTTTGCTACATGTCTCTGTGCAAGGTTTCAAGCTGATCCAAAAGAATCACACTTAGTAGCAATCAAGAGGATCTTTAGATATCTCAAAGGCACTCCAAACTTAGGCCTTTGGTATCGTAAAGATACTGGATTTGACTTGATTGGTTATTCGGATTCAGACTATGCTGGATGCAAGATTGACAGAAAAAGTACAACAGTAAGCTGTCAATTTCTTGGTGGAAGATTAGTGTCATGGTTTAGCAAGAAGCAACATTCTATATCTACTTCAACTGCAGAAGTTGAATATATTGCAGCTGGGAGTTGCTGTGCTCAAATTCTTTGGATGAAAAATCAGCTAATGGATTATGGTTTAGAGTTGTCCAGTACTCCTATTTATTGTGATAACACTAGTGCCATAGCTATCTCAGACAATCCAGTTCAACACTCCAGGACAAAGCACATTGATATCAGACATCATTTCCTAAGAGAGCATGTTGAAAAGGGAATTGTGAAGTTGATTTATGTTCCAACGGAGAAGCAACTTGCAGACATTTTTACGAAGCCACTAGATGAAGCAACCTTCAACAGGTTGGTAAGTGAATTGGGAATGCTAAATCTGGTATGTTAACTTACTAGTTTTTACATTTTCAATGTGGTTAAATTACAGCTTGTGACTGTAGCTTTCAATGTTATTGTCATGAGAAGTTATTGTCCTATGTGCTACTTGTTTATTTGACAGCATGTTTGCTATGACTATGCTAAATTTAAATCACATGCCTGTTTTAATTTATATAATGAGTAGTCACGTGACATTAACTTATTTCATACGCTTGCTAGTGATAAGTATTCGCGTCACTTGAAATGACCCCAGGTATTTGTCAGTCTTTTTAATTTAAAGTTAATTACTTCATTAAAAAAAGGTAGTTGGAAGTTGTAGAGTCACTTAATGTGTTATAAATAAGACCGAGGCCAAACCCTTAGTTCTCAATTAACACACTAAGACCTCTAGAGGCAATATGAGTAAGAGGAAGGCAGAAGATATGTCTACATCTGGTGTGCTGAAGCCACAAAAGGAGGCTGCTGCTGAGCACCCCCTTGATCCATTCTTCGATAAGCTTCAGGCTTATCTGGATGCTAAAGGGATCACGGAGGAGGAGGAGGAGATAGTAAAAGTTGTTAAGCAGCTGATGGTGGAAGCTCTTGGAGAGCTTAATAAGAAATAATGTTTAGTTCTTAAGAACTGTTTTGTATTGTTTTTAAGTTTTTTTTAATAAGAAGTTCATCGTTTCATCTTCCCAATGTTTTGCATGTTGTTCATCTCTTTTACTCTTAGCTATGTGCGAATGGTTATTTGTTTACTTGTTTGTGTGTATGGATGTTTGTGGATGTGTGCTAAAACTAACAAATACGTGCCTAAATCGATTAAAATGCTAATTGGTAATTTTCGCTTAAGCAATAGGCAAAGTCGATTAAAATTCATGACACAAATTATTTCCGCTTAAGTTGTTGTCAATAAGTGAAGATGCTGTCACGATGTGCCTTGACAGCAAGTTTCTTAGACGACACAATGGAAAAAGTCTCTGTCATGAAATTTAAAGGAAATTGTATAAATTGCTTAATGATGATAGTATGTTCTTGCGACGATGTTACTGTCAAGCAAAACCTGCTGTCATCCTCTCAAAATTACTAATAAATTTGTTACAGCGCACAGGTTACTGTCAAGATTAGTGGATCGAATTAATTGGAATTTTACCTCCACGATTTACAGTCACTAAAAAAGTAACTACCCACGACACCACGTGACTGATTAATGGGCTAAAACATTGCTACTTTCCTTTTCTCAGTAAAACATTTGCTATTTTCATGTAAGCAACTGTCAAACACACAAACACATAACTCTCAATAGAACCTCTCTCTCTCTCAAAAGCTAAAATCTCTTTCCAAAGCTCAAAGCAAGAAATGGCACCCAAACAATCCTCTTCTCAAACAAACTTTGCTGGTATTCTCACTGCTGGAGATGCTGGTGAAGGATTTAAAGGACTCGTATCCTTTATCAACAAGTCCTATCTACAAGAACACAAATGTTGCAAAGTCACGACAAAGCTACATATGACAGCAACATTGGCTGAAGCATGGGACAGTAACAATCTCACACTTGACAGCAAGTCTGGAGTTCCGATAGCAACATTGGCGGGAGCTCATACTGTCAACTACTGAATATTCCTTTGACAACAGACTCTGCGGTTAAGGTTACTATCACCTTGAATTATTTGATTTGGGTATTTTTCTCAGTCAAAGTCCGTGACAGGTTACATGTTCAAGAAACAGATTTGCTGCAACACTCTATCGTTTGTAGCAGACCTGCAAAGACTACGACAGAAGCTTAAGAGATTCACAAGACAAGGCTGGTCAATTCGAGGTGTATGTAATATCCACATCTACTAGAATTGTATTAGCTAGAAATAGAAAGAATCTAGGTTGCTTTACTTATAAGGTTTATCCTGTCTGTATAACAATTTAGGAAAGTCACATGGGTGTGCAAATTTTAATGAACTACCACTTGAAAACGACAGCAGCTCAACACCCCATGCGATAGAGACAACAGAGTATCTTAGTCTACTTAGATACATCTTAGGTTCTTTTCTATTCATGTACGCACACGAAGCAATCTTGTATCTCTTGAGATATCGAAGCTGGAGAAACACTCTCTCCAGGTTGTAGCAATACTTAACACAAGATAAATAAAACATTTATTTTGTGAGAAATCTTGTTTCACTTATTGCTTGCATACATCTACTGATAATCTATAATCTTTATCTTCGTTGTTGATTTAAAGATTGAATTTTATCAGTATTGCATTCAACCCCCCCTTCTGCAATACTCCGGGACCAACATGAGAGATATTATTGGCCTCTTGATTGAGTGGGACTATGAAAATGCATGACAATTGTCAAATATTGATTTGCTTTAATAGTCTACTCATTGATCAAGGAAACCCGAATTAAACGTTGAAGAGGATGACTAAATTGTACATGCCTCGAGTTTAATCTATAATATTTGGTTAAAGTGAGTATATTACACGGAAACATTTATCACGAATGGTTTAATTGGATCACCAATTATTATTATTACTTCGGTAGCAATGATGTATTACTAGATGCAGCTCAAGTAGCTCTACATCAAGAGAGGCTAGAGAGAGAGAGAGAGAGAACGATTGAGGGAAGTTATCGGCTAGTACCGACTCCGGTGATTGTAGAGACAATCGAGCGTTCGTGTGGACTGATTAGAGACGCGGATCTTGCATCAAGGGCGGATCTTGGACATCCATCTTTCAGAATTCGTAAAGCTCTTTAATAGGCATGATTTCGTTTCTCTATAATAAGCCATATCTTATACACGAATCCTAGGGTTAGGGTTTCAATTTTTATTGTTTTTAACTTTTTTCCGCTGCGTTTTATGCCTCGAAACCCAACATCTCTCTCTCCTTTTCAACCACCATCTCGGTCTAAATTCCGATATCGATCTTCACACTTTCTCGATTATCCATCAATTACGGATCTGAAATTAGTACTCCGATTTGAATTTTCTCAAATTTTCGTTCATTTTTGGGTGATTTTTTGCCAAAATGGTGGTGGGTTGGTCCAGGTGGTGAAATATTAAAATTTCAATAAAAGTAATGAATGATGGTTGATCAATATAGCGTATGAAAATGAGTGACTGGGATTAAATCTTATATTTCACTATTGAGAATTCTATTTTACCAAGACCTTATATAATAATATATGATAATATTCGATAACATATACCATATCTCATTATACTATTGCTTAGATCAATTGTAAAGATTCACGAATTAAATATTATAAAAAAAGATCACAATACAAAAAAGGAACCTTCATATGTATTTACGTACAATATAAATTTGTATGAACATTAATTATCGTAAAACTCATCAATGACACGCAAACACACAAAATACTGTAATAAACATCGAATCAAGCTGAAGAATCAAGAAATTTTTAATCTTTTGAATTTTAGGCTTTTGTAAAATGATGTACTTATTTATTTTAGTAGGCCACTCTTTTTCCCTGTTTAAGTTTTTTCCCATAGGGTTTTGCTCTTGTGGGGTTTTTTAACGAGGCATTTTTTTGTGGATATAAAGGTGATATTATCTAAACTTCCGGGGGAATCTCTTTCTATTAGGTCGTTAGACCCATAGATTGGTTAAGCATACCTTTCGGCTAGATAATGAGCTTTTATTATCTATTCAGATGTATCATCTGTTTCTTTTCATGAATGAATTTTATCATTCCCCACAAAAAAGGCCCAAGTTTCAAGATAGAACCCTCTTAAATGGAGAACCACTTTAAAACATTAACTTTAAATTGAAAAAAATTATAAATATTTTTATATATCTACCGTGTTTCTAAAAAAATCAATTCAATTTGTTTGTAATTATAAAAAAAAATATGATAAATTTTTAAAATCTGTTTTTGAATCTCATAAATTTTGTGAATCTGCTTTTGAATCTCAGTTTTTTTTTTTTGGAATTGTACATAAATCCTTTTCAATATTTAATTAATGATTCAAATATTGATTTTAAAATTTATATAATGATGATTAAAATGTGTTACTACAATTATTTCATGAAAGTAAATTAAAAAATATTTAAAATTTCATTTTGAATCTCAGGTTCTTTAGTTCTCTTTTTAAGGGAGTTTCCTCTGGAACCTTACTCTATATAAAAATAATACCTTAAACAAGTTATATACTCATATTATTAATAGGTCAACGATCAAATAATTCATTTATCATATCTTTAACATGCAAATATATTATATTTTTTTAAAAATAATAATTTATTTATTTTTAGAACATGAATACCTTGCACGAGCCAAAGAACTGGTTCATGGGAAACTGCATTTAGCAAAGAAATAGAAATACCTTTCGGCTTTAAACACGCTTTACCATTTACTCATTTTTCTCATGGTTGTAAAAATCGGTAATCAGTATAAATTGGTTGAGCTACCGATTTAAGATTAATCGGGTAATCGGGGATTAATCGGAAGGATTAATCGAAGTATTAATCGGATATTATAATAATATTTAATATATTAGTCTAATTTACAATTAAACATATCATTTTAAATAAATTCACAGGATTAATCGGATTTCAAAAATCGAATCGATTGGCTAGCTTACAGAGAATTAATCGGGGATTAATCAACTAAATCGCGGATTTTTAGAACCATGATTTTTCTATCTTAATTACTTTACACCACTCTTTTCACACCTTGTAGGCTTGTGTGCTGTTGTTGTCCAAAATCTTTGGCGAGGATGCGAGCGAGGTAACGCAAAATTCAAAGTTTTATTGTTATAAAAGATCACTTTCCCTATTGTACTTTTGTAACATTTCTTTTTAATCTATTGTACTATCAAAGGCATCACTGCACTTTTCCATTTTTTCTCTTTTCCTCATTGCCGTCAGTCAAGATTTGGCTCCGTCAATTTGACTGTTAAAATGCTGACTGTGATGCATTGTCATCCTGCCACGTGTACGCCACATAAGCACATCCTAATTTTTTTTATAAAAACTTTAAAAATCATAAAAATTTAAAAAAAATCATAAAAAATTCCAAAAAAATCGTAATAAATTCATAAAAAATTCTAAAATTATAAAAAAAATTATTAAAAATTATAAAAACTTTAAAAAATCATAAATCCTTTAAAAAAATCATAAAAAATATAAAAACTTTCAAAAAATCGTTAAAAATTATAAAATTTTTCAAAATAAAAAAAACTTTAAGAAAAATATTAGTTTTTTCATTAAAAATTATGTCTATTTTTAAATTTGCCTTTACGTTTATTTTTTCCTTAACACAATGATAACAAATACCAACAGCAACATTTACATACTGTATCTGCCATACTTTTTATTAAACAATTATAAGCCAGCTCCTAAGTTATTCATTGCTAACACAATCACAAAATCATTAGTCATCAATACTATCGATGAGTCGATGACCAAAATACTAGCTAAAAATGTAGTGGTAGCAATAATATACGTAATTACTAATTTTGGACGAGAGACCACATTGCAATAGATTTTCCAGGAATCTTGTTTGAGTATCTAGAGATTACTTTAGGGAACTTTTGATTCCCAAAATTTAAAAAGACTGTTATGCACAAAATTTACACAAGGAAATGTTGACCTGGTCAAAGGAAATCTGTAAGGAATTGTTCTCCCATTGGGATTGTCACATAAAATTTACAACTAGATAGGCTTGTACTATGTTGTTGCGGCAACTAGTTATAGTTGCCGCGACAACTAGTCATGTTTGCTCTTGAACGAAATGATCGATGACGAAATGAAGGTGTTATGCCAAAAATGTACACAAAAGGGAAAATGTGAGTTTACAAAATGTAACTAGTCACGTTGCCGCGGCAATGAAGTGTTTGCCGTCCCAACTAGGCTATCTTACCGCGGCAATGCTTACAAAACGTACATTGAAGACAAAATGAAGATTCTTATACATTTGAAGGCCTGATTCTGTATTCCAATAAGTTGTCCTTATTGGGGGATCAAAGGTGATTGAGCTTGTCAGTACGCTCTAGAGATCTAATCTTGTATTCTAACAAGTTGTCCTTGTTGGGGGAGTACAAGATGCTCCGCGTGACATAATTTGGTAGAACTTGCCCTGTAGTCTGGTGGGTTAGCCTCATCGGGGGGTAAGGATCCGTTCGTGCATTTGGAGTAAGTCATGACTGTCCCTGCAACTAATGTACGAGGAAAGAGCTAGTAGCAGTTGATGTTAGCTCCGATAGTTAGGGCTAATGTTGTATCCGTGAAGTCCTCGGTCTTAGTTGAGCCTTGGGGTCATTGGGCTAGGCTTCATCGCATGGGCTCTTCCAAATGGGCTTCGTGAACGGTTGGTTCGACAACCTATCGTAGTGGGCCTTTTGGGCCTGCAAGCAGAGAGACCTATTTCTAATGGACTTAGGTTTCTTGCTCTCCAAGAACTACGTGGGCTTGATCCTCTATAAATATAGAGGTACGTAGGCACATTGAGGGGGAAGCAAAGAGCTCTTCGAGCCACCACCAAAAAATCCCCTCAATCGCAGCCCCCAATTCATCACAACCACCACACTCCGATGACTTTTCCGGCGAAGAACCATCACAGATCTTGAATCCGACAAACAACCTCAAATTTTGTTATCACAAATTCCTCCGTTAACAAATTGGTGCTAGAAGGAGGGGATTTTCAAGATCTACATCTAGGAAGAAGGATGTTTCATCATGATGGGGTTCTTATAGAGAAGGTTGTAAGAGCGATTGCAACTTCATGTACAATTCTAGCCCAGCAGCAAGATGTTCCGGGCATGGTTTTACATTAGCAGTAAGGGTTTTTTATGGTGACCTGAGATATGCGAGATCCTAAAAACACGGAGGAAGAAGGTTGTATAAATGGAAATTCATAAAGTTTAGGATTATATCTTCAAGGTCGACGTAGCACCTGCAACCACCTCTGACTCGTAGCGTTTACAACCACCTCTTACTAGTTAGCGCGCCAACACCCTCCAAGCGTGCCTTTAAGATGCGTTCGTCTTCAACAAGTTGGCGCGCCTACATGATCAAGTCATATTGCACACCAGGGGAGGAGAACATGTCGTCCGAGCCACTTTCATCAGCACTTGATGCGCCAACGGAGCTTGCCGCGCCAGAGTGCATTTTTGCACCTATAGTGCATTTTATAGTGCATTTTGCACTCAGTTTGTTGTTGTTGTTGTTCATTTCATTCGTTTCATTCGTTCGTTCGTTTCATTCGTTCGGTGGTTGTTGTTGTTGTTGTTCGTTTCGTTCGTTCGTTCATTTTGTTCGATGGTTGTTATTGTTGTTGTCGTTCATCTCGTTCATTTCATTTGGTGGTTGTTGTTGTCGTTCATTTCGTTCGGCGGTGGTTATTGTTGTCAGTTGTTTCGTTTGTTTCGTTCGTTCGTTGTTGTTGTTGTTGTTGTTGTTGTTCGTTTTGTTCGTTGTTGTTGTTGTTCGTTTCGTTCGGTTGCTGTTATTGTCGTTTGTTTTGTTCGTTTTGTTTGTGTTATTCATTTCGTTCGTTGTTGTTGTTCGTTTCGTTCGTTGTTGTTGTTCGTTTCGTTCGTTGTTGTTGTTCGTTTCGTTCGTTTGTTCGTTTCATTCATTCGTTCGTTTTGTTCTGTTGTTGTTCTTGTTGTTTGTTTGGTTCGTTTTGGTCATTTTGGTCGTTTTGGTCATTTACGTCATTTTAGTGATTTTGGTCGTTTTGTTGTTTTTGGTCTTTTTGGACGTTTTGGTCGTTTCTCAAGGCATTTCTCTCAATAAAGGCTCTCTAATAGGATGGTGGATATATTTCATCTAGCAAGTTGTCAAGGACCAGATTAATGATTTTTAGGGAGTTCAACTTCAAGCTATTATTTGGTTCTTACGGAATGGTTGCTTAAACTTTGAACTCAGAAATTATTCTTTCTTCACTATCAAGTCTTTCATTCATAACGTCACCCCAGTGGCTTTAACTGCACCGGATCTCCAACTAGCTATCATAACTCAAGCATTAGAACACCAACCCCTCCTGTTGTGAGTGGGTTGCAAGTGGCAAGTCAGTCGACCAACATCCAGAATATTACATTTGTCAGGAATGTCAATGTGATAACCTCAAGAAGTTGCTTGTTCATTTGGAAGGGGCTACTGTGTTGGCAATTCAAGTTTCTTCACATTTCCTTGTCGAGGTGAGAGATGCTATTAAACAAGAGGGGTTTTGACCAACCTTTGTTAAAATGTATAGATGGTGATGAATGTGACTATATCGTGAGAGAAGTGCATGAAGGAATCTGTGG
The DNA here is from genome assembly GCA_037693485.1 of Kitagawia praeruptora. NCBI lineage: Eukaryota > Viridiplantae > Streptophyta > Magnoliopsida > Apiales > Apiaceae > Kitagawia > Kitagawia praeruptora. The sequence goes on from CM075350.1 coordinate 31,401,331, forward strand.
CAATCACTCGGGGGTAGAACAAACACAACCTCGAACTTGTAATCTCACATCAATTTTCTTCCATTGAATTTCTATAAGGCAGGAGTTGATTGTGGATGAAGTTAACTAGGGTACCGAGCGTGCTAAGTCATCTTTGCTTGCTAAGTCACCTACGTGCTGATTCATCTTTGTCATTGGGTTACTTAATTTATGCTATGTGAGATATGGAACGTTTGCAACCTGATTGGGTTTATACTTGATGACATTTGAAACTTAGAGTTGCGTTTGTGCCTATTGACGTTTGCAACTTAGAGTTACGTTTGCACTGGATGACGTTTTTAACATGGAGTTGTGTTTGCATCTGATGACGTTTGCAAAGTAAGTTGGGTTTGTACCTGATGACGATTGCAACCTAGGTTGGGTTTGTACCCGATAACGTTTGCTACATAGGTTGGGTTTACACCTGATGACATTTCCAACCGAGTTGTGTTTGTTCAAGACACTTTCAACTACGTTGGCTTTGCTCAGGTAGTTTTTAACTAAGTTGGGGGGTGCTCGGGGTAATGTTCAGCTAGCTCAAATTTGACTCTCAACTCACAAGATGATGTTTCATGGGTGCAAAGATAACTCTTATTTTTGAAAAGACCCAAGAATCTTCAAGAGTATTCTACCAGAGTTTTCGTACCAACTCCTTTTGAAGTATGCCCAAGTGTAAAACTTAATGTGTTTATATTTTCTTGTTGTGATTTAGATCTTTACAGGAATCGTAATGGAAGAGATATTTAAGAGTATTTCCAGAAGCAATCTCATAACAGTTTCTCGACAAAGTTGTCGTGCCAACAGCGTTGGTGCGCCGACTCAATTTTGAGCGGCCAATTCTTCAGGATATTTGCAGTCATATGAAGGCCTCCAGGGGTTTTCCTGGATAATTCGTTATAGTGTCATACTTGAATTTATTCCTCTTCGTGAGATGCCCCTATACGGGATGACAATATGAACTACTTCTACACTCGGGGGGAAGTATTCGTACACCCTCCTAAATGCTATATACCCATAGAGCTAAAAGCCATGGGACCGGTATACCGAAATTGATATATGTGAATTGTTCGAAGAATCATCAATTGTGAGATAAGTAGTGCAGGATTACGACCACCTACTTAGAGAAAATGAGAAATGTAATCAGTAGTGCGGGGCGTAAGCCACCTACTTAATATGAAAGATTTTATCTACATAGAAGTCCATGTGACTCTCCTACGTATTTACACATTCTATTCCTAGTCTCGGGGGGTAGTACATTTACACCTCACCAAATTAGTGAGTACATACTCCATTTAAAAAAAACACTCATTGTGCCATGAGCCATGAAAATGAGTTTTATTGTTCCAATCATGATAATCTGACTCAAGAAGTCATGACATAAAACCTACAAGGTTCTTTAATTATTTGCCTGATTCCGTTGAGGGATCAATTATTATTTGCAGGTGATGATGCATTAATGAAGAAAGATCAACAAGAATGCAGTTGGAAAATATGGTCAAGCTACAATGCCAACTATTACTTACATGGATTTCTTTACTCAACAGTAACATCGTCGTGCCAACCGTAGTTACTGCACCAACTAGCAGTCAAATTGTATAAAGGAAATCAAGCTTCAACTTCGTCAACATTGTCATTGCCATCTTTCTTGCTTGGATTTTCTATATGTTGGGCATTCTTAGTCTGTTGCCGTGCCAACTCCGTTGCCTCGGCAAAAAACAATCTTCTCAAGATTGACTCTCTTCTGAGCAATGAATTCAGTTTATTTTTCTACAAAGTCTGCCATGAATCCAACCATGCTTTTACCTAATTTGATGTTATAGTCACAGTCAGCCATCCATCTAGTCTTCCACCTTCAATGTGTGGTTGGTGGCATCTTATTCAAAGGAAGCAAAAAAAAAGTGTACTTATCCTTTACCAACTGCTCTTGGGATGGCAAGTCTATTCTCATAGGGGAGAAAGTGAAATTAGTTGCATTTGTGGTCCAAGTCAAATTTGTCACTGTGTTGCATATGTTGCCGAGCCAACAACATGTTGCCGAGCCAACAACATTGTTGCCGAGCCAACAACATGTTGCCGAGCCAACAACATTGTTGCCGAGCCAACAACATTGTTGCCGCTCCAGAGAAGAAAGAAATGATTGTTGGAGGCTGACATCGGGTTTAAATACCCTAGATCATGACTGACCTACAACTGTCCTTTCATTATTGTTGCGATTGCATAAATATCCTATGTGAATTATACTTTGATCAAGAGTTCAAATTTTAAATTCCTTAATTTTGGGAATTATTCTGCAAAAGTTGAGTTTGATGCTGAACCGCAAGTGCTGTTGAGCCAAACAAAGTGGTTGCCGAGTCAAACAAAGTAGTTACCGCGCCTACAATGTGTTTGTCACGCCAACTATGAAGCTTCTATAAATTTTTTGCTTATGCTTAAAAGCCCCTTTGCATTTTTCAAATACAATAGAGGCTTGGGGGGTAGTTGTTATGCCCAAAATTTACACAAGGAAATGTTGACCTGGTCAAAGGAAATCTGTAAGGAATTGTTCTCCCATTGGGATTGTCACATAAAATTTACAACTAGATAGGCTTGTACTATGTTGTTGCGGCAACTAGTTATAGTTGCCGCGACAACTAGTCATGTTTGCTCTTGAACGAAATGATCGATGACGAAATGAAGGTGTTATGCCAAAAATGTACACAAAAGGGAAAATGTGAGTTTACAAAATGTAACTAGTCACGTTGCCGCGACAATGAAGTGTTTGCCATGCCAACTAGGCTATCTTGCCGCGGCAATGCTTACAAAACGTACATTGATGACAAAATGAAGATTCTTATACATTTGAAGGCCTGATTCTGTATTCCAATAAGTTGTCCTTATTGGGGGATCAAAGGTGATTGAGCTTGTCAGTACGCTCTAGAGATCTAATCCTGTATTCTAACAAGTTGTCCTTGTTGGGGGAGTACAAGATGCTCCGCGTGACATAATTTGGTAGAACTTGCCCTGTAGTCTGGTGGGTTAGCCTCATCGGGGGGTAAGGATCCGTTCGTGCATTTGGAGTAAGTCATGACTGTCCCTGCAACTAATGTACGAGGAAAGAGCTAGTAGCGGTTGATGTTAGCTCTTATAGTTAGGGCTAATGTTGTATCCGTGAAGTCCTCGGTCTTAGTTGAGCCTTGGGGTCATTGGGCTAGGCTTCATCGCATGGGCTCTTCCAAATGGGCTTCGTGAACGGTTGGTTCGACAACCTATCGTAGTGGGCCTTTTGGGCCTGCAAGCAGAGAGACCTATTTCTAATGGACTTAGGTTTCTTGCTCTCCAAGAACTACGTGGGCTTGATCCTCTATAAATATAGAGGTACGTAGGCACATTGAGGGGGAAGCAAAGAGCTATTCGAGCCACCACCAAAAAATCCTCTCAATCGCAGCCCCCAATTCATCACAACCACTACACTCCGATGACTTTTCCGGCGAAGAACCATCACAGATCTTGAATCCGACAAACAACCTCGAATTTTGTTATCACAAATTCCTCCGTTAACAAAGACATTTCTTGATAACAGGACTACAACCAGCTTAGTTGTTGAGTATTGAATACAGTAAAAGAATACAGAGGGGGGGGTGAATGGATTCTTGAACTTTTCTCGTTCGAGTCTATGTAGCAAGAGTGTTTGTGTGTGCAAGATAGAAGGTGCGGATAAAGAATAACACAAGACACAATATCACTTTAATCTAATGTATTATTAGATAAAGGTTGCTACAATATGTGAATACAAATGATAGTATTCTCAGCTTCGTTTTTCTCAGAGAGATACAGCTTGTAGTGTATGAAAAACTTGACTCACAAAGTTACTAAGTTAATGACTAAGGAAGTGAGGCTGTATCCTTATAGAACATGGATACACCCTACTTACTACAAATAAGGTAGCTGAACTAATTACTTTCTAGTCTGTCTATCCTTTTTGAGTAAGTGTCCAAACGCTTACAGATTTGATTTTGCAAAGCCTGTTCAGATCCACTTCTTTAGCCCCTTGTCTCTTCTATATCTCTCCAAGCTTCCTTGTAGGCTTTCCAGAGCACGTTACAGATTGTAGTCCATAAAGTGCACTGGCTTGTTGCTGGTTTCTGACTTGTACAATTTCTTCAGTATTTTGTCTCCAAGAATGTATTCGAGAAGTGACTAAGTAGTTGATTCGAGAACTAGAATTGACTTGATCGATAACTCTGATTTCTCGAACACTGTTATATTGACATATCGAATTACTTCTCGAATAGCTCTTTTCTTCAGGATTCCTTGAGTTGTCGAATAGAACACTTGACTTGTCGAATCCTTGAGATATCGAATAGCTTTCTGAGTCCTTGAGATATCGAATGGAACTTTGACTTGTTGACTCCTTGAGAACTCGAACACTACTTTGACTTGTTGACTTCCTGAGTTCTCGAATAGAGTACATAGACATATCGAATCTCTGAGATATCGAATGAGATATCGAACAGTGTATTCAGAGATATCGAATAGTGTCTTGAGATATCGAATCCCTGACTTCTCGAATGTTGGACTTCTCGAATAGACAAATATACTTCTCGAATTGGTACTTAGGCAAATTCTTCATTTCTTCAAATCCCAACTATGATTATTTGACAGTCTTTATCTTCTTGCTTGAGGCATGAACCTTGGAACTTCTTTCAAGCATTATTCTAGACTCTATAAGTACAGTTACACAACTAGGATTTGATGCCTACTACAAGTACAATACAAACAGAAACTCTACAACTAGAGGTTCCCTCAGTTAAGAGGTCATGTAAGTAATGCAAAGCATTACAAACAATTAGGCTTGTTATTAGATGTATACAGGCATGCCTCTGTAACTAACAATCTCCCCCAAATTGTGAGTGAGACCCTTAGTCACAATTTCATGTCTGATAACAAGCCTAACATACATAAAGATAAAACTTTAAAAGTACAGGTATGTAGATTGATTGAAGAAAGTTCACAGAAGTGTTCTTACAAGTTATGAGAAACTACTAGCCATATCCTTTTGGATTCATCTCTTGAGCTTTGGCTTGCAGATTCTCATTTTTCATTTTCTCCTCAGCTTCTTTGGCTTTCTTCTTTGCATTTTCCTCCATGGCAAGAATAATGTCTTCCATTGCAGTGAGTTCTTCAATTAGAGGGGAGCCTGATAAATCCTTAAGTACTTCATTCAGCTGTTTCTCAGAATAGGAACTGATGTAGTCCATTCTAATCTTTACATTTCTACCATATTTCTTGTACTCAATGATGTAAGGATTAAACTTGACTCTACACAGACCCATAGCTCTCAATTCATCAGCCTTAGTTTCCATTGCAGCAAACTCCTCCTCCCTTTTCTTTAGAAGCTCCTCACTATTCTTTCTCATTTCTGCCTGGTGATCTCTCTTCATTTTGACAAAGTCAATTAACTCCAGCTTCCATACCCTTTCCACTCTGTCTTCAGAATACAACATTGCAATTATCCTTTCTATGTCATATAGCTTGCCCCAGTGCTGACATGTTCCTTGTCTGAATTTCTTCTATCTTCCATCAGTATATTTTATTTCAAGAAAATCATCAACAATGGCAACATGATAGATTCTTTGAGCCCATATGAACTGCAGTTGGTCTTCATCATAGATTTCATCCAGAGGTGGTAGGTTCAATCCTGGAATTATTGTCAGTGCCTTTGATTTCGATATCTTCACCTTTCTTGCAGCATGCTTAATTTTACTCCTCCTTGTATGATTGCTAGGCAGAAACTTATGACCCTTGTTGGTAGACCATAATAGTATTCCATTAGCAGTTTGCTTTCTGAAACATACACATGGTTTCTTGATTTGAATCCCCTTCACTTCTTGAAGTGCCAAAACAGTTGCATACGCCAGAGATGTAGATTTTGATGAATCATTACTAGTGACATCCACCCTAGACATTGAGCTTTGTGTTGTGGTGGAAGTGTCATTATTAATGTTCATGGCTTGCTGTTTTCCACTCTTCTTTTCATATACCTTTCCTCCACCCTTGTCATCATCCTTCTTTCTACTTTTATCATCCCTTTTCTTCTTGTCATCACTACCCTTATATCTCCCTTGATCTTCACCCCTGCTTCCACTTTTATCATGATCATCCTTGTCTTGATTTGACTTTCCACCTTGAGCAATAGGCTTGATGTCTGATTGAGAGTTGATAAACTTCACCAGAATGTTAAGAGCCTCCTTTTCAGATTCAGATTTTCCACTCCTTGAATGTAGAACTCCAGCCAGAAACTTTATGGCGGACATGTTGTTTGCTTTTAGATGTTGGCCAAATCTGAAAGCAACAATGTCTTGATCCTTTTCATATAGAATACAATGAGGCTGAAGAACTACTTGAGGCAGTTGAGATTTCATGCACTTGGTGAGAATCTCTTTGAGCATATCATTGTCTAGAGAGTTATTCCTTTCTATCTTCTTGATGATTGTTCCAAGTTCAGAGCTAGATAGAATTTGAAAGGCTTCAATGTGGATGTGAAAGAGGTTCTTGGCAGTGTGAACTAAGACTTCTCTATCATTCAAAAGAATGATGGCATGGGGATTGGTTTGCACAATTTCTCTTCTCACTACAGTGACTAGAAACACATCTTGCACAAGAAGCTTGATGTAGTCAAAGTAATGGAAATTGGCTCTTTTCCTTAGCTCTTGTAGATGCTTCAAAAATGCTATGTCATGGTATAGTCTAGAGTTTGCAGTTTCTTGACATACTCTTTGAGTAAGCACATTTCTGAATTCTGAAGGTTCAGATTGAAGGGATTGTTTAGCAATGTCAGGGATGTCAAATTCATATTCTGACTTCCCTTCAGTTTCAGATGGCTTGGCAACGTCATCTACAGCCACTTTCTTCAGCTTGTCATCCTTGGATGTAGATTTCTCAGACTGAGATGACTTAGCAGTTCTTGGTTGGCCACCCTCATTGGTTGTAATGCCTTTGGTTTGAGATTTCTCCCCCTTAGTCTGAGGCTCCCCCTTAGATTTTGAGTTCCTTGTTATCCTCTTCTCCCCCTTAGGCTTGTTGTCAGGCATAGAGGCTGTAGTAGGAGCCTTTGGAGTTGAAGATTCTTCAAGTAGAGGGATACCCATGTGCTTCATCATGGCAGACAGCATAGATTATTGATCCAGAAGAACATTAGCAGTGGTAGTGGCTTGAGTGTTCAATTGCTCAGTTAGATTTGTAACTTTGCCTGCCAGATGGGCATTGGATTCTTTGTGAGACACCACCTCCCTTTCAAGAGTATCAACCTTGGTGAACAGTGCAGTGGCCTTGAAACCAATTAAGGATTGATCTTGCAATCTTTTCACTTCAGACTTGGTCATTTCATGCACAGGGACTTCAGTGACCAGCTTGTCTCCATACTGATTTTTGAACAGTGTTCTGAGCATGGCATTGGCCTCTGTAGTCTGGTCAGATAGATTTTGAAATCTGTTTCCTAGGCCTTTGACTGTATCTGTGAGGAGGGCTAGGCCATTGTCCATCTTAGTGCAGGTGGTGTTGCAGTGTTTGAGATCTTTGACCACACTGTCTAGTTGAGGAAATTTAGCATCAAAGGCCCTCTTTACTTCTGCTACTGAAGTGGCTGTCTTGTCACACACACTATTGACTTCAGTTTTGACTCCCTTGCCAAGATAGTGTGCAGCCTTGAGGAAACCCTTGTAGGAATCATTGACAGCTTCATACACTTCACCAGGAGACAGGGATTTTGCATTGGAGCCCAGTGAAGTGATGTATTCCTCTCTAAGATATTGAAGTGCTTCACTGAGAGTTACATCATACTTTCCTTGCAGCCAGGCATCTGCATTGCCATCTCTCTCAGCATCATCAATAATCTTGGCCTTCTGCATCTCCACATCATCCCTATGGCATAGTAGGATGGCCTCATAGTCTGGATTAGAGATGTTGGAGGTGACAAGGTGCTGAGCTATTTTTACAAACTCAGGAATCTGATCCACAATTAAGCTTTGAAGTGCTTCAACCATCAATTTTTGTGGAACAGACCCTGATCCTGAAGCACTGTCATGTTGCACAGGCTTCAGCCATTGTGACATAAAGTCAGAGCTAGAGCTAGGTAAACTAGACTCCTCAGTTACAGATGCAACTTCTGTAACCGGATGGATTGACTCTACTACTGGTGTCTCCACAGAAGTGGGATGAGTTACACCAGCAGTTGACACAGGCACAAAGTCTCTAGTAAAAACTAGTGAAGCCTATGTGTTTGTGATGGTGTCATTAGGATATGCCCCAGCATGCATTCCCTCACCATCTAAATGTGGGTCCTGGGTGTTGAGCAGAGTGTCATGCACTAAGTCACTTGAAATTATTGGCTCATCAAGAGAAAAGAATTCTTGATGATCAATGCCTTGCATCTCAGTTGCCTGAGTTGCAGGTTCCAAAGAAATTTCAGTGTTAGATTCTGGAAGAGGAGTGTCTTGTAGAGTAGATTTTGGCAACTCCCCCTGAGAGATAGAGGGAGTTTCAAGTATGATGTGCTCTCCACTCAGTGTAGTGCCAGCCTTATCACTCCCATGTGCTGACTCAATACAAGAAGGTGCATTGGGGAGAATGCTTGATTCTATAGATGCACCCTGTTGAGAGGATACATCTAGTGAGCTGTTTGCCCCTGATTTTACAACTTCATCCATTTGTGTGACTGAAGAGGTGGTGTTAGTTTTCTTCTTCTTCTTTGGCCTTAGTAAGGGTGACTCTGGTTCCTCACTTTCTAGACCTAGTTCAACAGCTAATGCTGCTTCAGATAAAATATTTAAGGGTGCAGACATTACTTCCTTTCTCTTCTTTTTACTAACATCACCCTTTTGAGAGGATGATGCAGTTGGTTCAGTAATAGGTAAAGTGTTTGGTTGAGAGGGTTGGTTAGCTAGCCCTGGGTTAGCATTTTGTTCTACTTGCTTGAGCTTAGCTAACTCAGACTTAGAGGCAAATGTTGGCATGTTGTGGGGGTAAGTCCTAAACAAACTCTCCATATGGGGAGTTATGTTAAGTCTTACATCCACATCATTCCTAGTCTCCAAATTACCAAAAATGAGTTTGGTCATGGATTTAGGATAGCCTATTCTATTTTTATTCATCCCATCTAATTCAATCAATTTATCATCTAAGAAATTAAGGACAGATTGAATAAAACGAGGGAAGAAAATTTCATTACCTCTCTTGGCTGAATTCTTACCAAGTCTCCCATACAGCTCCTGCAGAATGATGAGACCAACGTCTATCTTCTTTCCATAAGCTAAGGCATAGCCTATTTGCTGTGCAGGAGTACTGATTTGGTCATAGCTAGATTTTCTTGCAGTGAAGACTTGAAGAAGTGTAGCAAACACATAACTCCATTCCTTCCTCAAATGCTTTCTGTTCAAGTGCCCAAGACTGATTCTGTCTGCATATTTGATGAAATCAAAGAAGTCTTCTAATTCAGCATTTGTAGCAAGTGGGTCATACACCTCTCCTTTGGTACCCATCCCGAGTGCCTCATTCATATCCTTTGTGGTGATAGTGAGATTTTTGTCTTTGTCTTGAATCTTGCAGCAGATGATGTACGAGGATACTGCAGAGTCAAGAGCCACCACCTCCACTGTAACAGACTGCCAAAACTGTTCTAGAATGTCGAGGTACAGAGTTGGGTTAACAGATAGAGCATTCTTTATGTACGATTCAGACATCCACTTCACAAAGCACTTGAAATTGGCGTTGGGTGCTTCAACATCACTAGTTAGAGCAATGAAATTGGTGTTGAACTTTACTGTTGCCATTTGTGTGTGAGAGAGAGAGAGAGAAGAAATCAAAGGTTGAAGAAGAGATTTAGCTTTTGCAGTTAGGGTTTCAGAGGTTTTGGGAGTTTGGATGCTTGAGAAATTGAATGAAATGAATCGAATAGATGTGAAGTTGTAAAAGTATGAAGTACTTGAATTGTCGATTAGATGTATGTTCTGTATCGACAAGTCAGGCATTCGAGAAGCAGAAAACAACTATTCGAGAAGTCAAGAAAGGCTTATTCGATAACTCAAGCAGGTTGTAGCTCACAGCTGGCAGTTATCTAACTTAGAAATAAATCTAAATTAGGTAAAATATGTTTTTATGAGTAATTCTGAATTCTGAATAAAAATCCAAAATCGGTTAAAATTCAGCGAGAAATCAGCCTTTTCAAATGATTCGAGAACTCAAATACAGTATTCGAGAACTCAGTCAATCGAGAACTAAAACACTATATTCGAGAAGTCAAGGAAACCTCTATTCGAGAACTCTAAAAGACTCTATTCGAGAACTCGAGAGTGCTCTAATGAGACTTGTTATAGATGTCGAATAGTGAATCACTTGAGAAGTCTGACTTGTCGAATTATACTCATAGAAACTCAATTTTCACTATCTTTTTTTTAAAATTTACCAACCATATTCATTCACGAATATTCTAGCAAATTAAACAGTGATTTTCTCAAAATTTCATAGAAATTTCGAGTTAGCAAGAGAATATGATTTTCAAAATATGCAACAGATTTGAAATATTTATAAATCATATTTCAGCCAACACTTACTCCAAAAATATTAAGAATTTAGATAAAGTAAGTGTTTACTGCTGCAACAATCTATATGATGTATTCACCTAGCCAGAATCTGAAGAATTCAGCATTCCAATCTCACTAACCAACCTTGTGAAGGTGGCTTCATCTAATGGCTTAGTGAATATATCAGCTAGTTGTTTATCTATAGAAACATAATGCAACTCAATAGTTCCATTAGTTGCATGTTCCCCTATGAAATGATATCTGATGTCAATGTGCTTTGTCCTAGAATGATTGACAGGATTGGCAACTATAGAGATTGCACTTGTGTTGTCACACATGATTGGAATTCTTTCCAACACAAGTCCATAATCTCTAAGTTGATTTCTAATCCAAAGCACTTGAGCACAGCAACTTCCAGCAGCTATGTATTCAGCCTCAGCTGTAGAAGTTGACACAGATTGTTGTTTCTTGCTATACCAAGAGACTAACCTTTGTCCAAGAAACTGGCAGTTACCTGAGGTGCTTTTCCTATCCACTCTGCATCCAGCATAATCAGCATCAGAATAACCAACCAGATTGAACCCTGTGTCCTTAGGATACCATAGTCCCAAGTTTGGAGTGCCCTTCAGATATCTAAAGATCCTTTTTATAGCAACCAAATGTGATTCTTTTGGATTTGATTGAAACCTTGCACACAAGCATGTAGCAAACATGATGTCTGGCCTACTTGCAGTGAGATAGAGTAGAGAACCAACCATGCCTCTGTAGACTGAGATATCTACCTTCTTGCCTTTAGCATCTTCATCCAATTTAGTGGTAGTGGCCATGGGTGTCTTTGCAGGTGAGCAATCTTCCAAGTCAAACTTCTTCAATAAATCCTTGATATACTTGGTCTGACTGATAAAGATACCATCCTTCCTTTGACTGACTTGCAACCCAAGAAAGAATGTCAACTCTCCCATCATACTCATCTCATATCTGCTCTGCATGAGTTTAGAAAATTTCTCACACAGCTTCTCATTTGTAGAACCAAAAATGATATCATCCACATAGATCTGAACTAAGATAAGATCATCACCATGCTTCTTGTAAAACAATGTCTTGTCCAGTGTGCCTCTAGTGAATTGATTCTCAAGAAGAAATTGTGATAAAGTATCATACCATGCTCTTGGAGCCTGCTTAAGTCCATACAATGCCTTAAGCAATCTGTAGACAAATTCTGGGAAGTGTGGATCCTCAAAACCAGGTGGTTGTTGCACATAAACTTCTTCTTCCAACTCTTCATTCAGAAATGCACTTTTGACATCCATTTGATATACTTTAAAGTTTGAATGAGCAGCAAATGCCAAGAATATTCTGATGGCTTCCAATCTAGCAACAGGAGCAAATGTCTCATCATAATCAATGCCTTCCTGTTGAGAGTATCCTTTTGCAACCAACCTTGCTTTGTTCCTTATAATTACACCATCTTCATCCCTCTTATTCTTTAGAACCCATTTTGTTCCAACAATGGTTCTGTTCTTTGGTGCAGGCACAAGTTCCCATACTTTGTTTCTTTCAAATTGATTAAGCTCCTCTTGCATAGCAATAATCCAATCTGGATCCAACAGTGCATCATCAAGTTTCTTAGGCTCAACTTGTGATAGAAAACAGCCATAGAGGCACTCATTCTGAGTTGCTCTCCTAGTCCTTACTCCTGCATTAGGATCTCCAATGATTTGCTCTGCAGTGTGTGATCTATCCCATTTCCTTGAGTGCTCAGCCTGATTTCTCATTCTTGATGTTGCTTCATCATCCACATCATGGTCATTCTCATTTCCTCCCCCTGTGAATTTGCCACTACTCACAGGTGTGTCTTGGATGCTTGTTCCTTCACTATTGATTGGCACAAATTCTTCTCTTGTATCATCATTCACTTGAGTTTGTTGAACTCGAGTTTCAACTTCAGTTTCAGTCTCTTCATCAGAATCATCTAGATTATCAAACTTCAATGGATCTTTATCTTCATCATTGGCTTCTTCTAGTCCAGGTAGTTTGCTGTCATCAAATGTCACATCTGTGCTTTCCATAACTTTCTTTTGACTGATGACATAAACCTTGTATGCAATTATTTCCATAGAGTAGCCAAGAAAAATTCCTTCAAATGCTTTTGCATCAAATTTTCCAACATATTCAGAATTATCCTTCAATACAAAGCATTTGCTTCCAAAATTATGAACATACTTTAGAGTAGGTTTCTTTCCAGTCATCAAGTTATAAGGTGTCTTTCCATTGTTTTTGTTGATGAGGGTTCTGTTCTGGATATAGCATGCAGTGCTTACAGCCTCAGCCCAAAAATATGTAGGCATTTTTGCATCAAGTAACATTGTTCTAGCAGCCTCAATTAGAGTTCTATTCTTTCTCTCAACAACTCCATTTTGTTGTGGAGTCCTTGGAGCTGAGAATTGATGAGAAATACCATTCTCTTTACAGAATGCTTCAAGTATGGCATTTCTGAACTCTGTTCCATTATCACTTCTCAGTGCAATCACACTTGCATTGTTGGCCTTTGCTTCCTTGTCAACTTTCTTTATATGCTCAATGATTACTTGTGGAGTCTCATCTTTTGATGCCAGAAATTCCACCCATGTATATCTTGTAAAATCATCAACCATCACCAAGGCATACTTCTTTCTTCCTAGTGACATAATGTTGACAGGCCCAAACAAATCCATATGAATGAGTTGTAGGGGCTTGGTTATTGATGTCACTGTCTTTGTCTTGTGGCTTGATCTTTTCATCTTTCCTTTTTGACAAGCCTCACACACTTCTTCTTGACAGAATTCAAGTGTGGGCATGCCTCTCACTAGATCTCTTTTGAATAGAGAATTAATGGCTTTGAAGTTCAGGTGTGATAGTTTCTTGTGCCACAGCCAATAATCTTCATTTGATGCTTTTGAGTAAAAGCAACAAATTTTGTCCTTGTTTGCAGAATCCATATTGGCTACAAACATGCTTCCCTTCCTTACTCCAGATAGAGCAAAACCACAAGTCTTCTTGTGGGTGATCAAACATTTATCTTTGTCAAAATCCACCTTGAATCCCCTATCAGTAAACTGACCAACACTTAGCAGATTATGCTTGAGCCCCTTGACTAGTGCTACATCTTCAATGATGACATTACCAACTTTCAACTTGCCATATCCCAATGTGTTACCCATGCTGTCATCTCCAAAAGCAACCATTGGGCCAGCCTTTTCCTCATATTGTGATAGCAGGGCCATATCACCAGTCATATGATTTGAGCATCCACTGTCCAAAATCCACATGACCTTCTTTTCACTTTCTTTGCCCTGCATACACAAAGGTATTACTTTTCCTTTGGTACCCAAACAAGTTTGGGTCCATGTGACTTAGAAACAGTTTTATCATAAACAACATGCTTGTCAACTTTCTTGGCATTAGTCTTCTTGTCACTGTTAGAAGTCTTGGAACCTGAGGTTTCAGACTTAGGTGACAGAGGTACCTTCCTAGCTTTAGGAGGACTTGAAGACTTTGACCTGGTGTAGTGTGTGTGAGAATTGTGACTGATACAACCATCAATGAATTGCCTTCTCAGATTGAAACAACTAGTCATTACATTCATATTGCATGGTATACAGTCAAATTTATCACAAAATGGTGCATCTCTATGTCTTAGAGGCACAGAACAATCATAGAAAGGTTTGGACACACTACCAACAGGTTTCTTGCATGCATGAGTTAAATGATTGGTACTGAAACAGTTCTGACAGGTTTTCCTAGGGGCATTAGGCATATAAGCATAGTTGTTATCCTTGTTAATCCCTAACTTGCCATTTCTGTTCTGTTTCTTCTTAGTCACTTTCTTTTCTGATTCACTCTTCCCAGCTGAAACAAACTTAACAAACTTTTTAGGTCTTGGCCTATCAACTACTGGCTCCTTGTCTTTTGACTTGACACTCTCACTCTTGGAAGATGCTTGTTGTTCATTTGATTGTGCCTCATCCTCATCATTCAACATTTGTTTGATGAGTAAGGCATCCTCATCAATTTCAAATGTTGGTTCCTTAAAAATTGGATTTTCAGTCTTTTTCAAAATGTGAGGCACTTCCTCATGAACAACTGTGTCATCTTCAATGACAGCATAGCCTTTTCTCTGTTTAAGAGTGTCACAATCAAGTCCAATAGTAGCCTTGGGTTTTGCTTCAATTTTCTCACAGTAGGATTTCACTAGACCAGATGATTTCTTGAAAGTTTTTAGTTTGAATTCATTTTCAGCTAATTCATCCCTAAGAGCCTTTTCAACCTGACTAGCACACAAAACCTTATTCTGCAGATATTCAACTTCTTTCTTAAGGTTTTCTATTTGCATAGCAGTTAGCTCAAGTTTCTCATTCTTTTTGGTTAACATTTCATTTCTAGTAGATAGTTTAGCAATCTCTTCATTAGCAGCAGTCATACTAGTATGATTGTTAAACATTTCAACAGATAGTTGTTCAATCATGCATTTATACTCTGAAACATACATGTCTATAGTAGTGAGAGATGGTACCTGAGTGTCTGATGGAGATGTGTCATCCTTGGAATTGGCCATCAAGGAATAATTGCAGAATTCTTGCTCATCTCCATCACTGTCGGAATCATCCCAACACTTCCCTTCAGCTATGTAGGCCTTACCTTGTGTCTGCTTTTTCAGAAGGGCCTCATACTTAGCTTCAAGCTCAAGATAATCTCAATCCTTCTTTTTAGGCTTCTTGCATTCACTGGCAAAATACCCTAGGTCATTGCATCTATAGCACCTTACAGATGACCTATCCACATGGCTGGATTTAAACTTAGTCTTGTTTGGTTTCACAGGTGCCTTGCTTTTGTTGAATGAATGGTTTTGGATTTTGGGTTTTGGGTTTTGGGTTTGAAGGGTTGATTCCTTTTGAATCTGATGTTTGGAAATTTTCTGGCCATGAAAGCATATGAAGTGTTTTCCATCCCATCTAGTTCTTCAAGAGTGTAAAACTCTTCTTCCTCCTTCTCCTCAACAGGTTCACTTACCTCAGGTTCAGTTTCTTCCTCTTCCACTACCTCCTCTATCCTTAACTGGCTTGTGGATGCTTCTAGGTCTTGAATAGATTTGTTGACAATCAAGGCACATGATGTGTTTACCATTCTGCCTTGATTGGCTTGGATAGCCCTTTTCTGAAGCAACTCAAGCTCATGAGTTTTTAAGACTCCATAGAGCACATCATATGTAACTTAGTCTTGTTTGGTTTCACAGGTGCCTTGCTTTTGTTGAATGAATGGTTTTGGGTTTTGGGTTTGAAGGGTTGATTCCTTTTGAATCTGATGTTTGGAAATTTTCTGGCCATGAAAGCATATGAAGTGTTTTCCATCCCATCTAGTTCTTCAAGAGTGTAAAACTCTTCTTCCTCCTTCTCCTCAACAGGTTCACTTACCTCAGGTTCAGTTTCTTCCTCTTCCACTACCTCCTCTATCCTTAACTGGCTTGTGGATGCTTCTAGGTCTTGAATAGATTTGTTGACAATCAAGGCACATGATGTGTTTACCATTCTGCCTTGATTGGCTTGGATAGCCCTTTTCTGAAGCAACTCAAGCTCATGAGTTTTTAAGACTCCATAGAGCACATCATATGTAACTTTGTTCAAATCTCTTTCCCTTAGGGAAATGACCCTTTGCTCTAGATGGTTTGGTGAGGATAGCAGAAACTTCATGTTTAACTCCTTGGTACTGTAAACCTTGCCATTCATCTGCAACTCAGTAACTAGCTTGTGAAATCTCTCAAACATCTCAGTAATGCTTTCCTTGGGCTGTGCCATGAAAGCCTCATACTGTGTGACCAGTATCTGTTTCTTGTTTTCCTTAACCTCATCAGTTCCTTCACACAACACCTCAATGTGATCCCACATTTCTTTGGCAGATATAAATGATGCAATGTTTGCAAACATTGACATGTCCATGGAATCAATGATAAGCAACATGAGGTGGCTGTCAAGAGCAACCTTCTCCCTTTCTGATTCTGTCCATTTTGATGGATCCTTGGCCTCATAAGATCTTGGGATAGTTGTGGTTCCAACAGTCTTCTCTGGTATCTCTTGTTGTGGAACAAAAGGACCATTCTTAAGAATCTCAGGATACAAAGGATGAGAGGCTTTGATGAACAACATCATCTTTATCTTTCAAAGGTTGAAGTTATCTTTGTCAAACTTAGGGACTTTCACCGTTCCTGTAGTCTTTGGTGTATTCGAACTCATGATCGTTTTTCTGTTTTTGAATAAACAGCCCGCTCTGATACCACTTGTTGAGTATTGAATACAGTAAAAGAATACAGAGGGGGGGTGAATGGATTCTTGAACTTTTCTCGTTCGAGTCTATGTAGCAAGATTGTTTGTGTGTGCAAGATAGAAGGTGCGGATAAAGAATAACACAAGACACAATATCACTTTAATCTAATGTATTATTAGATAAAGGTTGCTACAATCTGTGAATACAAATGATAGTATTCTCAGCTTCGTTTTTCTCAGAGAGATACAGCTTGTAGTGTATGAAAAACTTGACTCACAAAGTTACTAAGTTAATGACTAAGGAAGTGAGGCTGTATCCTTATAGAACATGGATACACCCTACTTACTACAAATAAGGTAGCTGAACTAATTACTTTCTGGTCTGTCTATCCTTTTTGAGTAAGTGTCCAAACGGTTACAGATTTGACTTTGCAAAGCCTGTTCAGATCCACTTCTTTAGCCCATTGTCTCTTCTATATCTCTCCAAGCTTCCTTGTAGGCTTTCCAGAGCACGTTACAGATTGTGGTCCATAAAGTGCACTGGCTTGTTGCTGGTTTTTGACTTGTACAATTTCTTCAGTATTTTGTCTCCAAGAATGTATTCGAGAAGTGACTAAGTAGTTGATTCGAGAACTAGAATTGACTTGATCGATAACTCTGATTTCTCGAACACTGTTATATTGACATATCGAATTACTTCTCGAATAGCTCTATTCTTCAGGATTCCTTGAGTTGTCGAATAGAACACTTGACTTGTCGAATCCTTGAGATATCGAATAGCTTTTTGAGTCCTTGAGATATCGAATGGAACTTTGACTTGTTGACTCCTTGAGAACTCGAACACTACTTTGACTTGTTGACTTCCTGAGTTCTCGAATACAGTACATAGACATATCGAATCTCTGAGATATCGAATGAGATATCGAACAGTGTATTCAGAGATATCGAATAGTGTCTTGAGATATCGAATCCCTGACTTCTCGAATGCTGGACTTCTCGAATAGACAAATATACTTCTCGAATTGGTACTTAGGCAAATTCTTCATTTCTTCAAATCCCAACTGTGATTATTTGACAGTCTTTATCTTCTTGCTTGAGGCATGAACCTTGGAACTTCTTTCAAGCATTATTCTAGACTCTATAAGTACAGTTACACAACTAGGATTTGATGCCTACTACAAGTACAATATAAACAGAAACTCTACAACTAGAGGTTCCCTCAGTTAAGAGGTCATGTAAGTAATGGAAAGCATTACAAACAATTAGGCTTGTTATTAGATGTATACAGGCATGCCTCTGTAACTAACATTAGTATCTGATGCATAGCATACAAGCCATGATATAACTTCATTAATTAGTACTATGTGATCTAATCAGCAAAACAAGCACAAAATCTAATGGTTTCCCAATCAATACTTAATTGCCTGGAACTTCGTTGTAGCCAATCAGAATGCAAAGGCAATCACAGGGTTCAACACCATTGTATGTGCGTGTTCAACTTCCCAGGTGCAACAGATAAAGTCTAAAAAAGTTCACCGCATAAAGGGGGTTAACCATCTTAGCTCCGCTCCATTTCCATATGATAGATAGTATAATTTCTTCCAGCCATCTTCCGAGAAAGCTTCACGACGTATTAGCCTTTGCCTAAGCAATAAAAAAACTAAAAACTTAGACTATGTCGTAGGCGGAAAGAGAGAGGAGAAAGAGATAGAGAGAGAGAGAGAGATATTGGTTTAGTGAGAGAGAGGGAGATCAAAGGAGGGAGATGGTGGTGGGACGGCGGTGGTCGCCGTGAGTGGTGGTGGTGGCCGTTGGTGACTCCACAGGAAGCCACCAGTTGTGGTGGAGATGGGTGTGATTGGAAATGGGGGAATGAATTTAGGGTTATGAATTAATCAAATTGGAGAAATCAAAGAGGGACTGAATAATTAAATTGGAAATTTTGACAAATAAAAATATTTTGACTTATTAAAGTTTTTATTAAAAAAAATTAGGGTGTGCTGATGTGACGTCCATGTGGCACGCTGACAGTGCATCTAAGTCAGCATTTTAACAGTCAAACTGACGGAGCCAAATCTTGACTGACGGCGATGGGGAAAAGAGAAAAAATGGAAAGTGCAGTGATGCCTTTGATAGTGCAGTAGGCTAAATGGAAATTTTACAAAAGTACAGTAGGGAAAGTGACCTTTTACCTTTTTTTTTTAACTTTTCCTTATGTACTATTCAAGTGTGCATGAAATTTAGTAATTTACTACATTATCAAAACTGGAACATTTTATAAGAGGTTTTCTTCTTAAAAATTTAAAAGTGGAATCAAGTATTCAAATCCATTATTTTATCAAATATCACTCGAATCCATTATTTTATCAAATGTTACTGAATAGTGAATAGTACTTTTTTTAAAATAATTAGATTTATATGTCTTATAAAGTAGTATTAATTTTAATAAATTTCGGGATAAACGAGAGTTACTCCCAATATGTGAAATAACAAAAGATAAATTTTAATCATTTGAATTATAAAATCATGTTCAACTAAATAGCCTTAATACAATCACCTTAGAAAAAATTAGCATTGTTACATTAATGATCATTATGTTGAAGTTGAATTCTTTTAACGTTTTCATATTTAAGCATTTAATATAATACTAACTTTCCAAGAATAAAAATATTTATCATCATATTTTTAAGAAATTAATTTTACTTATGAAAATGATTTTAAAGAGAATTGTACTTATAAAAATAAGGTTAATATATTATGACAACTTGCATATAATTTTGAATATTCTAATATTTTTAATCATATATTGCTAAAGGCTATTGTTAATGTGACCGTTTTAAATAATCTGATTGTACATAAAATTTAGGGCTTTTTTCAAAAATATCCATGTTGCAGAATTTTATTCCAAAAATACGGTTGTAATATTTGCAACGCCAAATGCAACATTTGCAACCTAATAGTATTTTTTAAAATATTTTTAAAATGTTAGACATTCTTGTGAATATCCCAAAATTTACAACATAAATTTATACTCTTTAATAATATTACTTAAATTTCAAATCTACATATTATAAATGGTTGTATAACTCATCCTTGAGGTTTGATAACCATATTTAGGTTCGGATACAATTTTTAATTTTATTTTAATCCATGAACTATCCATTTTTCAGGATTTATAATATGTTATATGATATTATATCTAGGTTTATACAATATTCATATTAATGTTTGATCCATTTTAAATTATAATAAATTTTTATATAAAATTTAAATATTATTTAGTATCATCTATAAATTTTATAGTATGTTCATTAATAAAATTTTGAATGAATCTTTTGTTTTGATAAGATCAAGAATACATAATATCATATAACATATTTATATTAATTTATATATTTTAATTTTCTTATTATATCATAATATATTATACTAGTTATTGTTTTGTGCGTAGCACTAATTAAAATCTAGTTAGACATGAATCCGCAAAACTACGAACATAAAGCATCAATACATCAAAAAAAAATGCAGCTATTTTAAATCGTTTAGTGGAGGTGAAAATAATAATTATGGTCTCCATTTAATCCTTTTAGTTTTAGCCATTATTATGACCTTATTACCAATCCACTTGATTGCCATCAAAATATTTAATAGTAGAATAATACAACCTTAATTATTCCGTTCCCTACTTTTTCCTGTCATTAGTCAAGTATCTTGCAAGAACTCTAGAATCCAACTTTGAACTTTATCCGAAAGTTTTAACTTTTGGACTAATTGTTTATGTAATTATTATTTTGTTGGAATACCCACAAATATAAACCATATATGGATCATATAATTGTTACTTTTATTAATATAGAAGCTATGAAACTCCATTAATGGATGGGTCCTGGTCCCTGACAAACGATTGTCAGGGACCGGTTATTTAACAATCGGTTCCACAGCCGTTGGATCGTTGATCCAACAGCTGAGATTAAAAAAAAAAAAAAAATTACTGTCCGCTATAATTTTCCGCGGATAGGCAGATTGCCTATCCGCGGAATCTGCCTATCCGCGGAAAATTATAGCGGACAGTAATTTTTTTTTTTTTAATCCAGGGGGGCCGTTGGATCAACGATCCAACGGTTTAGAAACCGATTGTTAGATAAGCCGTCCCTGACAAATGATTGTCAGGGACCAAAACCCTTAATGGATATAGTAGCTTAGTAGTTAAGTAATGAATAAGAAGTATGTATAAACTGTGTATATTGATATAACATAAAGGATTACATTGTGATAAGGTAGGTGATTCCAACTGAATGTGAGAGATTGTATTTATAGACATCTAAATCGGTGACTTCCTTGACAGCTCAGCAAGGCGAGCACTCTTATATCTAACATCCACCCTCAAGTGGAAGGTGGGAATGAAATGAAAACCTTCAACTTGTAACTTGAAGAAGCAGTAATTCTGGTTGTGATTGATAGACTCCAGTTATGTTTGCATGTTTGCTAAACTCTAGGTAGGCAACTGAACAATTATGTCATGCAGTAACAGCAGGCTAAAAATCAAGAGCAAGAGCAATTATGTCATGCAGTAACTGACCAGGAGCAAGAGGAGGTTTAAGCTCAGCAAGGTAACTCCGTAAACTCCATATTAATCCAGAAGAATGCAAGGGGTAACAACATCAAGGTAATGTGACCCATTTTTCTGGAAGCTAGCATCAAAACTTGCAAGTAGCAGCTAATCGAAGGCAACAGAAACCCACATAAAGGGCAACAAACTCACTAAAGAGCAATAAACCCACTAAGGGGCAACAAAGCCACAAAGGGCAACCAACTCCAGATTTAGTAATCCTTCAGAATTTCATCGAAACTTTAGGCAACGATAAGAAGCCAATAAGGCAAACAAGCCATTATAGCAAACAATATTACAAGCTGATTAGGACAGCAACTTGTCAAGAGTATGACCAGAATTCAGGAGTAGCAGGACTTAGTCTTCATCAGAAATAGAGTTTATAATTCATGAAACTTTGACAGCAACTTTGCTCTTGACAGTAACTTTGTTACACAATCCAATACGGTAAATAGCAAATAGAAGCCCACTAGGGGCAAACAAGGTCACAAGGAGCATCAATATTTCCAACACCAAAGATCACACTGGGCCAACAAAGTGCAGCAGCAACAACAGAGTTACATGACAGCACCTAGATTCTTCACAATACTTGAAAACCAAACTTGCTAGAATCTGATCAGAATTTGTTGCCAACCTCTTGTTGACAGCAACAGAATTTAGAAGACCTCGCAGATTCACATTATGCAGCGGAATCAACAAGGATAAAAATTGAGAACTCACAAAGGAGTTATAAATTTCTGTGCTGGAAATGCTCCTCCAGTCACAACCAAACAATTTTCAATCAAACTGGACTGTAAAATACACCTCTGCACTTACATCAAAAACAACTCAACAACAGTTTTATCACCCTTATTTCTCCAACAAACAATTTCATTTTTTTTATTATTATTCTACAATTTCTCAACTGATCATCTTTGATGCAGCTGCAACCACAGACTTACAACACCACTTTCATAACAATCACAATTGTAATTTTATCAACTGCTGCAATCTCTACAGATCAGTTATTTTCAACAACAACTTCCACCAAAAGATTTCTATCAATAATATGCTCAGAGCATAAACTCAATCGAGAATCACAATTTGTGTACAAATTTCAAGATATGAAGGATTAAAGAGGAATCACAAGTTATAATGATGATGAGAAATTTTCATCGAAAATTGTGTTTTCGAGATAATGAGTAAAAACGCAAGAGATAATTATGATATATCAAACAAAAACTCATTGAGGAATTTCATCGAACAGATAGAGTGTATATGAGAGACGATGATGTTTTTACAGAATCATCACTAAAAACATTCTCTCAAAGTTCAGAGATTATACGCAGTAATGATCGAAACAATATTAACAAAAAGGAACATATGAATTCGCAATACAGCGATGATGATGATTTATTAGAGATAAATAGAAAGTTGTATAACAATCGAGGAACAAGCAATCGAAGAACAAGTTCAATTTGGAATAAGATCGATGCAAATAACAATGAAACTAACAGTTTTATTTCAGAGATATGAATAGATTTTGGCTTACGAAACAAAGCAGAGATTTATTGATGAATGAAGCTTTTCGATTGAAGCTTTAATGGTGGACGATGCTCGCACGAAGAAGATGACGCGAAAGATCAAGCCGATGCAGAATCACTACCAGATGCTCTGATACCATGTTACTTTTATTAATATAGCAGCTATGAAGTTTCATTAATGGATATAGTAGCTTAGTAGTTAAGTAATGAATAAGAAGTATGTACAAACTGTATATATTGATATAACAGAAAGGATTGCATTGTGATAAGGTAGGTGGTTCCAACTGAATGTGAGAGATTGTATTTATAGACATCTAAGTCGGTGACTTCCTGACAGCTCAGCAAGATGAGCACTCTTCTATCTAACAATAATGGGAATAATAACAACATGCATTGTAGGGGAGAGCACGGTTCGGTTCGGGGCGGTTTTGTCCGGAAACCGAACCTGAAATCGCATGTATTCGGTTTTAAAAATTGAAAACCGAAACCGCAACCGAACCGTCGGTTTCGGTTTCGGTTTTAAAAAGCTCGGTTGGGTTTTTAACGGTTCGGTTTCGGTTACAAAACCGAACAAAAAAATTATAAATATATTATAAGACTTTAAATATCAAGTATACGAAGTCTGACATAGGCAAATTGCAAACCACCAGAAAACATTGTTCTATAAAGAGATGCATGAAGATGGAAATCAAGATTAGTAACACACCAAGATTGGAACCAAGAAACAAGAAGATAACATATTAACAAATGAAAAATCTTAAAAAAATAAATAAATAAAGAATGAAATACCTGATGATATAGGAAAGCAGTTGAGAGAGTAAGAGAAAAAGGGACTGCAAATCTTTGGTTAATTAAGAGAAGTTTGAGGATGAGAACTTTGTTTTAGTAAATGTTGACTGCATTCATTTATTTTGTTATCCTTACTAGTAGTAGTAAATAGTAATTTAAAAATACATATATATTATATAAATGTATATAAATTATATATTTATTTATTTTAATAATCGATTCGGTTCGGTTTTAACCGATAACCGGAACCGGAATCGAAAGTCTCGGTTTTTAAAAATCAAAAACCGCAACCGCCGGTTCGATTTCGGTTTTTTCGATTCGGTTTTGGACGGTTTCGGTTCGGTTTCGGTTTTAATTCGGTTTTTTGCTCACCCCTAATGCATTGAGGAGGGGTTGTACTCTACAACACTGGTTTTTGAAGTATACACGATAAAGTATATAATAATAATTATTATTATTTTTAAAAAATATGCTGCAAAAATTATATCGTTGGGATCAATATGACATGCATACTGCAGAGTCGTTTTATTTGAACCAAAAATGACCAATATTGTATGCGTATTCCAGGAACAAAAGGGAGACACAAGGATTGCGTATTGAATTTTGAGACATTTATAGTGGAACACACTGTTCTATTTTCTCTCAGGAACTTACAATCATCAAAACTAGTTTGTGTCACTGTTTAGTTTCATTTCTTTATTCAATTATTGTTTCAATACTCCTATGTTAATATCATTCGTTTCTCCTATGTTGTAATTAACAAAAGGAATGATTGAAATTTTTTGAGTCAAATTCATATATTTAATTGAATAAAGTTTCAATATTTTACTAATCACAAATTATATAGACTGAAATGATATTATACTATTTAACAACATGCTGACCATGAGATACTCCCTCCCTCTTGAAATGTTTTGTCAGTTTTAACTTTTTACACTATTTATTATAAATGTTTGATTACTAATTTACGTATAATTTATAATACAAAATATAGTCATGAGTGATCTTGTTGGATTCGTATTTATAAATACTTTAATATAGTGAAGTTTTTATATTTACTACTTATACGAAATTGAAGATATTAACAATTAAAAGTATGCAAGGGCAAACGTGTTCAGAGGAAATAGGAAACATATTTAGAGACGGAGTATCATTTACCAATCTAATGATTTGTCTTGTTAAAAACGCCCAACTTGACGGCTTTAATACAACTAGGATTTTTTGCCCGCTTCGCATGGTGTAATTTATTATTTCGTCTATTTTTATAAAATAATTTTGTTAAAATTTTTTCTAAAGAAATAATATATTTTGAATAAATGTTTTGCTATTAGTTTACTTTAATCTTTTCCCCCCAATTAGATTAACAACTAATGTGATAACATGATCGTAGAACTCATTTTATCATTCACTTTTTTTAAAACAAAATATCATTTGCTATTAGAAAATATTATTTTTCACTAACATTGTAAATCAAAAAAAAATTACAAATTTGAAAGTTGTACCATTTAGAACTTTGGATAATATCTTATCATTCCAACTTTGATATTTTCTACCATTTTTGTGATACCAATCAAATTTCACCACAAGTATTTTTTTTTTAATATTATACACGAGAACATGCATATATAAAAATATTAGAAAATTATTATCAAACAATTATATGAAATTTACATATATTATATTACTAAAAATAATTACAAAATATATATCATTGGAAAAAATATTTAAGTTACTTTAAAATGTATTTTTCAAAATTTTAAAATTATAAATATATAAATTTTATTTATCGGTCAAAGTTTAATAAATTTGACTGTTGAAAAATCAAATAAACCACTTGAAGTGGAACCAAAGAGTATGTTTTTTTATCATGTTCAAAGTCCCTAGCTATCTCCTAAACTTCTTTCCTAAACTTTTTACCTTTTATGGGGTAAGTAAATTAAGGTAAGTAAATTAAGGATAGATGACTCATCTGAATCGAAAACCACACTATCCCAATATAGGTTTATCTAAAATTGTGCAATATATACATGGGAAAGTAATCCCTTGTCGATTCACCGTTCACAACTAAAGGAACACTTTGCAATTTATATAATGAGTTAAAAGATTAATTTTCAATTTTTAATAAAAAAATATAATTAATTTTCAAATTATTTGTTTGTAGATTAAATAACTGAAGATATTTTAAAACTTAATATCCGTTTAATTATTTGTTTGATTTAATTTTATATGATAATTGTCATTATTTGTTTTATCAGATTTAGCATTTTTGAAATCATACAATATAGTGAAGAAGAAAAAATCTCAAATTTTTCCATCTTATGGGCATAAAAATGCTACATCTTAATTGGATAAGAAACTTTTATCTATGCATTATTGCATTAGCTTGTAAAAAGATCCTCAAACAACATAGGCAGGTTCTATACATTGCTGCTGAGAGAACCTGTAAAAGAAAAACATTTCAATTTAATTACATCCAACAAAAGATTTCCTTTCACATTCTTTGGATGGGACTTTTCTATATAGAACACCCAAGTCTTGCACAATAAAACTATGTCTGCTCAAGTAACAACACATGAACTTGGTTGGCTAGCATTCTTAAATATGTTGATTTCGGATAACTTTTCTTAACCAATCTTCAAAGAATAATTCATGCAATATTTCATTGTTTACGTCAGAGCAGATGAAAATGTGAACTGTTACTCTCAAATCTTTCACTTCCCAGAATATACACCAAGTTTCAATATTATGGGCGTCACAAACATATTCCAATTAAAAATGTTTCTTGATAATTTCTGTAAATTCTTCATTCTGCTAACACATGAGCCGATGGAAAAACTATTCAACAAATATTCTCAACATAGCACTTCAATCTGATCTGGAGAATTTTGAGATGACGTAGTGGCTACATATCTGCAAATCAGGGATAACATAATTATCCAAATAATTGACATAGTAATATAAACACATAAGCACATAAATTACCTTCTGTGAAATAAATCAGGCAAGCTTTGTATATCATAACTTTATAGTCTATAATCAAAGCACCTTAATGCAATAAAGATTCTCATATATGTAGTAAAAGCATAGTAGTCAGTGGATTATGATTCAATTTAGAAAACATAAACATCAACTTATCAGTTATCCTGATTAAAATGAGTATTCATAATCTCTATCTATGTAAAGTTCAAGAGTTAACATACTAATATGCTTGACAAAGTCATATTGCAAAAACAAAAATAATGATATACGAACTCACAGATAATACTTAGAGATCCAACTCCGGAAAATTGCTTACTCAAAAGTACCCATAACTTATATAATACCTCAATCAAATGAGTTGTTCCCGAAATATTTTTAAATTCCAGATCTCGTTTACCAAGTCATTTGCGATAGTAATTAATCAATAAGTTTAATATTAATTGTTTAAATAGCAAAAACTGTATCATCCAATAAAATATAGTAACCGTGAGGAGTTCTTCTAAAAAATATGTATACTAATGAGCATATATAGATAGTAATCGTAGGGAGTTCCTCTAAGCATCTCATCATATATCCTATGTCTTTACATGTTAAAGAATGAATGATACTTTAAAACTCAGGAAAAAAGATAAATTACAATAATGCCACAGTGAATATCATATGACCCTCCTAAAAGTATAAACTGAAGAAAGAACATGTACTTGTAACATCCTATGAGCCCCAATAATAAATCACAGGTGCAAAGGCAGCCTTCACAATATTGTTTATCCAAGAGTATTCATAAATCAAAGTCTGGTGGTAAGACTTTCGAAGGCATATAACTTTGATAGTAAGCAAGGCTGCAATAACTACGTGTTAAGTGTTTCTAGAAAGTCTTCCTAGAACCCTTTGGCACTATATCCAAATTTAGACCTATGCTGTATTTATTTTCACATCTACCTACATAAAGCAAATATGAAGTATAACAGAATGAGTTTTCAACTTAGCAACACATACAATAGGTGTAATTCTATTGAATTGAGTGAAGTAAACGAATTAGAGAGCAATATCAAAATCTGGATAAATTGCAGTTTATTCAACCTTACTATAAGCTTTATAAATATTTTGGACAAAATCATTGTACTTATTGTGGACTGCATAACCCCAAGTAGTGCATGAGTTTTATGTTGAAAATCAATGCTTTTTAAATTTCATAGACGACGTCAAATTATTATAAAATAGATGCACATCTCATATGTTAAGTACTTTTGAATGCCGATATTGGACAAAGTATTAACTATTATCGTAGAGGATGATACTCCACAATAACATAAGGCTGTTATAATTTTTCGTATTCGTTGTGAAAGGTCCAACTGGAATCTTTCAGTATACAAAACATATTAGTTTAAATATTAGTCATAAGTTTAAACACTTAAAAGCAATTACAAACTCTCTATGACCTTATATCAAACACATTGTATGCAATGCTCAAATCTGTGTTATTAACTTCAAATCTTAAATATTTCCACATATATCACCTTATCCTTTCGAAATCATGTTAGTAAACATTTCAATCAAAACTAATTAACATTCACCATTTCAGTTGTCCACAAATTTGGAAGGATAATACACAAAAAAAACTACAAAAGTAATTGGAAATGCTCTTCGACCTTTGGTCAAAAACACAGTCTCCACATACGAAATCATTGAATCAACAATGGACAACTATTCACGCTTTTCAGAAAACGAAAAAAGAAGATGGCACAATTTAGACGGTAAACAATAGTTACCTGGTTTAGTATGATTATTACCAACTTCAGTTCTCAAATATCTTCATATCATCATCACATAAATCTGAAACAATATAAAAGGAAGTTATAAGTTCTTAAACATGAGTACCAATTATAATACAACATAAGAAGAGAGAGAGAGAGAAATAAAATGAAGATACATATATAGCAGATATGTAAATGAATTTCAAAAATTAACTGGGTTTGAATGTTTGATATATGAAAGATAAAGACAAATGTATAACTTAATAATAAAATTTGAAAGAGATGGAAATGAGAGAAAGGGGAAGTTTAAATTTTGAATTTGAACTTCTCAAAAAAGCTTCTGGGTAAAATTTGAACTTCTGAAAAAAGCTTCTGGGTGTCATGTTTTTATGTGCATGTATGTTAGTGAAGCACGTGCAGAGCAGCAACAAAGTAAATTGACGTACAAATACATATTTTATACTTTCAATACAACAAATATACAGTATAATACATGAAAAGGTGTATAAGTCAATGTATAAGTAAATAGGTCAGGTGGCAAATTATTGTAAATACGATAAAATGAAGAGGATAGAATTGTAAACAACCACTCAAAAATCCTTCACGCTTTATACTCTTACTAGAATGTTTGCCCGCTACGCATGGGCGAAAAAAATTATTTTTTTTAAATAAATAATTATAAATATGTTTTCTATTCTTTATCAAAATAAAATACTTATATTTATAAAGTTTTTGTTGATTTATTTTTTATTTAGATATTGATTAAAAGGGCTTTGTGCTGCACTTAAAGTTTCAGTCAAGCTATCTTACTCCCGATATTAAGTTGGGCTTTGCGCTAGTCTTCAGAAATTTTGCCCGCTCTTGTATACAAAATGAAAATTTTGTATTGATGATCATTTATCAAAAGGCCTGTTTGGGAAATCTTATTTTTAATAAATAAGTTACTTATTCTGGAAAAAAGTTAGGAAATATGTATTTTTTTCTGAAATAATTAACTTATTTTTGTAAGATAACGAATATTAAACTCCCGATACACATTTTTCTCTAAAAAAAAGTATGTAAACACGAATTTTTTTTCGAAATAAGTAAATTATAAGTTGTTCGGCAGATTTGCCAAACACCAAGTTTTATTCTTCCTTTTAATTGAAACCAATTTTTTTGTTTATACTTGTTAAAAATAAATCCTTTATTCATCTAATATATTAGAACTTTTTATGTTAAAATAATATATTATAACTTGTACGTATTTATTCTATTATATAAGAGCGAAAACATTAAAACTTTTGGTATCTGTTTTTTTATACGTCGCATTAATTACGCTTTGTGGTACCTGTTTTTTGGTACGTCTTAAATTGACTTTTTTTTATAACTTATTTACAAAGAAAAATATATACGATATCTATGCTTTTAAAAAACCTAAAATAAAATATAACATAATATAATTAATGGTAATTTGTCGATTATCTTTGTCATTTGTCACATTTAATTTTAGGTGAAGATATTAACTTTTATAAACACCTAAAAACATCAATTTCTAAATAGGAAGAATAGAATCGTTGGATGTAATATTATTTTAAGATATTGTAGAAAAATAGGAAGAAGAGAATCGTTGGATGTAATATTAAAAATCTATTTGATTGTTAGTAGAATTATATTCAAATATTAAAAGAGTATTTTGATAATATAAACCAAATATAAGTAGATTTCTAAAATTGAATAATATTCTCAAAAGAAAAATTCATAAATTTCTTTTCTCATTAGTTTTTGAACTAAAGATTTTTTGTGAATTCCACATAAATTGTAAAATTGTCCAAAGAACTCAAGAAAAAACACAAATAGTACACTGAGCGTGTAAAACCTAGATCAATTTTTTAACAACAATTTGATCATATAAACTAATAACGTAAAAATTTTAATATATTGATTATAAGCTAATTATTATAATAATGATACTATCTATAAAAATTAATAAAGAACAGTGATTTGCACGGATTATAAGCTAATTATTATAATAATGATACTATCTATGTTAACTGTAGGTAGATAATTAATGTTAAAAATATTTTTTTATTAACTTTTTTATTTTTATATTATTTTGTGAAAACTTATACTCCATCTATCCCACTTGTTTTGTCACCAATCACAAATCCACATTTTATTCAATCAAGTTAAATAAATTGATAATTGCCAAAAAAATTGTACTATTTTTCAGATAAATTAACAAAATTAACACTTAATTTATCGGCTTGAGCAAGGGTTAAAAAAATGATTTTATCAAATAATTATTGAAAATAATTATTTATATTTGTTTTAAAAAAGAAATTTGTTTATCTTGAATGGGTGATGGCCCTAAATGCCCACCTCCCAAAACACTTGGCTCGAAATGCCCATATTCGGAGTGGATGGCCCTAAATACCCACCAGACACGCATTTGGGAGTGGAGTGTCCGGACACCCCTTTGGAAAATGCGTGTCCTTTAGAAAAATGAAATTTGTATCGTGAACAGTAGCCATGGTCACGCATGTTGAACATGCGTGACAGAAGTTGCGCATGTTCAACATGCGTGACCATGTCTACTGTTCATCTCCGTCCCCGCCTGCGACCATGGCGATTCCGGTAGAAGTTTTCTTTCTCTTCGTTCGTCTATTTTACGAACTTCCCAACTACAATCTATATACCATTGGGTTCGAAATTTGATTCTCTCCACAACTACATCACTTTTATTACGTTTAAATTGCAGGATTGGAAATCCCCAATTCGATGGTTATTTTCCGATTAAGCTTTTCCGTCCAGCTCGTTACACCCCTGCGGGGCCAAAAAATAATAAACGAATATAGGAAAATGTAGAGAAAGGCATGGGCTTCATTTTGATACACTCAGGAGCATTGGAAGTGGCCAGAGTTGGGAGATCGAACGGGGTGCGACGGTCAGGCGATTGGAGCTTCAGAGCAACGCCGGTTATGCAAGTGTGATAATGACGTCAGCTGACGTCATCACGCATCTCACAGATGCGTGACCCCTGTTACGCATTTCAGAGATGCGTGACGCGGGACACGCATCTGTGAGATGCGTGAGGCGTCGGTAAATAGGGCCGCTCCTCCCGCATATCAGTATTTTGGGCATTGTGTCTCCAAATCTAGGCATTTTGGGCAATTTCTCATCTTGAATCTTGTTCATATATTGTTTGATTTTTTTTTCTAATCCCTACTTTTTATGGATTAAAGTTTTTGTTTCAATATATTGATTGACCTCCCAGTTTAGTTTTTCTTTCACTTGAGCGCACATAATATACATTTTTTCACTAAGTTCATTGGCTAATCTTCTCCAAAAAAAAAAAAAAAGAAGTTCATTAACTAATGAAAAATCAAATTTTAAAATAAAGATATATACCGGAAAAAGTAGAAGAGTCATCCCTTTTTTTCTCATTTTTTTTAAATTATTTTATTTGACAGAATGGAACATGTGCCTGGTTGTCATTTTAGCTGGAACTTTTTTATAATTTATAAAAATTGATATTTATATATTTCTTAAGATAATTTTTTTAAAAAAATATGTAGTTTAAAAACAATTCCCGTTACTTTTTTAAATAAATTAGATTGAAAAATATAAATATAGGATTTCATTATAAACATTTTTAGTAAAAAAAATTAAACATTGTCATAAATATAAGTCTAAATAAATTATCGTACAGAATCAGATTTGAATTCAAGATATATTTCATTATAAATTTTATTTTGCAATATCATTTTCATAATTAGAAGTTTTAATAATTTAAAATTTATTGTTTTGATATATATAATTCTGTTAAATATAATATTTATTTATTTAAAGTATTATTTTTTAATAAATATATTATTAAATCATGTTATATTTGTCTACAAAATCTTCTTCCCACTTTTGAAAAATATTATTTAGACTTTTGGAAAAGAAAATAAGTCATTTTCAATTCTTTTATTTTCTTTTATTGATTCGGAGCACAGTGTTAATGAATAATCTAAATAATATATTAGTTATCTTTTTCTTTTTATTAACAGAGCATAAAATTAAAAAGAGAAAAAGGCCAAGCTTGAGTCCATACAACCACTGGAATAAAAGAGACAGAACATGACAGACAGAAAAACTGTGAAACACATGAACTAACTTAATCAAAACAGCTCCCCTATCACTCACATCGCTTGTGTGCTTCATGGGTACTCTGCAATCTATTGTTGCCATGCAGCACAAACCTAATGTTTGGCAAATTGGCTTTGACATGATCACATGAACCTTCTTGCTGCTGCCTATGCTGTATGTGATTTCCCATTCTGTCCTCTTCCTTTCCCCAAGCTGTTTAGTATTCTTAGAAAATTAATTTAAGAGAAAGTATTAATATAATTAGTTATGACATGCAGGGTATTGTATCATCTAGCATTGCATACTATGTCCAAGGCTTAGTAATGGAGAAAAGAGGGCCAGTCTTTGTAACTGCTTTCAGCCCTTTGATGATGATCATTGTTGCTATCATGGGTTCTTTCATCCTTGCCGAAAAGATTTTCCTCGGAGGGTAATACTATCATTCACACTTTTACATTCTTCTGTGTTCTACTACTAACAATATTTGTTAAGAAATTTTGCTGTATTTGTGTCGTGTAATTTTGTGCATTGAATAATAATACTAACTAATTGTCTACTCTAACAACAGAATCCTTGGTGCCGTACTAATTGTGATTGGACTATACTCTGTTCTATGGGGAAAGTACAAATAATACAAAGAGAAATAAGCAGAGGAATTTCTTGAACCAGTGAAGGATACCAACACTGGATACAATTCGGATCTAAAATGCATTTCCTGCTGCCCACTCCTCAAACTTGAAGTAGTACATCCCCACCTTCATCAACCAACTGCTCTTGGGGTCTGATTGCTACACCTTTACCTTTTTACTCTTTAACTTTTTCCAGGAGATCACCAAGCTTCACATTCACGACGCTTTCAAGAATATCTTTTGTGGAGATGCTTTTGAAGATCCAAATGACTTTGAGACCACTGTGAGACTTCACTATCCAAAATCTTGATTGCTTCCTGACTCAATAAACCATCATTATTAAACGAATAGCTATGGAGTACTTTACTTTTCCTTCGGAACTTACCAGTAGAACCAGACACATTGTCCACAATAGCATTAACATTAACACCTCTGATAATATGATATGCTCAGGTATCTTTTTTAGGGCCGACTTCCTTTCTTCTGCCTGGCATAGAATCACAAAAGGTAAAACATCATAAACCACATTCTGAACCAAGAGATCAATGAAAAAAGTCAAGGGATAGGGTTCAGTATAATTAAAAGAAAAGAAAAAATATTATGCAGCATAGTTATACCATACATATTTTCACCACTTAATGTTTCAATTCAAACTGGAAAGTACTTTGAAAACTAACTATTCTCAAAGAGTTACTGTGTATTGATTTAAGATATGCACATTTCAAGATTCTAAAATAGGAAGCTCTTAACAATAAAAAACCAGACAGACCATTGAGCAAACCACTACAACGCAATACATCGTTCTGTCCTTTTGCAAGTAAAGAAATTAATAACATCTCACAAAAGCAATCTGAGTTATTACTCACTATTCATTATATTAGTTTTTCGACCAAATGACAATGTAAGTAATTGAGTAAATCAATTAAATTAACTGCGACTACATAATCAGATAAAAGTCAGAAGGTTAAGTATAAAAAATATAACAGAGAGCAGAGAAATTTCAACACAGATCTTTGTACATGGGAGAGGAATCAAGCTGGTAGAGGTAGTTGTCTCAGAGATGAAGACAGTTGGTGATAGGATTCCTTAATGTTGTTGTTGTTGTTGTTGTTGTTAGCTTGACTGGTCTAACACAAAGAAGCTTAATCATGAAACTAAAAGAAATATGGTATATGAGAAACACTATCTAGGAAAATCACAACTCAGTGCAAATATAAATTTATACTCGTCGTGTCCAAGATTCGACTTATAGATTATCTACCAAAAGATGATTTGTAATAATCCTCCCCGATAGTTACACTCACAGTTACACTCGACTAAATACATGGCACATCAATATTAATAGGTCATCATCAGAAGATAACAATTTATAATTTATATATTCCTGTGAGATTCTGAAAGCATCATAAGCATGTTCTTCTCCCCTAAATTGGACAAAAACATTAGTACATTACCCAGCTACAATAGCGCAAAAGTAGCATTGAAGCTATCAATTTTGTCATAATTGTCCAGCTCCGCAAAATGATCTTCATGAAAATCTTAAAACCATACTATATCTAATACAAATGGTTTCACTTCAAAACAAATGGTTACACATTTAATGTAATAAAAATAAGAAAATAGATTTAATTTCAAGAAATTGATAATGTGTAATTACCCAGAAACTAAAAATCATACCAAGATTTCCGTAAGAAATGGAGCTGCCTAACTGATGCTACTCAACATTTCCTAAGCAGATTCTAAGGGTACTGCAGAGTGAGACCGAGACTTTTTAATATAAGCAACAAATAACGCAAAACCAGACATAAAGCAGCCTCTAAATTCATGTCCACAAAACTTTCAACCATAATGGCAACCTCTAAAATAACATCGTACTTCTCACTCAATATATGAGATAATGATAGAAAAAGTTATAAAACGTTAATTGATTTGTAAATAAAAAAATGTCAATGCTTAGATATAAAGGATCTAAATCTTAAATTAAATTTAGAAAAAACCATACCTGATTCTTCAAAACCTTTCATGATCAAGAAGTAGTAACTGCAATCTCCATCATTGCAGCAGTGGCTAACTAAACTCAGTCCACTCAGCTAACAAACTCATTGTTGCAATTCATCAAACAGTTGATGAGTTTTTTGGAAAATAATTAAAACATTTGTATAAACAAGTCAAAGAATTACCTTTGTAGCAACTTCAACAAAATATTAACAATCACTCATCGTGGAGTTACATTCAACCACAGAGACATCGAGCGTATGCTTGGATCTTGACTTAGATTTTGATTCTCCTTATCCAACATTGAGGTGTAATTACATTCTGTACTCCCCTGGAATTTCTTGGTTCCTAAATACTATTAACGCACGATACACAAGTTTAACAAATTATATTAATTATTGTACCATACAGTATTGGTTTATAAAGAATACCATTTTTTGCATCACTGAACTTGTAACTGCCTGCGTTAGTCGAAACACCCTGAACACATCAACAGTCCCAAATAAAGAATATATCCCGTTACAATATAGAAAGCAAGCATACTTAAAAAAAAAGCTTTACACTCATATATCTAAGAAACCATGCAAGTGACAAACAAACAAAAGGTAAAAAGTTGAAGCAAACCTCATCCATGCTGTGCAAATCCAGAAAGCAAACAAAGAATATATCACCAGATCTTTAGGAAATGAAAGCTTTGCATGAGAAAGAAGACCAAAAAAAGTTAATGACAATTCAAATTTTGAATCTTGATTATTAAAAGCATCAGAACGGGATAGAAACAAAAAATAAGAAAAAAAATCTCAAAATCTTGAATTGCGATTCTTAGTAATCTCCAACGGATATGACCTTAAAGCGATTATAAAGCATATAAATCTTGAAATAACACAATACAACTTGACCTATTACAAACTCTAAATTGCAAGATTCAAAATTCTTTAAAACTCTTTCAAATAATATAAAGGGGAAACTCAAAGAAAATGAATGAAAAGGAAAAGAAACTTGCTCAACATACCAATTATAGTCCTGCTTGATAAGAAATTTGATCATAATAATACAAAATTTTAACAATTAAAAAACAATTATCCCTGACCAAATTTCAATTAAAAATTTTGATAAAGAAAGCTTTAAAAGTTTTGGCAGACAAAGTTAAGAGCAAGTAGGGAACTATAAGCCCCCATTTTTGATAAATTATGTAATCTTTCTAACATTGATCAAATACTAACAAATTAACATTGATAAAAAGCAAGTTCTGAATACAAATATTGTACTTAATTTGTTAATTTGTTGGACAAATCACAATCAGCACAAACCAAAGCCACTTTTTGGACATAACATTTGTCATCTTGGAACATAAAAACATAATGAAAAATTCTTT
Organism: Kitagawia praeruptora; assembly: GCA_037693485.1. Classification (NCBI taxonomy): domain Eukaryota; kingdom Viridiplantae; phylum Streptophyta; class Magnoliopsida; order Apiales; family Apiaceae; genus Kitagawia; species Kitagawia praeruptora. The sequence goes on from CM075350.1 coordinate 31,437,967, forward strand.
TAAGACTTTAAACAAACAGTTTGATTGCATAAATCGAAATCACAACAACATTTAAAACTATATCCATTGGAATGATCAATAACAAATCATAAGAAAAAGAAGAAATAAATACCTGAATATGCATCCATTTTCATTGACGAAATTGCAGTCATCGATTAACACTAAGACTGCAAGACAAAAACAATTGTATTAACAAAATCATGCCAAATAGTTTTCACAAATATAATCGATATATGAAGAACAACTCTTAAACATTATTGTTATACCTAGTTCAATTCCAACAAACCTTTTAACCAAATCGATCTGAAACACCAAAATAACTATATATTTGTGACAACACAAACATCAAAATTCATCAATATAGATACAACTCGAGTTTGACAATAAAAGAAAAAGAGAAGGAGTTTAAGATTACAGGTGGCTGAAAATTTGTACCGAGATGCAAAGAAAAATGAAGCAATCAACTTCTTAAAGCATACCTAAATTACACCAACATCAGTTAAAGAAAAATCAAAGAACACAAACACAAATCGAATCTGTAAAACTAAACCTGCAAGAAATTAAAAAGAAGAACACATGAGTATAAGAAACATAGAAAAGAAGAAACTGTAGAGAATTTGAAATACAATCTGATACATCAGAGAGAGAGAGAGATGCAAGCGTACAAAGAGAAAATAATACATAAATGATATGAGAGAATTGAATTTCAAACTGGATTCTGTACATTTGGGGAAAATACATAGGCTTTTGGAGGAAGCTTTTGTAGAATATCCGTATGTAATAATGCTGTAATACGTATATTAAAGATTAAACGTAGAAGTCAAAGTAGTCAAGTGGCAAAATACAGTAAATAAAGAAATAATATAAGGGCAGAATGGTAAAATCAGCTTAAAAAAGGCAACAGCTTTTATAATATAAATAGAAGTAGATGAGTGAAAAAGTAACAATCTGCACAACTACATGAATGTTCACGCTAGAGTTTAGGTAAGTTGCAGTATTTCTTTGTGGCAGCTTACTGGAGTCTGAATGGTCTTATCTCCGTGAATGTTCACGCTAGAGTAGAGGTATATTATATTTTATTTTTATCTTTTACCGAGCTACTTTTTTTTAATAAATAAATTTATATGCCTTATAATAAGTAGAGAATAATGTTCCTGAGATTACCTCAGGAACTTACCTAAGGTACTTACCTTACTTTTTTATAAAATCTTATATAAAATAAATGGCCCCGCAGGGGCATTTTTTGTGAAAACTAGATTACCCATAAGATTTTTATTGATTTTATTGAAACATCTCAGGGAAAATACCTGAGGTAATCTCAGGTACAGCATTATCTAATAAGTATATGTTCTTAATAAATTTGGAATAACCGAGAATCAAACCTAAACCTAGTATCTGGAATGAAGAGATAAAGAGCTTGTTTGGTTACGACTTATTTTAAGTCCTTATAAATTTATTTTCGGGTAAAAATTTCATATTTTGATAATATTTTTTCTATAAGTATTTAATGCATGCATAAATTGCAAAAAAAAGTTAAACTTTTCAGAAAAAATTAAAAATCTCTAACTTTGTCTTAAAATAAGTTGACTTATTCTGAAAAATAAGTTTCTCCGACCACCCCAAAACTCTAATCACTTGAGTTATCTTATTGCGCTCGCTATACTCCCAGTTAGAATTTAGAGAGAAGAGAAAAAAAAAATTCCTTCAAAGATGGGAAGAGAAGAGAACGAATTTTTTTTTAAAATTTTCTTTAAAATATGTGTTCCCGAGTTTTTAGGAAGAGAAAACAAACAAAAAAAATCAAAAATTTCTTACCAAAAAAGGGATGATTGGAAGAGAAGCTCTCACATGCATTTCCAACACTTTTTTCAAAATTTTACCTGTTATTCTACAAAAAAACTAAGGAGCATGTTAAAGAACTTTTTTTCCTTCTTTCTCATTCTCTTCTTTAACAAAAAACTTGGAAACATAACATAAAAATTACTTTTTTAATCGGATACTAATAATCTTACTGTTCTACTACTTTAGGAAATTGACGAATTAATTCCACATTATGTAAGAACGGTGTCTAAACAATAAATATATTAAGGAGAAGCATAGATAAGTTTCTTTTTCAAACAGTACATTATTCGATCAAACACCAAAAATAACTTTGGACTACTCCTATGTATACCTGTACAAATTATTCATTCTAATCAATTTTGGATTTGTAAGCTGACCTAGAAACATACGTAAAATATCTATATTGAAACTAGAGCACAACAATAGAGCAATCGATCTGACATTTGGTACCAATACAATGACCAAATTTGATGCAGAGTAACTGTTTATGAAATTATTCTGATACAACATAGTTACAGCAAGCTTTTTGATCCAAACTAAGTTCAAATGATCAGCTACCTATAATAATAAAATAACACTTTGATTTAACTTCCAATTCCAGTTGGGACTACTGATCAAAAGTTTAGGAGTCACCCTTGAGAGTAGTAGTGATATTTGTTGCTAGGAACATGATGATCATAAAGTGAGGTATTCTCACATCCTTGCTCATGATAGAGTCAAGTTAACTCACCCTATTGCCATTTGACAAATGACGTCATTATTGTAGAAGAATTCTAGGTTTAATGATTTATTTCAGACTTCTTAAGAAAATGTTATCTTCTTGCCTACCCACATGTATCCTCCAGTGCCATATCTTAATACACACGAGCTTTAGGTGGGAACGTCTCAATCTCATCATCTAATGTGTTCATGTGAACAGGCCTGTAGTCCAGCCGTACCTTCTCATTCTCCCAGTATCTGTCGCTCACAAGACAAATGACTTCAAAGTAAATACATAATTTCCAACACAAAATGAAAAATCAAGGAAAAAAAGGGCAGCTAACGTCTCAGCGAAATTAACACATAGCCGCACTTGATTTTGCAGTAACACATTATATTCTATCATATTATTGTACAGCCTCCCTTCTTAAATCCTCAGGAACACACCATATAGGTATCAAAATCAAGCTGCATAGTCAATATTCTACGTATTACCCACCCACCATACTCATCATCCTGGATCGTACGTGCATTAAGATTTGCTGAGGACATGTAAACATAATTTACTCCAGTCATCTCCAACATCTAAGTTTCAGGTAGCCCTTTCTTGATTTCATATATTTCCATCACTACCTTCTAATAAATAGTTAGGGGCAGGTAGTCATAAGAGGATGGTACTTGGTTGTATTTGGTCAACATTCTATAAGTGGAAGTAGGCTACATTCCCTTTATATTTGAATTTGCAAATAAAATTCTAATAGATTGCCGAAATTTCATATATCAAATATGAAACACAGAGGATGCATATTTTATGAAGTTTCAACAGCTTGCGTGGTATAAGTAATGAGGAACCTAGAGGAGACGTCGAAATATATGGAGTTGACTAGAAACATGAAAATATAGATTAGGACTTACCCCAATGAATGCTTCATCCACTTCTCATCATCCCTTTTCTACACAGTCGGAACAATTAAATTATGTTAATAACAGAAAATATTACAAGGACACTTGCAGTAAAATAGGTCCGCAAAACTGACCGTAAAATCTTCACGTGCATGAGCTCCTCTGCTCTCTTTTCTTGCTTCAGCCGAATGCATGGTAATGGCTGCATTGATCAACAAGTTTTCCAACTCTAATGTCTCTATCAAGTCAGAATTCCTGAAATAATTTAATTAGGAAGAAAAGTTAATGGAAGCTCGATATCTTAGTGATCTTATGCCAATGGTTCAGAGAAAAATTTACCATATCAAACTTCGGTCCTTCACCTGAACATCATGAAAGCTGTCCCATGTTTCGTCAATCAATTTAACCCCTGCAACAACACGGACATTCAGGGGCAAAGGAAAATGAGCGGCATAGGGACAGATAATGAAATTGTAAGTCATTGCAGTAGTCTCTAAATAAGCAAACAAATTAGACTTTAAGAACTTTGACAGATTCAATACTTTAGTATAGCAACCACTTGTCCACTTCTAATATCTAAGACTTCATACAAAAAAAAAATAGCTAAACTGCCCTTTGGTATTAGGTCATTCTTGCTCAGATATGGATATGGCAAGGGTTGGCTAGTAATATACCTTCCTCTAAGGTCTCTTGTGTGCGGAATACAGCAGCATTATTTTGCATTATTCGTTGCATGTTTAAGCGAATTTTTGAGGTCGGAAGTGAGCCATTTGAATTCCTTATCTTCTCCAACCACTCAATGGTCCTGGAACCAGCATCTTTTTCTAAAGGCTTTTGCTTTGCTCCTGCACGATGACAGATAAAGCCATTTAAACTTCCACTACACTTCCACAAATAATATCTATAGCAATTCAACAACTGCTAGTTACCTGGTCTTTGGATTTCTGCCACCCTATTTGCACAAGCTCTACCAAACACAACAATATCAAGAAGAGAGTTTGCACCAAGACGATTGGCACCGTGAACAGAAGCACAAGCTGCCTCTCCAGCAGCCATAAGTCCAGGAACTATTGCATCAGGGTTATCGCCCTTAATTGTAACCACCTGTGATTCAAAAGATGAGATAAACCAGGGTAAGGACACTTCTCGTTACATCTACTAATTTAAATAACCAATTATGAGAGCTACAGTAAACAACATAATTACCTCTCCATGGTGATTAGTTGGAATACCACCCATGTTATAGTGAACGGTAGGTAAAACAGGTATGGGTTCCTTTGTAACATCAACACCGGCGAATATTGCAGCAGTTTCAGAAATACCAGGAAGCCTTTCCTTGAGGACCTCTGGTGGTAAGTGATTCAGGTGGAGATATATGTGGTCTTTCTGTGGTCCTGTTGACAATCAACATACGTAAGTACACATATAATTAATAACAATTGACCAAGCGGGAACTAGTGTGCAACACATATTAACCTCTTTTACACCTGCAGAAACTATAGCTTTGTAAACAAGAGCGACAGAAAATCATTACCACAAAGGTTGAAAAATAAGAAATTCAATACTTAGGAGCTAACATGAAGGTTTATAACGGCTAGGCAGTAAAGATATGCTGAGAATGGAGGCATGAAGAAGATATTGGTTATATTACAAAATAGCCAACTAAACTAGTTGCTTCAAAAATAGAAAATAACAAAGAGAAAGGACAGACACCAATGCAAACTTAGTATATTGTACAATACAACATTATGGGAAGTCATAAGAAAGAATTATAATCATAACAAAAATCATTTTAACAAAAGAATGAATTTTAAAATACATACATCTTTAAAATTTCCAAACAGAAGACGTATAATATGTAACACTTTGTGTTAAGGCTGAAAAACTTTAGTCTGTAGGAGGATAAGTTTAAAAGCTTGTTTCAGTCCAAGACAACAAAAAAACAATAAACATAACCATGTCAATAAGTTAAAACAACAGAACAGCTTATACAAGCTCACGCATTAAAAGACCGAGGTATTTCGCAAAATATCTTTTTATACTATGATGAGAATGATTTCGATGCAACAAAGAATCCTCTGGTAAATTTTGAGTTAATTTAACACTGCTAGTGAGATAATACCTACACCGCGACCTTCCCGAATTTCCATAGTCATAGATCTTGAAACAACATCTCGTGAAGCAAGATCCTTGGCGGTGGGGGCGTATCGTTCCATAAATCTCTCACCTTCACTATTCCTAAGAATGCCACCTTCACCACGAGAACCTATACAAAAAAAGGGGAAAAATAAGCATCGATTACTATAGTCGGATAGATATAAGGATAAATTGCTGTCGTGCAGAAAGCTTCCCACCTTCAGTAATGAGGCAGCCAGCACCATATATTCCAGTCGGATGAAACTGCACAAACTCCTGGTCCTGCAAAAAGACGAAATAAGTGGTAAGTAATGCCGAAGGGATTTGCTTGAAAGTAAAATGACAGCAACACAAACCTCAAGAGGAAGTCCTGCACGAGCAACCATAGCATTGCCATCCCCAGTGCAAGTATGGGCAGAGGTTGCAGAGAAGTACGCCCTACCATATCCCTGACAGAAACATATAAGTAATATATTTATTGATATAATAGCTTCTGTAAAAACAACATTTACAGTTGAAAACGAAGAGATGCATACTCCAGTTGCCAAAATTGTTGAAGATGCTTGGAAGCGATGCAGCGTCCCATCCTCCATGTTTAGGGCAATTACACCTTGGCAAGTACCTGTTCCAAAATACGCAAACATTAGGCAATCAACTAAATGTTAACAAATGCGGAAATAATTTTATTGAGTTAGTCTCTTGGATTTGATGACCAACTTGAACATTAAACCTTGCTTAGAATTCATGCAATGTATTCTAAGATACATGTCATCAGTGATACAAATATGATACACACACACAATGTACTTGAGTTTTGTCTCTCTTACTTCTCATGACAGGACTCTGGCTACATGATTTCATTATGAAGACTAATTTATTCGCAGGTTAAAAACAACTGTTGGCTTCCACATTCAGTAAAGCAACAGTTAAATACATAATACAAAAGGTTTTATCTTTCATGCTATGCGGGAAGGTCTGGAAGAAAAAATTATAAACCCCATAATACTGATGGCAGGAAAAAAGATATGAAAATACCATCACTAGCCATAAGTAGATCCAAAGCAAAATATTCCACAAAAAATTGTGTGTTGTGCTTCATGGCCTGCCCATATAATGTGTGCAACAAAGCATGCCCAGTTCGATCAGCAGCACATGCACAACGGTAGGCTTGACCACCTAAGGAAACCACATACAAATAGAGCTATATAGTTCTCCTTTGAAATCAGAAACAGAGACTTCAAAAAATAAAGGCTGCTTTTGTACCTTTGCCAAAGTCTAAACTTTGACCACCAAAGGCCCTTTGATATATTTTTCCTTCTTCCGTTCTAGAAAACGGCAGACCATAGTTTTCAAGCTCAATAACAGCTTTTGGAGCTTCTCGGCACATATATTGAATGGCATCCTGATCACCTGCAAAAGTTCAGGAGATCAAAACAATCTGTATTGAGTGAATAAAGCTTAAGGCTTAAGCTATAGAATACAAACAAAACAAGAGAAATTACAAATCCTCTAAGACTACAAAGTATTTCAGACAAACTAGTACGTAAAATGTCATTTGCAAAACGAAACCCATGAAGATCACAATTTGTTATAATATGAACTACAAATATTTGAGAGTTAATGAATGTCCATGTGTTAAAAGCACAATACCTAGCCAATCACTTCCCTTGACAGTGTCATACATGTGCCACCTCCAGTCATCCTCGCTCATATTTCCTAATGCAGCATTTATACCACCCTGCACACCAAATTTAACATAAGATAATGGTCATCACCACATCTAGCACAAGCAAACAAAACTTAGCTTGAAAATTATGCAACTAGATGTGAGGCAAACAGCAATTGGAATGAATTCTTCATGGCCAAAAGGCCCAAGACAAAGAAACAATTGAAAACGGAAAAGTTTTAGTGGCTACTACACATCATTATTCATGTATGACTATCCATTAATATCAATATATTGCAGCATTCAAGACTGAGATTGTCCAATTGACAACAGCAGTTCAGTCTTGATGCCAAGCTTCTGTATACAACATACACAATATATTTTTGAACATAATTAATAAAGAATTGAGATTCTATATCAAAATTGCACAAGAATGCATACATATGGCTTCAGAGACCACCTAACTTTAAAAAACAGTTAACGATGATACAAGGCCTAATCACTCCACATTTAACTAACTGATAAGAGTAATGTGATCTAAACATAACGGAATTAAGTAATAAACTAATAAAGGAAGTGCAAAAAACACACACCTGAGCAGCAACTGTGTGCGAACGAGTAGGGAAAAGCTTGGTTATGCATGCAGTGTTGAATCCATGTTCAGACAACCCTATTGCTGCTCTGAGCCCAGCACCACCTGCACCTACCACCACAGCATCATACGTATGATCCACTATGGTATAGGATGAGCCTCCCACTTTCTGTTTCAAATCGTCAATACAAATAACAATTGAGTTAAATTTTTATCGAGAACAATCTTTGTCCAAGTTGAATTTTGTGTGTAAAATAAAATAAGCACAAAATGTGTTCTAATTCACATAACAAAGAGCAGCAATAAAATAATTTCTCGATTTCGAAACAAGAATTTAGTCTCACCATAAAACAAAGGAAATGTGTGAACTCGTACTACTATCTATTCTAAAGTGTCCTCATTTCCATTTTTTAGGAGCAAAAAAACTTTTTCTTTGATGGACTCTCTTTCTCTAGAACCAATAAGCAATAATTATCAATATGATAAGAGCAATAACTAATAAGCAAAAAAATACGACTAATGATATTCAAAACCTAACAAACTGAAAAAATATCAATTCATGCTAATGAATTTGTTCCAATAAATCATTTCAATAATATTTTACATAAATCAATTCACATCCAACACCACGTCACTATAGTCCGATCATATACACCACAACCACAGATTCGCAGTTCACATCAAGTAAAAATTAGGCAAAATGAAAATCACACCATATTACATTATTTTATTAATACGGGTTAATACTACAAAAATACTCTCATAACTATTCGTACACACAGGCAGTAACTGTTGAAAGAAAAGGACTAAGGATGTAATCAAGCCAAAACAAAAATAATATTCTTGCATATATTAAACCTATAATATTGTAACTTATCCTGTAAAAACATTAGCGAATAAGTCGACGAATATTCAATACCACTTCACGACAATCGAATCATAACACGGAAACCACAGATTCACGGATTACATCGAGTGAAACACACTACGGACAAAACTGGACAAAACTATGAAAAAACTACGGCGCTTGAACTACAACATACAATCTCATAACTATCAACGAAAACAGACAATAACTAGTACAGAAAAAAATAACAACTACCAATAATTTTTCAGACCTAACAAACCCATAAAATATTACATCATGATACCAACTTTTATCCCTCTGATATTCCAATTTCTGCGCTTTGAAGCATTAACATCAGCAGAATTAAAAAATTCATATCCAATACTACCTAATTATAATTAAGTACTACAACATATAAGCTCATAACTATCAATAAAACAGACAAAAACTATTTACGAAAAAATGACTACCGATAACTTTCAAACCTAACAAACAGATAAACTATTACATCACGGTATTGACTTGTGTACCTCTAATATTATAATTTCTCGGCAACGAAGTATTAACATCAGCAGAATAAATAGATTCATATCCAATACTACTGAATTATAATTGGATCATACACACCAAACCTAGATATACACAATCACATCAATTAAAATTAGGTAACACAAAAACTAAACAGATAGAATTTCAAAATAAAATAAATCAAACAACTGTAATATATAAGCTCAAAATTAACGAATTAATAAGAGAATTAAAATAGGTACCGCTTGAGTGGAGAACAAACGGCGTTTAGTTGATTCTCCGGCGACGGATCGATTCGCCGGAATGCGAAGGCCACGAGACACAGCTCGCCACATGTTTAGATTTATGTGTTTGTATGTATATGTGTGTGTATAGTTGTATGAATAATGGTGGAAGAGGGTGAAGAAAGCACAAAATGTATTGTTTTGTGTGATCGCTACAAAATTGGGAAAGACTGTTGAAGCCGAATACGCCGACTGCTTTTATAGTTTCAGTCAGGTCACAATCACCCCCTTCTTTTGGTGTATAATTACCACTTTGCCATTCTAATAAATAAAAAACAATACTCCGTATCATATTTTTAAATATCATAAAAATGTAAATTTTATACTGATGCTACCGCATAAAATTATTTTGTTGTAGATAGAGTGGAGAAAAATTGAAACAATAAAAAGATTGTGAAGTGAAATATCACATAAAAAACCTCGATAAATGAATACGTTTATAATCGGAAAATTTTATTCATCGAGATCAAATGATACTATCTCTATTATGTTGGAACGAAAAAATTTATTAATTTGATAAGATTATTTGTTTATAGAATATTTATTTATCGAGGCTCTACTGTAATTTAAAATAAATAATTTAAACAAGTAAACATTTAAAAATTCAAAGGGTAGTATGGAAAAATGGAGAATGCATGTTACTTGTGCAAGTGCAACATTTGGTCGTCCGATAGAACGGTCGGACAAGGGCCACGAAGCTTTACATATCACCACTAGCTTCCAAAACTTTCCTACAAATTCAGCTTTCTATATTCATTCTTGTATTTTCTTTAATTGTTTTAAATTTTGACTCCGACAAATATTCGTATTTGTTTTCCTACCCACAATATTTTAATTTAATTTTATCATCATAAATAAGAAAACATTAAATAAATTAAAAAACGGGAATTGTTAAGTTATATGTACATCCGATCGGGTAATACCAATTTTTCTTTTGAAAGAGACAATTGGATCCAGCTTACTGGACTAGGCTTTTGTGGTGAAAAATTTATTCCTTCCTCTAGAGAGCATGATTCGCTTTTTCTTGTGCAAATGGGCTGGCACTATATGGGCCAGTAGAAACATCAGGTCAGAGAATCAGTAGGCGGGCCGAGTTTAATACACCCAAGTAACCAACCCAAGTACGAAAACAACTTCAACTAAATTAATTAAGTTCATGGGATTGTCCATTTTTTTTCGTTCACTTATTAAGTTCATATTTATTTGTATCTTTAAATTCAAATCATTTTAAACACAATAAATTAAAAGAGAAAACAGTGTTTCATTGGTCAACAAAGGGTTGGTGCAGTGGTCGAGGTCTTGAAGGTTTCTCCAAGAGAGGTCAAGAGTTCGACTCGCGTGTGCGTGTGTTTAATTATAAAAAAACGGTGTTTCATTGGGGGAGTGAAAGTACACAATACAGTGAACGAAGAGGACAGCATAAGAATCCGTGAGAGAGTGAACTAACAGTACCTAACAAGGAAGGAACACAACATGATCTAATATCACTACAAGTACCTGTACTTTGCTAATACATCGACTAATCAACTTCAACTAATCCTTCATAGATCTCATGCATATCTTTCTAACAAATCACATAATAATGTTTACACATGATATTTTAGATTTCGAGTTTCATTGGCTGGGGTTGCATTTCGTTAGATGTCGTAGTTCTAACCCCACCTTTTCCTCTTGTTGCTTTAACATTATTGCCCAACTTTCTTAATTGCCACTTACCAGCTATATATACTACTTCCATATTGTTCTGAAACCAACTTAGATTCATTTTGATTAACGTTGGGATCTGATTCAAGTCCCCCCTGAGAAATCAAGAAAGTATTTTCTTGAATCTAAGCAGTTTTGCGGTTCAACAGTTATGTAGTACTTGTTGCCGGATCATGTGTTTATTTACTGTGTGATTAATAATGTTAATGATGCTTAGAAAACAAAATGTTAATGATGCTTAGAAAACAAAATGTACGAATACTTTGTATCTGCAATGCCTAGCAGTAGTATTTGAAATTTTGTGCAGTAAATTTCTATCATCACGAGTTATGACGCTGATGAAGCAGGCTATCTGGAAATGGAATTGACCCCAATACCGTTAATGAGTTTGTAGTATCTTTTCGGGACCAAACTAGCTAATTTGTTTGTGTTGAAACGCTTGAAATGGTCCAATTCAGATTGCAAAATACTAATAATAATAATAATAATAATAATAATAATAATAATAATAATAATAATAAACAAGTGGCACATAATTATAGACACTTAGGCTGTTCGGGCTTATGGTATGAACACTGAACAGACAACAGAGTGCAAGGTGAATAAACACTTTAGATTCTTTGATCTCCGAAATAGGTCAACCAGGCACAATGCTGTTAAGCAATGTTCGAGTCAAATGTTTTATGCATTCATGTCAAAATGACCTCTTAATGAAAAAATTCTCTTGCAATATGTCTTCAATAGTATTCGCCAAAATGATGTGAGAAATCAATAATATTGGATTTATGTGAAATATAGAGGACACATGTATGTGCGGCTAGTTTCGATAATACCGGATTTATTCGATTTGTGGGTGGAACACCTTACCGACATATTTAAATATTACACAAGTATTATGTTCTACAAAGTCATGGAATACGTTTTTCCATTTAAATGTAGCATTCGTAATAAGATCCAAACACACTCCAGTAGTCCGGCAAAAGTACAGAACGCAAAAATAAGATCTACTCCGTATTGTTTCTGCCTTCATTTTCACTTCAAGTATCACTTGTCACTTGTCCCCCACCACCTTCGTCCCCTTTGACTGGACCATTCTATTTTCTTTGAAATCAATTTGGTAAACTGACATAAGTTGTACGCTACTTGCACCTTTCAAAATTATAAAGCTTTATCGGTTATGCGCTTATTTTTACCAGTGATTTCAAAATTATAAAGCTTAATCGGTTCTGCGCTTATTTTTACCACTGACATAAATTATATGAAATGGTTATTTGTAGCGTCCTCGATTGTTTAGACATACCTATTATTTTATCGTAAACTCAGAATTCTATGTATTTTATATTTGCAAAAACAAAAAGAATATCCGTTTGATGCGATAATGTGTCAATTCAAGTTATTATCGTAAACTCGTAGACATTTTATTTTTGCAAAAAGAGAAGATATCTATTTGATATAAGCCTTGTCAAAGAGGGTAGTTTTTTTTTTTAACTCATAGTAGCTAAGCTTTCTGTTATGTCTTTGTATGACAATGTAGGCAAGCAAATGTCAAGGCAGTTGGAAAAATCCAAGAAAGACTCAAGGCATCATCAACAAAACTTCATTATGCAAGTAGCTAGATACAAATATACAACTTTATACATGAATGCATGCGTCTCTACTGTATAATTAAATTTGTTGTGTCCTTACTCGTGAGCTACCGGACATGGCTGATCATGCATGTTGGCCATGTTCTCTTTAGTATATACACATCAAATTCAATCTTTTGCAGGATATTTAGATTTGTACTCTAGATATATACAGTGTCGCGTTGTCGGACTTTGATTTGGAGGCCTTTGGAGAAATCGACAAACGGGAAGGCCGATGGTTGATCAGATGGATCAAGCAACTCCCAATCAAAGTTGAGGACTAAATGGTGGATGAATACAGCCATCTCCAATTTGGCTAGCTCTGATCCTGTACAGAGCCGTGGTCCTCCTCCAAATGGCATGAAGATATTGTTGTTGTTTGTTGTGGAACTTGATCCTACCAAAGATGTTGATCCATTACCATTGTTCTGCATTTAACCATAACACCACTGGATTTTAATTGTGACATTTTCGGTGTTTAATCTATATAGTCGACAATTTAGATTTTTACTAATGTGTAGTGCAACCAGAATTTCGAAACAACCGGAACCAAGAGAAGTATCACTTAATTCCTCTATTAGTTTTGTACTAAAAGTGTAAAAAAGAAATTGAACTAAAACTTTAAACTTCAAGCAAAGCTGTAGTTAGCCCCTTCGATTAATTCTGCAAACGCTTGGACCAATTCATTCATATGTATAAATGAATGCGCATATCTGAATTAATTATGGAAGATGATCAACAACAAACGATTATTATAATATTTTATATCGTAAAAAGTTTTTGCGATAGGTGTATCGGCCCCAATTAATTATACTAGTATATAAAGGTATGTATATGTGTATAGGTGCCGGTAGGATGGTTGGTGCGAGAGCAGAAACAGGGAGGAAAAAGATGAGACGAAATGCACGTGGAGGTGGAAACCCTACGACCACATGTAGAGTGGGGGGGACTTTAATCATAAATACCAGTACTCAGTACTATTGCTCTTATTGTGCATGCTATTTAATGTTACCCCTTCCCCACACGCACGGCTGAAGAACATGAACCATAGTACTGCAATTATAAAAATATAAGCTTGCGGCATCACCATTTACCAGGGTTCGTCTCGTCTAAGTGGCCGAAAAATGATCTAGTAATTAACTAGCGGCATCTACTATCTGACTTAAAAATCGAAACAGTAAAATATTTACTGAAAACCGAATCTCGTTTTCAGCGAGAGTATTTTACTCCCTATATTCAAAGCACCTAAAATTACGTGCACAAAAGTCAAATACCTTATATAATGGACTGGAGAGAGTAGAAAAGAACGTTACCGACTCTTACCCGAACCCAACTCGTTTATTAAACCAAATGTGATATGTCTAGACTACAAATCAATGATCGCATGCATATACCTCGAAAAGTTTGAGATTGGATTTGAAGTTTGAACCGACGGCCTTTATTGGACAAGGACCGTAAACCAACTCAATCATCTCAAGTTTTATGGATATATGGTACGTATAAATTAGATATGTAAACTTCCTTACCACATGTATATGTATTGGCCCATATCTCCTCCTCTTGTTTACTACTCCCTCCGTCTCAAAAAACTCTTCCCATTTCAAAAAACACGTTTGCCAACGCACACTTTTGATCGTTAATAGGTTCAATTTCGTATTAGTATTAAATATAAAAACTTCACTGTATTAAAGTACTCATAAATACGAATCCAACGAGATCACTCATGACTATATTTGGTCTTATAGATTATGCGTAAATTAGTAATTTATCTCATGTCATGAACAGTGCCGACATTGTAAAGGAGAAGATTATTATGAGACGGAGGGAGTACATTATATGCTTATAAATACACACACTCGACTTGCTTTGGCTTTTCTTTTGTTATTACCAAATATACACTATACACACTACTTTCGGCTAAGAAAAATATTTAAATAAGACAAAAATACACGACACAACTAGCAAGATTCATGTGGTTAGGGATTGCTTTTCTTCCTTGTTCATATTAATAAGGTACAAGTAGTACTAGTTCTATACTCTCTTTAATTCCACAATCAGAAATCAACGTAATTTCTTTAAGAAAATAGCCAATGTTTTAACTTTGGATTTGTCTAAAAGGCACATGCTAAAAATCCGTGTTTGATGAGTTGTCAAACTTTGATTAGTGGATATTTATGTGAATGCAGGGATCCATCATTATTAAATGAAATCTCTACAAATCAAAATTTGACAACTAAACTATCACGCATTCTTAGCATATGTTCTTGGGTACACACTATAAAATTCGTTTAACTTTTTGAATAGATTGTTTTACTATTGCAATAACAGTAAAAACGTGAATGCAGAGTCAGTCTGTATATATGTACAGAAGGGAAGGGGGGGGGGGGACTGGTGAGACAGACCTGCCATCTCCGTGGATTGAAGTGTTGAGGATGGTCAAAAAGTGAAGGATCCAAGTGCACGGCTGCAATCACTGGAAGCACTTTCCATCCACGTAGAATGTCATACCCTTTATTTTTAATAATATATAATCACATTAAAACCAGATTAACAATTAATTAACAAGTGCATGATGGGACAAGTCAGCTAATGACCATAATCCATAATCATATCAATTTAAGTTTTTGAATATTTGGTTGGTCCACCTACCTTTGTAACGAACATTTTTCACAGCTTTTCTGTGGAGAAACCTCACTACATTTCCTAGCCTCAGAGTTTCGTTGATAACCTTCATAATCAAATTTACAAAGTTTAGTAATTAGCTTAACATATAATCAGAGCATCTCCAAGATACTCTTTATATGAGTTCTTAAGTGAAAATATAAAGATGTTATCAAAAATTAGATTTACAAGAAACTCTAAGAATCTCTTTAAAAAGTTAAGAGCTCATTCTCTGTCTTCATTTTTAAGAATTTCTAGGTAGCTCTTAAATTTTTTTTTTACTAATAAAATATTCATTTCCTCCAATTCTTCCACTACTTTGAATTCAAATTTTGTTATGATGTAGTTGAAATATGAAAATTTTGTTATGTTGTAGTTGAAATATGAATAAAATATAAATAAAGAGTAAGTATATAGAGAGCATCGCTGGAGTTGATACGTGAAACGGGTACTAATTTTCTAAGGGTTCAATTGTTTATAATATTTTTAAGAGTAAACTAGAAGACCTCTCCGAGATGCTCTTAAACTCTAATAGTAGTAGTTTGTGTTTACCCATGTGATTAGATTTGCCATTAGTCCTAACATTAACTTCTTGGCCATGCAAACCAACTCATCATGAAATATGGAGTGAACTTTAATCGATGCCATTCTTGTGAGTTGTCATCTTGTATTATTGTTGTAAACTTGTACAGTATATAATAGTAAAACATAAATTTGATTCAACTTTAGTCAATTGCAGACTTGCAGTACTCGATTGTGCGCATGCGAGG
The DNA here is from genome assembly GCA_037693485.1 of Kitagawia praeruptora. Taxonomy (NCBI): domain Eukaryota; kingdom Viridiplantae; phylum Streptophyta; class Magnoliopsida; order Apiales; family Apiaceae; genus Kitagawia; species Kitagawia praeruptora. The sequence goes on from CM075350.1 coordinate 31,454,224, forward strand.
GGCAGAAATATATCAGGCGCTTTAATATGGATGGGGCTACATGAATTTTTTTTCTGAAAACTACACACAAATCAAAGTGGACTTAGTATGAAAAGAGACTACTTACACATTGAGTAAAGCCCATTTTCTTGTAATCATCCCAATTTAATCCCACCTCTCCTGACTGTCTCTTGGCTCTTACAATTTCAATGTGTTCCTCCTGGATTATTGATGATGACAATTAGAATTTTTGGTCAGAAAGAAAGATTAAGAGGTTGAGATTACAAAAGGATTAGAGTATACATACTCTTAATTGTTCCACAGTATCAGGAGAAGCTTGTAAGAAATATATGGCCAATGCAATGGAAACAGAAGAAGTTTCATGGCCAGCAAATAGCAAACTTAGAACCAAGTCAAGTATCTGCTCCTTAACAAGGCTTGAGTGCTTCAAAACCCATCCAAGCAAGTCATCATCATCTCCCACCGCATCCATTTCATTTACCTTTCCTTCCTCCATTTCAGTTATCCGCACTTGCATTTTATTCTCTATGAACTCTAGTATAGTTGATCGCGACTGTCAATTAAGCATCTTAGTTCATCAGGATCATAAATTATACTCTGATACCATGTTAAGTTACGGAAACAACACAAATATATATATGTCAGGGCTTAGACATATGTGCATGTCGTAAACTTACTTGGAGAGCCCTTCTATAAGCAGTTCCAGGGAAATTAAGAGGAAGAGAAACTACTCCTTTCATGAAAGTAATGTATTCTTTTTTCAGCTTCTCGGTTTCATTTTCCCCGGGGTCCAAGCTCATAATATGTTTAGCCATTAAATTGAATGTAAACTGCAAATATTAGTAATACTGTAACAGGTTACTAATTACTACGTAAAAAGACAGCGCAACTATACTACAGTAGATAAGTACATTTATTGAGCTCAATATATATGATATTACTATAAGAAGGACTCACCCTCTTTGCTTCATCCTGAGCACAAAAGGTAGAGTTGTGTTTCCAAGAATTCAAAACAAACAAAGAATGAGCTTCAACTTCCTTCAATAATTTAGTTTTAAGCCTTGCATTGCTCAAGAAATTAAGGGAGATGGCTCTCATATCTCTATGCATGTCTCCTACTAAAACCAACATCGACCACTTCCCAAGAATTCCACCAATACTGCTTGGATAGCTGCATTCAAACAGCTTTCCCTCATTCTGCAGTATGAATCTATTCAAACCTGCATCTGCTGACACTATTGTTGGCCCACCAAATAAATTTGACTTGAAAATTTTCCCATACCTGCAACCATTTAAACTAGTAATTACATCATGAGATTTTCGAAAGCATGTTTCTTACGTGTTTTTTAACTTATACAGTAACTTACTACTCATCAACCAATATGCCCGATTTAGAAGCTGTTCGAGAATATAATATGTACGCAGACCTTACCCGTACTTTACTGAGCATAGAGCCTTCTGTTGTTTCGGTGTTACTTGTAATTTGTTCACAAGTGATGTACAAAAACAAATAAATTACATGTTGTATGCTACTTTTAAAGTTACCTTGCTATATGTTGCTCCATGTAGGCTCCAATGGTAGTGGCAGAGTAAGGTGTGAGATAACCGATAGTTTCGCCGATAAAAGGCCATCCCATGCTGCCAGGAGGAAGGTTAAGAGTGTTTTGTTTTCTTCTACAGAGATTAAGCAAAACTAGTCCAGTTAAAATTGTAAGGAAAAGATAGAGAAAAAATTGCAGGTCAGACATTTTGGAATAACAGAGCTAGATAGACTAGCTCCCTCCAAATGTTTTGTGATAATATCAGAAGATATCTACTTGGCTTTTGTTTGAGATCTGTAGGAAAGACTAAAGAGAGAGCTTTTTCAAGTAGTTTTTGTATCCTTGCTAAGCTTTTGTTACTAAGCAGGAGTTCCAAAGAAATGAAAACTTAGTGAAAAAGCTCCTATGTCATTAAGCTGCATTTATAGGCATCTCCACCTACAGTTCTCTTGCATTTACTCAACGCATACCCTTCTACTTTCGCAATGTCCAAAAGGGACTCCAAATCAAACCAAAAATATACTATTAAGTTCCACGAGTAGGGTAAGGTGTATAATTTTTTTGATTGGAACAGATCTTATTTTCATTGGGTGACCAAGTAGGGTATAGAGAAAAGTAACAAGTAGGTAGATTTTTTTTTTTGTTTGGAATTTTATTGTAAAAATCATTGAATTTAGGCGGGTATTTACAAGAGTATTCGAAAATCGGTAACCAGTTGAATCAAATTTTAGTTGTGATAATCCTCACGGTCGATTAATGGCTTCCGATCACTATTCCGATCACTGTTCCGGGGGTACTTCACCTGAGTTTGGGTATCTGCAAAATAATGCTCGTCCGGGGGTGGTGGCCGTCAAGCACCTCCGGTGTGAGAATCAGTAATCGAAATAATAATAATCGAAACGGGTGAAAATGTATCTGTGTGAAAGGAAAGAATGGGTAGTAAATTTTGTGCTATTGAAATTGTGTTTGTTACCTTGTGTGTAGAATGGGGGTATTTATAGGCTAGGTCTTCTAATAACTGTTCACCCACTTGGTGACCCACTTGTTATGCTGTTAAAGCTACAGTGAGCCACTATTGGAACAGTGATTAGTGTCCCTTTCCCACATACCTCGATTCTAGCACAGCCGCTTTTGCTATAGTTGAATGCTTTTGTGTCCCCTTAGTTGCCTTTATGGTCCCCTGCCTTAGTGAGCAAGGTAACAAGATATTTTGCAAATGTATTTGTGTGAAGATATTTGTTTGTCAAGTGGATTTCTTTTAGTAAAGATAATATGAAATGACACATGTGTAATTAATGAGTATTTGTTACAGGTGAATGCGTAATAGCGGACAGCGGGTTGTTTACAGCGGGTGCCCGCTGTAGGTTTACAGCGGGTACCTATCATTGCCCCCCACTCCTGCTGTGCGGTTTAGCGGACAGGAGGAGGAGAAACTAAAGATGCCGTAGTGTTTGAGAAAATTTTTTGAAGATGATACGTTGTGTGCCCCCCAAGTGTTGGCGGTCAACACTTAGGAGTTAGAAAAAATTTGTGAAAATATGCCCCCCAAGTGTTGGCGGACAACACTTAGGAGTTAGGAAAAATTTGTGAAAATATGCCCCCCAAGTGTTGGCGGACAACACTTAGGAGTTAGAAAAAAATTGTGAAAATATGCCCCCCAAGTGTTGGCGGACAACACTTAGGAGTTAGGAAAAATTTGTGAAAATATGCCCCCCCAAGTGTTGGCGGACAGCACTTAGGAGTTAGGAAAAATTTGTGAAAATATGCCCCCCAAGTGTTGGCGGACAACACTTAGGAGTTAGAAAAAATTTGTGAAAATATGGGAATTTTTGACAACGGGTTAATGTGCTTGACGGGTGTGTCATGTGAAACGTTTTTGTAATGCTTGTGAATAAATGTAATAATTGGTAATAAATGAGAATTTTGAAATAAATGAGGGAATAATATTAAATGTTAATAATAAGTGAAATGATAAGTTGTAGTTCGTATTAATGAGAAATGACCTTTGGGAGGAAAGAGAATGTACCTTTGTGATGTAATGTGTCATGAGTGAGTGGGAAGTTAATACATAGTGGACAGTTTCGCTGGAAACGAGGAAGTTACTACCGGCTGTAAGGGTGACGTGGACCAATCCTAGCCATCCACGAATTTGTTGCCATTTTTTCACCCTTATTACACGCGCCGCACGCGTATAAAAGATGGGTCTGTGTATCATTTGTTAAAAATTTTACTGTCTTTCTTTACCTTTTTCTCTCCATTTTCTTTGTCTTCTTCGAGTACGTTGCCCTTCTCGTACTGGATTTGTGGAGTATTTCTGTCATTGAAGCCATATATAACCTCCTGATTTGAGGTATGCTTTCTTTGTATTTTTCTTTTGTGATTTCTGTTTCTTTTTATCATACAATTTGTCTCTTCATATATGACTGGTTTTGTGTTTATATCCTTGGTTTGCATGTCTCGAGTATTTGTAAGTGTGAGTCGATTGTGTAAACTGTAAAGGTTAGTAATTTGTGAGTGTTGGTTTTGTATTTGTTATTGGTGTTTTGGTGGTTTGAATCCGCTTCCTGAATCGTGTGAAAATAGGTGTATGATTTCGTATTGTTCATGAGGTGTTTGTAATTTGTATATAAATGTGTATATATTCATAAGTGTTGTGTATATGGGTTTTTGATTCTAGGGTTTTGTTGTTTGTGGAGGGAATAGGATATGAAATGTTTGTTTCGATTAAAATGGAAAATTGTTAAAAAAATATATGTGTGTACCATACATCTGTGACGGCCATCTTCGTTGTTAGCGGTAAAATCCGAAAAATTGTGCTTTTGTCTGTAGATGGGCGATGAATTTGTCGATCCCGCTACTGGAGAGAAAAGGCCATTAGTAAACATGTATGGTCGTTGGGCGGACATTGGTCAGTTGGGTTACACAGCAGTGTTACGAAGAAACCGGTATCAGTACTTTGAAAGTTGCGAGAGTCTGTGGCGGGCGAGTAATGTGGTGCCAACCCCTTATTCGAAGGCGGAGATGGATGCTGAATTTGCCGAATTTGCTCATTTGCAACAGGACAGCACGTTTAGAGGCGATGACTGGGGTGATTATGTTGAAAGGATGTTGCGAATTGAAGATGGGTATTTCTGGAGACGGCCGGTACCCGGTGAGAAATTGTACCATCGTTTTGATGATGATTCTGTCTGCATTCCTTTAAGTCATTTCAGGGCGGGTTTAAGGTTCCCCCCTCATAAGTTCTTGATGGATCTCTTTCGATTGTATTTCCGCTGTCCGTTAGCTCAGATGTCTCCCAATTCAATAAGGTCTATTAACTGGTTTATAGCTAGTTGCGAGGCGTTGAACAAGCAGCCAACATTTAGGGCTTTTTTCTGTTTATTTGATGTTAAAGCCAGCCGTGCAAAACCCATTTATGAGCTCCAGTTCGTAAAGTCGCAAACCCGTATTGGAAGAGCTCTGGATGGGTATCGTCCATTTGTGTTTCCCAAGGGCATGGCGGGTTGGCAGGAAGAGTTTCTGGTAGTGGGTGGCGGGGAGTTTGCTTGGCAGAAGAATTTTGTGAAAAAAGTGGAATGTGCCTATAGGACGGACCGTAACCGTCTGAGCCAGATTGAGATAGATTTTTTGGTTAAGCTGGTAAAGGCGTTGGGTGAGGTATGGACCGAGTCGAATTTGATTGACCCGGCTGACTTGAGAAGGCATTGTTGTAAGTCCTTGTTTTGGCATGAATTTTTGGGTTTTTGTAATGTTCTGTATTTGATGTTTTGTTGTGTTTTTCCTTGTAGTGTTGGATCCCCGGAAAGCAGAATTGGACCCGCATCCCACTTTGTCAATAGAGCATGAGGCTAAGATGTATGCTGATTTTATGCTTCTACAACCGCCCAGACCTAAGCGGGTGCGCGGGATGTTTGCGGCCGAAAATATCATAGATGCCTTTGATCTTTCTGGGCAAGGTGCTGGTGCGGGGAGGATGGAGCAAGTTGAGCATGAGGAGCCCGTTGTTGCCGAGGAAGAAGTGGCTGTTAGTAATGCTGAGTCTGAGCAAGAAGAAACCGGAGAAGGTATAAATTCTGAGGATGATTCTTTGTCCGAATTGCTGGGCGATATGTCTGCAGGGAGACGGGATATGCCTTTGGAATCCAACCTGCAAGATGCCCAAGGTGATGAGTATGATATTGAAGATGAAATGGAGAGGTCCGTTGAGAGGCATGAAGATGAGCAATTTGTTGATAGAGATTTTGTTTTTGATTCTGAGAGTGAAAGTGATGGTGCTGTTGCTAGGCGGGTAAGTGTGTCGCATACAAGTGGGGCTATTGGTGAGGATTCTGGTGTTCGGTTGCCAGTTGAAGAGCCCGCTAAACAGAGAAAGATTCCTGCTTTAGTTGTGAAACCTGTCACGGTTGTTTCTGGGTCAGGGCAAGTAAGTGTGAATATTGAGCGCGGCGAGAAAACGCCCGCTGTTAGAGATGAGGAGCCAGTATTGAAAGCAACCAAAGTGACAACATTATTCAGTCTGTTGAGACTGAAAAGGAGCAAGTGGGTATTGCAACTGTAAGCGGCACTGCTGATGAATCTGATGTTGCCATCGAGCCCCTTAGTGCCATAGCCAGTGCCTATGATAGTGAAGATGAAGATACAGAACCGCTAAGGGACATGGAGGGTCCCTTGAGTGCGTCCCGTTGGGCGTAGTTTATTTTTTTGTAACTCTAGCTAAGTACTGTTGGCGGATTTGTTTTGGAATCTCTCGGCGGGTATGTCTGCTGTGCGATGGTGAAACATTTTGTTTTGATAATTTTTGTGATTGTGAATTGGGTAATTTTGTTTCGAACTATAACTGAATTTGTGTTTGAATTTTGTGTCAAAGTGTGTAGTAAATATGCGTGGGAAAATGGTTACCTTGAATTTGTGATTTTGACTGTGGGAGTTAGTCCTCAGCATTTAATACTGCATTGGAGTCAAAAGAATTTTGACTGAGCTTTTACTTCTCTCTGCATGGGAACTGTAATTTTTTGACTGAAGATGACTTCACCCCCTCCCCTTTTATTTTTACCTCCCTATAAATAGGATGGTTGCTTGTAAATGTAGATCATTCCTTCTCCAACTTATTCTTTGAAAACCCTTGTTCCCTATGTCGAAGAAGCTTGCTATTTCTGATATGGATGATCACTTTACCCCATTCCCATGGGGGCGTGAACTGGCTATCTCGGAGGCGACAGAAGCCAGTTGGAAAGCTTGGGCAAACATTTGGGAAGAGGAGGGCGATGCCTACAATGCCGAGGAATGTCGTAAGGCTGCTCGGAAAGTCGCTGCTGCCCGTGCTGCTAAAGAAGCAAAAGATAAGCCGGAGACGGATGTAATTGACTTCCGTTTCCGAGCTCCTCCTCAGGGTGAAAGCTCCAAGAAGGGTGCAGATGCTAAAGAGGAAGCCCCCCAAGCATGAAGGATTCTTAGATGTAGGCGTCTATAATCCTTGTAATAACATGCTTGTAATAAAAATTTATGAATAAAATATTTATTTCTCCTTTGCCTTCAGTTGTTTTATGCTTTCGTTCTGTTTGGAGTCATATTGCCTACATACTTGTGTAGACACCTTTCTTGTAGATTTTTTGTAATATCCGTCTCTTGGCGGGTTTGTCGCTGTAAAAAATGGCCGTCGAGACTACTATCGTTTCCTGTCGAGATTCGTAGACTGAAATTCATAGCTGTCTTTATGCCCGTTTAGGGGACTTAGCTCTTTGTTGAAGTATTGAGTACTTATGCCCTGATATTTTGTTGTCGATTGGCCGCAACAAACAGTTGCTGTAACTTCTGTTCTAAGATTCCGTCTTTTGTTTACAATACTTGTAAGATGTTGATAACTTTGCGAAATTTCCAATTGTAAGTCTGTACTTGTCCGCTGACAGTCTTAGTACTGTGTGTTAACAGTGTTTGTGGAATTTGTCCGTAGACGAATTGTGTAGATTTGGGATTTGTAATTGTGTAATGGTCCGCAGAGGGACTTTGCAATGTGTAACTTGTGTAAATGTCCGCAGAGGGACTGTGTAATATTTGCAATGTGTAACTTGTGTAAATGTCCGCAGAGGGACTTTGTAATATTTGCAATGTGTAACTTGTGTAAATGTCCGCAGAGGGACTTTGTAATATTTGCAATGTGTAACTTGTGTAAATGTCCGCAGAGGGACTTTGTAATGGTTACAATGTGTAACTTGTGTAAATGTCCGCAGAGGGACTTTGTAATGGTTGCAATGTGTAACTTGTGTAAATGTCCGCAGAGGGACTTTGTAATGGTTGCAATGTGTAACTTGTGTAAATGTCCGCAGAGGGACTTTGTAATGTTTGCAATGTGTAACTTGTGTAAATGTCCGCAGAGGGACTTTGTAATATTTGCAATGTGTAACTTGTGTAAATGTTCGCAGAGGGACTTTGTAATGGTTGCAATGTGTAACTTGTGTAAATGTCCGCAGAGGGACTTTGTAATGTTTGCAATGTGTAACTTGTGTAAATGTCCGCAGAGGGACTTTGTAATGGTTTCAATGTGTAACTTGTGTAAATGTCCGCAGAGGGACTTTGTAATGTTTGCAATGTGTAACTTGTGTAAATGTCCGCAGAGGGACTTTGTAATGGTTGCAATGTGTAACTTGTGTAAATGTCCGCAGAGGGACTTTGTAATGGTTGCAATGTGTAACTTGTGTAAAGTAGGCCACTTTCTTTGTAAAAGTATTCCATTGAAAATATAGTTCCCTTTATTACAAAGAAAACAAAGAGAAGAGATCGTCTAACCATCTATTGATAATATTTCCGTAGTTTGTCGCCGTGCCAAGTGTTGTTGACTTCGGTGCCATTTAGATAGGCTAGTTTGTAAGAACCCGGCCTGAGTACTTTGATGATTTTGTAGGGTCCTTCCCATTTTGGCATAAGTTTGCCAGTATGTCTGGGGTCGGATGCTTCAGTTGCTCTGTTAACCAAATCGCCTTCTATATAGGCTTTGATTCTTGCCTTTTTGCCAAAGAATTCTTTAGTTTTTTCTTTGTAAGCGGTCATTTTCTCAACAGCGGCTTCTCTGACTTCATCTAGAAGGTCAAGATTTGTTTTAAGTCCCTGAGTATTTGCCTCCTCCTCAAAATTGAGGGCACGGTAAGATGGTGAGCCAATTTCGACTGGTGCCAGTGCTTCTGTGCCAAAAGCTAATTTGAATGGAGATTCCCCAGTACTTGTCCTGGGTGATGTGCGATAAGCCCAAAGAACGTTGGGTAATTCATAAGGCCATTTTCTCTTTGAAGTAGTCAGTCTTTTCTCTAGACCTCGAACAATGATGCGGTTAGTGACCTCAACCTGCCCGTTGCTTTGAGGATGGCATACGGATGCTTTCTTATGTTTGATTCCGTGGTCGGATAGGAATTTAGTAAATTTTGACCCTACAAACTGTGTACCGTTGTCAGATATGAGTATCACTGGGATTCCAAATCTGGTGATGACTTGCTCTTCAACAAAACGAATGGCGTCATCTTGTGTAATGTGCCTAAGAGCTTTTGCTTCTGCCCACTTTGTCATGTAATCAATGGCGACCATAACATACTGCAAGTCACCTTTGGCTTTAGGGAATGGTCCCATGATGTCAATGCCCCAGATTGCAAAAGGTATTGGGGATAATATGGCTGCCGGGAGTGCCGGTGACTTTCTGGACATATTGCTAAATAATTGACATTGGCGGCATCTTTTAGTGAAGTTTTTGCATTCCTTATGCATTTTCGGCCAATAATAGCCTTGTCTGAGTATTTTGTGTGCCAATGCTTTGCCCGCCATGTGATCACCACAAATGCCTTCATGGACTTCTCTTATGCAATATAGGGCTTCTTCTTCGTCTACACATTTAAGTATAGGGGAGTCAAAACTTCTCTTGTATAAGATGCCCTCCTGAAGAAAGTATTTCGTTGCTTGTGATTTGACTATTTTTGCTTTGAGTCTGTCATCTGGTAGTGTGCCATTTTCCAGATAACAAATGTAAGGGGTCATCCAACTATCCCTTGGCGGGCTTATTTCCATGATATCCAGTTTGTTTGTACTTGGGACAGTTAACTCTTCAAAGTAAACCGTGTCTGCCTCCGCTCTCTCGCCTTGAGTTAACTTAGATAACATGTCCGTAACTGTGTTATCCATTCTGTCTATTTGTTCAAGAGAGTATTCTTCAAACTGAGTTAGCATTGTCTGAATTAATTCCTGATATTTGCTGAGATTGCTATCTTTTGTTGAATAATCTCCTGTTGTTTGTCGAACAACCAGCTGCGAGTCGCTATAGATGGTTATCTTTTTTACCTGTAAATTTTTTGCCAATGCTAAACCGGCCAAAAGTGCCTCATATTCCGCTTGATTGTTTGTGGCTTTGAAGTTTAGCTGTATGGCTTGTTTGACTTGGAAACCGTCAGGGCTAGTCAAGATGAGCCCTGCCCCGCAACGGGTGTTTGTAGAGGAACCATCTACATACAACTGCCAATTGCTGTCCGCGGCCGTGGTTGTCTTTGCGGGTGTCTCTTTTGCATTTGTGACGAATGAGCATTCAACCATAAAATCAACCAACGCTTGTGCCTTGATGGCGGTTCTTGGTATGTATTTGAGATCAAATTGACTAAGTTCTACCGCCCAGTTGATCAATCTACCTGATAAATCCGGTTTGTGAAGTATTTTTCTTAGCGGTTGATCCGTGATGACTCTGATTTGTCTCCCTTGGAAGTAGTGCCGCAATTTTCTGCTTGCCATGACCAAAGCTAGAGCAAATTTTTGGACGTTGGGATAGCGGGTTTCCGCGTCTTTGAGCTCTTGGCTGACATAATAGACTGGTTTTTGCTCACCATCTTCTTCTTTGATAAGCACCGCCCCCACGGCTTTGTCTGTTGCAGATAAGTAGAGTGATAGCGGCTCTGAGGGGGCTGCGACCGCAAGTAGTGGAGCAGAGGAGAGATAAGTTTTGAGATCTTCAAAGGCTTTTTGACATTCCGCTGTCCAAGATATTTTGTTGGTTTTTGTGGCCCCTTTCAAGGTGTCAAAGAATGGAAGGCATCTGTCTGCCAATTTCGCTATGAATCTTCTGAGGGCGGCCAACCTCCCCGTTAGTTTTTGTATTTCTTTTAAGGTTTTGGGTGGTTGCATGTCGATTATGGCCTTTATTTTCTCAGGATTGGCCTCGATGCCTCTGTGAGATACCAAGAAGCCTAGGAATTTGCCAGCATCGAGTGCGAATGCACACTTATCCGGGTTGAGTTTCATATTGTGTTTTCTGAGGGTGGAAAAACATTCTTCCAAGTCCTGGAGGTGGGAAGCCGTTAGGAGAGATTTCACTATGAGATCATCCACATATACTTCCATATTTCGGCCCAACTGTCCGCTAAAGATTCTATTCATGGTTTTTTGGAAGGTGGCACCGGCATTGATCAATCCAAATGGCATCACTTTGTAACAATATACTCCCCTATGTGTAACGAAAGCCGTTTTCTCTCTGTCTTCTGGAGTCATTTTGATTTGGTTGTAGCCTGAGTAGGCGTCCATGAAACTTAGCATTAGATGACCCGCTGTGGCATCAATGAGCTGGTCTATCGAAGGGAGAGGATATGGGTCCTTTGGGCATGCTGCGTTCAAGTCTGTGTAATCGACGCATATCCTCCACTTTCCATTAGCTTTCTTTACTAATACCACATTTGCAACCCACTTAGGGTAGGTGACTTCGCAAATCAAGTCCGCGTCCAAGAGTTTGTCAATTTCAATATCAATGGCCCGCTGTCGTTCTGGCGCAAAGTTTCTTCGTTTCTGTATTTTTGGTGTTTTGTCTGGATCCACATTTAGCTTATGGATTGCCACAGACTCATCTAATCCTGGCATATCCTTTGGACTCCATGCGAAAACGTCCGCGTATTTTCTCAAAAGGTCAGTGAGACCCTTTTTAAAGATAGAATCCAAACCCGCACCTATACTGACAGTCTTGTTTGTATCTCCGGGTATGATTTCTATTTTCTCTGTCTGTACCGCAGGGGTTATTGGCGGGTTTTCTTCTCTTTTGAGACATTTCATTAGATTGGCATCAATTCTTGGCGGGTCCTCTGTCAATGGATCATGCCCGTCAATAAATTGTACCTCTTTTCTCTTTTTTTTGTTGGCACGTTGGTTTGCATCGTGCCTCTGTCTTTTTGCTTATCTCCTGCTTTGAGCTTTTTCCCTGTTGATATTGCTGGGCTCGAATTTTCCCAAGGTAAGAGCGATGCCGTAGCACCTTTTGGAGGTTTCGAAATCCCCTTTGATTTCTCCTATCCCATTTGAAGTAGGGAATTTAATTTTGAGATGGGGGGTAGAAGTAACTGCCTTTAACAAGTTCAATGTGGGTCTCCCCAAGATCATGTTGTAGGAGGAGGCTGTGTTAATGACATAGAATTTGATGATCCTGCAAACTTGTCTGGGAGATTCCCCAAAGTAGACAGGGAGTCGTGCAATGCCTGCTATTGGGACGGCATTGTGGCCGAACCCGTAAAGCGGTGTTTCATCAGGACATGTTTCTAACTTTTCGTCGCTTAGCTTTAGCCTGTCCTAGGTGTGTTGGAAACAAATGTCGACCGAGGACCCGTTGTCGACCAGAACCCTTTTGACCTCATTTTGAGCAATGCCCAAGGATATGACTAGTGCCTCAGTGTGATTGGGATTGATGCCTTCATAGTCTGCATCTGTGAAAGTAATGACGTTTGGCGGACCCTCAGATATGGCATAGATAGTCTGTTCCTCTCTAGGTGGTGAGACCTGTCCGCCAAACACGGTATGTACTATGTTTTTGTTGTGTCCTTGAGAGGAGGACGGGCCAAGTATTTGCCTGGGCAAGTATTGGGATAAGTTGCCTGCCTTGACTTGTTTTTCTAGAAAGTACTTGAGAGAAAGGCAGTTATCTGTAAAATGCCCATGTGTTTCGTGATAATCGCAGTGCTTGTCTTTGGGCCTGTCATCAGGTGAGGAGTGCATTGGGGCTGGCGGAAAGTAGAAAGGTTTCCCTTTGATTTCTCTTAAGATGGTTGCTCTGGGGAGAGTAAATTCAGTCCATTTTGGCTCAGGACGCCTATCTGGTCTTTGCGGGTTTAAGGGCCCTTGGCGGTCCCTGATTGGTGCTGATGGTTGAGATCTTTGGGCGGGCAGCGGCCCGTGAGTGGTCTGTACTTGATGCAAAGCGGGTGCTTGCCTTTGGTAAGGCGTGTATCTTTCTCTTTGGAAATATGGTGTGGGAGCGGGTGGAGCCCTAGATTGTTTAAGTACGTTGAGAGACTCGATTTCGTTGATGGCTTGAGATGCCAAGTCATATGCCTTTGCCAAAGTAGTGGGCTTAATTTCCATGAGACGGCATACGTATTTCTCGCATTCGTAAGGGTTGAGACCTCTCCTTAAATGCACCAAAGCCTCTGTTTCATTGACACAGACAACTTTGTTGACGGCCTCCTTGAAACGGTCAATGTAGTTTTGTAAGGTCTCACCATTACGTTGTGCAACGGTTTCAAGAAATACGGTATGAACTTCGTGCTGTTGGTTTGCTTTGAATTTGTTGAGAAATAATTTCTTAAATTCCAACCAAGTATCTATGGATCTGGTGGATATTCTGCAAAACCATCTTTGGGCGTTGCCGCGGAGAGTTGCGGCGAAGAATCGGCATCGTGTCAAATCATTATACTCGTAGTGGAGAGCCAGTTGGTCAAAATAGCTAAGGTGCTCCTCCGGGTCTCCCAGCCCGTCGAAAGAGTTGAAGCTGTGATGTTTGATGTCTTTTTGTCGTGGCGCGGCTTCTAGCCTTGCTGTGAATGGTGTTCCGCCCATATCTTGCTCGCTATTTCCTTCTATTTTATTCTTGAGTTCCAATATGGTCTGTAGCATTTCTGCGTTTGATGGTTGTGTTATTGCGGGCTGCTTTGAGCGGACAGGAGGAGGCTCTTGGTGCTTGTGTGCTTCATACTCAGCCACTACCTTGTCGTAGGCGGCTTTTTTGTCAATGATTATTTTTCTCAGGTCTCTATGCCTTCTGTTCTGTTCCCACACTTCAGGGGGATGGTGATTCTTGTTGTGCCTGTCATGCTTAGTATTTTGAGACGAGCCCAGGCGAGAGAAAGCAGAGTTCGCCTCGCGGGGTTGGCTGTTTGCCTCATCATGATTGTCAAGTGGGTTCATGGGTATGCTTGCTTGTTTTGTCAAGGATTTTGGCCCGGCCTGGGGGAGGGTTGCAGCTATTTGCATGATTAAGTCAATTTGTTGTTGGTTACAGCCTGTGAGATTAATGCTAAGGATTTTCTCTCGCCCGTCATCTTTGGGCGGGTTCACTGGCGGGTTGACTGGCGGGATGCCGGTTGTATTTCCCTCGTGTTCTTGTTCATCTGGGTGTGGTATTGCGGTTTCCATTTAATGTTTTTGAGGTGTTTTTAATTTGTGTTTTGAGCGTGTTAGTAGCCACTGTGTAGGTAGAGCAGGTGGTGGGTTTTTCTTCAAGAAAAATTCGCCCTCCTTCTAGCGCCAAATGATAATCCTCACGGTCGATTAATGGCTTCCGATCACTGTTCCGATCACTGTTCCGGGGGTACTTCACCTGAGTTTGGGTATCTGCAAAATAATGCTCGCCCGGGGGTGGTGGCCGTCAAGCACCTCCGGTGTGAGAATCAGTAATCGAAATAATAATAATCGAAACGGGTGAAAATGTATCTGTGTGAAAGGAGAGAATGGGTAGTAAATTTTGTGCTATTGAAATTGTGTCTGTTACCTTGTGTGTAGAATGGGGGTATTTATAGGCTAGGTCTTCTAATAACTGTTCACCCACTTGGTGACCCACTTGTTATGCTGTTAAAGCTACAGTGAGCCACTATTGGAACAGTGATTAGTGTCCCTTTCCCACATACCTCGATTCTAGCACAGCCGCTTTTGCTATAGTTGAATGCTTTTGTGTCCCCTTAGTTGCCTTTATGGTCCCCTGCCTTAGTGAGCAAGGTAACAAGATATTTTGCAAATGTATTTGTGTGAAGATATTTGTTTGTCAAGTGGATTTCTTTTAGTAAAGATAATATGAAATGACACATGTGTAATTAATGAGTATTTGTTAGAGGTGAATGCGTAATAGCGGACAGCGGGTTGTTTACAGCGGGTGCCCGCTGTAGGTTTACAGCGGGTGCCCGCTGTAGGTTTACAGCGGGTACCTATCAAGTTGAATATGCGGAAAGTGCTATAAATTGAACGTACTCGGATTGCATTATTACAGTCGTACTCAGATTGCATCATTACAGTCGTGTAACAGAGTCCAAAAAAATTTAAAATGTTATGTAAGAAAATTTCAAAAAATATAGATAATTGGAATTTGGAAAATGAAATTATTATACTATTCAACATTTCGGTTGTAAGATGTTAACTTTAGAATTTGGAAAATGACAATGTTATACTATTCAACATTCCAGTTATAAGAAGTTAACTTTCAGAAAAATAGATATTTGGAATTTGGAAAATGATAATGTTATACTATTCAAGATTCCCGTTATAAGATGTTAACTTTCGAAAAATAGATAGTATTTGAAAAATGACTAATGTAGTACTATTCAACATTCCGATTCAATGATATGATTTGTTCGACGCGATTGTTTATGTAGATGTCGTATGGCTTTTTATTATTGAATTATTGAATTAAATTTCCATAGCTCAAAAACAACTGTCAGAACTATACAAATAAATTCTAATACCAAAAAATATCAGTCCATCTAAAATTTTAAAATACTAGCTTAAAACTCGTGCGATGTACGATTTTTTTTTTAATATTATATGAATTCTTTCATTAATTTAAATTATTTTTATTTAAAACATGAATTTTGGAGGCTTAAATTTTTGTATGAGATGATTTGATAATAATTATATAAATGTTATCCGTGATATTTCTAGAAAAAGGAGGATTTTAGTTTAAAAAATATAGAAAAGATGATAGCTTTAGTTAAAAAAGTTAATCAGTTAATTGTTAGTAATTATAAAATTGTTATTTTATTTTATTAAATAGAATGCACGTGATATGATTAGAAAAATAGATTATTTAGTTAGAAAAAGTAAAAAAGGTAACATGTTCTAGGTGAAAAAGGTAATTGATTAGTTTATAGTAATTATAATTTAATTACGTTATTTTACTAAACACAATTGCTGTAATATTTTTAGAAAAAGAGAAATTAATATTGTCCTTGATATTTCTATTAAAAGAGGGATTTTAGTTAGAAAATATAGAAAGACGATAGGTTTTAACTGAAAAAGGTGATCGGTTAATTATTAATACTAGCTTGAAACCCGTGCGATGCACGGTTTTTTTTAATAAATATTTTATGAATTTTTTCATTAATTTAAATTAATTTTTTTAAAACATGAATTTTGGAGACTTAAATTTTTAAATGAAATGATGATCGTAATTATATAAATGTTATCCTTGATATTTCTAATCAAGTGAGGAATTTTAGTTAGAAATATAGAAAAGGGGATAGGTTTTAATTGAAAAAGGTAATTGGTTAATTATTAGTAATTATAAAATTATTACTTTATTTTATTAAATAGAACGCCTGTGATATAATTGGAAAGAAAGATGACTTAGTTAGAGAAAATTTAAAAGGTAATATATTTTAGGTAAAAAAGGTAATTGCTTAGTCTATAGTAATTATAAATTAATTATATTATTTTACTAAATAAAATTGCTCATAATATTTTTAGAAAAAGAGAAATTAATGTTGCCCGTGATAGAAAGGGATTTTAATTAGAAAATGTAAAAAAGATTATACGTTTTAGGCTTTTAGCTGAAAAAAGTAATCGATTAATTATTAGTATTATAATATTATTATTTTATTTTATTAAATAAAACTGCCTGTGATATAATTGGAAAAAGAGAGATTTTAGTTTGAGAAAATAAAAAACGGTAAAGTGAAAATAAAAAAGATGACATGCTTCAGGTGAAAAAGGTAATTGATTAGTTTATAGTAATTATATTTTTTTTGGCCACGATATTAATTATAATTTAATTGTTATTTTAATATATAAAAATTTTCGTAGTATTTTTAGAAAATGAGAAATTAATGATACCCGTGATATTTCTAGAAAAAAGGAATTTAATTTAAAAAAAATAAAAAGATGATGTGTTTTAGCTGAAAAGGTAATCATCGATTAATTATTAGCATTATGATATTATTATTTTACTTTTAAATAGAATCGCCCGTGATATAATTGGAAAAAGAATGGGACACGATCCTAGAGAATTGTGTGAGTGGGGACACGTGGCACAAAGTTAGCGGAACAGCTTTGCATGCTCAGTAAATATAGCAATAATTACTGTTACTTTCTCTCTCACATTACTAACACACTTTAACACTCCTACACTAATTAACAGCTGTCAAAACTCCTTTTACCCCAAATTTGAAATCATCTGAAATAAAATACACCTTAGAGTATGGGTGAGCAAAATAAATAAAACCGAAAAACCGAAACCGAACCAAAAAACCGAAAAACCGTACCTGTTATGCCCAAATCTTGGCATAAGCCCTAAGCAGGTCTAATGGGTTTGAATAGAGGTCCACAACTCATAATGGGCCTAGAGATGAAGATTGGGTCACTAAAATCCACCACCAAGAGTCAGTCCAATATACTATCAAGCACAATGTGGAAGTTTGCGACCCCAAGCTGCGGGTCGAGTTCGCCAGCAAAGTCCCTAGTATGGGAGAACATCTATCATGCATGTCTCTCTACAAGGTCCAGCGTGGCCTAGAGGTCCAACGTGGCCTAGAATACTCTCTCTGCAAGGTCCAGCGAGGCCTAGAGCATGTTTATTATGAAGGCTTATGGTCAGGTCCAGCGAGGTCGCGTGAGTATAATTATCTCTGTACAGCGTAGACCACCTCGCATGACTAGCCCATCGAGGCCGCATGCGAGGCCATGCAGCTTCTCCATTCACCTCGTCATCGAGGCCAGTTGATTTAAGCATCATGCTAGCCCGGCCTCAAGGTCGCATCTATAGGGATCACCTCTCGTATAACTCCCGTCAAGGGATCGCTTCGCTACGACTTCCCTCATTGGGATCGCTTCGTACTATCATCACATCCACATACTACACGAGATCGATATCTCATTCTCTGCTGGAAGGCTCATGACGCAGCCCCTCGAGGTCGCATGAGTATCAATACACTTGGGTCCGCTTCGCATGACTCAACCCCTCGAGATTGCATGCTACACCCTTGTTACTTCTCTATTAGCCTCGCCCAAGAGGTCCCAACTCTAGCCATGCGAAACCATTTGCTTCATTCTTTGGACCATGGATTATGGATAGAATAAATGGGTAAAATATATCAACCCAAGAAGACGTCTAGTGGATTTGGGCCAAGTCGAGCCCATAAGAACCCTAGCCCGTCTTAGTAACTTCTTCTCCAAGAGAACTACGTATGGCTTGATCCCTATAAATATGGTACGTGGGCATCTTGTAAATGATGGTTGACAACTCACCCCTGAAAACACCATACAAGATCAGCCACAAACGATCTCCAATCTCCTTCCATGTTCTTCGTGTTCTTAGCAAAATATCCGTATTTTGCTCCGTGATTCCAGCAAACCTCCAAAATATTGTTATACAATATTCTCCCTATAACATTTGGCGCTAGAAGGAGGGAAAGTCATCATGTTGGGAGAAAGATGACTGACTCGAACAAGAAGATGAACGGAGGGTACAACAACGGGGAGACCCCGGGGTCGTACAAGACACCCAAAGGTGATCCCCCCAGGAGCGAGAAGGAGGACGGGCCCGGGAAGGTGACAGCAGTACAAGAAAGGATAACTAGAATGAAGAAGCGGTATAGCTCGAGGGGCGCGAAGAGGAATGCCAGGAAGAGGCCCAAGTCCTATCAGGAGGAGAACAGTAAAGGTCCCACCAAGAAACTCTTGGATGAAGCTGATGATGTTGTTACGGATCAAGCAAACCCTTACTCCTATGAAAACCTCGAGCGGGAGGAGGATGTAGAGCCTACTAAGACAAATGAATGGTTGCAGAATGAGGCCGCCTCATCCAAGGGGAGGTCAGTTAGTGTCTTTGATCGTCTTGGAAAGAGGTTAGCAGAGCATGATCTCCGCCTCAAGCTCGGAAAACTTACAGCTGACAAGAAGTATAAGCGATCCCAAGCTTGGAGCCAAGGTTTGGAACGACCCCCCTCTCCTCATCGAGAGCGTGAGAGGTCCGAGGAGTATAAACCTGACCCCCTGAATCGCAAGGAGGATCAAGATGAGTCTAGAGCTCCCAAGAAGACCAAATCCCACCATGACAACAAGGGAAAGGAAAAAGTTGAATATAAAAAGACCAGGGTTGGAGACTACAAGCTAGAAGAGCTAAAGAAGGCCTTGGATAAGAGAAATGCAGATAAGGGGATCCTTAACCCCATAGGTCCGGCCTCGCCTTTCACTCAAGAGATCAAGACCATTCCGCTTTCCACTCTATTTCGGAATATTAACCCAGACATGACTTATAATGGGGACATAGACCCTGCAGAGTTTGTTATTCGATTCAACAATGATATGGATGTGTACCGAGTCTCGCTATTGGCTAGGTGCAGGTTATTTGCAGCCTCGTTGAGGGGTAGTGCCCAACAGTGGTTCTCTAAGCTAGGGGCTCACATTACTATAGACTCCTGGGAGCAGTTCGTGGACATTTTCATTAAGCATTTTCAGTCCTCCAAGCTCTATGCACCTTCTGTATCCACCATAGTGAACATAAAGCAGAAGGAGGGTGACATCCTACAGGACTACTTCAAGAGGTTTAACGCCAAGGACCCTAGGGTGCGAGGAGCAAATGACGAGGCCATTAAAAATTTTCTTATTGCTGGGCTGAGAGAGGACACCAAGTTCTGGAAGACGTTGCAGGCACAAACACCTGTCACTCTCTTTGAGTTCTACAAGGAGGCCGAGCCTTACAAATGGATTGAAAAGTCGATGGACGATCTCAAGAAGAATAATGAGGCTAGCAACAGTGGAAGTAAGAGCAAGGGAGTGAAGAAGAAGGACTCTTGGAGCCCTAGGCGAAGACGGGATCGCAGTGAGAGCCCAAAAAGGAGGGGTTAAGGTCCACCAAGGAGGTTACCGCCGCGAGCTCAAAGTGGAAGGAATAAAGGTCAGTCCACACCTTTAGTGGCCTTCATTGATCACATCTATGCAGTTAATGTTGACAAGGGGATGTTTAAGAAGCCCTCACCTATGAATAGTCGGGCAACCAGGGATACCCGTAAATATTGTGTCTTTAACGAACAGACAGAGCATGATACTGCAAATTGTAGGCAACTCAAGGAGCAAATTGAAGAGCTAATTCGCAATGGCCCAACTAACTGAATGGGTAGTTCGTGAGGTGAAGAAGCATGGCATTAAGCCAGGTCTTGGTTTCAATAATGTCCCACCGTTTGGACAAAAAGAAAAGTCCCACAAAGAAAGAGAGGAGCGAGCTGGGAGTATTCATGTCATTATGGGGGGCCCCATATTGGAGGAGATAACAACAAGGCCAAAGAGACGTATGCTCGCGAGGCCAAGAAGTGGCCCCTCACCAATGTACATCACCTTCAGGAGAGACCCTAAAGTTCTTCAAAGGGGAGGGTACAAATATCATGTTCACCGAGGAGGATGCGAAGTGGGTTCATTATTCCTACTCTGAATCTCTGGTTGTTCGGGTTCGCATAGGATCTCAAAATATCTACAGGGTCCTCGTGGATAATGGGAGAGCAGTCAATGTCCTTACATATAAAGTCTATAGGAAGATGGGATTTATGGACAAGGTGACACCTAGCTTTGCGAGATCGCAAACCCGTTATCTTGCAATGTGAGGCCTCTTGGCCCCATTGGCGATAATGGATCAGTCCGTAAATCTACACAACGTGGAGCTATCTTTATGCATGCACTAAAATCAGTCTATAAGCAAAGGAGAACATGTGAAGACTCAGCGAGACCCCTATATGGTATGGCTATCGAGATCAATGAGACGCCTCTACATGAGATACTTCTTGGTGAAATACCTCTACGTCGAGGAGAGGGGGGACGCCCCCGATCCTTGGGGAGAGGGGGGACGCCCCCGATCCTTGGCGGCAATAAGGAGGTCCTCAACTACCTTAGTACACCAGGAAGAGCATCTATCAAACAAGCCCCCTGCATGGTATGGACTTCACTAATATCAACATACATTGCCCCAATCTGAAGGAGAACTCATTGCGGGGTCACATCAAAATTCTCTTTATTACAAATGTTGTTAACTCCAAACAATACAAGAAGATTGCTGAAACACTTTGATTCCTCATCATATTAACGATGATAATGAGGACTCGGGGGGTAGTTCCATTACATAAACACCTCTTTTAGTGGGACATTTGAAGAATTACAAGACAAAGCCAGCACCTTGCGTTGCGAGGCCGCACATAGCGTTGCAAGGTCGCAAGCCCGATATCTTACGATGTGAGGCCACTTGACCCCAGTGGCGATGATGGGGGGGAGCATATGAAGACTCAATCAGGTATCCCAAAGCACTTGGAAAATTTCAAAATTATCAGTTTTCAAAGATTCATGGCCCACCAGCTAGCATATGCGATCCGGGGCTAGAGCCCAGCAACATGATGGATGCAATCTGTCTACAAGTCTATAAAAGAAGGTGGAATACGAGGCCACAGAATCAAGGATCAAAAGGATGTTAAAAAGTGGGGTAGCATGATCAACTAAAATGAAAAAGATGAACAGGGGTCAACGTGTGGACTAACAGGAGCACATGTGGCTTATTAAAAAAACAAAGTGTCCTCGCATATACATGTATAGAGGAGTCCTCTCATTATATCAGCAGGAGGAGGCCTCTCCACGTAGGAGGCTACGAGGAGTCCTCTCATTATATTAGCAGGAGGAGGCCTCGCAATGTATGAGGCTGCGAGGAGGCCTCGCAACGTATGAGGCTGCAAGGAGGCCTTGCAACATATGAGGCTGCAAGGAGGCCTCGCAACACATGAGGCTGCAAGGAGGCCTCGCAACGTATATTGGTGAGAACCCGAGCTCACATATCAGCTGGACAGAAGATATAACTATAACAACTTATGACTGCACGACCCTATGGGGTTGCCTCTCAAGGTCCCTGCAGGACCATATTGTGCTTGGAAGAACCCTTCGAGGTCACCATTACTTACATATACTTGGCTTCGCATTAATTGAAAGACACACAACATATGTCATCATCTTAGCAGTTGGGAGAAGATCTCGAAATATGACAGTTGTCTGCAATCATTAAAATTCATTGGGATCGCGATGCAATTCCAAGGCACTTGAGATAACTATGCTTTCATCAACAGCAATCTATAGCAAGCACAGGCCTCGCATCGAATATTTGACAAAGCAGTTTTTGAGTCCACATCGCATCTTCAATGACAATATGGACTCGGGGGGTAGTTGTTATGCCCAAATCTTGGCATAAGCCCTAAGCATGTCTAAAGGGTTTGAATAGAGGTCCACAACTCATAATGGGTCTAGAGATGAATATTGGGTCACTAAAACCCACCACCAAGAGTCAGTCCAAAATACTATCAAGCACAATGTTGAAGTTTGTGACCCCAAGCTGCGGGTCGAGTTCGCCAGCAAAGTCCCTAGTATGGGATAACATCTATCATGCATGTCTCTCTACAAGGTCCAGCGTGGCCTAGAGGTCCAACGTGGCCTAGAATACTCTATCTGCAAGGTCTAGTGAGGCCTAGAGCATGTTTATTATGAAGGCTTATGGTCAGGCCCATCGAGGTCGCGTGAGTATAATTATCTCCGTACAGCGTGGACCACCTCGCATGACTAGCCCAGCGAGGCCGCATGCGAGGCCATGCAGCTTCTCCATTCACCTCGTCAGCGAGGCTAGTTGATTTAAGCATCATGCTAGCCCGGCCTCAAGGTCGCATCTATAGGGATCACCTCTCGTATAACTCCCGTCAAGGGATCGCTTCGCTACGACTTCCCACATTGGGATCGCTTCGTACTATCATCACATCCACATACTACACGAGATCGCTATCTCATTCTCTGCTGGAAGGCTCATGACGCAGCCCCTCGAGGTTGCATGAGTATCAATACACTTGGGTCCGCTTCGCATGACTCAACCCCTCGAGATTGCATGCTACACCCTTGTTACTTCTCTATTAACCTCGCCCAAGAGGTCCCAACTCTAGCCATGCGAGACCATTTGCTTCCTTCTTTGGACCATGGATTATGGATAGAATAAATGGGTAAAATATATCAACCCAAGAAGACGTCTAGTGGATTTGGGCAAAGTCGAGCCCATAAGAACCCTAGCCCGTCTTAGTAACTTCTTCTTCAAGAGAACTACGTATGGCTTGATCCCTATAAATAGGGTACGTAGGCATCTTGTAAATGATGATTGACAACTCACCCCTGAAAACACCATGCAAGATCAGCCACAAACGATCTCCAATCTCCTTCCATGTTCTTCGTGTTCTTAGCAAAATATCCGTATTTTGCTCCGTGATTCCAGCAAACCTCCAAAATATTGTTATACAATATTCTCCCTATAACATTTGGCGTTAGAAGGAGGGGAAGTCATCATATTGGGAGAAAGATGACTGACTCGAACAAGAAGATGAACGGAGGGTACAACAACGGGGAGACCCCGGGGTCGTACAAGACACCCAAAGGCGATCCCCCCAGGAGCGAGAAGGAGGACGGGCCCGGGAAGGTGACAGCAGTACAAGAAAGGATAACTAGAATGAAGAAGCGGTATAGCTCGAGGGGCGCGAAGAGGAATGCCAAGAAGAGGCCCAAGTCCTATCAGGAGGAGAACAGTAAAGGTCCCACCAAGAAACTCTTGGATGAAGCTGATGATGTTGTTACGGATCAAGCAAACCCTTACTCCTATGAAAACCTCGAGCGGGAGGAGGATGTAGAGCCTACTAAGACAAATGAATGGTTGCGGAATGAGGCCGCCTCATCCAAGGGGAGGTCAGTTAGTGTCTTTGATCGTCTTGGAAAGAGGTTAGCAGAGCATGATCTCCGCCTCAAGCTCGGAAAACTTACAGTTGACAAGAAGTATAAGCGATCCCAAGCTTGGAGCCAAGGTTTGGAATGACCCCCCCTCTCCTCATCGAGAGCGTGAGCGGTCCGAGGAGTACAAACCTGACCCCCTGAATCGCAAGGAGGATCAATATCCCCCAAATACAAGATTATCCAAGTAAGCATACAGTCTAAATAGACAAAAATATCATGAAATAGATATCAGTGTCACATTCAGTGAGTAACATGCTGTAGATATAAAAGCTCACATAACTCTCAAATCACACAAGTGTATAGGTGAAGTGTATTCGCTCAAGTTCAATCAATAAAATCATGTGCTACCATATGCTTGGTTGTCCACCACATCTCCACTACTTTGAATACATGTATGCACAAATCAAAAGGACTTTGTTAAAGGTTGTAACATGGCTAAGGTGAAGGGTAGAAAATAAAAACTAGCAGGTGACAAATTTGACAAACTGATAGAGCAATTCTTTACTTGATAGTCTATATACATTATATATATATATATATATATATATATATATATATCCATCAAATAAACACACCTTAACAAAGAAATACCCACACTGTTCACTCACCAATCCCCAAATGAATCAGACTGCTCTACCAGTATTTCAAGAGAAGAATAAACAAGTAGGCTCAAGAATTTAGAGAGGTGATATACAAAAATAACGGTTAAAAGGCTCAAAGGGGTTTACTAAGGATTTAATTCACGGGCAGTGTTTGGATAAATGTGGTTAATCCTAGTGCCTTTATCATTTTCATGAACACACATATCATGTAGTCTCAAAATGGTTTAAAACAAGTTCTAGAGCAACATCCTTACTGATGAACAACACACATCAATAAAAATCGATTGATATAAAATGTATCAATCACTAATTCGGCTCAAGATCTCACAGGGTGAAAGCATGCTTCAGTACTCACTAAAATTGACAAAGACACATCTCAAGTTTATAATTTTCGTAAGCACAAACAAGGAATCATCAAGTAACAAGTTAATTTCTTTGGGGATAAACTATATACAGCATCTGACTAAAACAGAGTTTAACTAGCAGAGTTTATGAGTCATCAACATCAGAAGTTATTCATGAAAGGCAATGCAGACAGAATTTACAGACTCAGAACTTAGGATAGATAAACCAAGAGATGCTATAAATATGAACCAGTATCATGCTTGTGTTAATTTTCTGCACAGTCTAAGATTAGATCACAAATAACTTAGAAAGATTTATGATTAATAACTGAGAATCATGCTTCATACATATTTCTTCATCGGTGTTCATATCAGACAATAACATTATCAGAGTTTATCAAAGTTTATTCAACATGTTAACAGTGTTTAACAGACAGAACATGCTATCAGAGTTTAACAGTATACGAACAGAGTTTGCACAGAGTTTAAAAACAGAGTTCACAAGCAGTTAACACATCACAGAAAAGTAATGCATTACATAAGTAAAATTTTGAGTCTAACCAATATCTCTAGTCAAAACCAGATACCATTCCAAGTTCATTTACCAACCTTGTAAATATAGCTTCACTCAATGGCTTGGTGAAAATATCTGCAAGCTGTTGGTCTGTAGACACAAAATGAAGCTCAATGTTTCCTTCCTCTACATGTTCTCTGATAAAGTGATACCTTATGATGATGTACTTGGTCATTGAATGTTGTACTGGATTACCTGTCATAGCAATAGCACTTTGATTATCATAGTAAATAGGAATCTTACTATACCTCAATCCATAATCCAACAATTGATTCTTCATCCATAGCACAACAGCTACCAGCTGCAATATACTCTGCCTTAGCTGTAGATGTAGAAATTGATTTCTGTTTCTTGTTGTACCAAAAAACAAGCCTGTCACCCAGAAATTGACAACTTCCACTGGTGCTTTTTCTGTTTATCTTACAGCCTGCAAAGTCTACATCAGATTAACCAAGAAGCTTGAAATCTGATTCTCTGGGATGCCACAGACCTAAAGTAATGGTGCCCTTGAGATATTTGAAAATTCTTTTCACAGATGTAAGATGTGGTTCTCTGGGGTCTGCCTGAAACCTTGCACAGAGACAGGTTGCATACATGATATCAGGCCTACTTGCTGTCAGATAAAGAAGAGACCCTATCATTCCTCTGTAGCTTGTCATATCTACTGAAGCCCCTGTATCTTTGTCCAACTTTGTTGCTGTTGCCATGGGAGTTGATGCAGATGAGCAGTCAAGCATACCAAATTTCTTGAGAAGATTTCTGGTATATTTTGCTTGATTTATGAAAATTCCGTCATCTATTTGCTTCACATGTAGGCCTAAAAATAACTAAGCTCTCCCATCATACCCATTTGATACCTTGACTGCATTAGCTTGGCAAACTTTGTACAGAGTTTGTCATTAGTAGACCCAAAAATTATGTCATCAACATATATTTGAACCAAAAGCAAGTCACTATCAGATTTGAAGTAGAACAGGGTTTTATCAATTGTACCTCTGTGAAACCCACTTTCTAGAAGAAATTGAGCCAGAGTTTCATACCATGCTGTTGGTGCCTGCTTAAGTCCATAGAGTGCCTTATCAAGCCTGTATACATAATCTGGATATTTGGGGTCCACAAATCCTGGTGTTTATTCAACAAACACTTCTTCTTCAAGTTTCCCATTCAGAAAGGCACTTTTCACATCCATCTGAAATACCTTGAATTCCTTATGAGAGGCATATGCTAAAAACATTCTTATTGCCTCCAACCTTGCAACTGGAGCAAAAGTTTCATCATAATCTATTACTTCCTGCTGTGAATAGCCTTTTGCCACAAGCCTGGACTTGTTTCTTGTGACAACCCCCTCACTGTCAGTTTTATTTCTAAAAACCCACTTAGTACCAACAATAGATCTATTCTTTGGTCTTGGTACAAGGGTCCAAACTTCATTTCTCTCAAATTCATTCAACTCCTCCTGCATTGCTGCTATCCAGTCAGCATCTCGAAGAGCTTCTTCTACTTTCTTTGGTTCATATTGTGACAAGAAAGCATGAAACAGGCATTCATTTGTTGTTGCACTCCTTGTCCTTACTCTTGCATCTGGATCACCAATAATCAAATCAGGTGTGTGAGATTTTGTCCATTTCCTAGTTGGAGGTAAATGACTTCTCTCAGTATTTGATCCTCCCCCTCGATCCATGTTCTCCTGATTTTCTTGTTGCCTTTCTTCATTCTCTGAGACTCCCCCTGAATTTGACTGCTCAGAGTTTGAACTGTCAGATTTTGGACTTTCAGAGTTTAAGTCATCAGAGTTTGATCCAGATTTTTCAGCTGACTCACTTTCAGAATTTGAGTTATCACTTTGAGGTGATTCTTCATGCTCCCCCTCAACTGGTTCTTCCTTTGTATGTGGCTGAGAAGTTTCTTCAGTGTTTACCAGTAGAGGTTCAGAGTTTAGCTCAACAGAGTTTGTCAGTTCAGCTTCATCAGAGTTTGCTTCATCGGAGAATAAATCTTCATTTTCAAAGTGCAGTTGATCATGTTCATTTACATCTTCAAGTCCAGTTATTTTCTTGTCATCAAATGACACATGAATTGACTCCATGATCACCTTGGTTCTCAGATTATAAACTCTGAATGCCTTAGTTGACAGTGGATAGCCAACAAAAATTCCTTCATCAGCTTTTAAATCAAATTTTATCAACTGTTCAGGATGAGTTTTCAGCACAAAACACTTGCACCCGAAAATATGAAAATATTTTAGGTTTGGCTTCTTTTCCCTCACCATCTAATATAGTGTTTTTCCATGCTTGTTTATCAGAGTATCATTCTAAGTAAAACAAGCAGTTTGAACAGCTTCTGCCCAGAAATAGGTTGGAAATTTTGCTTCATCAAGCATAGTCCTGGTAGCTTCTATCAAGGTTCTGTTCTTTCTTTCAACTACACCATTTTGCTATGGTGTACCAGGTGCAGAAAACTCTTGCTTCACTCCTCTGTTCTTGCAGAATTCTTCCATTGTTCCATTTCTGAATTCAGTTCCATTATCACTCCTGATTATCTTGACTTTGTGTTTTGATCCTTTGTCCAGCAGTTTTACATGCTCCATCAGAATTAACGCAATTTCATCCTTCTTTGCTAGAAAATACACCCATGTATATCTGGTGTGTTCATCAACAGTGACTAAAGCATATTTCTTTCTTCCAATTGACATTACATTTACTGGTCCAAAGAGATCAACATGTAGAAGGTGATAAGGATCAACAATTGAAGATTCAGACTTGCTCTTGAAAGATGACTTCCTTTGTTTGGCCTTTTGACAGGAATCACACATACCATCAACATTTAATAAAGATTTTGGAAGTCCTCTAACAAGATTCTTTCTTATCAGCTCATTGATGTTGTTTAGATTCAAATGAGAGAGTTTTTTATGCCACTTCCAACTCTCTTCACTAGACATTCTTGTTGACAGGCACACTACTTTTCCATCAGAGTTTGTTGACAACCTTATTTCATAGATGTTATTGTGCCTGTGTCCAACTAGAACAACTTTCCCTGTAGATTTACTGATGATTTCACAGTATTCAGGCTGAAAATCTACATGATATCCTCTGTCAAAGATTTGACTCACATATAGCAGATCATGCTTAAGTCCTGGAACCAGAGCTACATTTGTGATGATGACACTTCCAAGATTGATATTGCCATATCCCAGAGTATGTCCTACGTTGCCATCTCCATAGGAAACTTTTGGGCCAGCCTTCTCCACATACTCTGATAGCAGGGCTTTATTTCCCGTCATGTGTCCTGAACATCCACTGTCCACGACTAGGGTACTCTCTCTGGTGCCCTGCAATCACAAACATTTACTGAAGGTTAGTTTTAAGGATCTAGACTTGCTTGGATCCTTTGGCTTTCTTCACTTTGTTAGCTTTTGCAGCGAAATTCACATCATCAGAGTTTAAGCTAACACTTTCAGAGTTTACACTTGCAGAATTAACCTTAACCCATTTCAAATTGGGTTTAAGTTCATAGTAATTATGATAAATAGCATAATAATCCCTGCAAGTATAAATAGAATGCCAAGTACTTCCACAATGTTTGCATAAAGTCTGTGGTCTAGCTCTAACATTATCTTTCTTTACTTCAGACTTTGAAGGTAAAGAATTAATATTTTTATTCTTCCTGCAGAAGCTAGCAAGATGGTTAGTGCTACCACAGTTATGACATGTCTTTCTTGGAGCAAAAGTAGCAAGCATTGGATATTTACCTTGAGAAATGCCTACTTTACCATTTCTGTTCTTTCTAGACACTTTCTGTTTCTTAAAAGATTTTAACTCCTTAAGCCTATGCTTGAGTTGTTTATCTGTCATTAAACCAATATTAACTTGTTTAACACTAGTTTTTACTGGTTCTTTTTTAACAGTTCCTTTTTCAGCTTCAGGCTTAGGTTCATTTACTCCATGAACAAATTTTGTAGTAGGAAGATGAGTTCTAATTTTGACTTGATTTTGAAACCTAAGTTCATCTCCCTCACAGTAACCTAAACCAACTGTGTCTGACCGAAAAACCTCATTAGTGACTTTTCCAGAATCAGTCCAAGTTTTAATTATGTGATTTGCCTTCTCCAATTCAGATTCTAGTTGGTTATATCTGCCTAGCAACTCCTGTTCTAGATAAACAGCATCATCTCTTTCTTTCTGAACTTGTTGCATGTTTTCAAGTTTTTCTTC
Source organism: Kitagawia praeruptora (assembly GCA_037693485.1). Lineage (NCBI taxonomy): Eukaryota > Viridiplantae > Streptophyta > Magnoliopsida > Apiales > Apiaceae > Kitagawia > Kitagawia praeruptora. The sequence goes on from CM075350.1 coordinate 31,483,540, forward strand.
AACAATTTTATTTCTCTCTTTAAGTTCAGAATTATCAGTTTTAATTCTCTCATTCTCTAAAGTCTGATCCCTATAACTGATATGCAATGTCTTAAGATAAATTCTCAATTCAGATATATTATCAGTATTATAAGCATAGGTAGTTAAGGGTACCTTGTTTTCAGACTCTTTTGATTCATTTTCAATAGAAGCCATGAGAGCATAGTTGACTTCCTCATCTGAGTCTGAAGTGTCTACCCAATCTCTGCCTTTTGTGATGAGTGCCTTTTCAGTTTTACCCTTCTTGGACTCAGGAGCATAGTGACCCATCCCCTTACACTTGTAGCATTGAATCTCATACTTATCTTTCTTCCCAAATTTAGTCTCCTTTCTCTCAGACTTTCTGAAACTCTTCATGTCTGAAGTTGAATCTCTAGAGAACCTGTTTCCCTTTTTAAAGTTCTTGAAACCCATCTTCTTGAAAGTCTTCACCATCAAGACAACCATTTTTCTCATCTCTTCATCATCCTCAGAATCAGATGATTCATCAGTGTTTGAGTCAACATCAGAATCTGATGACTCACTTTCAGAATATATAGCTAAAGCTCTTCCCTTAGCTTTCTTCCTTGATGCTTCTTTATTCACAAGTTTCTCTTCAACCTTAAGAGCAACAGACTTTGCCTTCTTGCTTGATCTTCTATTTCTCTGTTCCATTTCCAATTCATGAGTTTTGAGCAACCCATAGATTTCATCAATCTCAGTATCAGCAAGATCATAATTGTCTCTAATAGTGGTTGTTTTCACATCCCACTTTTCAGGTAGAGCAAGAAGAAATTTGAGATTTGAGTCTTCTAGATCATACTCTTTATTTACCAATGACAAATCATTGAGCAGTTTATAGAATCTGTCAAATGTTTCTGTCATGGTTTCTTCAGACTTTGCCTCAACGTGCTCATACTCCTGTGTGAGTATGTTCCTTCTATTCTTCTTGATAGCAGCAGTTCCTTGACACCTAACCTCAAGAGCATCCCAGATTTCTTTGGCAGTAGTGTAGTTAATCACTTTATTAGACATGACATTATCTAAAGCACTATGAAGTAGATGCCTAACCTTTGCATCCTTAGCAATCGATGAAAGATCTTCAAGAGTCAGATCTTTCTTTTCCTTTGGGACTGTCTTAGCTTCTTGACCAGCAGTAGCAACAGATAGCTTGGTAGGCTTATGAGGACCTTCATAAATTCTGTCAAGATATTCTGGATTTGTAGCTTCCAGAAACATAGTCATTTTTACCTTCCAGATAGCATAATATGCTGGCCTCAGAATAGGAACCCTAATAGTCTCATAACGACTCACAGTAGTAGGAGCCTTCTCAGAACCTAGACCTGTTGGAGGAGGAATCTCTGCCATTGATTATAGTTTTGTGTGTGGATCTTAAACTGTATTAAGTAATAGATTGGCTCTGATACCACTTGTTAGGCCGAATACACAAATATAATCAAGATTTGTATGAGAGATTAACAAGAACACACGTTTTAACAGTTAAAACTGTTTGGAATTAATAATTCCTCTCTTAGTGATGTGAATACCACAAAGAGTTGCTTAGGTTACAATGAATGATATTTCGTTGTTCGATACCCTTCTAGGGTTAACCTAACTGTATTTATAAAACATACAGCTGCTATACAATCGTAAAATTGATACTCCTATAAATCAGCTATACAATTGATATCAATCACGATTGCTACACGTCTCCTTAGTCAACACAATCTCTTTGACAGCTATCCAATCTTCAAAGATATTGCTTCCATAATTATCTTCAATTATTCTTCAATCATTGTTGACCCGTAGACGCTTCTCTCAGACATAGTTTAACAAACTCTGTCAAGCTTCCATCCGTCAGCGTTTAACTAAACTCTGACCACTTCCAGCTAAACTCTGATTTATCACTATTACACTTAAACACTGATTAATACATACATCAATTATATCTAACATTTTATTATATCAACTGATTCATACCATCTCAATACTTGTCCATTAAAATTTTAAGGCTAACTGCTAGCTTAAGTCAGTGGAAATTGACTGAAGTTTCGGCAGAGTATGTGGCACCCTTGTATCACCGCTAGCTACAAGCATCTATTTTTCGGGTTTCGGTTAAACCCGAACCCGACTAAAACTCGTCGGGTTCGGGTTTGGGTTTGGCCAAATCCATTTCGACCGACCCGATTGCCATCCCTAATGAGTGTGTGTTTTTAATTAAAAATATCCATTACATTTTTTTTTTTAAAATTTGAATTTTCAGTTTTGTTATAAAAACTAAAGAGAATTTATAAAAAATATTATGTTTTCTAGTTTGTTTTGCAAATATACTATATTTTCAAATTCATTGTAAATATACTATATTAATTGCAAATATACTATATTCCACATCTTCTTTCTTCTCTCTTCTCCCTTCCTTCCCCAATCCCCACCTCTGCCATGCCAATCCTCGGCGACATCCTACCTCCTCCGACGACCTCCAACCTCCACCGCCGACGTCGGGGCCGCAAGCCTCCTCCAATAACGGCCACGTCTCCGATGAAACATAAGAATTGTATAATCCATTAACTTCATCGATTAACGAGCTCACTTAGAGATCCATTTGATGTTGATGAATCTTATCTAATCTCTGCTTTTCGTTCGATAATTTGACTCCAATCCATTCGATAGTTTAAAAAACTCAAAGGTGCGAAAGAGTCGATACATTTTGCTACCGGAATTGACGTGGCGATCTATAGTGCTGACGCTCGTGACTACCACGCGGTGAAGAGCGTGTTGAAGGAAACAGGAGATGTGGATGTGTTGGTGTATTCAAGGAGTGTTTGTACCGCAGGAATTGTGATGTACCTGAATTTGAGGAAAGATAGAATTTTTACTATTTTTTTATTAAAAAAATTGGTGTAATTACAATTAATATGGTATATTTTCAAATTATTTTTCTTAAAAAAAGTAAAATTGCAAAAAATTAATTTCAATAATATATTTTTCAGAAAACCTCAAAACTAAATAACGCAGTATTTTGAGCGCGATGAAATAGCTCAAATGGTAAAGATTTATCTCTCACTGTCCTAGAATTTTGGGTTCAATTCTCGTTCACCTCAAGATTTATTACTGATACTTACAAAAGGCATATAAGCTTACATAGTTAAAAAAAACAATAACGCATCGTTTTCCCCATGGACCACAAACTAAACAAGTCTTTAACCGAAAACATATACAGTATAACTTCGAAAAATCAACATTTTCCCTTAAACATGGGAGACTTAGAGGGTGTTTGGGATTGCTTAAAATAAGTTACTTTTGACTTAATGGAGGTGTTTTTAACTTAAAGGAGCTTTTGACTTTAAGTCATGTTAGCCAAACAGGCTCTTAATAGAGACGCTGCACTTTCATTTGATTAATTAAGTGGCCAAGTTCTTATCCTTTCTTATTTCAGTTTTTGAATAGGATGATCGTTCATTTTTAGATTTATTCAAAAATAAATATTATTTATTATTTATTAATAATAGTTATATTCAAAAAAAGGAAATGTTGTTGCCATCAATAATAATACATATGGAGTACAGTTTAATTGAAGTACGTTGGAGTACATATACGTTCTGCACTCAAAATATTTTAAAATTTATTGTTTTGCAAACCTTGTTATATGAATATCATAATTTCATTGATAATTTTGAAAATCATGTATATTTTGCAATATGTTCATCTTGAAAATCCTTTATGTTTTGCAATCAGAACATATATGTTTTGCAACCCAAATGTGTTTTGCAGAACAATTCATTTTGCAATATTTTGTCAGCAAAACATACAAAATTTTCAAGATTCTCGATGAAATAATGATGTTCATGTAATAAGATTTGCAAAATAATAAATTTTAAAATATTTTGAGTGCAGAACGTATGTGTACTCCAACGTACTCCAATTAAACTGTACTCCATAGAACTTTTCTCACAAAGTATATTAGAATTTCACTTTTATTAATCAAATTTAAATTTCATGATTCAAATGACATCTATTCAAATTCCCGATTCAATAACTACAAAATTCTAAACAATAAAACCATAGCAGTATTAGTTAGACTTCCTATAAAAGTAAATAAAGTCAATAATTTATCTGGCCAGCTCCTTGATCTCACTAACAAGAAGATCAAAAACAGCACATAAATCAAACAGTTTCGTAATAAAAAAAAAAGTAATGCTAAACATAGCCCTTAGGACTATGGTTAATCATTAATATAAGTGGATAAATGCATTTAATATGTCAATTTGGCACTTAATACATCAATTTTGCACGAATATCAATATAATTATTTAGTAATTTGGGATGTTTTTATTATTGGGAATTAATGTGAATGCAGGAGGGTCCACTATTATTACTTGGGAAGTTAAATAATGATTTAAAGAAGCATTGAAAAATCAAAAAATCATTAAATAACTAAGAATAAATGTTAAAAATATGAGAATATTTAATGCTTAATCATAGTCCTTAGGGCTATTGTTAGCATTTCCCTTAAATAAAATCTAAGCATAATTGCATAAATCTTGTTTTTGTTTAGATCCTGCCAGAGTTCCTATGTAAAAGTAAGTGGTGAGTCATCATTAGTTTGATTCCTCAAAAACTTTTGGACACCTCTTATATAACTGCCTTGCCGATATAGAAATGAATATTAGGTCAGTTTGGTAAATCTTGTTTTTCAGAAATAAGTTACTTATTCTGGAAAAAAGATAGAAAATATGTATTTTTTTTTGAAATAAATAACTTATTTTTGCAAGATAATGAATGTTGAACTTTCAACAATCAAAAGAGATATGGAGCTGATATTAATGGGTCCGTTTGAAAAATCTAATTTTTCATAAATAAGTTACTTATTTTGGAAAAAAAGTTAGAAAATATGTATTTTTTTTCTGAAACAAGTAACTTATTTTTACAAGATAATGAATGTTGAACTCTCCATAACACAATTTTTTTCTAAAAAGGTATGTAAATATGATTTTTTTCGAAATAAGTAACTTATAAGTTGGGGGCAAGGCAAACGACGCCATTATACACTCCGTATTTATTAAATGGGTACAAACATAAATCGGGTATCGAACAAAATCGATAGTAGGACCTTACAAAGATTAATTGATAAATTAAGAATTACGGAATAACAATTAGATGTATTTTAATATTATAATTATATTTAATATATTATTATGATTTTGTTAGTTATTTATTAAGTTAAATGTATTAATCATATCATAAAACATATATAATTCATATTTGATTAATAAAATATTTAATTTTATTAATTTACTATAAATACTTTGATCAAGAAATAGAAGTAAAGATTAATCAGAAATTTTAAAAATTAAATTAATTGGGTACCTTGTAGAGGATTAATCAAGAATTAATAGATAGAATAGGAGATTTTAAGAATACAGTTGAACTTCTATTAAGTAATAATTGATAAAGTAATAACCTCGCTATAGTAAATGGAGACGGTGTATTTTTACTCTCGATAAAGTAATAAACTGGATAAAATAATATTTTTTTCCCGATTTCAAGCTGTATTATTTTAAACTAGCATTTTGCCCGTACTTCGTACACGGCATCTTATTTAATTTAAAATGATAATACCAAAAATTTAACAAATTTGATTGATTTCTTAAAACATCTTATTTAATTTAAATTGACAATACCAAAAATTTAACAAATTTGATTGATTTCTTAAAAAGATATTGTATGCAATTATATAAATAATCAATTCTTAGAAAGGTATTATATACAGTTATATAAGTATTTAATAAAATAATGATATGCTAAAATCTAATAACCTATACTAAAGTAAAATCTTCTACCCAATTTCCCTCCAAAAATTCCCTCCTCTCTCTCCTCCCATCTTAATTTCTAGAATTTTCCTTCTCTCTTCCCTCATTTCAAATTTCTCACTTGAAATTCTCTCCTCTCTCTCATTTCATTTCTACTTTTTATCATTATTATCTATCTATATATATGTCTGTATCCTCCAAAATTTCCCTTTTCTCTCTCTTTCTATCCCCAATTTTCTTCGTCTCCCTCTTCCTACCCCAAATTTCCTTCTATCATTAATAAAAAATATGAGGTCAACTTATTTTTTATTAGCTACATTTACAATCTTTAAATAACATATCTAAGAAAGTTACTTATGCTATGTTCTTAAGAAAAAAATTATTTTTTCTCTGAAAGAAAAAAACTTAGGTAACTTCAACGAAGAAAATGAAAGTAGTTATAATCAAATATAGAAATTATATAAAATGAAAATAAATTGTCGGACCAACATATAATATCAACAATTCAACACCTAATTAAATAAATCACATTTCATTAATAAGTCCCAAGACAATTGATTATTATAATTAAGATCATTCAATTATTGTTTTACAAGGTAAATCTGAAATTTGTAAAATATACAAAAAATAATTTATAATAATCAAATAATGTAACTTGCTCATTTCCTTTTATAAATTAATTTGAAGTGATATTTGACGATATATCATAATAAATGTATATTAAAAGATAATAATATTTTTATAATATAATTTAGAAAAATCGTACATATGCACGGGTATTATCTAGTTTATATAAAAAAGTAGCATACAAAGCTATTTTAACAATGTTGAAAATTTATTTAATCCATCAAAATCTGCAATAAAAGTAATAAATATATTTACAAATATTGTTCTCTAATTGAAAACAATAATAAATTGTCTTCATTATTCAAATACGGAAATGATAATTCATTCACCCCAATGGCTCCAAAACATTAAATGGCTCCAAAACATTAAAGCTCATATAATATCAAGAACATATTATATTAACTATGAGACATCATAGTTAATATAATATGTAAATGTTGGAGAACAATGAGACCACATTTCAAGCAATTTTTAATTTTTTTTTTGTTAATTTTTTTATGAATGGATAAAGGGTAGAATTATAAGACTTTTGTATGAAGATGCCCCTAGCGGAGCTCTTTAAAATAGCTTGAAATGTAGCGAATATTTGTGTTCTCACTGTTCTCATTTTAATTTTTTTTTTTAATTTTTTTTATGAATGGATAGAGGGTAGAATTATAAGACTTTTTTGTGAAGATGCCCCTAGCGGGGCCCTTTAAAATAGCTTGAAATGTAGTGAATATGTGTGTTCTCATTGTTCTCATTCTCACCAGAGCGTGACCATTAAACTGTATTAGTAAATTCATGTATGAAAATAGAGTGTATATATATTATTAATATAAATTCTTTTATTAAAAATAAGTAAATTATACAATTAAATAAGCAAACCAAAATATCAGATAAATATTCTAGTAGATTTATAGTTTATGTTCAAATTAAGGTCTTTCACCATGGCTCACGCTTTCTGAAATTGTTGAATTTTTATTTTATTGACTTTATTATATTAAAAGTATGTTCTTATTGAAACGAATATAATAATTTGAATTTGAATATATTTTTAAACTACTTATTTTGATGGGTTGTTAAATTTTTTGTGATCGACTTAGAGGGGAGACCAAAAATAAAATTAATGGGATTACATAAACCCATTACCCACCCACGTTATGATAAACAATACCTATAAAATGGAAGTTGCTTATGTGGTTCAGGCTTGTTAATTACTTCAATACTTCATTAGCTTGATCATCATGTGGATCATCTTTCTTTCTATCACTTATGTTGTTGCTATGTAGTCTATCTGTAACTAACATCTTTCTTTTTATCACTTATGTTGTTGCTATGTAGTCTATCTGTAACTAAACATCTCTCTCTGCTTGTAATCTATATTTATAAATGCAAAATTCTTCTTGTATTGTATTTTGTTTTCAATATTTAAAATTATGTAGCTGGAGGAGAAGAGAAAGGCTGGAGGTGCAATCGTAGTTCTACAACATTACTGAAAATAAGTACAATATCATAATAGAATTTTTTGTTCCAATCTAAATTGGGTCACTCCAAATGCTGTGTAATGACAAAAAGGGGCATTAAAGAAATAAAGAAGATTAAAAAAATGAAGGATAACACTGTTTACCAAAAACACAGGTCTCCCAAAGAAGCTCAGTTATTCACTTTTATCTTCAAATAATGTATGATTACAAATTATAACAATCACATTTTCCACTACCTATTCTCTCTCAAAAAGCCAACTAAACTGAAAAAGGGAAAAGTTAGTACTTTTATATTTTAATATGGAGCTTAAGTGAAAGTGCTAAATATGAGATCATATATGAAGTGAAATTGAACGCGAGTAAAGAAGATATTTAGAGCATAAATAAGAGCAATGTTGCCTGACCCAGAGGGTGAGGCTTGTGACGTGGGTCTGAGCTTCTAAGTATGCTATTCCATAGTCCCTTCGGAGACATCCGATAAAAAGTATGCTATTCCATAAGACCTTCTGGTACGTAGCATGTCTACCCCATGAACCTTAAGTTGAACAAATCCATAAAGAACATAAACTTGCTTGAAAACAAAATAATGTCTATAAGTATCAAAATGAGTCCCAAGATTATTTACAAATAACATGGTCTGTATCGTGTCAATGTTATTAACTGGTAATCTTTCCAACTACCTTTGTTATTGTGACATGTAAAATCGAAAATTGAAAGGCCAAACAAATATTTTAAAGGTACCTTTCTAGTGTGCTGTATATTATTATAACATTGGGTAATTCATTAAAACTTTAATTCTTAAATTCCAAACCAAAATCAAAACCAAACAAATATTATCCTGTCTAATTTTTAATACTATGAAATCAATAAAAACTTAATTCTTATGGCCAAACTAAAAACCAGAACCAAACATATATGACCCGTACGAAGGTCTAGTACACATACCTTAACCCTACTTCAGGGGGTTGAGATGTTAATTTGGTGAAAAACCCAGCTTTCAAATCTGAAAAGTGCAAACATGCATCAAAATCCAGCAGTGTGAAGATTTGAGCGGCTTGGACTTGAAGGTGAAAAATGACAGAGATAGATTTGAATAATGACAAAAAGGAGAATCCAAGAAATAAAGAAAGATAAAAAAAATAAAGGATAATAGTAGAGGTTTAGATTTGGGTCGATCCAATTGGGTTACTCCAAATGTTGTGTAATGACAAAAAATAGTATATGTTTAGATTTGGGTCGATCCAATCTAAATTGGGTCGCTCTAAATGTTGTGTAATGGTAAAAAGGGGCATCAAAAAAATAAAGAAGATTAAGAAAATGAAGGATAATAGTATCGTTGACGGAATTCGAACCTTGAAATTTTAGTAAATAAATTTAATCATTTAACATATTTAATCATTAGATCTAACAGTTCTAATTTCAACTAAAAATCTAACGGATATTATTCGTTGTTTACGAATTTTTATTATGTTTTGTTAGTGGTTAGAAGATATAATGTCATATTTTTGGGTATGTAATTAGTAAATAAATTTAATCATGTAATATATTTAATCATTAGATCTAACAGTTCTAATTTTTAACTAAAAATCTAACGGATATTATTCGTTGTATTTATTATATTTTGTTAGTGGTTAGAAGATATGATGTCATATTTTTGGGTATGTATTTAGTAAATAAATTTAAACATGTAATATATTTAATCATTAGATCTAACAATTCTAATTTTTAACTAAAAATCTAATGGATATTATTCGTTTTATATGAATTTTTCATTAATTTAAGTTAATTTTTTTAAAATATAAATTTTGGAGGCTTAAATTTTTATATGAGATGATTTGATAATAATTATATAAATGTCATCCGTGATATTTCTAGAAATGAGGGATATTAGTTAGAAAATATAGAAAAAATGATAGGTTTTACTTGAAAAAGGTAATCGGCTAATTATTAGTATTTATATAATTATTATTTTATTTCATTAAATAGAAGATGATACGTTTTAGATAAAAAAAAAGGCAATCGCTTAATTATTAATATTATAATATTATCAGCTTATTGTATTAAACAGAACCGTCCGTGATATAATCGGAAAAAGAGAGATTTTAGTTTTAAAAAACAGAAAGGTAACGTGAAAATTAAAAAGATGACATAATTTATGTGAAAAAGGTAATTGATTAGTTTATAGTAATTATAATTTAATTATGTTATTTTACTAAATAAAATTGCTCATAGTTTTTAGAAAATGAGAAATTAATGTTGCCCCTGAAATTTCTAGAAAAAAAGGGAATTTAATTAGAAAAAATATAAAAGATGATACTTGAAAAGGTAATCAATTAATTATTAGTACTATAATATTATTATTTTATTTTTATTAAATAGAATCGCCCGTGATATAATTGGAAAAAGAGAGATTTTCGTAAGAGAAAGGAAAAAAGGTAACTTGTTTGAAAAAGGTAACCGTCCATGATATAATTGGAAAAAGAGAGATTTTAGTTAGAGAAAAGAGAAAAGGTAAATAATTGATTAGTTAATACTAATTATAATATAATTATGTTATTTTTTTTATACAAAATTGATCGTAGTTTTTAAAAAAGGAGAAATTTTAGTTAGATAAAATGTAAAAGATATTGTATTTTACCTAAGAAAGAAATTATTTAGTTATTGAAAAATAGAAAAGGTAATATGTTAAACCTGAAAAATGAAATTGATTAATAAAGGAGAAATTTTAGTTAGATAAAATATAAAAAATATTGTATTTTACCTGAAAAAAGAAATTATTTATTTTTTGAAAAATAGTAAAGAAAATATGTTTAACCTGAAAAGGAAAAGTAATTAGTTAGTAGGATGGAAATTTTAGTTAGATAAAATATAAAAGATATTGAATTTACCTGAAAAAGGAAATTATTTATTAATAGAGAAGATAATATGTTTAACCATATTTTAGGTATGATCATTAGATCTAACAGTTCTAATTTTTAACTAAAAATCTAACGGATATTATTCGTTGTATACAAATTTTTATTTTATTTTGTTAGTGGTTAGAAGATATGATGTCATATTTTGTGTATATATTAATTATTGCAATATTATGTTTAAATTAAAAGTCAATGTGTTTTAATTAGAGAGAAAAAAAATTATTGATTGGAAGATATGATATTTTAGGTATTTATAAAAATTCGAACCTTGAAATTTTAGTAAATAAATTTAATCATGTAATATGTCCTAATTTTTAACTTAAAATCTAAAGGATTTTATTCATTGTATACGAATTTTTATTATATTTTGTTAGTGGTTAGAAGATATGATGTCATATTTTTGGGCATATATTTAGTAAATAAATTTAATCATGTAATATATTTAATCATTAGATCGGTTCGAAATTTTAGTAAATAAATTTAATCATGTAATTTATTTAATTATTAGATCTAAATGTTCTAATTTTTAACTAAAAATCTAACGGATATTATTCGTTTTATACGAATTTTTATTATATTTTATTAGTGGTTAGAAGATATGATGTCATATTTTTGGGTATGTATTTAGTAAATAAATTTAATCATGTAATATATTTAATCATTCGATCTAACAATTCTAATTTTTAACTAAAAATCTAACGGATATTATTCGTTGTATACGAATTTTTATTATATTTTGTTAGCGGTTAGAAGATATGATGTCATATTTTTGGGTATGTATTAAGTATTGCAATATTATGTTTTAAATTAAAAGTCAATGTGTTTTAATTATAGAGAAAAAAATTATTGATTGGAAGATATGATATTTTAGGTATTTATAAAAGGTAATATCATCAATTATAAGTAAACATCTTTTAATTGAAAAAGGCAATCAGCTAATTATCATTAATTATACTATTAATAAAAAAAATGAAGGATAATAGTAGAGGTTTAGATTTGGGTTGATCCAATTGGATCGCTCCAAATGCTGATTAGAGAGAAAAAAAATTATTGATTGGAAGATATGATATTTTAGGTATTTATAAAAGGTAATATCATATAAATTATAAGTAAACATCTTTTAATTGAAAAAGGCAATTGGCGGCTAATTATCATTAATTATATTATTAATAAAAAAAAATGAAGGATAATAGTAGAGGTTTAGATTTGGATCAATCCAAATGTTGTGTAATGATAAAAAAAAATAGTATAGATTTAGATTTGGGTCGATCCAATCTAAATTGGGTCGCTCCAAATGCTGTGTAATGACAAAAAGGGATATCAAAGAAATAAAGAAGATTAAAAAAATAAAGGATAAAAGCAGTAATTTTCCTGTGTAATGACAAAAAAGGGCTTCAAAGAAATAAAGAAGATTAAAAAAATGAAGGATAAAAACAGTAATTTTCAAAATGCAATACTAGCAGACATTAGGAATATATTGATTGATATTGATATTGATATTGATATTGATATTGATATTGATATTGTTAGGTTTAGTGTACAATAGAATTAAGAAAGTAGAGAAAGTGATAAGCAGGTGGCGACTGGCCCAATTAGCTGCAACCTACCTGTAAATGGGCCTAAGCAGAATGATGATCATAAATAAAAGGGAAAGGCTGTCCATTCCATTCCCATCTCATCCTCATCCATCGCATCCCCTAACCACTCGTGCGGATGTATCAACGTTCCTGTTCCTGTCCCTACCCAATCATTACTCATTTTTCTATCGTATGTATATTCCGGACCACACTGCGCCGCTCATCACACGTGTCCAAGCATATATAATAATTGTGTCCATGCACTCCACAGTTCTACTTTTGCAGGCTGTGGTTGTTTCTTTAAGTTTGACTAGTTGAACTTATATTTACACCGGAAATTAGGCCACTTTTAGTATTGTTATTGCATCTAAATATTTCCCCCGTTCGCTGGGAAAAAAAATAAAAAATATTTTCGCCGTTCCTCCATGTTCTTTACATTGTGTTTGGGTGCGAAAACTAAGGATAGTAAATGTAATATTATTAAAAAAAATTAGGCATTGGAATATTGTTAAAATAAATGAAATAGTGAGTGTGATAGTGATTTTATTGTTAAAATAATTGAAATAATGGATGTAATAGTGTAAATTGTTGAAAAAATGGAGTAAATCCGTGAATGTAACAATATATTTTATTATTGAAAGTTAATATTTTAATAATATAAAAAATTGGTGAGATGTCCAAAAAAAAAATTGTAAAAAAATGAGAGAGGCAAAAGGAGTAGCATTTTTTTAGGGGGAAAAAGAAGTTTGGGGAAATTTACTTGTATAAAGTTTAAAAATATTTTATTAAAAAGTACTTTTGACTAAAAATTATTTTCGGAGAACTTTTGACTAAATATTTTATTAGTTTGGCAACTAATATATAAGCCAACTTTTGATCTGTGTAAAAGCAATTCCAACAATTTTTCTATACTGGTTTATAATCCGTGCAACGCACGGTTCCTTTTTAATATCTATAATTATATTATTTTTATGAAATTTTATAAGTTATTAATTTACATATCAAATTGGTGTTTAAAAATTGATATATATATATATATATATATATATATATAAGATTTTACATGTTAGATTTAATATTTATACTCTATCTTGAATTTTAAAATTTGATTTGGACGTTACAACCCACATGAAATTAACAAAATAATCTTTAAATTAATGATGGTTTAATATAATTAAATTTACACAGAAACCAAAAAGAGAAGAAATTGACGATTTTTTAAGTTAAAAATTTCCTTTTGGTTTATGAATTATACTTATAATTCGTTTTGATAATCAAAATATCCTTATAATTATTTAAAGATAATTCTACTCACAACCAAATACAATTTTAATAATAAGTGTAAGAGAGATTTTGTCCGAAATTTTGATAATCGATAGTCTATTCCTCCGTATGACAAAAATCTTAAAATAAATAGATGAAACCTGTTGGATCTAGCATAAAAAATGTTTTATATTTTAATATGTTATAAACTAAAAAGTACCGTATATTTATATAAGATAGATTTTGTCCAAAATTTTGATAATCGTCTATTCCTCCGTACGACAAATATCTTAAAATAAATAGATGAAAATCGTTGGATTTAGCATAAAAAAATGTTTTATATTTTAATATGTTATAAAATAAAAAGTATATTTATATTGAAATACGAAAATGTATATTTCAATGATTTAAATCATATACAATTAGGTTTTCTACAATTGATAGCATTATCAATGTAGAACTTCTACATAGATTAGGATTAATTTAAAAATTCGTAATTATATTTTCTCTTGATATTCTGAGTGTTTCTATTTGAATAATAATTATTAAAGCATCACTAAATTAAAGATAATTTTATGAGGTTCGCAAGGATTGTAAAATCATTCAAACCTGATATCTAGATCTCAAGATAGAGGCCAAATAGTAAATATGAAATTTTTTAATACTAATAAATAAAAAATAAAATTCAGTTCCATTTCAACTTTTTTTTAATTATATCCTTTTTAGGATATAATTTTCTTTTTAAAATTCAATTATAATACAACCTTTTTTAATTATATCCTTTTTAGATTCTAATTTTCTTTTTAAAATTCACTTCTAATACAACATTTTCTAATTATATACTTTTTAGATTATAATTTATTTTTTTTGTGATCTAATCTTGATCTTTTAGTTTCAATCCAACGGATTATATAATTTTGGTAGTACATCGACCAGACCAAAAATTTGGATAAGATCCCTCTTGTACAGATATTTTTAAATTAAATTTAGTTCTAATTATGAAGAAAAAAACAAATCGATCAAATCGATGAAGAAATGGTATTATAGTAAATTAACAAAGTGAAAATTATAAATAAATATATAAGGATATAATTTATAATCCAACGGATGACTTTTAATCCAATTTTTTAATCCAACGGATCATATGTTTTTGTTAGTACAGCGACGACGACCAAAAATTTGGATAAGATCTCCACTATGCTTATTTTATATATAAAGTATTAATTGCCTCGTAGGTCAAGATTTAAAGAATTTAGTACAAAATATCATTAGAGTTAGTATCTTAGTAATTTCCAAAAACGCTAAGAACCTCTAGCCATTTCTTATTTTTGGGAACCACTACTCATCCTAATTTGATTTTATTAATAAAAATTCATTTCCTTTAATTTTTAATATTTGCCCATATCTCATTCTCTAATTGATTTCAAATTTATCACTATAATAGTAATAAGGAATGAATATAGGTAATTAGCAAAAAAAAAATGAATATAGGGAATATTATTGGAGTTAATGTACAAAACAAGGTTACTAAATAAATAAGAACTGTTATTTTATTATATTTTTAGGAATCAACTAAGGAGTCGTTGGATTTGCTCTAAGTCCATAAGAACTTATGAAATGTGTTTATCAACTCAATTTATTAACTTAATTTATAATTTGTATGTTGATAGATTAAATGATAGTAATGGTGTACTTTTTTCCCAACTTATTTCTTATTGCTTGGTTTCTTTACTTGTTTAATAATTTATATTATTACATTTGTGTTTTTAAATTTTTTTAATTTAAAATACAAGTATTAAGATTATTGTGTTAAATATATAATTATTTAATTCAATTTAAAAAATATTTTATTAATTTTTAAATAAATTTATTCAAATATTTATATAATTTATAAATATTTTTCTAATTATCACTGACCCTCATTCATCTAAATTATATTTTTTTTTTAAATATCTCAGACATCCACATAATACCAGAATGAATTGTGACTATGAGCCCGTTTGGGTACATGGGCTTAAAGCAAAAATTAGCTTTAAGTCGTTTTTAAGGTGTTTGGCAACGGGAGCTTTAAGCCGGTTTTAAGTTAAAAAACTGCTTTAAGTCATAAGTTCCATTTAGGTACTTTTGACTTATGACTTATGACTTATGGAGTTTTTTTTTTCTTTTTTCACAATTCTTATAAAGTTTAAATATTATGATTTTTAAATTTTTTTAAGTCAAATTTCACTTTAAATCAAAATTATTAAACCTCCATTTAACTTTAAGTAAAATTACCCAAACAATTTCATTCAACTTAAAGTAAACAACTCCACTTTCTCCTTTAAGTTAAAAACACTTCCATTAAGTCAAAAGTAACTTATTTTAAGCAATCTCAAACACTGTCTATACCTGTGTTTGGACATAAGTTCACATAATTATCTTGGTATAAACTTGTATTTGGATTGTGACTCTGCTTTACTCCATCGGTCCGTCCCATTTATTTATATACAAAAAATAGAGTATATTTGACATATATTTTAAGATGCTTTTTAAGAATGGTTATATAACTTTTTATTAATTTTTTAATATAAAAATAGTGTTGTTGAATTTTTATATAAAAAACATAAAAAATAAATTATAAAACAATCTTTAAAATACGTGCCAGGCATTTGTATACAACTCATTGAAAAAGAGGGAATATAATAAATAGATTTGAATCTTAATTTAACTTTTGTGCCCCTGTCACTGCTGATCAAACCAAAATGTCAAATTTTTGTAGCACACTTATTATGAAGAGATGTATTTCTAAGAAATAGTACTTGCAATTTTCCAGAAAATTCTCAATAATTTACTAGTGACTGATAGAGATCATACAATGACTAATACAGTGCAAGGATATAATAATTTAGCTGTTATTTTCAAGATGCCTCAAGATAAAGATCATCAGCAATTAGAACTCATCTATAAATTCTCTATATATGGCTTATATGCGAGAGAGGGGTAACATCTGATTTCGTCGTTGATGATGTACAATCGTACACGAAACATTTTTGTCAGAGTTTTATGATATTAAGAAAAAGTAATTAGATAGTTTTTTTCTTCATATATATATAGAGACCATTATTTAATAAATAACATCCTTATATAAAGATAATAAAAGAATATTATAGAATCTTACATAAAGTCATTTTTAGATTCTAATTTTCACATAAAAATAGTTTTTCATAAATAAAAATAGAATCAATAAAAAATTAGGATAAAATATAACATGATTATACAATTTTATTGTTACACGAATATATATAGGATTCTACAGTGGATACTATGTAATATTTGATTTTAAAATTAGATAAGATTCTACGTCAGATTCGATATATGAAGCTCAATTGTTATTATAATTTTGATTGATATTGGTCTCCGGTCTCCACTAAAAATATTGGTCTCCATAGAACTTAACCATATATATATATATATATATATATATATATATATATATATATATATATATATATATATATATATATATGAGTTGCACTCCATACAGAACACTTTAAATAAAGAACAATAAAGAACACCAATCTCTACCATTCAATTAAAATAAGAAAATGGACGCTCAGGATTAGAAGATAGAAGCACAGTATAACTACCATTAACAATTGCACGACTACTGAGAAAACATGCTGGTACACAAAGTTCATAGGATAATTGAAGTCGAAATTGAAGATTCTAAGCCAATAATCGAAAAATCGAGGCCTAAATTGAAGATTCAAAGACCAGAATCATACAAACCAAACAGAAATCATCGAATCCAAGAAGAAATCGAAGAATTGAAGCATAAATTGAAGAATCGAAGCATAAATTGAAGAATCGAAGCTCATAAATCGAAAACAAAGTTAATTCCTTCAATATTTAGTGTGGAATTGTCGGAAAAATAGTCAAAAACTTGAAGGGTCGTTCAGAATCATTCAAAACTGTGCGAAATCGTTGAGGTAATGATTTAAAAAGTTAAATTTTATGATTTTGTATCTAATATCTACATGATACTTGTGATTGGCAATTCTATCCAAATTTTGTATGTATATATCTGTATCTATACAAGTATGTGATTCTATAAGAAATTTACAAGTGATTCTCTGTGAGATTCTCCAGAGATTCTCCAATATACGCATGATATTTGTTTTTATTAAACCAGATGATGAATATTTTTTTAAAGTGTTTTTTCTAGAGTGCGAGTGATTCTGTGTTAAATTTACAAGTGATTCTCTGTTTGATTTTCAGTTAGATTTTAAACTAGATGATTTTCTGTTTAAAGCGTTTCTCAATTTGTAATAAATTTAATTTATAAACTTATTTCATTTGATGCTATTTTCAATGAGATGCTATATTAGATTCTACGGTAAATATGATTCACTGAGACGCTATACTAGATTCTATGGTAAATATGATTCAATGAGATGTTATTTTAGGTGCTAACACATTCTTCGAGGTAATTATATTTGTATTTAGATTAATTTGCTTCTGCTCTAAATTAACATTATTAAGATTCTATGTTTAAAAAGTGTAAGTTAGTTGTATAAGTGTATGTTAGATTTTGTAACATTTGATTTTTAAAATTTAGATGAAATTCGATGTTAGATTCGATATTCTAAGCTTAATTGTCGTTAAACTTTATGATTCAAGTCTTAACGATCCATTTTTATGGTGATTATATGTTATAGTTGATTATTTTGATTGTATGGAGACAAGTGTATTTGATTGGTGTCCCTGCGGGGCCTTCTAACAGATGACATTATGATATTGAGCTATATGTCAGCTTCTGTGTCATTTTGCTTGTTAGACATAGTCTTAAACTTAGCAGGCTGCATATTAATAGAATCTAATCTTAAATCTATTTTTTATGGCATTTACAAGTGTTTGTCCTTTACTATATTGAAAAGGAAGAGAAGGGATGTGTATCCTGGTTACTAATTTGTGATCAACTCCTGCTCCTCTCTACCTGTGCTGCAAGCCTCTCAGAAATGTGTGCGGGATCATTTGTGTCAATACCAAATGAGTCGACAATGCTGGGTACAGTGGGCCCTCCAGTACCTAATGTGGATGCATGGCTAGAATCTGTGCCTGAAATGGGTTATGTGTTGGGGAATTGGGTGATAACTTGGATTTTTCTGAAGTCGTGTGATCACTTTCAGATTGAAGTTATTTGTGGTTCACCCAAATAATTCAATCGGATAAAATCAGAAAATCTGCAAGAAGAGAGAATGAATTTTGCTGTGTATTTCAAAATGAACCTATATATAAAATGATCAATGTCACACCTATTTATAGATGTCAACAGATGTGTCTTTTGCCAATAGACACACCTCAAGATGTGTCTTTTCCAATAGACACATCTCATTTCCAACAGTCATGTCCAATGCCAATAGACACACCTCAAGGTGTGTCTTTTCCAATAGACACACCTCATCTGATGCCAATAGACATGTCCCATAAGCAATAATTCTGAAATCATAACGAACTCGAACAAAGCATGCACTCCGCATTCTCCTGACTTGTTCGATGTAGCATTACGATTACATTGATCAACTAGCCAATCCAATTACACTAAAATATCCAACAATCCTCCCCCATTTTAGCGTAATCCATGATTAACTAAACAAAATCACAACAAACGACAAACTTATGCATAAATGAAATATCGTGACGATTGAATTTCACATTAGTATATTACACATTCCAAATATTCGAATATCAAGGTATCACTATGGATTGAACCTTGGTTATTCATAGTGAATACATGAAGATAATATACACATAAATTTACATTCTCAAATGTTCTTACTTGACACTATCTTTTACTAGCCTAGTGTCCTAATCCTTCATAAGCATATCAAAGCCAAGTCCAAGCTTCTTGAAGCGGCTAAACTTCATGCTCAAATAGGTAGTTCTTTTATTCTCGCACCTGCATATGCAATTTTTCAAAAGAACTATTAAGAAGATAAACTTCAACCTCCTTAACTTGCAGGTCTGAACACATACCTTGGGATGATGCTTTAATGTGTTCCAATCTCTAAATGTTAAGCTTTCCACATTGAATTCAGCACCTAATGTCATATTAGATGGGAATTGGGTATCTCAACATGAGAGGTTATTCGATGGACTTTAATCCCATCCCTACAGCCGACTTGTGCACAAGATCTCTACTCAACCCTTTGGTTAGATGATCGGCTAAATTATGTTGAGTTCTTATAAACTCCACTGATATAACACCATGCGTGATAAGCTCACGAATCATGCTGTGTCTAACACCTAAGTGTCTAGACTTGCCTTTGAACACTTGTCTATAAGCATTAGACAAGGCAGACTCACTATCACATCTGATAGATATGGGAGATATCGGTTTAGGCCACAATGGAATCTCATAAATCAGATTTCTTAGCCATTCAGCTTCTTTACCAGCCGCTGATAATGCCACAAATTCAGATTCCATCGTTGAATCAGTAATGCAACTTTGTTTCTTTGATGCCCAAGAGATAGCACCTCCCCCAAGAAGGAATACCCATCCACTTGTGGAAGAATGATCTTCCTTATTGGAAATCCAACTTGCATCTGAATGACCTTCAATAACCGAAGGAAATCCAGTATATGTCAAACCATAATTCATGGTTCCTTTCAAGTATTTGAACACTCGGCTTAAGGCTTGCCAATGATGTGTACTTGGCTTGCTAGTATACCTACTAAGCTTTCCAACAGCATAGGCAATATCTGGCCTAGTGCTTATCATGGCATACATGAGACTACCAATAGCCCTTGAGTATTCAAGTTGAGATACTGCAACACCTGTATTAGGTAGGAGTTTAATACTAGGATCAAGAGGAGTGCTAACAGGAGAACAATCCTTAAAGTTAAATCTTTTAAGAATCTTCTCAATATAATGAGATTGAGAAATTGAAATGCCATTGTTCTCTCGTTTGATCCTTATACCAAGAATCACCTCAGCCTCCCCCATGTCTTTCATATCAAAATTAGATGACAAGAACTTCTTGGTTTTATCCACTTGATTTTGGTCAGTCCCAAAAATCAACATGTCATCCACATATAAACAAATTATAACTCCTTTACCAGAAGCATCAAATTTGCTATATACACACTTGTCTGCTTGGTTAAGAAAATAACCGTTAGACAAGACCACAGTATCAAATTTATCATGCCAATCCTTTGGTGCTTGTTTCAGACCATAAATTGATTTCTTCAATTTACACACCTTGTTCTCACAACCAGGCATAACAAACCCTTCGGGTTGTTTCATATAAATCTCTTCATCTAATTCACCATTCAAGAATGCAGTTTTCACATCCATTTGGTGAATGACAAGGTTGTGTATAGCAGCAAGTGCTATTAACAACCTAATAGTGGAGGTTCTAGCAACAGGAGCATAAGTATCAAAATAGTCAATCCCTTTTTTTTGTCTAAAACCTTGGATCACCAATCTGGCTTTAAACTTATCTATGGTACCGTCCACCTTCATTTTCCTTTTGAAGATCCATCTATTTCCCAATGCTTTACAGCCAGGGGGCAGATCACTCAATTCCCAAGTATTATTATTCATGATAGAATCCATTTCATCTTGGATAGCTTCTTTCCAGAATGCAACATCCCTAGATTTCATAGCTTCGCTAAAAGTATTTGGATCCTCCTCAATAAGAAAACAATATTGGTATTGATATTCAATTTCATCTCTAGAGCCTTCTACTAGATAAAGATGAAAATCATCTCCAAAAGACTTTGCCTTTCTAGCTCTAGTGCTTCTCCTTGGTTCAGACGGTCCATTCACATCTTCAGTAGAAACCGAGTTCCTACTAGAAGAAATCTGAAGCATGTCCCTTGGTCTAGGTATAGATGTAAATCTATTTTCATCAAAAATAGCATCTCTTGACTCGATAATCGAGTTCACAGATACATAGTCATTAGATTCTAACACATAGAATCTATATGCTATAGAATGCTCAGCATAACCAACAAATATGCAATCTATACCTCGTTCACCCAAGTTTCTTCTTTTGGGTTCAGTGAGTCTTACAACTGCTCTACATCCCCAAACTCTCAGAAAACTCAATTTTGGTGACTCTTTATACCAAAGTTCATAAGGGGTAATCTTATTCCTCTTACTAGGAATTCGATTCAATAAGTAACAGGCTGTCAACATAGCCTCACCCCAAAATCCCTCACTCAAACCCGAGTAGGATAACAAGGAATTAACCATTTCTTTCAAAGTCCTATTCTTTCGCTCTGCCACACCATTTTGCTGTGGTGTATAAGGAGCCGTGGTTTGATGTATTATACCAGTAGATTGAAAATAAACCGGATCATAATACTCACCTCCTCTATCAGTACGTAGATTTTTAATCATGGTACTCTGATGTAGCTCTACTTCTTCTTTAAAAATTTTAAAGAAGTCAAGAGCTTCATCCTTAGCATGCAATAAATATACATAGCAATATCTAGTAGCATCATCAATAAAAGTAACTACATATTTTTTATTTCCTAATGATGGTGTAGAATGGAAATCACACAAATCACTATGTATTAATTCTAAAAAACCAGACACCCTATTAACCTCCTTAAAGGGCTTTCTTGTTATCTTTGTCAACATGCATGTTTTGCATTTTTCATTGTCTAAATCAATAGCAGGTATGAGACTCATTTTAGACATATCCTTTATTCTTTTGTAATGTACATGTCCTAGTCTAGCATGCCATAATTCTGGTTTGTTCAAATTATTGCTAGTACTAGTAGAAGCCATGCAAGCAGATTCATCAATAAATGGAGTATTAACATTCAACATAAACATGCCATTACACAAATAGCCAAAGCCAACAAAAGAGCCATGTTTTGACAATATATATTTGTCACTTTCATAAACTTGTTTATATCCACAATTGTTCAATACAACACCAGACAAGAGATTCTTACGAATCCCAGGAACATACAACACTTTATTTAATAATATACATTTGCCAGAAGTAAAAACTATCTTGACATTTCCTAGTCCTTTGATCGGTTCAGTTGCAACATTTCCCATCTTTAAGATAGATCCATCTTCGATTGGTTGAAAGTCTATGAACCAACGAAGATCTTTGCATACATGACTCGTTGCTCCTGAATCAATCCACCAAGCAACATTGTCATCCTGCACATAAAATGCCTCAGATATTAGTGACACATAATTCTGACTAGAATTACAATTTTGCATTAAAATCTGACCTTGTTGCAATTCTGGATCCTTGGATCCACTTGGACCAGCATTTTGCTTTTCTTGCTTGCCTTTACCAACCCGACAATCCTTCTTGAAATGTCCAGGTTTGCCACACTTCCAACATGCCATCTTAGGCTTTTTGTTGGAAGAATTGTTGTTGTTTCCTTTAAACTTTCGTTTATCACCCTTGCCATACTTAGAATTCTTTGAAGATCCACCATCTTCAACCATATTCACAGAAGAGTTACTGACTTGGTTCTTGCCCTTAGGATTATTCTCAATTTCTTGAGTCCTCAAAGCCTCTTCAATTCTGAAGTGACTTCCAAGTTGAACCAGAGTCATATCCTCTTTGTTATGTTTCAAGGAGTGTTTAAAATCCTTCCATGATGGTGGTAGTTTGTCTAAAACACCAGAAACTGAGATAGATTCATCCATCTTCAGATTGTGTTGGGCAAACTGTCCCAGAATTCTCAACAATTCATTGTATTGTTCCATCACAGGTCTAGAATCGACCATTTTGTAATTCATAAAATTACTGACCAGAAACTTCTTACTAGAAGCATCTTCTGCCATGTATTTGGATTCAAGAGAATCCCACAATTCTTTTGCTGACTCAACATTTTGATATACATCGAAAAGGGAATCAGACATACCGTTTAAGATGTGACCGCGGCAGATGTAATCAGCGTTTTCCCATTTGCAACGCCTCCTTGTTTGTTCAGCGGTTTCATCCTCAACCACTTCTGGAATGGGGGTACTCAGAACATATACAACCTTCAGCGTTGTCAATAGAAAATGCATCTTCTTTTGCCATCTTCTAAAATCTTGACCCTCAAACTTGTCCAACTTTGCAAACTTGCTTGTCATGTCTCTTGCAGATTCTGAGTTTGCCATCTTCAGAAAATAGATAACTTCAATCTTTGTTGGGGAATTGGGTGATAACTTGGATTTTTCTGAAGTCGTGTGATCACTTTCAGATTGAAGTTATTTGTGGTTCACCCAAATAATTCAATCGGATAAAATCAGAAAATCTGCAAGAAGAGAGAATGAATTTTGCTGTGTATTTCAAAATGAACCTATATATAAAATGATCAATGTCACACCTATTTATAGATGTCAACAGATGTGTCTTTTGCCAATAGACACACCTCAAGATGTGTCTTTTCCAATAGACACATCTCATTTCCAACAGTCATGTCCAATGCCAATAGACACACCTCAAGGTGTGTCTTTTCCAATAGACACACCTCATCTGATGCCAATAGACATGTCCCATAAGCAATAATTCTGAAATCATAACGAACTCGAACAAAGCATGCACTCCGCATTCTCCTGACTTGTTCGATGTAGCATTACGATTACATTGATCAACTAGCCAATCCAATTACACTAAAATATCCAACATTATGATACCAAAGGATCGTCATTGTTGTACATAGTAAGGTAATTTAGAAAATATGCTAATTTGTTGTGCCCTCACAAAAATAAATAGCCTGACTGGATTATGATTTAATAACTATCAAATGGAGATGCTCACAGAAATACATCGATAGTTGGCGTGCCTTCTAGTCTAAATATTTATACAAGGAAAGAAAATTATTGAGTATTTCCTTTGTTTCTTATGTTGACTTGAGGACCTCTGGACTGCCCTTAGCAAAGGGTTTGAAACTCTTAACTTTACAAAATCTATTCTTCTTTTTGTTGATTTTTGCAAGTTCTCCTGAATTTGCCAGAAAAAGAAAAGAACTTTTAAGATAGAGGTTTCTTAGGATTTAGAGAATAATAATCTAGTGTACTTGTTTCACTCTTATATAAACTGCAGTTTCTTCCAGCTGCATCCTTGGGGACTTGTGCTTTACTCCGTTTTTCTTCCCCTGTCTGTCATAATTTGATTTAGATATATTACTTTGTGG
The DNA here is from genome assembly GCA_037693485.1 of Kitagawia praeruptora. Taxonomy (NCBI): domain Eukaryota; kingdom Viridiplantae; phylum Streptophyta; class Magnoliopsida; order Apiales; family Apiaceae; genus Kitagawia; species Kitagawia praeruptora. The sequence goes on from CM075350.1 coordinate 31,508,361, forward strand.
AATTATGTAAAGGTATTTTTTTGTTTCATCATTCATGTATTCTATAGTACTTTTTCCCCTTGGTTCTTGTAATTTACTATAAAATTGTTCTTGTAATTTGTGTTGGTATGTTTATATAAGAACATTTGTAATGTTATTTGTTGATGTTGAAAAGGATTTTAGTCCATTGTCTGCTTCTAATTTCGTATGGTTTGATTATAATTAGTTGTGTTTTGTAGTGAGGATGAAGCTAGAATGAAAATATACTTTGTATCAACCAAGCATTATAAATTTTATCAATGTTTATTTCCATCGATGGAAACATTCGGAATGCTCTATCATTTGCGATGTTGGTGAACACCTATTGCTGCTGCTGGATCCTAGTTGCTGGCACCTTGCTTCCTGGTAAACATAGAAAAATAATTAAACGTGTCTCTCTTAATGCTTGATAATTATTGTCATATAATTTAATTATGACATGTAAACTAGAATTATCAGCAAAGATTCATAATTCTAATTATTATATTTATTTTTGTTTAAATCGAAGAACATAGTTCACATTTGAAGTAGACACTCATTTCATCTTCACATGCAAATTTTCGCTTATTTTTGCAGTAAAATGTGAATCAGTGTGGATACATAAGGGATAACAGAATTGGAACAAATTCCTCGTCACATACAGTACCTCATCAACGCTATCCCCGACTTCTTTGTGTCTCGGACAAGGGAAGGGAAATCATTGTTCATATAAGATGCAAAGTTTGGGTCCATGGAAACAACAGTCACTTCAGGCTTCTCATTCCCATAATCCATAAATTGTATAGAAACATGCAGTGGTGTTGATGACCGTAATTCAGGTTAAATTATATTCTTATCCCAATATATATGAATAAATTGGTCTCCAAATCTTCATATTATGTTATGCTAAAATGAAGGACAAAAAAATAGTGTAGACTTACACATTCAATACGATAAATGCTCGTCATGAAGTAGGACATAACCATTGTCATGATACACTGTATCAACAAAGCTCCTGCCTTTTCTTGATCCTTGAAGTATTATCTACTGTAGTTGCAATAATTTGTGCATTCCCATTCTGGCACAAGTCATTTTTATGTGATGTATGATCTGGATTGTGACACTAGCGGTGAAGATCAAGGTTGTGAAGGTGGTCCGATGGACAATGCTTTTGAGTTCATTCAACAAAATCATGGCCTGTCCACTGAAGCAAACTACCATACACTGGATCCTATCAATGCCATTAAGGGAAGCAAATCATGCAGCCAAGATATTTAGCAAAAACAAAAATCATGCAGCCAAGATAACTGGACACGAAGATCTGCCTGCTAGTAGTGAGGTTGCATTGCTGAAGGTTGTTACCAATCAACCAATTTCTGTGGCCATTGATGCCTGGGATTTGGACCTTCAGTTTTACTCGAGCAGTGTCTTTACAGGAGAGTGTGGTACAAAACTAGACCATGGGATGACTGCTGTTGGCTATGGCACTAGTATTGATGGAACCAAGTATAGGCTGGCGAAAAACTCTTGGGTACAAGTTGGGGAGAGGAAGGCTACATAAGGATGCAGAAAGATGTTGCAGCAAAGGAAGGCTTATATGGCATATCTATGCAAGCATCCTACCCTACTCCAAATGTGGAATTGCATTAATAACTTTAAGACATGTTTATGTAAATTGTGTACTACTTGATGCCATAGACTAACTTATGCAGAACTTGTGAGTGTTTGTAGCAACAAAGCTTGTATATATTGATGTGCATAACACATCCATATTTTCAAGGTTGATATGATGAAGAATCACTAAATATATATTTACAATTTTTACTTTGTGAGAACTAAGTTAATATTGAATCAAATTTCTGCATTTAGCCTCCACTGTAGACTGAGTGCAGGTATAATACAAGTACAAGCTTTAACAAGACATTCAAGTTCGAGACTTCCCAATAAAAGCTGAGTTTTACCCTTCAAATGCATAAGAATATGATTGATATATGTATATATATATGTTGACGGAGGAATTTGGAAACAACAAAATTCGAGGTACTTCGCCGGAAACAAGATCTACAGCGGTGGTTCTTTGCCGAAAAGAGTGGTGGCTGTTTGTAATTGGTGGCTGAGATTGATAGGGTTAGTGGCGGCTATTCAGAGCTCTCGACTTCCAACCCCTCAATTTGCCTACGTACCTCTATATTTATAGAGGATCAAGCCAAACGTAGTTCTTAGAGAGCAAGAAACCCAAATGGGCTTGGATAACGGACCAGCTTCCGGAATGTTCTACTATGAGGCCTAACCACAAAAGGCCCAAGGCTCACCCAAGATCTCAAGACTTCACGGATAAGGAAACTTCCCCCGTCGAGGACTAGTCCTATCCGCTACCAGCTATTTCTTGATTTCAAGGATGCAGGTATAGCCGTGGTTTACCCCAAGTGCAGAACGCATCCCTGTCCCCCGAATGAGAAGCACCCACCAGATAGCAGGACAGGTGATCCAGAGCTTTTGGGTGCAAAGTGCAGGATTACTCCAAAGTTCCCCAATGAGGGCGCGCCCATTGGCTACAGGAACAGAGCTCCCAAAGCACACACCAGAAAGTCCCCATCTTTCCACCTTAGGGCGCACGGATGCCTCCCTTAGCGTCTAAGAAGGGTCCTTATATCCAGGCAAACCCCTGGAGGCCTTCTGCGACGGACATCCCCCTCCCGAGATACGACATGAGGGAATTCTTCAATAATTGAACACGAAATCGATATTATTATCATATTGGAATTCCAGAATAACCCAGGGCGCGGCCTAAACCCCCAGGGCGTGCCCTAACGTCTAGAAAACCCTAATTTGTTCTCTGAAATCCCAAATTGAATTTGTTATTGACCCGAATCCATCTTGAAAATACCCGAACCGAATTTTGGCTATAACAACTACCCCCCAATTTCATACGAAATCAAAGATGATGTATGGAATTTCTTCTGAAAAGCCCAAAATTTTTCACAAATCTTCATCAGGGCGCGCCTTGTAAGAGGGCGCGTTCTCAGAATTTCAATCGATTTAACAGCTGTCATCCACTATCTTTCCAAACCCCTATAAATACCCCCTTCTCACTTACTTTACTCTTTTTTCATTCTCTCTCTACAGAAAACATACTCCGGCTATTTCCAATTTTCCGAGCAAAAATCCGGCTAAACACAACGTTTTTCGTCGATTCTCTTCCACAAATCCTGTTCCAGAACTTCCAAGGTATGTTTTTATGCCCGCAATCTGTATTTTCACCGTGTATTTTGTCCGATTTTGTGATTCAACTGTTGGTTTTTCTTCATATTCTTCATGTTCTTTGTATATATATGTGTATGTATGCATGTTTGATCCATTTTTGCTGTTATAACTCTTTCAAAATATGTTTCTGATAAATTGGTATAGTTAATCAATTCTCAGGGCGCGCCTTTGACACAGGGCGCGCCTTGGATTCCTCTGATACCACGACGTACTTTTATAAATTTGATTCTTCATGACATTTCTAGAATACCTTAGAAAATCTTTTAGGTGCATCCTTATGCTGTTAATCATTATACTCTAGGGCGCGCCTTGTACCCAGAACACGCCTTAGACATCTAGATCTCAATTTTTGCAAAGAATTCTTCTATTTATTTAATTCTTGGACGCGCCCTAAGTCCCTTCTTTCATTTAATTTTGCAGCTGGAGGGCGCGTCTCCGCCTTTTCACCCATTTAGGGAATTCAACGAAAGTTTAGGGATCCATTCTCCATTGCCACCCCCTTTATCTCCTGAACCTTATAGGAGCCCTTTTTCGTTTATTTCTCCTGAAGACAAGGCGCGCCTTATTGAAGATCTCAATGAAGGCAGAATGAATTTCTCTGATGAAGATTCCTTTGATGATATTCCCCTTAATACTCAAATACTTGAAAGAATTCCAACACCAATACCTGAAAAAACCCCAAACCCCCTACACACAGATCCTTCTGACTACGATTTCACTCCAGACTCTAACTCTTCTAGTGATACGCATCCTTCTGACACTTATTCTTCAGAGGTCGCGCCCTCGGCATCGTCCATCTCACCCATGGCTGATTCCGAACCAACATCTCCACTACCTTCTCCTATCCCATTTGAACATTGGGAAATCCTTGAGGAAGAAATTGATATCGACTGGGGAAGATATGATGACCTACCCGAAAAAGAGAAAAATCAACTCAGAAAGAAGCGGGGCAAACTTGCCTGTGTAAACATGTCTTCCATTGCTACAAGTGATGAAGTAGGATGGGCCATGCAATATTATGGTCAAGAAGGAATTTGGGCCATCCCACATGCTCATCACCGTCCTCACATCTTCAATTATTGTAGAAATTTTAAAATTCCAAGGAGGTCTTAACCCCAAAGCTGGTGGCTCTTGGTGTGGGCGCGCCCTTACATCCCTACCTTCAACAAATACTTAGATGGTATGACATAGCACCTATCCAACTCTCCCCCAACAGCTACAAACTTGTGTTGGCTTTATTTATCCTTTATCACGACCTTGAGTTAGGAACCCCCTCTATGCCTGAAGTTAGCTATTTCTTCAGCCTTCGACAATCCAGCATTGGCTATTATTATCTTGTCATCAATAAACCTCACAACAACAAGGGTTTTTCTGAAGGAAGAATCAGTCATCTAAAATTCTGGAAAGAACCCTTTTACTACGTCTGGGACGTTCCTCGAGTCCGGATACAATTCAACACGAATCCTAGTAAGTGAGGGCGCGCCTTGTACTTTTCATATCTTTTTTTAATTTTCAAATATTCATTGATTCCTTTTAATTCCAACAGATAAGAGAACACAAAAAACACTTGAAGGCGCGGCCTCAATCCGGGCAAAAGCCGTTCTGAAAGTTGCCTCCAAAAAATTTAACCTCCAATCCTTAATTACAGAGGAAAACTTAAAGAGAGTCGGAATTTTATCTGATAAAGTTGGTCACATTTGCAAATTTAAAAAATTTAAAAAGGGAATTCCTGTTCCCACACTTTCATCTAGTGATAGTGAGCATTCCGATTCTGATGAAGGTAATAGTTATAGCGTAGGTCAGGGCGCGCCTTAACCATTTCTTTTTCATTTCTTATGTTTTTGTTTTATATTTTGCTTTCTTTACACAGGGCGCGGCCTAACCTTTCTTCTCTTTTATCTTGTACAGGTATGGCCCCTAAGATTCCTCGCGGATTTGGCGCTGCCAAAAAGAAGAATGATAAAGAAAAGAAACATGACCAAGCGGATACCTCTGACTCCAGGGCGCGCCCTGTGCAGGAAAAGAATTCCAGCGACATAGTCACTCCATCCACAGAATCTTTGAAAAGGAGTGCTGATATCCAAGAGCCCATCACTAACAGGGGCAAGAAGCCAAGATATGAGGGCGCGCCCTCATATGTTGAAACCTTAATTGGCCCTGCTGCTGCCTCCCTTGTTGAAGAAAAGGAGGTTGACATTTGGCAAAATATGAATGCGGATGAGGAATCTCAGTCCATGATCCGGGCATCTGCTCAACTGCTTATTCAATCTCTAGGGCGCGCCCAGAGGGTTCATAAGGAAAAACTCCACCTCAACAGACTTGAAGCTGAGAATAGAAAGTATTCGAAGATGATTGTCGACAATGATAATAAATGGAAGAAAGATCTGGATGCCAAAAATGACAGAATTGCTGATTTGAAGCATGAACTGGATGAATCCATTGAACATCGCACTCTTCTGAATACCAAAAATGATGAATTAGAGAAAGAGGTGGAGGAACTCCGAGCTCAGCAAGGTTCCCTAGAAATCGAAAAGGCCAAGTTAAAAGAACAGAGAGAAGCCATTGAAGATGAAAACTTTGAAAAGGGTTTTAACTTCTATCTTCTTGGTTTTCTAGCCAACGATCCTGACTATAACTGGGAGAAATTTGGACCTGCTGCTGCTGAGGATATAGCAAAGTTTAAAGTTAACAACGCCTTAGCCATTAAGGCAAAAAGAGTAGAGCTAGGGTTAGAGGAGGCTTCCGAGGGCGCGCCCTCTATTGACAATGTTCAACCCTCTCCTGCAGCTATCCCTACTCAAAGCTCTCCTCCTGCCAATGTAGCTCAGGATGCACTTCCTTCACCTTCCAAGGTTATCCCTTCTTCTCCCCCTAAGGACGCGCCTTAAGATTTCAGTCTTTTAAACCTGTTTCGTATATACTTTAACTTTTAAGGTGCGGGTCCTTTGTAAAACCCTGCAATTTGTAACTCCTAACTTTTTAGTGCCTTTTAAACTTTTGCTATGCTCATTATTTATCTTCATGCTTTTATTTGTTAAACTCTTCAAATTAGGGCGCGCCCTTGATATCTTTAACCTTGACCAAAATTAAAGATTCTTCAAACTCTTCAAATTTGTTACACAGATTCTTCATTCATGTTGAGGGCGCGCCTTAAGGCACTACCCTTTTCAGGATTCCTTTAACTTGTCAATTACTACATAGCAAATCTTCATACATGCCGAGGGCGCGCCCTAAGAAATGGGCACGACCTATTATACTTCAATCAAAAAGTCTTCAAAATTCTTGAAAAAATGTCTTGATATACTTTATTAATCTTCAAATGATCTCAAATCTCAGCAGAACAAGGGAAGGTATACATGTTCTACCCCCCGAGCTAAGGAGAATAAACTTCTAAAAAATGTGGAATAAAAACAGCAAGTCTCAACTAGATCTAAAGAAGGCGTATATGTACTACCCCCCTAGACTAGGAGAAAATTTATTTATACTAGTCTATAACTTAAATATAAGCCTTCATACAATAGGAGGTCAAAGCCGCATCCTACTGATAATACTTTCTCAAATGCTCTGCATTCCATGCTCTTGGGATTATGTTGCCATCCAAGTCTTCTGGATGATAAGTTCCTTCCCAGATAATAGACTTGATCTTGTAAGGTCCTTCCCAGTTGGGACCAAAAACTCTATGTGCTGCTACTCTTGTATTAGGCATAACTTTCCGCAGAACTAAATCACCCACCTTGAAAGGCTGAATCTTCACCTTCTTGTTATAGTACCTTGCAGCCCTCTGCTGATAAGTTGCCAACCTCAACTGCGAGTTAGTCCTTGTCTCTTCCAGAAAATCGAGATTTATCCTTTGATTCACCATATTCGATTCTTCCTCATAGAAATCTCTTCGGAATGACCCTGCTCCAATTTCCACTGGAACCATTGCCTCACACCCATAAGATAACATGAAAGGAGACTCTCCAGTTGTGGTTCTCGGAGTTGTGTTATACGACCATAAGACCATAGGAAGTTCCTCGGGCCAATTCCCTTTGCTTTCTTCTAATTTGGTCTTCAAAGTGTGCTTGATTATCTTGTTAATAGCTTCAGTCTGCCCATTACTCTGAGGGTGATATACAGCTGCAAATTCTTTCTTGATTCCTAAATCTTCACATAGCTTTCGCAACTCTTTGCTATCAAACTGCTTTCCATTATCTGAAACAAGCTTGTAAGGAATCCCGAATCTGCATACAATAGAGTTGAACACAAAATCCTTGATTTTCTTCGCTGTTATCTTGGCCAAGGGCATTGCTTCCGCCCACTTGGTGAAATAATCTACAGCCACAACAGCGTACTTGACTCCTCCCTTAGATTTAGGGAGTTCTCCAATAAGATCAATTCCCCACATAGCAAATGGCCATGGACTCATCATAGAAGTCAAGGTAGTTACGGGAATCGTTGAATAATTGGCAAACCTCTGGCATCTATCGCATGCCTTAACAAACTCATAGGCATCCTTCTTCATAGTAGGCCAATAATAACCTTGCCTTAACACCTTCATTGCCAACGAACCACCCCCCGAGTGATTGCCACAAATTCCTTCATGTACCTCCCTTAGGATATAATTGCAGTCATCCACATCTATGCACTTCAGAAGCGGTTGATTAAAACCCCTCTTATACAGAATCCCATCATACTCCACAAACCTGGCAGCATGATACCGAAAACGCCTTGCTTCAATTTTATCGCTTGGGAGAATCCCCTTACGGAGATATTCTAGAATTGGAGTCATCCAGGTAACTGACGGAGTACTCTCCACCTCCATAACTTCCACCTCTGGAATACTTGGCACTTCTTGAATTTGTAGAGGAACTGTGCCTAACAACATAGCATCCTTTTGGGATCCTAGTTTAGCCAAAACATCTGCAGAGCAATTTTCATCTCGAGGAATGCATTCCAACCTTACTTCACGAAACTTCTGAATTAATCGTTGTGCACACTTCATGTATAGCTCTGTTCTCGGACCTCTACACTGAAAACCTCCTTTGATCTGCCTGACCACTAACTCTGAATCACTTGACACAACGAGATTTACTACTTTCATTTCCAAGGCCATTTTCAATCCACTAATCAAAGCTTCATATTCTGCATCATTATTAGTTGCCTCGAATTTGAAATGAATAGCACTCATTAGTCGATTTCCTTCAGGTGTCACTAGAATTACACCTGCACCAGCTCCTCCATTGTTTACAGCTCCATCTACATGCAACCTCCACCAAGGTTGGGGAATTTCCTCAAGAGGGCGCGCCCTCTTAAGAGGAATTCCAGGTTCCACTAATACAATTGACTTTTCCTCGGTCTTTGAATCAAACTCCAGGATGAAATCTGCTAAAGCCTGACCTTTAATTGCTGTTCTTGGTGTATATTCCTAATCAAACTGCCCTAATTCGATGGCCCATTTCAACATTCTTCCTGAAGCTTCCGGTTTGTGAAGAATACTTCTCAATGGATAAGCAGTACGAACCTCGATCCTATGAGCTTGAAAGTAAGGACGAAGTTTCCTTGCCGCCAAGATTAAAGCAAAAACCAACTTTTCCATACTGGTGTATCGAGTCTCTGCATCATGCAAACGCTTGCTCACATAATAAACCGGGGACTGATGATCAATCTCTTCTCTCACTAATACTGCACTAATGGAGTATTCTGATACCGCCAAGTATAATACCAAGGTTTCTCCCTCCACGGGCTTAGCTAAGAGCGGAGGATTCCCCAACTGTTCTTTAATTTTCTGAAAAGCATCTTCACACTCAGGAGTCCACACAAAATCTTTGGATGCCCCTTTGATTGCCTTGAAGAACTCTCTGCATCTATCCGAAGATTTTGACACAAAGCGATTTAGCGCTGCAATTCTCCCAGCTAAACTCTGAACCTGCTTCACACTGGATGGAGATTTCATGTCAAGTAAGGCTTTAATCTTAGCTGGATTCGCCTCGATCCCACGATGGTTAACCATGAATCCCAAGAATTTTCCGGATTCCACTCCAAACACACATTTTTGAGGATTCAACTTCATTCTGAACTTCCTCAATACTCCGAACATCTGCTCCAAATGCTTTACATGGTCCTCTGCCCTCAAAGATTTGACAAGCATGTCATCCACATACACTTCCATGGTTTTCCCTATCAGATCTTTAAACATCATGTTCACCAACCTCTGATAAGTAGCTCCAGCGTTGATCAAACCAAATGGCATTCCAGTATAACAGTACAAACCCCTATCCGTGATGAAAGAGGTGTGTTCTTGATCAGGTTCGTACATGGGAATTTGATTGTATCCCGAATAAGCATCCATGAAACTCAAAAGAGCGTGGCCAGCGGTAGCATCCACCAACTGATCAATTCGAGGGAGAGGAAAACTATCTTTAGGGCAAGCCTTATTCAAGTCCGTGAAATCCACACAAGTTCTCCACTTTCCATTAGGCTTCTTGACAAGAACAGGATTAGCCAACCAATCTGGATAGTATGATTCCTTGATCAAACCAACATCTAAAAGTCTATCAACTTCTTCTTTTAATGCTATAGCTCTTTCTCCACTCACAGGTCGACGTTTCTGGCGAATTCCCTTCCTGGTGGGATCTATGTTCAGATGATGACACATAACCTCTGGATCAATTCCCACCATATCAGCATGACTCCAAGCAAATACATCCAGATTATTCAAGAGAAAATTAGTGAGCATTCCTCTCAACTTGGAATTCAATTGAGATCCGACTTTCAAAACCTTACTCGAATCCTTTTCATCCACCAAAATTGAAATAGTATCCTCTGCAGGACCAGTCTTTTCCACAGGTTGTGGTGTTCTTGGATCAAGATCAAAATCAAAGTTTCGGGGATCCTCGATTGGTGCTGCATCCTTAGAGGGCGCGTCCTCTTTAAGAGGGAAGTCTTCCTCAACAAGGGTATGCACCAAGCCTTCAAGTAACATTCGCCTCCCTTCAACCTGTTCACCTCTGATATTAACTGAAATCACCTCCTCTGAGTCTTCTTCAATTTCCTCCAGAATCCCATCCTGAAGATCATCCAACACTGGAATTCTTTCCTCAGGGCGCGCCTTGTAACAAGGCGTTTCTTCTTCTGGCTCTTGAACAAGATAGTGGACTTTCACTTCTCCAAGAGCAATGCTCATAACTCCAGAACTACTTTCACTGAGGGCGCGCCCTCCATCCTGCTGTCTCCTGAACCCTTTAATTGCCTTATGATAACAGTCTCTCGAGTCATGCTGAGATCCTCGAATTGTTCCCACACCATTTGGCGTAGGAAACTTCATTGCAAGATGATAGATGGAGGTCACCACCTTCATTTCCTTCAACAAAGGACGTCCTACCAAAGCATTGTGTGATGATTCCACATTCAAAATCATGAAATCCATCATTTGTGTCACAGAAAGAGTTCCTTCCCCGAGAGTTACTGGTAACTTGATGGCTCCCATGACCTTTACAGATTCGCCCGAAAAACCATAGATCCATCCGTTATCTTGAATCATATCCTTATCTAGGAGTCCCAGCTTTTGGTAAGTGCTGTAATATAGAATATTCACCGAACTTCCATTATCAACAAAAACTCGATGCACATTCTTGGAACCAATCTGAATTGCCACCACCAAAGCATCATTGTGAGGATGGTGTACCCACCTTGCTTCTTCTTCAGTGAAAGTGATATAAACACATTCTCCTTTGAACAATTTAGGCGGCCTTAATTCCAAACTATTCACATTTGTAAGAGGTCGGTATCTTGCTTCCCTAGTATACCTCTCCATAGCATGATTGCTGTCACCTCCCAGGTGGTGTCCACCAAAGATGGTGTGAATACTTCCTTCCTTGACAAACTTCTTCTCTTCAGGCTTGCCATCAGCATGGGGGGCGCGCCCTCCATCTCTTTTATCAGGATTCTCCCTATGTTTTTTCACTTCTCTGACAATCCATTCTGTTAGATATCCTTCCTTGATTAAATCCTCAATTTCATCCTTCAATTGACGGCACTCATGAGTATTGTGCCCAGAAGACTCATGGAATTCACAATACTTTCTCTTATCTTTACTTTGCCAAGAAGAGAGAGAGGCTCTGGCTTTCTGAAGAATCCTTTATTTTTGTTCACTTCAAAAATATGTTCAATGGAAGCTGCAAGAGGTGTATAACTACCCGGCCTTTGATCATAAGTGTAAGTATCTGGGGGACCCCAATTTCTGCCAGATTCAGTTAAGTTCACCCGATTGGCACCTGTTGCTATCCGGCGAGTTGGACTAGGAGACCTATCCTTCCTCTTTCCCATCTTTACCTTAGCACTGTTTTGATTATCGGTCTTTCGATTATCTGCCAAAGACTGCTCCACAATTTTGAAAGATTCAGCTTGTGCAAACACATCAGCCAATGTCAGTGGATCTCGTCCTTGAAGATGTTTCCAGAAGTCGGTTCCCACTGATAATCCAGCTATTAGAAAACTCTTGAGCGTTTCATCAGTCGCTCCTCTTACCAAAGTTGATTCCGAGTTAAACCTCTTGAAGTAAGATTGCAGACTTTCTTCTTCCCTCTGCTTGATATTGGCCAAAGTTGTGACGGGAGGAGCATATTTCACCGCCGCCTGGAATTTAGTCAAAAACAAATTCCTCATCACCTGCCAAGATGTAATAACTCCCGGGCCAAGTTTCTGAAACCATTGCTGAGCACTCTCCCTGAAAGTTGCTGCCAACAATCGACACCTAGCCAGCTCTGTCACTTGATAGACATCCATCTCGATATCAAAGCGTCCGAGGAATTCAACAGGATCTGCATTTCCATGAAAGCGCAAATCATTTGTCATAGATCTATACCCAGTAGGAAGTTGTGCCTCTCTTACTTCGGTTGAGAATGGAGAGGAAGTTTGTGCAGTAGCAGATATTCTTCCTCCATCCAAGTGAGCAAGGAGCTTCTTCAAATCATCCACATTGAAAGTTCCAACCCCGGGAATGTTCTGAATATTTGGTTGTGCCATAGTTTGAGTACCCCCTGGAGGTGGAGGTAGAGGTGGAGCCGTTGTCTTCACACCTCCTTGATTCCCTGCTTGTGGCTGAATCACAACCTCCTCCTGAGTTTGAGTTTGTGTTTGCTGACCTTCTAGATTTCCATGAGGTTGCGGGTTCCCTTGAGAATTTCTCTGATATTGTTCTCCTAAGTGAGGGTGCGTCCTCGACCTAGACTCATCAGAAATACTTGGAATTTGATGAATATGGGAAGATCTTCTTCCTGAGGGCGCGCCCTGATGATGGGGACGCTTATCTCCTTGATACCAATCCCTTCTTTTTTCACCGTTATCACGGTTTCCTCTTGCTCCAGTGTTGTCTTGATGAAGAGTTTGTTTAGATCCAAGGAGCCGCGACCTGTTGTGAACAGGGGGCGCGCGCTGTGGATTATTATTGCGAGCAAGAGATCGCTCATGTCCAAGGGGCCTCGACCTGTTGTCAGGGGGCGCACGCTGTGGCTCATGACTCCGTGTAAGGGCTCGCTCATGTCCAAGGGGCCTCGACCTGTTGTCAGGGGGCGCGCGCTGTGGATCATGGGGCTGTGATTCCAAATATTCGCTCTTCTTTTGTTGCTCAAGAAGTACCATCCTTAAATCGTCGTCATTAAGCCTTATTCCAAGGCGCTCTTTCAAGCTGGCATAGTCTTTCCTTTCCCTAGCTAGCTGCTCCTCATCCCTTTGAATCTCACCAGGAGTGCGTCCCGAACGATGAGGATGAGGGCGCGCCCTCTCTTGGGGATTTGACAACCTGCGCTCAGAATCTTCACTAGGATACTCAACAATAGGATCAGAATAATCTAACCTTCTAGGAGTGACCAGCTGAAATCTCCTTTCCTGATTTTCCTCCCTCCGGGAATCTTCTTCAATCTGAGGGGATTGGCCCAACCGGTGATGATTTCGCGGGATACTCCGAGATTTCCTCCTAGATTCTTGCACTTCCTCCACAGAACTCAACCTGGCTCCGAAATTATTTATGGCATCTCCCATACGATACAACTGTTCCATTAATGCCGCGTTACTGATAAGAACGGGTGGCTGGCCACCGCCAGTGGCTGGAGCTCCATGGTGGTGTGGGGGAACAGGGATTTCCTCCGGAACATAAGCTTCGTGACGAACTTGGTTACCCCCCAAGCTATCTTCAGAATCGTAATAATCCTCTTCGTGAGAACCTCTACGTTGATTGTGAGACATCTTTTCCTCCTAAGATGAAGATCTTGATTGGCTCCCCTCCTTCTAGCGCCAATTTGTTGACGGAGGAATTTGGAAACAACAAAATTCGAGGTACTTCGCCGGAAACAAGATCTACAGCGGTGGTTCTTTGCCGAAAAGAGTGGTGGCTGTTTGTAATTGGTGGCTGAGATTGATAGGGTTAGTGGCGGCTATTCAGAGCTCTCGACTTCCAACCCCTCAATTTGCCTACGTACCTCTATATTTATAGAGGATCAAGCCAAACGTAGTTCTTAGAGAGCAAGAAACCCAAATGGGCTTGGATAACGGACCAGCTTCCGGAATGTTCTACTATGAGGCCTAACCACAAAAGGCCCAAGGCTCACCCAAGATCTCAAGACTTCACGGATAAGGAAACTTCCCCCGTCGAGGACTAGTCCTATCCGCTTCCAGCTATTTCTTGATTTCAAGGATGCAGGTATAGCCGTGGTTTACCCCAAGTGCAGAACGCATCCCTGTCCCCCGAATGAGAAGCACCCACCAGATAGCAGGACAGGTGATCCAGAGCTTTTGGGTGCAAAGTGCAGGATTACTCCAAAGTTCCCCAATGAGGGCGCGCCCATTGGCTACAGGAACAGAGCTCCCAAAGCACACACCAGAAAGTCCCCATCTTTCCACCTTAGGGCGCACGGATGCCTCCCTTAGCGTCTAAGAAGGGTCCTTATATCCAGGCAAACCCCTGGAGGCCTTCTGCGACGGACATCCCCCTCCTGAGATACGACATGAGGGAATTCTTCAATAATTGAACACGAAATCGATATTATTATCATATTGGAATTCCAGAATAACCCAGGGCGCGGCCTAAACCCCCAGGGCGCGCCCTAACGTCTAGAAAACCCTAATTTGTTCTCTGAAATCCCAAATTGAATTTGTTATTGACCCGAATCCATCTTGAAAATACCCGAACCGAATTTTGGCTATAACAATATATATATATATATATGAAAACCCCATAAACATATTTAACGAGTTTAGGATACAAATTCTTTCAAAAGTAAGTTTTGTATCATCCCACCAGAATCACAAACAGAAACTTCTCCCTAGTGGTGAGAACAATACACATAAGAACAACATCCCAAATACAAGCAGCCGATATTAAGATACAGTGCTCTATTACTTAAAAGCCTACTACTCAGACACTAACAATAAGACGAATGTTTTATTTTAGAGTGCACATAACACTTAGTTGCTACATTGGCGGAACTCTGGACGAACAAAATCAGCATCTGCAGGCACTAAAATGTCAACTGATGGTCTCAACTGGGCACAGACTTCAACAGCTCCGTGCACTGGATCTGACATTATGGTATCATCATCCATTGAATCATTGCAGTGGCACGACGACAACTAAGGATTCAACACCTGTATAAAAGAAACTATAGGATTATGTTCCTTTTAACTTTATTGTACTATTGTACAGAAACAAATACAATTATAATTCCATGAGATCTACTATAAGCACGCTTTTATTTCTCGTATCTATTGTATAAACTGTGCAGCAGAGTACTAGAAAATAAAATAGGCGCAGCTTTATGAAGTCCTTATTTGACTTTTTAAGATATTGCTAAAGAATACATTAACCAGAAACTACCAAAACGCAGCAAATATCATTGGTGTGCTTGCATGTGAACTTCCCCACTAGCTTCAGATAAGACATATATTTTTTTTTCCTTTCTCAAGTGACCGTACTACGCTACAGTCCATATAATTGCATTATCCTACAAGGCACATAGCAATCTGTTAAACCTTTCTGCCCGGGTTGAATTAGCATTGGAAGGATTTGCCTGGTCAAAGTTTTGATCATAAATAATAAGTTCTCCTCTACAGAGTGCAGAATCCAACATAGAAAGTAAAATGAAATCTCAAAACAGAGACAGAAACTAATGTGGAAAAGTCATAAAAATTCAAAAATCCTCACAAAAATCGGAACCACATGGAACACAACTGCTAGTGAAGAGAGTATATAATCTAATATAGAATCAAAATCACAAAATTTCAATATATGATAAAAAAAAACATGGACAAACTAAATAGAATTATAAAAAATGGGAGGTAGAATCCAAATCAAACTATGAAGAATTCAAAAAATCTGCATAAAATTCGACACTACATGGAACGCAAATGCTAATGTAGATGATAAAAAAACATTAAAAAGCCAAAAAAACATTCCTAAAAATAGAGAAGGTGAAATCCAGTATAGAATCAAACTTTGAACAATTCAGAAAATTCGCACAAAAATCGAAATCAAATGATACACAACTACTAGTATAAAGATTATAGAATCTAATATAGAATCAAAATCATAAAAGTTTGATAAATGATAATAGCCTGGAGAAACTAAACAAAATTCTAAAAACGGAGAAGGTAGAATCCAATGTAGAATCATACTAAATTCTGAAAATCCGTACAAAATATCAAAAACAAATGAAACACATCTGCTAGTAAGTATAGAGATTATAGACTCTAACGTAAAATCGAAACCATAAACACAAAACGCGGAACACAGCTGCTAGTATAGGGAGTATAGAATCAAAATCATAAAACTTTAACAAATGATAAAAAAAAATGGAGAAAATAAATAGAATTCTAAAAATAAAGAATATAGAATCCAGTGTAGAATCAAACTATGCAGAATTCAGAAAATTCGCATAAAAATCGAAACCCAAATGGAACACAACTGCTAGTATAGTGATTATTGAATCTAGCGTAGAATCAAAATCATAAATGTTTAATAAATGATAAAAACGTGGAGAAACTAAACAAAATTCTATAACGAGAGAAAATAGAATCCAGTGTGGAATCAAGCTATGAATCCCGTAGCACACACTAAAATATCAAATTCTAAAATCCAAGAATTAAGTATCCTAATCAAACATTAAAATTTGGAAGATTGCCAAGTTTGGACAAAAGAATCTCGTAGCACACCCCACATGATAAAAGAAATATGCTAGTATAAAAAATATAGGGTCTAATATAGAATCAAAATGATAGAATTTTAATAAATGATAAAAGAATCATGGACAAATTAAACACAATTGTTGAAACAGAGAAATAGAATCAAATGTAGAATCAAATTATATAGAACTCAGAAATTACGAAGGAGAAAACAAAACCAAAACGAACACAGCTGCTAGTAGAGAGAGTATAGAATCTAACACATAATCAAAATGACAAAACTTTAATAAGTGATTAAAAAAGCATGGAGTAACTAAACAGAAATCTGAAAAACAGAGAATGTAAATTCCAGTGTAAAATCAAACTATGAACTATTTGGAAGAACCGCACAAATGGTAGAAACCACATGAACGAGGCAGATAATACAGAGAACACAAAAATCTAATGTAGAATTAAATTGTGAACAATTTAGAAAATCTGTACAAATAACAAAAACACATGAACACAACTGTTAGTACAGGAAGTACACATAATCTAATTTAGAATCATAATGTGAACTATTTAGAAAAGTTGCAAAAACAACAAAACCGCAAGGAACACAACTGCTAGTGTAGAGATTATAGAATCTAAAGTAGAATCAAAACTATAAAAAATTCTAGAAAACAAAGAAACATTAAACACAGATGTTTTTGTATGTTAAATAAGCTAAAACTATGACAAAGTGAAGATAACGAAAGTACGAACCTGATTGGAATTCAACGGAATCAGAAGCATTCAATCCGCAAGTAGAATTCACCAACATAATTTGAAAATGATGCTAATGATAATACGAGAGATGTCGATGTACAAAAGAGATACAGAGACAGAGAGAGCGCGAGAGAAATAGAGAGATTAGTGCGAACGAGATAGAGAGAGATTCGGAATATTTGTTCACAATTCAATTGCTGTTAAATTAATAATTATTATTAAACTGTAGTCGTTAGATTAGATGAATAATGAATGGACCAGATCTTTTGTAAGTGTTCTTTATTGTTCTTTATTTAAGGGTGTTCTGTATGGAGCAATGGCATATATATATATATATATATATATATATATATATATATATATATATATATATATATATATATATATATATATATATATAATAGATTTCAAAAAAGAGATCGAAAATGACAACTGAAAACTGGAATTTGCAATCGAAAATTCATATGCAATCTTTACAACCAAAAATTAAAAGTTACGGTTGGCGCCGCCCATATATACAAAAGGTTGCATAGGTTGCAAATCGTATTTTTGAAAACAAAACTTAAAAGATAGTATTTTTGAAAATAAAACTTAAAAAGTAGTATTTTTGTAAATAACTTTTAAAGTGATAGTATTTTTGAAAATAATTTTAAAAAGATAGCATATGAGATAATTTCCCTTTTATTTATTGAATAACCGGCTCAGCTCGACACACGTGAAAAAGAAGGAAGAAATATATTTGAGTTACTCCTAATCTATACTATTATATTAAAATTGAAAAATTGAAAATTTATCAATTTGGTTATATTAATTATTAAAATAAATTATAACATAATATAATTAATAGTAATTAACCGATTGCCTTTTCACATTTACTTTTAGTCGAAAATATTGCCTTTTATAAAAATATCGACCGTACCATATCTTCAAATCATTAATATTTCCTTTTTAATTAAAATGCATTACCTTTTCTTTAAAACTAATCTTACGATCATTAATATATACCCAAAATATCACACCATATTTTCAATTATTAATAAAATATATTAAAAATCCCTATACATTGTTTATAATAAGAAAATATTAGTATAATACGTAAATATGAGTACATTAAATTGTATTAAATTAAAAATTTAAAAATTATTAAATTGATAATTATTTAAAAACATAATTGTACTATTAACTATAGTACAATAAATACCTAAAATATCTTATCTTTCAATCAATTTAAAAGGCGTTTACTTTTAATTGAACATATTACCCTTTATGCACACCTAAAATATCGTATCTTCCAATCATTAATATTTCTTTTCTAATTAAAACACGTTACTCCCTCCGTCCCACCCATTTCTTTACATATTTTCAACATTGTTTGGCACGCCTTTTAAGGCGTATATAAAGTATAGTTCCATAACTTATTTTTAAAATTTTCTTTTTTTGAATAAAAATTTAAACATTAAATTTTTATTTAGAAGAAAAAAAAAATTGAAAATAAATTATGTACCATTACTTTATAAGAGCCTTAAAATGCGTGTCGAGTCCTCTGTCCCAAACATAAACAATTCGTTGTGACAGAGGAAGTAGCTTTTAATTTAAAACATAATTTTGCAATCATAATCTTCCAATCATTAATATTTCTGTTCTAATTAAATACACTACCATAAATATCAAAGAAGGGGATCCCTTTAGTTGGATATATAAAACTGTACTTTTTAGTTTAGTAGATTGCATATATTTAATTTTTAAAAGTAATTAATACTACTGGCTTATTTGACATGAGTTTTTTGATTTGGTTGTTTAATAATCTTTCAGGTTTTTGGGTGAGAAGAGTTGAAAAGAGAAGATGGAGCTGGTTTTCTTTGGGTGGGTGAGAGGATGTGTAAAGAAGTGACGGAGTGAAACAATATTTTGGCATACTGGAAACAACAAGAAGTCATTGACTTTAGTTTATAGCCTTATGTGTTTCGATGTTTGGTTTTATTGAGTGGGGCGCTCTTTTTTTCTCCTTAAGTTTTTTTCCTATAAGGTTTTTTAATGAGACCTATCCATGTATGAAGTCTTCTTCTCTGATATAAAGGTTTTATTGTCTAACTTCCGGAGGAATCTCTTTCTCATGTCAGTAGTAATTCAGGTTACGACCCATGGATTGGTTAAGCATACCTTTCGGATATATAATAAGCTTTTGTGGAAGAAAGAATATCTCATTTTCCTTTCCCTCTCGGATTATGTAAATTTTATCTTTTAAATGAAATCGTTTCATTTACGCAAAAAAAAAAAAAAAAACAAATACACTACCTATTAATTTAAAACATAAATTTACAATCATTAATGTATACCCAAAACTTTGACACCATATTACTGTTAGATTTTTAATAATAAGTAAGAACAGCTAGATGTAATTATAAGTTTGTTTAATGATTAAATTACTTTACTAAATATTCAAGATTTGAATCACGTTAACGACATATTTAATTTAAAATTTTATTATATAAATTTTAAATCATACAAATCATTTATTAAATTTACTTCAAATTTTATTAAATTAATATTATAATAATTTTTAAAATTAATGATTATATAAAAACATAATTATAGAATAAAATAAAATTTATAACATATCAAAAGAAATCCATGCATAGCATCGCTTAAAAGCTACTCCCTCCGTCCCAATGATTTCTATACATTGGGGGATGGGGACGTGGCACACATTTTAATGCTCCTAACTACTATAGTTACATAACTTATTTTTACAATTCTCTTTTTTTGTATAAAAATAGAACAATCCTACTTTTATACAAAAAAAGAAAATTTTAAAAATAAGTTATGGAACTATACTAGTTATGCACCTTAAAATACGTGTCAGACACTTTTAAAAAATGTATATAAATGAATGGGACGAATGGAGTAGTTAATTGTAAATAGGAATGGTCTATATTTACTAATACTATGCTGTATCAGTAAATTATCGCATAATCAGCTACCTGTGACTAATATTACAGTTGCTGCTTAGCAAAGAACAAATTACACTAAAATCTAATTATATATGATTTCAATCATTGATATACACTTTTTATATTTCAATTAGTAATTTATATTATTAACAATTATAGGATTCCTTCAACAATTTTATTCGACTAAAATCATTATATTATTTCTATTTATTACATTAAAAATTTGCCGATCGAATCGGGTTTTTACTTTTTGAATGTGTCATCTATCTTCTTTAAATATTACATTTACAATAACAATAGACTAAAATTTGTATATCGACTGATCAAATAAAAACGATTTATTATATAGAGATTGAGAATCCTAGTATCGACTTCACATAAGTTACCTTAGATTATGTTAAAATCTCATGTAAAACACGAGAATGCTATTATAATTTCAAAATTTCGACGTCACATAAGTTACCTGAGATCATGTTAAAATCTTATATAAAACACAAGCGTGCTATTGTAATTACAAAATATTACATGTAATGATAAAATTATCGTTAAAACTTTATAGTAAAAAATCCTATTATCTTAGGAAATTTCCTGTGATCAATTTCAAATTTTTTTTTTCTCTTCCTATAGATATATTAGTATAATACTTAAACAAATTAGAATATGATAACACATGCATCTATCGACATTAACTAGTGTATAACTCACTCATCACAACTTTATAACTTGAAATAAAACTCAATTATCATCTCTCCATGATAATTGAGTTTAAAATAAAATGACCACCTTATACCGAACACTTTAAAATAAAATGATATTCTTGGTGAAAATTCAAAATACCTAATTTTTAACAAAACATGTTCAAAATCTCAATATTCAGTAAATATGGCTTTAAACATTCACCATATACTCCATTGCTAATGGATTATTAGAATGACACACCAATTCCAAAGAAAAATCAGTATTATACTTCAACACTGATAGAGTATCAAGTCGAATATTTCATATCAAATCGGATACTACATTCATAGTGCAATACTGATAGTAGAGTATCACTCCTAACGTTCCATTAGTTGAGGAGTATAAACTTCATTGCAAATTGAGTATTTAATTGAAACTAGCGTAAAAGCCCGTGCGAGGCAAGGGCACTGAAATAATTTTTCCCCCGAAACTGCATATATTTCGGGATAATTTTGCAATTAGAAATATGATAAAATATATAATTTTGATTTAATGTCATATTTTTATAGTAATTTTGTAATATTGTATAACAATTTCATGAACCAAAAATTTTATAATTCGATTAGATTTCATAAAATTTGGATAAATATTTATACGATAATAATCACATGATTACTTTTAATTAGTAATTTATTAATTTAGCTTTCAATAACGTAAAATAAACTTTATCAATGTTTGAGTATAATATAAATAATTATTTTAGTAAAATTGTTTGTGTATAGCATAGGTATAGGTAAACTCATATTATTTTAACGTAGTTAGAGACATATTACAAAATATCTTAATATTGTGCAAAAGTCATCTTGATTGCCACTCATTTTTTTTCATATATACATACACATATTTAAATACTTTTGAACTCAAATTTGTAGTTTTAGTCTAATGTTTATTAAACAATATCGAAGTTTTATTTTAAAAATTAGGTAAATTGAAACATTCTTTATATTATAATTTTGAAATGTTTTTTAACTCAACTTTAAAATTTTCCAAATATTTCAATAGATGTAAAATATGATTAGATGACCTTAATGACTTGTACATTGTATGATATCTAAGATCAATTTTTTTGATCTATACATACACATATTTATACACTTTTAAACTCAAATATTTAGTTTTAATCTATTGTTTATTACACAATATCGAAGTTCTGTTTTAAAAATTAGGTAAATTGAAACATTTTTTATATTATAATTTTGAAATAATTTTTAACACAACTTTAAATTTTTCCAAATATTTCAATAGATGTTAAATACGATTAGACGACACTTGTGCATCTGTATGATATGTAAGATCAATTTTTTTTGATTTCATCGTATATTCAAATAAGTATATGTTATAATTCAACCATTATATATTATATTGATCAATTTATTATATTATATAAAAATTCATATTACCATATTTTATAATCGAGTTATAGTCTAAATGGTCATTGTTAATAATCATTACAGTGTTGTAATATTTATGATTCAAATAATCATATTTTTTTCATTAAAATTTATTATTAATTACGTTACTTTTTATATGTAACATAGGCCATATTTTTAGATTTATTATCCTTTTAACATAAATCCAATTTTTTCGTATATTTTTAATCATACATTTAAATCGCTGAAATTTTTAATAATTGGTCGATCAAAAATCTCTGATATGATTCATATATTTAAAAAAAAATTATATCTCAAGTTATGTGATGCAATTATTAATAATGTAGAATTTAATTAATAAAATTTATATATTTTTAAAAACCAAATCTTATTTTTTATTTAAATAATATAATATCCGCATGGAAACGAATGTAAATAAATCCATATATTTTTTTGGACTCGGTAACATCTATGTATAATCTAAAATTTTATCTTAAAATAATATTTTTTATATCAATCATGTAAATGACAAATTAGAATTATAGAGTATGCTCAATCGACTGATTTTTTTTTTTTTTTGTAATTATGTACTATGCAACATTCTAGAAATAATGGAAACTAACATTTTCTTTAATCAAAAATAAAAATAAAAATAATGGGATACGAGGAGAATATGTGGTTTATCTAATATGATTTTTTAAATAAATTCCAAATTAACTATAGCACAATGGTTATTGTGTGAGTTTGATAGGAGAAAGTCAGTGGTTCGATTCCCAGCATCAACAAATTTCACATAATTTTTGCATAAATATGTAAGGGGTGGCGCACTTGTAATTTTTCAACATACAGGGGTAAAATTGTATTTTCACAACCATTAAAATGGTACTTTTTATCCTGTAATTTTTCAACATATAGGGGTAAAATTCTATTTTCACAGCCATTAAAATGGTACTTTTTACCCTTATGTTGTGCTTTAATATATAGTAATACATGTGTATTTCAATTAATTTTTGAGTAAAAAACAGATCGTGTACCTTAAGTTTTCCCTTTATGCAAATTGTGTACCTGCATTTAGTATATAGCAAACAATGTACTTGAGGTTTAGAAAATAATGCAATTTATGCGTGTTCGTTAATTTACCATTCACACCGTTCGTAAATGGCTTTGGTAAGCAGCTTCTTTGTTATTTCAACTAGTTAGAGCATGAGTCCCAAATGACAATTGAAAATATGATGGTATATGTTAATCTCTTATAAGTAATACTTCCTCTGTCCCACTCATTTCTTTACAATTTTTCATCACTAATTGGCATGCATTTTAAGGTGTATATAAAGTATAGTTTTATAATTTATTTGAAATTTTTTGTTTTTTTGAATAAAAATTTAAACATTAAATTTTAATTCAGAAGAAAAAAGTTCAAAAATTAATTATGAAACTATACTTTATAAGAGTCTTGAAATACGTACTGAACCTTCTGTTCCAACTTCCAAACATAAACAACTCGCTAGGACAGAGGGAGTAGTTGGTAATCCATGCGGAGATAATTTATTTAATTAATCATTAATTTGTTATTTTGATTAATTTTAAATCTTTTGGCATTATAATATGAAAATTTTTGCTTTTTTGATTTTAATTATATTACTTTTCTTTTTTCAAATATTAAATTCAATAAAACATTATGTGATGAAAATACTATGAATTATTTATTTGAAACATAATGGAATAATTATATCGACAACGATGTTTAATATAATAAATCAAAATTAAAAAGTTCAAATTAATATTTTATAAAATTACAATTAAAAATTTATAAAATTGCGTTATTTGTGCAAATGAATATGGTTATAATGAAAGAAATTTAATTGCAATTCAATTCCAACAAAATCATTTTTTTTTTGAAAATCAATATGATAAACTTAAGATGGATCTTATCCAAAATTTCGGTTCCTGTACCATCAAAATAATCTCAACCATCATATCTAATATTTTTAAAAATAGACGATCAAGATTATATCATATTAAAAAGAAAATTATAATCCAAAAAGGTTGTATTGAAATTGAATTTTAAACAGAAAGTTATAATCTAAAAAGGATATAATTAGAAAAGTTTATATTAAAATTGAATTTAATTTATTTTTTATGAATATTAGAAAATTCATATTTACTTTTTGGGTTCTATCTTGAGAACTTTAATCAGATTTGGATGATTTTACAGATCACGCGAAACTCATAAAATTATCTTAATTTAGTGATGATTTAATAATTATAATCCAAATGGAAACACTCGGAATCTCAAGAGAAAATATAATTATGAATTTTTACATTAATCATATTCAATGTAGAAAACCTACATTGATAATTCTATTTAATGTAACAAAACCTAACTATATATTATTTAAATCATTGATATACACTTTTTATATTTCAATTAGTAATTTATATTATTAACTAGCTTGAAACACTACATGTCATTAATTATACTAATATCAGTTTCATTATTTAAACTAAAAAATATGATTGAAATATACATTTGATTAAATTTATTTGAAAATTCTAAATTATAATAAGCAAATATGGATATAATTTGATTGAACTTGGTTCAATTATTGTTAACACAAAATCACGCAAGTGTACGTGGTCACAAATAATACAGATGTAAATCAAGTTCGTTCCACAGAGATCTGGTTTAGGTTTCAATTCAGTAGATGTACCTATGCAACAATGTATGATTTTAACTCACTGCTAAGACGAATAACAAATTGGGGTTTTTGATTATCTAGATTAAGCTAAGATGCAAATTATTAAACTAAGAATTAATTAACTAAAGGGAATTAAACTGATTTACTTATATGAGAATAAACATGGGATCCTAACTTCATTAAATACTTCGCTTAGAGTTGATGCTTTTAATCAATGCATGTGATGGTTTTGATATCTGATCGAACAACACGAAACAAGTATAGGCTACCTCTCAGTATACGAATACCAAACTAAACATACATCCACAAAAGAGATAGAAGATGAATAGACACCAATTATGCTTAGACCCTATATCTCTATAAGATTTGAAAACATAACGGTTGAATAACAAGTTATCCATAAAGAACACAGGGCAATATAAGTATTCTCATCTCATACTACGAATCATGTTGATAAACAATCATGAACCTATGCTAGCATGGCAAGTTCTAAATCTCAAGATCCACTTTCACTTCACAAGAAATTAACAGATTAGATGTTAGCTACGCATCTAACAATTAAGCATAACCATACGAGGATATTAATTATACATCACACACAGATCTTTAAAGCATCAAGATACTAAAGCTCCATAAATAAATCCGTTAGAATCCCATGACAACGATTAGTTCGTAATTGAACCTCTCGTCATCATGGGATCAAGTGAAACCATGATAATAAAACAAGATATGAATTCTATGTTATAATATGCTAACTAATCATACAAATTACAATGGTAGGATGTGTTTAAATAGGCTCTAGAAGTCTTGCCCATCAAGAAATTCCCCAAAATATAGTTAAAATAGAATTTCTGCAGTTTTAGCACAAAATACGTTTCATAAACTGATTCTGTTTTGAAGGAAAATTCGTAGCTGACTTTTCTTCAGTATTTCTGGGCCATTTCAGTTGTATTTGGACGTCTAGACCACTTTAGCATGATAGAGAATCTCGTTAGCTTCGCGTGGACTGTAAGATCGTCCAAAACGGACTTGTAGAACTCAAGATATGGCCCAAACAGTAAAATTCAGCAATCTGGCCGCACAGGTGCGCTGTCAGCCTACCAAGGTGCGTTGTCAGCCCACTTCCTTACTGTCTAGGTGCGCTGTCAGCCCACTAGGGTGCGCTGACAGCCCACCTGCCTTGTACAGATTTTCTGTTTCTGCTCTCTTTACTTCGTTTTGACTCCAATTCCTTCCGTTCTTTTTGCACATGCTTCCGTCTTCAATTCTCTAGCCTTGGAATCTTCATGGTGGCCTATCACAAGTCTCCACTCTTCATTCTTAAGCTCGAATTCAACTCCAAAATTGACGGAAACTGTAACCCTAATCGACATTCTTGCAAACCTGCACATTTAAACAAAACACATCAAAACTACAACAAACTTGAGGGCAAGTGAATCAATTTAAGCCGAAATGAAGCGATCCAAGTGGATATAAAATCCACTTATCAATTATACAAAAAATAATTATACACCCCTAGAAGTACTTAGTTTGACAGAGTCTCACTCTTTAGAGGATGTAATGATCGCAATCTGATGAGATTATATCCACCTCTTGAGAAAGCCCGCTGTTACCTCTATTATAAACGGTGTCAGTTTATTTTTAACGGAAGTACACAAATTGCATGAACATATAAATTTGAGGTACACATTCTGCTATATACTAAAATGCAGGTACACAATATGCACTAAGAGCAAATTTACACAATCTGCATTTAACTCTTAATTTTTCTGAAATGAAAATTTTGAACAAATAATCACAAAAATAAAAATGAGACATTTTAATCATTTTTTCATGAATAAATATGTGTCATCTTCTAGTTCTAGGTATTAAATTAGAACAAACTAACTTTATAACCCATGCGAGCTATATATGGACATCTTCTAGACATTGTGTTATTGAACTATATCATGAAATGAAATATCAGTTATTTTATTAGACGTTCTTTCTTCCGTTTTGTATTGAGACCTATTCCTATTTGTAAGAGATTTATCTTGAAAATACTTTGAACCTTTGAATTTTACTGTAGTTGTCATTAAACATGTACGCTCATTGGTTGATAAAATACAATTGGTGAATTAAGAAGAAATTGAGTTAATTTGCAGCAGTTGCCATAATTTTTATGTTCGGTATATAATCTACATATTAGCAATTGTCTCTTTCATTAATTTTTATGTTGTACAAAACGCTTTTCTTGCCTGCGATGTTTTTGATCATTGGAGGAATATTCTTGGTAATTTTTTCCTACATTAATGAGTGTTTATTGGTTAATCAGCACGTTTATATCATTAGTGAGTGTAATATATTATTTCCTTTACAAGCTGATGACAAACATGTAATAATAAAAATACCTAGTCAATCTTTAATATCATGTTTTCAACCGGAATACGTATAAGTCGCTCAACCTCGAGTGAAAGTGATTTTTTTAGAAGTATCTTTCGCGCTAACAATTATCATGGAGAGATGATAATTGAGTTTTTTTTCAAAAGGTGCATAAAAAAGAATTTGCTATATGAATCTTGTTTGTGGGAATAGGTATTTCTAATTCTACCAAATTTTTGAATACCTAATTTAGTAAGGTCCTTCATCTTTTATATATTGGGAATATCACTAAATTAGACATATATTGACTTACGTGCGGTTGTATCGTCGATAAGTATTTTTTAAAAAATACTTATCGACGATACAACCGCACGTATGTCAATATATGTCTAATTTAGTGATATTCCCAAGTTTTGAAAAAATAATAAGTTTATTTGGATGGTAGAAGTGGTAGTGAACTATCGATTTGACCAGTATATCTAACTAGTGCTTTGTCCCGGATTGTTGTTTCTATTTTTTAAAAAATACTTATCGACGATACAACCGCACGTAAGTCAATATATGTCTAATTTAGTGATATTCCCAATATTTCAAAAAATAATAAATTAATTTGGAAGGTAAATGTTACCATCCTGATTTATTTTTCAACAGTTATCTAAGATTGAGATGTACATGTCATTCCATCATTATTTAAACTACATAACATGTAAAAAAATATCCATATTACATTATTAAAGATACTTTAAAGTTAAAATTAATATATTTTATTATTTTGATGCATATTTGAAGATTTAAAAATTAAACAAAAAAAAAAGAAAAAATCTTAAATTACTGCCGCAATGAGACATTGCGGTAATTTTTCCTGCCGCAATGTTTGGTTGTGGCTCAGAAAAATTTTAAGACATTAATTATGGTTGGTGGCTGGTAATAAATGAACCATCCGCAGCAATTATTCATTGCGGCAGTTGGCATTTAAGGCTTCCTGCCGCAATGAAACATTGCGGTAGGCGTGAAATCTGTTTCCTTTAAGGTTACAGAATTTGTCTTTTTTTTTCACTTTCCTTTTTTCCAAACAGCAGAAAACACCAACGAATTTCAAGGGTTTGGAGCTCAAAAATTCGTCCAAAATTAAGGTTAGTGCTCTATTCATTGGCTTCATTTTTATTTAGCTCTTCTAGTTCATCTAGTGAACGTAATGGTGATGATTATGTTACGCCGCCCGTTAAAAAAAATCATGTTTCTCGTAAATTATTCGTTGATGATGTAGATATTGATAATTATTCTAGTAGTGTTCATAAACGTAGAGTGAATTACAATGTTCATAAAAATAAAATGAATGTTGATGATGTTGGTGGGGAAAAAATGATGGTGGAAAGGGTAAAAACATGATAATTATTAGTGATGGTGATGATGAAAAAGATGAGAAATTTGGGATGGGAAAAAATGATGATGAAGGAGATGAGGATATTAGGATGGAAAAAATTGATGATGAGGAGGATGTTAGGATGGGAAAAAATGTTGATGATGAGGATGTTAGGATGAGAAAAAATGATGATGATGAGGATATTGGAAACCAAAATTTTGATTTTACATTTGCGGATGTTAATAAGGTTGTGCCTTGTGTTGGAATGATTTTCGATACATTAGATGAGGCGGAAAGTTTTTATAGAAATTATGGTCGAAATGTCGGATTCGAGATAATAATTAGGAATACTCATAAACATCAACGGAGTCATGATTCATCATCCCGTTTGTTTATTTGTAAGAAGGGTGGAAGAGTAGCACCAGAATCGGATTATCGTGATAAAGGAAAACGACGCATTAGGGATGTAGATCCACGAACGAATTGTCGTGCTCGAATGTACGTATGTCACCTAGTGAATGTAAACAAATGGAAGGTAACTTTGGTTGATTTGAAACATAATCATTCCATGGTAACACCGGATAAGCGACAATTTTTTCAAACATCACGCAACATCGATCCGATCACCCGATCATTGATTGAGTTGTTTAACAAATCGGGGATCGAGACGAGTAAAGTGATGAAATATCTTGGTGAGACATGTGGAGGCATTGAAAATTTAGGGTTTTCTAATCAAGATGTACGTAATGTCATACGGGATATTCGGCACCGAGTGTTTGATTCCGGTGATGCGGAGTGTGGCTTGGCCTTGTTACGAAAGTTACAACAAGAGAATGCGTTCGGTCATTTCTTCTATCGAGTGGATGTGGATAACGAGAATCGTGTTAAAGGTTTGGTGTGGGTTGATCCTCGATGCATGAACGCTTACAAGAATTTTGGTGATGTGGTGACGTTCGACTCAACTTATCGAACGAATAGGTATTGTATGCCTTTCATACCTATTACGGGGGTGAACCACCATTACCAAAATATTTTGTTTGGATTTGCACTCATGAGAGATGAGACCGAGACTTCTTATCAATGGGTTTTAGAAACTTGGTTGGAAGCCGTTGACAACAAACCTCCCACTACAATAATTACCGATCAAGACATTGCTTTGGGAAATGCTATTGCCACGGTTATGCCCGAAACAAATCACTTATATTGTACATGGCATATAAGTAGTAAATTTCCCGAGAAGTTATCTAGTTTGTACACCAAATATCCGGAATTCAAAACGGATTTTAATGCATGTGTGTACAAGTCGTTGTCTCCCACGGAATTTGAAGGTAGATGGGAGGAATTGGTCGAGAAGTACAAACTTGAGGATCATGTTTGGTTAAATGAAATGTATCGCATTAGACATCAATGGATTGGTGCTTACACAAAGTCGCATTTTGCCGCCGGTATGACCACTACCTCTAGAAGCGAATCAATGAATGCATTTTTTGATGAATATGTGCAAGCATCTACCGGTTTGAAAGAATTCATTGAGAATTCCCAAAAGGCTTTGGAGACACAATATCTTAGGGAGGTTAAAAGTGACTACGAGAGCGAAGAAAGGGAAAGGAGACTAGTATTGCAATCATCCTTGGAAATTCATGCATCCGAAATTTACACGAAAGAGATGTTTAGGCGTTTTCAAAAGGAGCTTCTAAAAAGTACATCTTATGTCATGACGAAAACTAAAGGTGGATGTCATTTATTTAAAATGTTCGTGGTTGAGAATTCTACCGTGCCAGAGGATCGTAGAAGAAGCTATCGGTTGACGGCCCATATTGATGGACAGATTGAATGTGTTTGTATGCAATTTGAACATTCCGGGATGATTTGTAAACACATGATCCGTTACCTAGACATGAAACAAAAAATACGTATACCGAATGATTACATCATGTCTAGGTGGACAAAAAATGGCAACAAAATTGCCGGACCTCTACCTTATACCCCTCCCGTTCTTGGTAATGTTGGTGAATCACAAGCATCAAGGTATAGTGCATTGTGAAAATCATTTCAAAATTTAGGCGCTGTTGGTAGTTGTTCCGTCCCACGTTTCAACTACGTGATGAACTTGATTGAGCGAGAGAGGTGTCACGTGGAAATTGCTTTTCCACAAGAAGATAAGATCGAACAAATGAACGAGTCGTTTCCTCAAGAAGATTGGGATCATGATCCGATATTCGATCCTCCAATGTCACAAACTAAGGGACGAAAGAAAGCGACAAGATATAAAAGTGGTATTGAAACGTCAACTTCAACAACCAAGCAACGAAAGTGCGGAAAATGTGGGTTGGTAGGAGCAAACCATGATAGAAAAAATTGTCCTGGCAATTAGTTTCAATTGTATTCTGTAATATTTGAAACTATTTTTATTAATTATAATCTTAATTTTCAATGTAAGGTATCAATATGCAATCCATGCATTTGTACTAGTTTAAATTAGATTTTTTTTCCAATTTTTCGAATATTAGGAAAAACACATAAATTAGTTAAACACTTAACGAAATCTTTAATTTATCTCGAATTTTATATTTAACAATTGAAATAAATTGGAATTTTATCATTTTCCAAATTTTAATATCAAGAAAAAAAAATAATGTGTCTATCCGCAAGGCCTTATTGCGGCAGGGATGTGTCTATCCGCAAGGCCTCAATGCGGCAGGGAGGAGTCCAGTAGCTTTTCTCTCTCCTCCCCTGTTTTCCCCTGTCTGTTTTCCCATGTGACAGGGGAAAACAGGGGAGGAGAGAGAAAAGCTACTGGACTCCTCCCTGCCGCAATGAGGCCTTGCGGATAGCAATAATTTTTTATTATTATTTATGTCCTGATATTAAAAATTGGAAAAATGATAAAATTACAATTTATTTCAATTGTTAAATGTAAAATTCGAGAAAAATGAAAAAAATTATTTTTTCCCCAAATTTTATTTTAAAACTTGACAAAATTTGCATTTAAAAATCGAAAAAAGACATAAATTATATTTTATTCCTAATAATTAATTTAAAATTCGAGAAAAATGGGAAAAAAAATTCACAGTTTTTTAACTAAAATTCGAAAGAAATGATTAATTTAAAATAAAATTTGATGTTTTTTTTCGAATTTTAAAGCAATAATTATAAATAAATAATTTAAAATATTATTACTTAAAAAAATATTCAAATATGAGCGGAATTCATTTCGCATTCATATATAAACGGTTGCTAAATTGAACAGATGTGGCATTCCTGGCCGAGCGGGTTGTTGCGAATCGAAACTCCGATGTTAAGCGTGCTTGGGTTAGAGCAATTCTGGGATGGGTGACCCCCTGGGAAGTTCCCTTTTTCCAATTTTTTTTTACGTTTGCTCAAAAAAATTATTATCTTATTTTTCTGAATCTACTAAATTATTTTTTCCTGGGACATTTGGATTAAAATATAATTTTTAAAAAAATTTATCTAATTTTTTTGAGCAAACTTTAAAAAAAAAATTATAGTATACCAAGCTGACGCCAAGCTGATGTCATGCTGTTGTAGTATACCGCGATGAGTCATTGCGGCAATATTTTTACTGCCGCAATGACTCATTGCGGCAGGGTACACCCACCAGTTTGACACAGTCTTCCATATGTTCAACTTACATTCCCAAAAATTCAAATGTTATTTTCAAGATACATTAAATTTTATTTTGAATTTTAATGTTGAAAAAATTTTACTTTGAAATATTTTCTCTATAAATACTCACACCCTCAACCTAAAATTTCATATTCTAATCTTGTTCTCATTTTTCTCTCTAGCAACCTAAAATTTTTCTTATCATGGATTCAAAAAATGAGAACAATGCTAGTTTAAAAACAAAGTTGGTAGAAGCCAAGAGAGAAATCAAGCATCTCGAAGATAAAGTTGTAGATTTGGAGGTAAAAGTCGAAGAGCTCGAAGAAGCCTTGAAAGAGGCTAACATGGAGAATGCCTATTTGATGAAATTGTACGGACATGAATATCCGTAGACGGAAGAAGAAGGAGGGCTCCGAAGAAATTGTTTTAAATAAAAATTGTATTTTGATGTTTTCCCCCCCTCCAAAATTATTATTAATGAATTAAAATTTTCTTTTCATGTTTATTCTAAATATTTTGTATTATCTCCAATTCAATTAAAAAATTATATATTTTCAACATTTATTCGATTAAATAAATATTTTTGGTGAATTCAAATGAAAAAGATTTTTTTTGTAATTTTTGGAACAGAATTTTATTTTATCAATTTTTTTAAATTTTAAAATAAATTTTGGGAAAAAAATAATTCTTTCATTTTTCTCGAATTTTACATTTAACATTTTAAATAAATTGTAATTTTACCATTTTTCCAATTTTTAATTGAAATATTATGAATTTAATAATTTTTAAAAACTGGGTTAAAATCCGCAAGGCCTCAATGCGGCAAGAACAAGGGAAAACATGTGATTGGATATAGCTGTTAAGATTTTCTCTCCTCCCTGCCGCAATGAGACCGTGTAGATAGCAATAATTTTTTATTATTATTTATGTCCTGATATTAAAAATTGGAAAAATGATAAAATTACAATTTATTTCAATTGTTAAATGTAAAATTCGAGAAAAATGAAAAAAATTATTTTTCCCCCAAATTTTATTTTAAAACTTGACAAAATTTGCATTTAAAAATCGAAAAAAGGCATAAATTATATTTTATTCTTAATAATTAATTTAAAATTCGAGAAAAATGGGAAAAAAAAATTCCCAGTTTTTTAACTAAAATTCGAAAGAAAGGATTAATTTAAAATAAAATTTGATGTTTTTTTCGAATTTTAAAGCAATAATTTAAAATAAATAATTTAAAATATTATTACTTAAAAAAATATTGAAATATGAGCGGAATTCATTTCGCATTCATATATAAACGGTAGCTAAATTAAACAGATGTGGCATTCCTGGCCGAGCGGGTTGTTGCGAATCGAAACTCCGATGTTAAGCGTGCTTCGGTTAGAGCAATTCTGGGATGGGTGACCCCCTGGGTAGTTCCCTTTTTCCAATTTTTTTTTTTAAGTTTGCTCAAAAAAATTATTATCTAATTTTTCTGAATCTACTAAATTATTTTTTCCTGGGACATTTGGATTAAAATATAATTTTAAAAAAAACTATCTAATTTTTTTGAGCAAACTTAAAAAAAAAAAATTGGAAAAAAAGAACTTCCCAGGGGGTCACCCATCCCAGAATTGCTCTATCCCAAGCACGCTTAACCTCGGAGTTTCGATTCGCAACAACCCGCTTGGCCAGGAATGCCACATCTGTTCATTTTAGCAACCGTTCATATATGAATGCGAAATGAATTCCGCTCATATTTCAATATTTTTTTAAGTAATAATATTTTAAATTATTATTTATAATTATTGCTTTAAAATTCGAAAAAAAACATCAAATTTTATTTTAAATTAATCCTTTCTTTCGAATTTTAGTTAAAAAACTGGGAATTTTTTTTCCCCATTTTTCTCGAATTTTAAATTAATTATTATGAATAAAATATAATTTATGTCTTTTTTCGATTTTTAAATGCAAATTTTGTCAAGTTTTAAAATAAATTCGAAGAAAAAATAATTTTTTTCATTTTTCTCGAATTTTATATTTAACAATTGAAATAAATTGTAATTTTATCATTTTTCCAATTTTTAATATCAGGACATAAATAATAATAAAAAATTATTGCTATCCGCAAGGCCTCATTGCGGCAGGGAGGAGTCCAGTATCTAATTTTTTTAAAATGGAGCATCCGTTGATAAAATGGAGCATCCGTTGATAGCATCCGTTGATAAAATGGAGCATCCGTTGATAGACTCCTGTCACAGGGGAAAACAGGGGAGGAGAGAGAAAAGCTACTGGACTCCTTCCTGCCGCAATGAGGCCTTGCGGATATCCGCAAGGAGTCATTGCGGCTAGGTTTTGTTTTTTTTTTTTTTAAGTCTGCTTGTTTTTTCTTCTACCCAGTAAAAACAGATAGCAAAAAAAACTGCAATAAGGAATCTGTTTTTACTGCTTTCCATCTACATTTTATAAAACCTGTTTTAACCACATAAACGCGAAATACCATATCAACACAATCCCAACCAATATAAATACAACAATACAACTACTTATTTTCAAAGCAAAATTAACAAAATAATAATACAATCAAATAAATAAGATCAAATTTAACTAAAGTCCCAGCTGCCTCTGTTGTAACCCGGCAATAGTCATTTTCCGTGCTTCCCCTTTAAAAAGCTCCCAAGCTATGCGATACCGGAAAGTCAAAACATCATATACTGGGTGCCATATTACATCTTTCAATGATATGCCGCCAAGTATAACATCCATATACTTGCAAACGTACACGCCACAATCAGAGCCGCCTTGTTGCTTCGGTCGATCCGTAATGAACTTCACATTCATGAAACTGTCTTCAGCAAATCTCAAAGGTTCCAAGAAATGAAGCATGCACGGCAATAATTTTTCCTACAAATTTACCACAAAAAATTAAAAACATATTCAAGAAAGAAGACATATTTTAAAAACATTGCATAAGATTACCATGACATAAATCACCTTGGCGTACACCTTTCGTAAGTCACAATAAGATCCATGGTCCCGGAGAGGATCAATTAAAAGCAATTTCAGTCGTTCAAGGTCCACAACAAACAAAAACCAATGACCACCACCTGTGCATACGGGGAACATAGCAACATCACACAAGTGTATTGGTGGCCCAAAGTGCTGGTCTTGGTAGGTAATATAGAAACTTTCTTGCTCTTTCAACCTCTCCGGAGTTTTACAATTTGGATGCATCTGCAAAAAAGAGAAAATAAGTTATGAAATGCAAGAATTCTTGCAATTTCTATTATTCTATATTTATTGCATTTTAGACCTTTATTTCTATAATTTTGCATTTTAGACCTTTATTTCTCTATTTCTTACATTTTAGACCTTTATTTCTATAATTTTGCATTTTAGACCTTTATTTCTCTATTTCTTGCATTTTATAACCTTATTTCTATAATTTTGCATTTTAGACCTTCATTTCTCTATTTCTTGCATTTTAGACCTTTATTTCTATAATTTTGCATTTTAGACCTTTATTTCTCTATTTCTTGCATTTTGGAGGGTGAAAACGTAATTTCATATTTTTACTTGTTTCTATATTTCAAATTAACAGCTTTTATTAATTTATTATTTTTATTACTTTTATTAAATATAAAACTATAATAATTTATTTAAAATTTTATGTAATAATTCAAATTTTATAAACATTTTTATATTTTATAATGTATTAATTTACCAATTTTTTTAATTTTAATAAATAATAAAAATAAAAGTATAAAAACGTAAAATAATATTTAATACTATTTTGTTTTGTAGCAAATTACAAATGAATTTATTTGGTGTAGTGGTCATGTTGGTGTTATCTCTGGTGAAGGACCTGAGATCGACTCCACATAAAATAATTTTTTTTTAAGTTTTCCTGCCGCAATTTTTCATTGCGGCAGTTTTCCTGCCGCAATTGTTCAATGCGGCAACTTTTTTTTTTTTTAAGTTTTTTGTTCAATGCGGCAACCTTTTTTTTTTTAAGTTTTCCTGCCGCAAGTGTTCATTGCGGCAGTGTACGAGTTGGTGGTTGTGGGCCTTTTTTCAACCAACGGTGACTGTGGAAGGGCACCCATATATATATATATATATATATATATATATATATATATATATATATATATATGCGTTCAGGTCCACAACCACCGTGGGTTGGACCAGCCACCAGGATAGCCGCAACATTTCAATGCGGCAGTAGGTCCGCAACCTTTCAATGCGGCAGAAGGGTCCGCAACCTTTCAATGCGGCAGGACGGTCCGCATCCTTTCAATGCGGCAGTATTCTTGTGAAAGTTAAATTAAAAATAGAAAAATAAGATAAAATTCGAATTTAAATTCATTAAATTTAAAATATTAATACTCATTAATTATACGATTAATTTTACATTAGATTCACTAATTTTCTATTTTTTGAGATTTTTACATTAGATTAACTAATTTAGGAGTACGGGTCAAATCGATAGTTGACCACGACTTTTACCTTCCAAATTAATTTATTATTTTTTGAAATATTGGGAATATCACTAAATTAGACATATATTGATTTACGTGCGGTTGTATCGTCGATAAGTATTTTATAAAAAATATAAACAACAATCCGGGACAAAGCACTAGTTAGATATACTAGTCAAATCGATAGTTCACTACCACTTTTACCACCCAAATAAACTTATTATTGGGGACAGTGCTTTCCGGGACAGTTGTTTCTATTTTTTAAAAAATACTTATCGACGATCCAACCACACGTAAGTCAATATATGTCTAATCTAGTGATATTCCCAAGTTTTGAAAAAATAATAAGTTTATTTGGGTGGTAAAAGTGGTAGTGAACTATCGATTTGACCAGTATATCTAACTAGTGCTTTGTCCCGGATTGTTGTTTATATTTTTTATAAAATACTTATCGACGATACAACCGCACGTAAATCAATATATGTCTAATTTAGTGATATTCCCAATATATTTCAAAAAATAATAAATTAATTTGGAAGGTAAATGTTACCATCCTGATTTATTTTTCAACAGTTATCTAAGATTGAGATGTACATGTCATTCCATCATTATTTAAACTACATAACATGTAAAAAATATCCATATTACATTATTAAAGATACCTTAAAGTTAAAATTAACATATTTTATTATTTTGATGCATATTTGAAGATTTAAAAATTAAACAAAAAAAATAAAAAATCTTAAATTGCTGCCGCAATGAGACATTGCGGTAAATTTTCCTGCCGCAATGTTTGGTTGTGGCTCAGAAAAATTAAAAGTCATTAAATATGGTTGGTGGCTGGTAATAAATGAACCATCCGCTGCAATGTTTCAATGCGGCAGCTGGCAATTAAGGCTTCCTGCCGCAATGAAACATTGCGGTAGGCGTGAAATCTGTTTCCTTTAAGGTTACAGAATTTGTCTTTTTTTCCAATTTCTTTTTTTCCAAACCAGCAGAAAACTCAACCAAGTGCTCAAAAATTTCAAGGGTTTGGAGCTCAAAAATTCATCCAAAATTAAGGTTAGTGCTCTATTCAATGGCTTCATTTTTATTTAGCTCTTCTAGTTCATCTAGTGAACGTAATGGTGATGATTATGTTACGCCGCCCGTTAAAAAAAATCATGTTTCTCGTAAATTATTCGTTGATGATGTAGATATAGATAATTATTATAGTAGTGTTCATAAACGTAGAGTGAAATACAATGTTCATAAAAATAAAATGAATGTTGATGATGTTGGTGGGGAAAAAAATGATGGTGGAAAGGATAAAAACAAGATAATTATTATTGATGGTGATGATGAAAAAGATGAGAAATTTGGGATGAGAAAAAATGATGATGAAGGAGATGAGGATATTAGGATGGAAAAAATTGATGATGAGGAGGATGTTAGGATGGGAAAAAATGTTGATGATGAGGATGTTAGGATGAGAAAAAATGTTGATGATGAGGATGTTAGGATGAGAAAAAATGATGATGATGAGGATATTGGAAACCAAAATTTTGATTTTACATTTGCGGATGTTAATAAGGTTGTGCCTTGTGTTGGAATGATTTTCGATACATTAGATGAGGCGGAAAGTTTTTATAGAAATTATGGTCGAAATGTCGGATTCGAGATAATAATTAGGAATACTCATAAACATCAACGGAGTCATGATCCATCATCCCGTTTGTTTATTTGTAAGAAGGGTGGAAGAGTAGCACCGGAATCGGATTATCTTGATAAAGGAAAACGACGCATTAGGGATGTAGATCCACGAACGAATTGTCGTGCTCGAATGTACGTATGTCACCTAGTTAATGTAAACAAATGGAAGGTAACTTTGGTTGATTTGAAACATAATCATTCCATGGTAACACCGGATAAGCGACAATTTTTTCAAACATCACGCAACATCGATCCGATCACCCGATCATTGATTGAGTTGTTTAACAAATCGGGGATCGAGACGAGTAAAGTGATGAAATATCTTGGTGAGACATGTGGAGGCATTGAAAATTTAGGGTTTTCTAATCAAGATGTACGTAATGTCATACGGGATATCCGGCACCGAGTGTTTGATTCCGGTGATGCGGAGTGTGGCTTGGTCTTGTTACGAAAGTTACAACAAGAGAATGCGTTCGGTCATTTCTTCTATCGAGTGGATGTGGATAACGAGAATCGTGTTAAAGGTTTGGTGTGGGTTGATCCTCGATGCATGAACGCTTACAAGAATTTTGGTGATGTGGTGACGTTCGACTCAACTTATCGAACGAATAGGTATTGTATGCCTTTCATACCTATTACGGGGGTGAACCACCATTACCAAAATATTTTGTTTGGATTTGCACTCATGAGAGATGAGACCGAGACTTCTTATCAATGGGTTTTAAAAACTTGGTTGGAAGCCGTTGACAACAAACCTCCCACTACAATAATTACCGATCAAGACATTGCTTTGGGAAATGCTATTGCCACGGTTATGCCCGAAACAAATCACTTTTATTGTACATGGCATATAAGTAGTAAATTTCCCGAGAAGTTATCTAGTTTGTACAACAAATATCCGGAATTCAAAACAGATTTTAATGCATGTGTGTACAAGTCATTGTCTCCCACGGAATTTGAAGGTAGATGGGAGGAATTGGTCGAGAAGTACAAACTTGAGGATCATGTTTGGTTAAATGAAATGTATCGCATTAGACATCAATGGATTGGTGCTTACACAAAGTCGCATTTTGCCGCCGGTATGACCACTACCTCTAGAAGCGAATCAATGAATGCATTTTTTGATGAATATGTGCAAGCATCTACCGGTTTGAAAGAATTCATTGAGAATTCCCAAAAGGCTTTGGAGGCACAATATCTTAGGGAGGTTAAAAGTGACTACGAGAGCGAAGAAAGGGAAAGGAGACTAGTATTGCAATCATCCCTGGAAATTCATGCATCCGAAATTTACACGAAAGAGATGTTTAGGCGTTTTCAAAAGGAGCTTCTAAAAAGTACATCTTATGTCGTGACGAAAACTAAAGGTGGATGTCATTTATTTAAAATGTTCGTGGTTGAGAAGTCTACCGTGCCGGAGGATCGTAGAAGAAGCTATCCGTTGACGGCCCATATTGATGGACAGATTGAATGTGTTTGTATGCAATTTGAACATTCCGGGATGATTTGTAAACACATGATCCGTTACCTAGACATGAAACAAAAAATACGTATACCGAATGATTACATCATGTCTAGGTGGACAAAAAATGGCAACAAAATTGCCGGACCTCTACCTTATACCCCTCCCGTTCTTGGTAATGTTGGTGAATCACAAGCATCAAGGTATAGTGCATTGTGCAAATCATTTCAAAATTTAGGCGCTGTTGGTAGTTGTTCCGTCCCACGTTTCAACTACGTGATGAACTTGATTGAGCGAGAGAGGTGTCACGTGGAAATTGCTTTTCCACAAGAAGATAAGATCGAACAAATGAACGAGTCGTTTCCTCAAGAAGATTGGGATCATGATCCGATATTCGATCCTCCAATGTCACAAACTAAGGGACGAAAGAAAGCGGCAAGATATAAAAGTGGTATTGAAACGTCAACTTCAACAACCAAGCAACGAAAGTGCGGAAAATGTGGGTTGGTAGGAGCAAACCATGATAGAAGAAATTGTCCTGGCAATTAGTTTCAATTGTATTCTGTAATATTTGAAACAATTTTTATTAATTATAATCTTAATTTTCTATGTAAGGTATTAATATGCAATCCATGCATTTGTACTAGTTTAAATTAGAATTTTTTCCAATTTTTCGAATATTAGGAAAAACACATAAATTAGTAAACACTTAACGAAATCTTTAATTTATCTAGAATTTAATATTTAACTATAGAAATAAATTGGAATTTTATCAATTTCCAAATTTTAATATGAAGAAAAAAAAATGTGTCTATCCGCAAGGAGGCCTTGCGGTAGGGATGTGCCTATCCGCAACG
Organism: Kitagawia praeruptora; assembly: GCA_037693485.1. Taxonomy (NCBI): domain Eukaryota; kingdom Viridiplantae; phylum Streptophyta; class Magnoliopsida; order Apiales; family Apiaceae; genus Kitagawia; species Kitagawia praeruptora. The sequence goes on from CM075350.1 coordinate 31,549,104, forward strand.
CCTCATTGCGGCAGGGCGAAGTCCAGTAGCTTTTCTCTCTCCTCCCCTGTTTTCCCCTGTGAGCAGGGGAAAACAGGGGAGGAGAGAGAAAAGCTACTGGACTCCTCCCTGCCGCAATGAGGGGTTGCGGATGTCAATAATTTTTTATTATTATTTATGTCCTGATTATAAAAATTTGAAAATGATCAAGTTACAATTTATTTCAATTGTTAAATGTAAAATTCGAGAAAAATGAAAAAAAAATATTTTTTTCCCAAATTTTATTTTAAAACTTGACAAAATTTGCATTTAAAAATCGAAAAAAGGCATAAATTATATTTCATTCCTGATAATTAATTTAAAATTCGAGAAAAATGGGAAAAAAAATTCCAAGGTTTTTAACTAAAATTCGAAAGAAAGGATTAATTTAAAACAAAATTTGATGTTTTTTTTCGAATTTTGAAGCAATAATTATAAATAAATAATTAAAAATATTATTACTTAAAAAAATATTGAAATATGAGCGGAATTCATTTCGCATTCATATATGAACGGTTGCTAAAGTTGGCAGATGTGGCATTCCTGGCCGAGCGGGTTGTTGCGAATCGAAACTCCGAGGTTAAGCGTGCTTGGGCTAGAGCAATTCTGGGATGGGTGACCCCCTGGGAAGTTCCCTTTTTCCAATTTTTTTGTTTTTAAGTTTGCTCAAAAAAATTATTATCTAATTTTTCTGAATCTATTAAATTAATTTTTCCTGGGACATTTGGATTAAAATATAAGTTTAAAACAAATTTATCTAATTTTTTTATACAAAATTAAAAAAAATAAATTAGAAAAAGGGAACTTCCCAGGGGGGTCACCCATCCCAGAATTGCTCTAGCCCAAGCACGCTTAACCTCGGAGTCTCGATTACTAACAACCCACTCGGCCAGGAATGCCACATCTGTTCATTTTAGCAACCGTTCATATATGAATGCGAAATGAATTCCGCTCATATTTCAATATTTTTTTAAGTAATAATATTTTAAATTATTTATTTATAATTATTGCTTTAAAATTCGAAAAAAACATCAATTTTTTAAAATTAATCCTTTCTTTCGAATTTTAAATTGAAAAACTGGAATTTTTTTTTCCCACTTCTCTCTAATTTTAAATTAATTATTAGGAATAAAATATAATTTATGCCTTTTTTCGATTTTTAAATGCAAATTTTGTCAAGTTTTAAAATAAAATTTGGGGGAAAAAAATATTTTTTGTCATTTTTCTCGAATTTTACATTTAACAATTGAAATAAATTGTAATTTTATTATTTTTGCAATTATTAATATAAGGAAATAAATAATAAAAAAAAATTATTGGCATCCGCAAGGCCTCATTGCGGCAGTGAAGAAACTGACGCATCCGCAAGGCCTCATTGCGGCGGTGAAGAAACTGACGCCAAACTGATGTCATGCTGTTGTATTACTGCCGCAATGACTCCTTGCGGCAGGGAACTCCTACCAGTTTTACACAGTCTTCCATATGTTCAACTTACATTCCCAAAAATTCAAATGTTATTTTCAAGATACATTAAATTTTATTTTGAATTTTAATGTTGAAAAAATTTTAATTTGAAATATTTTCTCTATAAATACTCACACCCTCAACCTAAAATTTCATATTCTAATCTTCTTCTCATTTTTCTCTCTAGAAACCTAAAATTTTTCTTATCATGGATTCAAAAAATGAGAAGAATGCTAGTTTAAAATCAAAATTGGTAGAAGCCAAGAGAGAAATCATGCTTCTTGAAGATAAAGTTGTAGAATTGGAGGTAAAAGTCGAAGAACTCGAAGAAGCCTTGAAAGAGAGAAACATGGAGATTTCCTATTTGAGGAAATTGTACGGGCATGGAGATGAACATCCGTAGACGGAAGAAGAAGGAGGGCTCGAAGAAATTGTTTTAAATAAAAATTGTATTTTCATGTTTTCCCCCATCCAAAAATATTATTAATGAATTAAAATTTTCTTTTCATGTTTATTCTAAATATTTTGTATTATCTCTAATTCAATTAAAATATTATGTATTTTCAACATTTATTCGATTAAATAAATATTTTTGGGTGAATTCAAATGAAAAAGAATTTTTTTGTAAATTTTGGAATAGAATTTTATTTTATCAATTTTTTTATTATTTATTTCCTAATATTTAAAATTGGAAAAATGATAAAATTACAATTCATTTCAATTGTTAAATGTAAAATTCGAGAAAAATGAAAAATATTTTTTTTTCCCAAAATTTTATTTTAAAACTTGACAAAATTTGCATTTAAAAATCGAAAAAAGGCATAAATTATATTTCATTCCTGATAATTAATTTAAAATTCGAGAAAAATGGGAAAAAAAATTCCGAGGTTTTTAACTAAAATTCGAAAGAAAGGATTAATTTAAAACAAAATTTGATGTTTTTTTTCGAATTTTGAAGCAATATTTTTTTTCATTTTTCTCGAATTTTACATTTAACAATTGAAATAAATTGTAATTTTATCATTTTTCCAATTTTTATAATCAGGAAAAAAATAATAATAAAAAATTACTGCCATCCGCAAGGTCTCATTGCGGCAGGGAGGAGAGAGAAAAGCTACTGGACTCCTCCCTGCCGCAATGAGGGGTTGCGGATGGCAGTAATTTTTTATTATTATTTATGTCCTGATTATAAAAATTTGAAAATGATCAAGTTACAATTTATTTCAATTGTTAAATGTAAAATTCGAGAAAAATGAAAAAAAATATTTTTTTCCCAAATTTTATTTTAAAACTTGACAAAATTTGCATTTAAAAATCGAAAAAAGGCATAAATTATATTTCATTCCTGATAATTAATTTAAAATTCGAGAAAAATGGGAAAAAAAATTCCGAGGTTTTTAACTAAAATTCGAAAGAAAGGATTAATTTAAAACAAAATTTGATGTTTTTTTTCGAATTTTGAAGCAATAATTATAAATAAATAATTAAAAATATTATTACTTAAAAAAATATTGAAATATGAGCGGAATTCATTTCGCATTCATATATGAACGGTTGCTAAAGTTGGCAGATGTGGCATTCCTGGCCGAGTGGGTTGTTGTGAATCGAAACTCCGAGGTTAAGCGTGCTTGGGCTAGAGCAATTCTGGGATGGGTGACCCCCTGGGAAGTTCCCTTTTTCCAATTTTTTTGTTTTTAAGTTTGCTCAAAAAAATTATTATCTAATTTTTCTGAATCTATTAAATTAATTTTTCCTGGGACATTTGGATTAAAATATAAGTTTAAAACAAATTTATCTAATTTTTTTATACAAAATTAAAAAAAATAAAAAGTTGGCAGATGTGGCATTCCTGGCCGAGCGGGTTGTTGCGAATCGAAACTCCGAGGTTAAGCGTGCTTGGGCTAGAGCAAATCTGGGATGGGTGACCCCCTGGGAAGTTCCCTTTTTCCAATTTTTTTGTTTTTAAGTTTGCTCAAAAAAATTATTATCTAATTTTTCTGAATCTATTAAATTAATTTTTCCTGGGACATTTGGATTAAAATATAAGTTTAAAACAAATTTATCTAATTTTTTTATACAAAATTAAAAAAAATAAATTAGAAAAAGGGAACTTCCCAGGGGGTCACCCATCCCAGAATTGCTCTAGCCCAAGCACGCTTAACCTCGGAGTCTCGATTACTAACAACCCACTCGGCCAGGAATGCCACATCTGTTCATTTTAGCAACCGTTCATATATGAATGCGAAATGAATTCCGCTCATATTTCAATATTTTTTTAAGTAATAATATTTTAAATTATTTATTTATAATTATTGCTTTAAAATTCGAAAAAAACATCAATTTTTTTAAATTAATCCTTTCTTTCGAATTTTAAATTGAAAAACTGGAATTTTTTTTTCCCACTTTTCTCTAATTTTAAATTAATTATTAGGAATAAAATAAAATATAATTTTGGGGAAAAAAATATTTTTTGTCATTTTTCTCGAATTTTACATTTAACAATTGAAATAAATTGTAATTTTATCATTTTTCCAATTTTTATAATCAGGAAATAAATAATAATAAAAAATTACTGCCATCCGCAACGCCTCATTGCGGCAGGGGGGAGTCCAGTAGCTTTTCTCTCTCCTCCCCTGTTTTCCCCTGCGGCAGGGGAAAACAGGGGAGGAGAGAGAAAAGCTACTTGACTCCCACCTGCCGCAATGAGGCGTTGCGGATATCCGCAATGACTCCTTGCGGCTATGTTTTGTTTTTTTTTTATTAAAAGTCAGCTTGTTTTTTCTTTTTCCCAGTAAAAACAGACAGCAAAAAAAACTGCAATAAGGATATCTGTTTTTACTGCTTCCCATCTACATTTTATAAAACCTGTTTTAACCACATAAACGCGAAATACCATATCAACACAATCCCAACCAATATAAATACAACAATACAACTACCTATTTTCAAAGCAAAATTAACAAAATAATAATACAATCAAATAAACAAGATCAAATTTAACTAAAGTCCCATCTGCCTTTGTTGTAACCCGGCAATAGTCATTTTCCGTGCTTCCCCTTTAAAAAGCTCCCAAGCTATGCGATACCGGAAAGTCAAAATATCATATACTGGGTGCCACATTGCATCTTTCAATGATATGCCGCCAAGTATAGCATCCATATACTTGCAAACGTACACGCCACAATCAGAGCCGCCTTGTTGCTTCGGTCGATCCTTAATGAACTTCACATCCATGAAACTGTCTTCAGCAAATCTCAAAGGTTCCAAGAAATGAAGCATGCACGGCAATAATTTTTCCTACAAATTTACCACAAAAAATTAAAAACATATTCAAGAAGAAGACATATTTAAAAAACATTGCATAAGATTACCATGACATAAATCTCCTTGGCGTACACCTTTCGTAAGTCACAATAAGATCCATGGTCCCGGAGAGGATCAATTAAAAGCAATTTCATTCGTTCAAGGTCCACAACAAACAAAAACCAATGACCACCTGTGCATACGGGGAACATAGCAACATCACACAAGTGTATTGGTGGCCCAAACTGCTGGTCTTGATAGATTTTATAGAAATTTTCTTGGTCTTTCAACCCCTCTGGAGTTTTACAATTTGGATGCATCTGCAAAAAAGAGAAAATAACCTTATTTCAATAATTTTGCATTTTAGACCTTTATTTCTATATTTCTTGCATTTTATAACCTTATTTCAATAATTTTGCATTTTAGACCTTTATTTCTCTATTTCTCGCATTTTAGACCTTTATTTCTCTATTTCTCGCATTTTAGACCTTTATTTCTATAATTTCGCATTTTAGACCTTTATTTCTCTATTTCTTGCATTTTATAACCTTATTTCAATAATTTTGCATTTTAGACCTTTATTTCTCTATTTCTCGCATTTTAGACCTTTATTTCTCTATTTCTTGCATTTTAGACCTTTATTTCTATAATTTTGCATTTTAGACCTTTATTTCTCTATTTCTCGCATTTTATAACCTTATTTCTCTATTTCTTGCATTTTATAACCTTATTTCTCTATTTCTTGCATTTTAGACCTTTATTTCTCTATTTCTCGCATTTTATAACCTTATTTCTATAATTTTGCATTTTAGACCTTTATTTCTCTATTTCTTGCATTTTAGACCTTTATTTCTATAATTTTGCATTTTAGACCTTTATTTTTATAATTTTGCATTTTAGACCTTTAATTCTATATTTCTTGCATTTTATAACCTTATTTCAATAATTTTGCATTTTAGACCTTTATTTCTCTATTTCTCGCATTTTAGACCTTTATTTCTCTATTTCTTGCATTTTAGACCTTTATTTCTATAATTTTGCATTTTATACCTTTATTTCTCTATTTCTCGCATTTTATAACCTTATTTCTCTATTTCTTGCATTTTATAACCTTATTTCTCTATTTCTTGCATTTTAGACCTTTATTTCTCTATTTCTCGCATTTTATAACCTTATTTCTATAATTTTGCATTTTAGACCTTTATTTCTCTATTTCTTGCATTTTAGACCTTTATTTCTATAATTTTGCATTTTAGACCTTTATTTTTATAATTTTGCATTTTATAATTCTATAATAATGCAATAAGTTATGAAATGCAACAATTAACTAATTAACCAAATAATAAGTTATGAAATGGAATAATTAACCAAATTAAGGACTAAAATGCAAGAAATTTGAATTGATTTACCTCCAAGTCGGTGCAATGCCCAGTAGCAATGGTCGTGAAATAACTCATGCCAAGGAAGAACCTCTTGGATTTACCGCCTAGCATTTTATGCTGAACATATGTACTCTCCCTAAGCTTCAGCAGGTCAATATATGCATCCAGAACTGACGACTCTATTTCCTTATCGCGTTTTAGGCATTGGACATTTTCCCAAGCAAGCTCCGCAACCATCCCACCAACACTCTGAATAAAATTATGCTTTTCACCCCACCAATGCTTAAACAGCCAGTTGATTTTCCGATTTTTCAGTGGCCTCTTCATATCACCTGATACATAAGCAGGCCGCCTCTGCGTATCCTTGTATTTATCCTCTTCAGTGTCCAACTGCAAATACATGTCAATACCCCTAATCATGATGGATATTCATGGCATATGGAAAAAAAATCAAGCCAAAACGAATGTATGATTCAAGATACATACCCCAAGCATTTCTCTTAAGCGATCAGGAATAACACCACTGATACTACCAAACTTCACTAATCCACCCGCCACTGGGGTAAACTCTGAACCAGGAGTAGTGGTTTCATCCTGCCATTCGATGAAGATACAAAAATCATATAAACATTTCAAATACAATAGTCACAAAGTTGAGTCAAAGTTAAAGATTATTACATCAAGGTTGACACCAAGAGGGATGGGGCGGTCTGATAAAGGTGTTACCATGTGTGTAGAAGGAGAAGGAGCAACTGTAGTCTGAACCTGTATCGGCTGTGAAGGAGGAGGGCTAACCTGCAACCACAATGTGATAAAAACATGAATAACATATTCATGCTGTTGGTATATAAGAAAGGAAATCACAAATAAGAGAGATTAGTACCTCAATATGAGCATCAGGGGGGACAGACTGTGAAGGAGGAGGGCTAGATCCCAGGGTCGGCTGTGTAACAGGAGGAGCAGCTGCTGTAGTCTCAACTGTAGTCTGAACCTGTATCGGCTGTGAAGGAGGAGGGCTAACCTGCAACCGCAATGTGATAAAAACATGAATAACATATTCATGCTGTTGGTATATAAGAAAGGAAATCACAAATATGAGAGATTAGTACCTCAATATGAGCATCAGGGGGGACAGACTGTGAAGGAGGAGGGCTAGATCCCAGGGTCGGCTGTGTAACAGGAGGAGCAGCTGTTGTAGTCTCAACTGTAGTCTGAACCTGTATAAGCTGTGAAGGAGGAGGGCTAACCTGCAACCGCAATGTGATAAAAACATGAATAACATATTCATGCTGTTGGTATATAAGAAAGGAAATCACAAATAGGAGAGATTAGTACCTCAATATGAGCATCAGGGGGGACAGACTGTGAAGGAGGAGGGCTAGATCCCAGGGTCGGCTGTGTAACAGGAGGAGCAGCTGCTGTAGTCTCAACTGTAGTCTCAAGCTGTATAAGCTGTGAAGGAGGAGGGCTAACCTGCAACCGCAATGTGATAAAAACATGAATAACATATTCATGCTGTTGGTATATAAGAAAGGAAATCACAAATAGGAGAGATTAGTACCTCAATATGAGCATCAGGGGGGACAGACTGTGAAGGAGGAGGGCTAGATCCCAGGGTCGGCTGTGTAACAGGAGGAGCAGCTGCTGTAGTCTCAACTGTAGTCTCAAGCTGCAACCGCAATGTGATAACCCTTATTTCTCTATTTCTTGCATTTTATAACTTTACTTCTCTATTTCTTGCATTTTAGACCTTTACTTCTCTATTTCTTGCATTTTAGACCTTTATTTTTCTATTTCTTGCATTTTATAACTTTACTTCTCTATTTCTTGCATTTTAGACCCTTATTTCTCTATTTCTTGCATTTTAGACCCTTATTTCTATAATTTTGCATTTAGACCTTTATAGTATTTTTATAGAAGTACAAACCTCAGTATTTCGACGTATGATCCAGTCCTTGGGCCATGCAACATGAGATCCAACAGCTTGCTTGACCGTCTCCATCTCACCAGGTACTGGAACTGGAATCAAGGCTTCTAGTTGGATCCCACTATCCACTGACACTCTCAGACATCCAGTAGGCATTGGCTTGCCATGTATTTTCCTACTCATTTCTCCTCCATCCGGGTAAGCCATGCCATAGGCAACCTTGTTGCCATCCACTGCCAACTCACATGGTATTGGAGCCTACAAATATGATAACAAAAGTCAAATAGGAGAGATTAGTACCTCAATGGTATATAAGAAGAAAATCACAAATAGGAGAGATTAGTACCTCAATCTGAGCATGATGGGGGACAGATGCCGGGGTAGGCTCTGTCACAGCAGGAATAGTGCTAACCTGCAACCACAATGAGATAAAAACACGAACATATAAAAAGTTGGTATATAATAAGGAAATTACAGTAAGGAGAGATTAATATGAGCATGAGGGGGATAGATACCGGCGTAGACTGTGAAGGAGGAGGGCTAGATACTGGGGTCGTCTGTGTAACAGGAGGAGCAGCTGCTGTAGCCTCAACCTACAAGATACACCGATCATGCATTTTATACCCTTATTAATTTCTATAATTCTTGCATTAAACCAAGCGTTAAGGATTGATACCTCAACTTGGACTATAGGCGGGACAGATACCAGGGTAGGCTGTGTAGCAAGAGCATCTGTAGTCTCAACCTGCAATTATATGTCAACGAACCGATCACATAGTTATATATATAATTCCTCTTAAGTGACTCGAATTAAACCTAGCATTAAGGATTACTACCTGACGAGGACGTTTATAAGAGACATGAGGTGTGGCATCGTGCGTAAGTGAAGCATGAGAATCAACAGTCTCAACCTACAATAAAATATACAACAATCATACATATATTCAATCCACTATATTCAAAGATAACAAGTATCAAAAGATTACTACCTCACGCAAACGTTTCTGAGAAACGGCTAGTGGAGGCTGCTGCGAAGATGAAGGACCGCTGGGGTCAATATCCATATCATGTGCACGAGAGGGTCTATCAAAACTAGGTCTGATAAATCCAACACCCCTCCACTCGGTGTTGATCCGATCATAACGAGCCAAAAACTCAGTGATGATATCAAAGAACCACTCGGGGGGATCACGCTCGTAAATGGCATGTAATGTCCTCATTCCACAATCCAGCTGCATTGAAGTATTTAGATGCAGGAATTAGATAAATAAAGGTCTAAAGTGCAAAAGTATAGGAATAAAGGTCTAAAATGCAGAAATATACAAATAAATGTCTAAAATGCATGAATTGGAGAAATAAAGGTCTATAATGCATACCGCATCAGCCATGTCCTGCTGGGGATACCAGTCACGAGGCACAATCTTAGAACGATGCTCAGCCACAAATGGAGCAATCCTTAGCTTACTGACGCGCCTGTACCAATACATGTACTCCTCTATAGACACGTAATTGCCCTCCTCGACAATAGGTATCATGCCATCATTAAAAGCATGCCACTCCTCAACGTAATCTGCCAAGGTCACTGTATGATTGTCCCGCACCCAACGAGATGCTCTCTCCGTCCGCAGTGAAGTCATGGCAACCGGGGCCTGTGGGATATGCTGTAGAATACCAAACTGTCTCAATACTCTATCTGGCATGACATACTCAACGATATCAAAAGAAATGAGAGGGACACGACCGAGAGCCATATAGTGAGCATCCATCAAATCGATATTATAATCCACATCAACATCCTGAATGTCATAAAATCTCTGATAAGGCTGCCATGTCAGCCAACCAAGCTGAAAGCTGTCAAAGTCCCCCCGATAAAGACCTGTATGGTGGTGGGGGTTAACCCTCCTCCCATCTACCGGCTCAGCCCAAGCCAATGCCCTCGGCCAAACAAAATCCATACGAGGTGCTATCAGAGGTGCCCCAGGCAACAACCTCTCGTAAGACCAAAGCTGCAAAAGCATGGTGCACCCACAAATAGCTTTGGCACCCTTCTGAGCAGCCTTGGCCAAACCCCTGAATAAATAGCTCAAAACCGCAGCTCCCCAGGCATACTCCTTAATCTCATGCGCATTCTGGATTAACTGTAAATACCTGCAAAAATTCAGGAAATGCAAATTAACGTAAGAATTCAATAATTGGAGAAATTAAGGATGAACATGCAAGAAATGTGAAATTTAAGGCATAAAATGCAAGAATAAGATAAATTTAAGCATAAATTGCAAGGACTAGAGAGATAAATGAAGTCAAGAAGTACCTAGGATGCACGGTGTCTCTATTCGATGAAGGAAACAACACACCCCCAATGATGTATAAAAGATAAGCCCGGGTGTACACAAGGTCATCATGCTCGATAAACTCGGGAGAAGGCTTCTCCGGTTTCTTTTTATACATTTCCCTCAACCTATGAAGCTTCACCCCACCTAAATTGCAAAGAAATGAAAATTTAAGGTATAATATGCAAGAATTAAACAAATAAAGGATTAAAATGCAAGAAATTAGAATTCTTGGGCTAAAATGCAATAACTAGATAATTACTTCCTAAATTGCAAAGAAATGAAAATTTAATGTATAATATGCAAGAATTAAACAAATAAAGGATTAAAATGCAAGAAATTAGAATTCTTGGGCTAAAATGCAATAACTAGATAATTATCTTCCAAAATTGCAAAGAAATGATAATTTAATGTATAACATGCAAGAATTAAACAAATTAAGGACTAAAATGCAAGAAATTAGAATTTATGGGTTAAAATGCAATAAGTAGATAATTATCTTCCTAAATTGCAAAGAAATGATAATTTAATGTATAACATGCAAGAATTAAAAAAATTAAGGACTAAAATGCAAGAAATTAGAATTTATGGGTTAAAATGCAATAAGTAGATAATTATCTTCTTAAATTGCAAAGAAATGAAAATTTAATGTATAACATGCAAGAATTAAACAAATTAAGGACTAAAATGCAAGAAATTAGAATTTATGGGTTAAAATGCAATAAGTAGATAATTATCTTCCTAAATTGCAAAGAAATGATAATTTAATGTATAACATGCAAGAATTAAACAAATTAAGGACTAAAATGCAAGAAATTAGAATTTATGGACTAAAATGTAATAACTAGATAATTATCTTCCAAAATTGCAAAGAAATGATAATTTAATGTATAACATGCAAGAATTAAACAAATTAAGGACTAAAATACAAGAAATTAGAATTTATGGACTAAAATGCAATAAGTAGATAATTATCTTCCTAAATTGCAAAGAAATGAAAATTTAATGTATAACATGCAAGAATTAAACATGTTAAGGACTAAAATGCAAGAAATTAGAATTTATGGACTAAAATTCAAACCTTTTTTATACATAGCTTTGCGTTCGGCCTCAGTCAACCTCAAATCATGCCACTGTCTTAGCCAATATGGAAGCGGTGCGGAAAGCTCCGTATGAGTAACAGCACGACCACGAACAGGCAATCCCAATATCATGTAAACATCCTCTAGAGTGATGGTGATCTCACCAAATGGGAAATGAAAGGTGTTGGTCTCTGGCCTAAACCTCTCCACCAACGCCGTGATCAATCGGATGTCGTTCTGGGGAATCGAGCGTGGGTTAGTAAACGCTCGGAAACCCCAGTCTGACAGCAAACTAACCTGGGTGTCATCAAATACCCAATCGTCGAGGTTGGCTGTCAACTGGTAGACATCCAACTTCTCCAGCTCACCCCCCTGCCATATGTGACTGCTAATATGATCATCCTGCATGGTCAAGAGGGACCTATCGAGAGGCCCGCACTGCATATCCATAGCATCTGCAATGTGCAAGATCAAAGAAATAAGGCACATTTCATAAACATGTACCAAAATTGGCTAAAATTATCATTCCATTAAGACATATTTAAAACAAGAATAAATTAACACCGAATATAATTTATCAAATAAAATGCAGTACTAATATGTTAATTAATCAAAATTCAAATTAATAAATCATATTAATTCATAAATTCGAATTTTAAACTCAAAAATTCAAATTAATAATTCAGAAAAATTCGAATTAAAATTTCCACAACTCATAAAAAAAATTATAATTATAATTTCATAATTATAAACCCTAATAATTCGAATTAATTCATAGTTTTAATAAAAATTCGAATAATAATTCGAAACCTAATTCTAAATTGGGCATTTCGAGCTAATTCAACCTAATTAAAGATGAGAAACCCTAATTTCAACTCAATTGAGGGTAAAAGCCCTAATTTCAAACTAATGCAAACCAAAAATGGGTAAAATTCGAACTATGAACCCTAATAATTCGATTTAATTCATGATTTTAACTAAAATGAAGCAAATAAACACCACCCACAGTTAAAAACGAATCAAACCATGTACATATAATCGTCAGTAGCAATGTATATAGTAGTGCGTGTGTGTATGTATAACTACGTGCGTGTGTGTAAGTGTCAATTAGAAGATACCTTGAGGAGGAAGATCGCCTGACATTCTCAACTGTGTGTGTAAATCGCCCGGAATCGCCTGAAATCGCCTGAGAGTCGCCTGGAAATCGAGCTCTGTGGTTAATTAGGTTCAGTTCGGGTCGCGGCAGCCGCAATGGGTGGTTGTATAAGTCTCCTATCCGCATTGTATCATTGCGGTAATGATTTAAGGGTAAAAAAGTAATTCCATATTTTTATGTATCCGCATTGTATCATTGCGGCAGTGATATAAGGCCAAACAAGTAATGGGTGGTTGTATAAGTCTCCTATCCGCATTGTATCATTGCGGTAATGATTTAAGGGTAAAAAAGTAATTCCATATTTTCATTTATCCGCTATGTCTCCTTGCGGCATCAAATTGGAGGGTGAAAACGTAATTTCATATATTTACTTGTTTCAATATTTCAAATTAACAGGTTTTATTAATTTATTATTTTTATTACTTTTAATAAATATAAAACTATAATAATTTATTTAAAATTTTATGTAATAATTCAAATTTTATAAACATTTTTATATTTTATAATGTATTAATTTACCAATTTTTTTAATTTTAATAAATAATAATAAAAATAAAGGTATAAAAACGTAAAATAATATTTAAGGACCTGAGAGCGACTCCTGCCGCAAGTTTTCATTGCGGCCCATTCCTGCCGCAAGTTTTCATTGCGGCATCCCTAAATTTTTTTTTAAGTTTTCCTGCCGCAAGGGTTCATTGCGGCAGTGTACGAGTTGGTGGTTGTGGGCCTTTTTTCAACCAACGGGGGCTGTGGAAGGGCACCCTATATATATATATCCTCTTATTTTACGTGTATACATCCACTCAAATAGTTGAATGTGTCATTATCGTTTTTCACACACACTAAATATTGTACTCGGATGCTCAGTTTCAATATCTCTCTGATGCGCAGTTTCAATATTGCTTACAATAACCAAAAATACGAGGAGACTTTAATTTATAGTTTTTACTAATTCTTTTTTAAAAAAATCATTGTATTGCAAGTTATAAAGTTGTGATGAGTGAGTTATACACTAGTTGATGTCGATAGATGTATGTGTTATCATATTCTAATTTGTTTAAGTATTATACTAATATATATAGGAAGAGAAAAAAAAATTGAAATTGATCACAGAAAATTTCCTAAGATAATAGGATTTTTTACTATAAAGTTTTAACGATAATTTTATAATTACATGTAATATTTTGAAATTACAATAGCACACTTGTGTTTTATATAAGATTTTAACATGATCTCAGGTAACTTATGTGACGTCGATATTTTGAAATTATAATAGCATTCTCGTGCTTTATATGAGATTTTAACATAATCTAAGGTAACTTGTGTGAAGTCGATACTAGAATTCTCAATCTATATATAATAAATCGTTTTTATTTGATCTGTCGATATACAAATTTTAGTCTATTGTTATTGTAAATGTAATATTTAAAGAAGATAGATGATACATTCAAAAAGTAAAAACCCGATTCGATCGGCAATTTTTTTAATGTAATAAATAGAAATAATATAATGATTTTAGTCGAATAAAATGTTGAAGGAATCCTATAATAAATACTATAATAGATTATCAAAGCTAAGCGGTGAAATGAGGACAAAATAAATAATAACGGAAAGTGCATATTTTGCTACATTAATGTTGCCTCCGAGAAGAAACCTCCAATCCAAGAAAGAAGCAAAATAGCAAATCGTTCAGTCTCCCTGCCCCGCCCTCGCATTAATACTTGAGCAGATAATTGGGATCTTGTTTGCGTGAACCGACAAATTCCCTTTCATCGCCTTAACAGAATTTGTGTTTACACATCTATCTTTGTACGAGACAATGTACTTTTACATTCCGTGTACTCGATGGTTAAATTCAGATGTGATTCATTTTATATCAGTAACATGTATTTTCTTAATCATATTTTTGGATAATATAAAGAATAAAGAAAGATACATGTATAAACTATAAATAAGAAAACAAAAATTTTAAAGTAAGAGAATGATCAAAATGGACCATCTTGGCTCTCATCTAACTAGACCTGACAATTTGGTACACGACACGTGAACACGACACGACACGACACGAAAAAATATGGATATGAGTTTTGATTTTTAGTACACGAAACACGAAAGTACACGAACACGAAATTACACGATAGATTTAGTGTCGGATATGGGTTTTCATTTTGGGTACACGAAAGTACACGAAATAAAGAAGTTAATAATTTACTACTTATAGATTTTATGTATATATTAATATTTTTTTATAAGGATATATATTTTACACAAAAATATACATATTTACAAGTTTTTATAGAGTTGTATTTATATTTATATATGGAAATGTAAAATATTTAATGTATATTTCATATGAATATAATATTTACTAATAAATTTTAACTAAATTTTATTTTTATTTTTATATAATATATACACGAAACACGACACGAAAGTACACGAATTCATTTCGGGTGGATACGGGTTTCATATTCAAGTACACGAATCCTGTTTCGGGTGGATACGGGTTTCACCTTCAAGTACACGAAACACGAAAGTACACGACACGAAAGTACACGACACGATCCGATTGCCCGCTCTACATCTAACCCTCTAATCATCGTATGGCATAACTGGTTTTTTTTTAAAAAAAAAAACGATGGTTGCGCTATTTCGAATATCGTATTTGTTGCGCATCAGGCCCTGTTGCGGAGTGAAACACAAACTGACACATTAGGGGGTAATGTGTGGGACGAAGTGGCGCATCAGGTATTGTGGAACACAACACGAAATAACGTGTTCATGGGACATTTTGGGCCGTTTCTTTGGAATGGGGTAGAGAGGACCATAAAAATTGAAAATGATTAATTTTGAACCATCACCCTATTAAAATCTAGTTAAATTTTTTATAAATGTATATTAAAATCTATATATTTACATCATACATGATACATACTACATGCTTTATTGTAAAATTATGTAAAATTATATAAATAAATAAACATATATATTCTAGTTTTTAAAGTAGATATGTTAATGTCGTGTACTTTCGTATTATTTCGTGTATCAAAAAATATTTTTTAATACGATACTAAATCTAAATCATATATTTTCGTGTCACGTGAACTATTTCATGTCGTGTGTAAAATTGTTAGTCAAAACAAGCCTAATTGGATTTATCCTGACTTTTTTTTTTCTGGAAGTACTTTTTGAAATAAAGTATGCTAAAATTATTAAAATTATTCTTAAATTAAGTACAAAATAATTTATTGACCCGATTTAATTGAATGTACAACTTGAAAATGAAGAGGAGGGAATGAGGGATCCATGTACTCAACACTGACACTCGAAAATAATTTAGGAAAAATGCTAGAGGTACCAAATTGGGTACCAAAAATTGTTACCAAATGAATGTGATTGGTTATAATTAAAATGGGCCCGCCAGGGCCATCCAATTAAAGCATTACAATTTGCCAAATCACTCATGCCATGTCATTTGAGAACTTTTTTGGGGACTAAATTTGGGGTCCCTCGTCTCTCCCATTTTAGAATAATGCTACATTTCACGAAATAGATCCCAAAAATTATTCCATTATACATGACGTCATGGACGGAATTAGGGGCACGGGATGACGCTTGTTCCAAAAAAACTTACACCTTTTTCACTTTTATGCAGGTATAATTATAAAAAATATTGTTAAATCCCCCCAAATTTTTGATATATTTATATAAAAAAAAGGCTTGACATTTAACAGCACTCTCATGTTGAAGTCAATAATACAGAATTGTAGATACCTCTGTCCCTTAAAACTCTTCCCATTTTGGCCAGACACGTTTGCCAACGTACACTTTTGATCGTTAATATCTTTAATTTCATATTAGTTTTAAATATAAAAACTTCACTGTATTAAAGTATTCATAAATACGAATCCAACAAGATCACTCATGACTATATTTGGTCTTATAGATTAGACGTAAATTAGCAATTTGTCTCATGTTATGAACAGGGCCGACAAATCAAATGGGAAAAAAATAAAGGGACAGAGGGAGTAACTTTTAATAGAAGTTTTTTGTTTACACTAAAGATCAATAATTGTGAGATTGAAAACATGAAAACGTTCGGAGAAGTAAACCCATCTCATCTCAAGTAAACCCATCTCATCTCTCATTCTCTCTATAATTCTTTTTCGAAATAAATTGAGATATCATGTAGATGACCTGAAATTTTGTAAAACTTTACTAGATACTCCCTCCGTCCCTTTTGATTCTTAACATTTCACTTTTTCAAAATTTTCTGGCACGCATTTTAAGGTGCATTTTAAGGATAGTTAAATAACTTTTTTTTAAAATTTTCTTTTTCTGTATAAAAATTTTTTTTTTAAAAAAAAAGTTATTTAACTATCCTTAAAATGCACCTTAAAATGCGTGCCAGAAAGTTTTGAAAAAGTGAAATGTTAAGAATCAAAAGGGACGGAGGGAGTATATCATATATATGAAGTGAATTTGAAGTATCAACATTATAAATTCCCCCCCCCCCCAAATTATTTTTCTAATTCCGTCCCTGCATGACGTGATTTTATTCGTGAGATTCATATGTATGTACGAGATATCCATCTAATTTAAGAGAGAATGATCAATACGGAGTAGTATTTTGACAATTCAAAATTTGGAAACCGGTTGGGAACACAGAATAACCAAATACGGAGTAGTATTTTAGGATCTTTAAGATTGTTTAACCATTTTCGTTCACTGTTGGATACTCTACAAATCAGTCAGTCTTGCCATAGGCAAACATTCTTCTGATTGCCGCATCTTTTTACGGAGTATTATAGAGAAAATTAAGATTCTAGAATACAGCAGGACAATTCGTCCAATTTTACTCGACAAAGAAAGTACATCAATACCACGTAATTTGAATTTAACTGGAAGCTTTTGGATGATTATGCTCTTGCCTTTAAGGACATGTTGACACCACAAAGTAAAACATTACTCAGTGTAGGTAATAAATCACTATAATTTGCCGACTGCTAAGTTAGCACACACTCAATTTTTTCAAACGTCTATATTACATTTATCAACCAAGGCATCATAGATGCATAACACACTACTACTTCATGCAAGGAAGCCAGACTTTCTGTCTGAACGCTAAAAGAGATCTGCCGACCACGAAGCCTACGATTTTATAGAGCTAAATGACAGTGCTAAACACCTACATAAGCTCAAGGACAGATGTATATATCCATTATCTAGGTCAAATCTAGTACCTTAACCCTTATTGACACTGTACCATGCCAGAACATTTTCTTGTCCAAATAACAATTATCAAAATAAAACAAGAAATAAACTATCTTCCGCTTTTAACGTAATTCAAAAACATGATACAATCACTTAATTCTTGTAGGGGCAGCAAAATGATTCTACACAGTGCTGAATAAAAGCAAAGAAGCATGCATAGTAGGAAAATATAAGCATGACAAGGCAAGTAACCATATGGTCTTCAGGCTTGCTAACTTTTGCTTTCGGCTATGTCACATCGACCCTCAGGTCCCCCTCCAACCAAATTGTGGTGTATCTTTGAGGGTTCATGCATCATTAACATGGAGTGATAATCATCAGCATCATTCAGTTTTAATCTTGATCAATTGTAGGTCCACCACAGATAAGATTACCCTAATTTAACTTCAATGTAGTATAATTGTGGAGTTAGTGGAGTCTTAATTGGCCGACAAATTCCAGCTTTCTGCACAAGTGGAACTCATCGTTTCCTTGTCTAATCTCCTCAAAGGAAGGGCCAACTAGCACAAAAAAGTTCATATCAGCGTATTAGATCAACTAATAAAGGTGCAGAACAATCTAAAGACATTTGTTTAATAAAACAATATCAATCAGTACCAAATATTAAAAAAGTTATCCCATGCACAAAGCACATCAAGCTCAGATTATCTAAAGTCCTTTAGAAAGATGTTTCCCTTCAAGCATACATATAAAGACTTAATCTGTCTTCATATGAATCCAGTTCAAATAATTTCAACTTCAATATCACTGACTATCTTCCTTAATGTACATAACATTAAACAGGTATGGTATAAGAAATATGAGATGGGGTTCTGAGAATCCAAACTTAAGTGATCTGCTAGATGCGAAGTGACATAAATCACTAGATTAGCCTAATTAGTAATAATCAACATCTGGATGGCTAACAAAGGTTTAAGATAACGGAGTCACATGCTACACACCACATTCAATCACGAGAAAGAATCTTTACATACAGCTTAGACATTAATTAAGTACCTCAATTATTTGATATAAATGGTTTCCGAGAGGGAATCTAATATGAAGCAAACCCAAATGTGAATGGAACCACTAGGCATAAAATATGCCTAAAGTTAACAATCCATAGATGACCACATTTTCTTTTTGACAGGCTACATTTAGTCCAGCACCAGAACCACCAACAACAATTTGGCCTTTTGGGCACTCCTCACTAAACCTTCTTCAATTTTACCTTCTCCAAATCGCTTCAGAAATATCCATTCCTTTTGACAACAAAAGCATATTTATCGGAAATATAAAAATGTTATTGATGCACCAGCGGTACCTAATCAGAATATACACCCCCTTCCCTATATTCAATTAGAAATTTGATGTATCATATAGTCTGCCTGCATATCTGAGTATACAATATATGTATTAATACAAATTAGAAAGGCATATATATAAAACCAACCCAAGAATTTTGTAGAACCACCTAGGCAGCGTAGCAATAAGATCTCCCCCAAGGCCCCAACCACTTAGGTCTACCTAACAATTTCTGGGATACCTATCATTTCTTCATTAAACCGTACACTTGGAGAAAAAGGGGACAAATGTTGTTTCTTTGAAGGTAAGTGTTAGACAGTGTTTAATAGCAATAAGGGAAGATACTCATTAACTGAGAACATTATGTTGCTTCTAGGCCATCCATTACAATCTGCACTTCACTCAATTCTAGTTTCTCCACTAAATAAAGCAGTGCAGATGGTCCAGCGGGGGGACCATAAGATAGTGAGCAGAACTAACTTGAACGGAAGAAGTTACTAGACTTTGACATGAACTTCATTGACCTCCTAGTACTTATTAATTTTTCTTCCTCTAACGAAGTGCTAGTACAATTATTATGTGCAGGAAATATTATTGTTTCTGTTTCCAGATGCTATCTGCATTTGACAATAAAAACCTCGTATTGCAAATCAGAACACAGAAAATTTGTATTTATCCAACAAAGTGATTAAATAATCAGAGACATCAAGCCTACTGCATAGATTAAAGCTTCCAAACATTGTAATTAATATAAATATTTGGCAGAAAATATTAGAGGTATCTGTGTAATGCTTTCAATTATTTACCCTCTATATAAAACCCTAGTAATTGCCACAATAACATTTTTCTGCTGAAGCCTCATCTTCAGATTAGTTGGCGGAACTTTAAGTAGGATAACATGTGAATGAAAAGAACTCAAAAATAGAGGGCAAAAATTATTCCCTCTGCAATATACAGTCCTACTACCATTGCAGATATATAAAAACTTCACATATATATATATATATATATATATATATATATATATATATATATATATACATATATATATATAATTACTTAAGTTCTCTGATCAATTTGTTCTACCTTTTCATACAATTATTATTAAATAATAATCACATTTCGTCAAAACGTGTATTTTCAGGACACGCTAGCCTGCCTGGGATTATTTTGCCCAGGACCGGCCGACCAGCCCCATGGTCAACACCGGCAGGTAAATCATGCTAACCGTGCGGTAAGACCCAGTGGCCGGGCACTTAAGCGATACGCTCAGTAATCCACGGTTACCTTCGTCAAACCTTCCACTGTCTCTCCAACACGGCTACACGCAGGAGGCGGGTGAGGTTCGAACCCGTGACCCTTTGGATCAACGCATGGCCTCGTTTCCACTGAGGCAGCTCTCACGCTCTAATCACATTTTCTTGAGAACCTAGTATTAGTTCTTGCCGAACATGGCGCTCCTTGCAATTTTGAAAAATTCACCCAAAAGTTTGAATTAACTGGAAGTTCAAAGTTTTGCTTGTGCATAATAGCTCAAATGATACAAACTTTAAAAATAGCTATACAATAAAGAAAATCTTGTAAGAACCTTGAGGCTCAAAAATCGTTACAAAAAGTACAAAGACAACATTTACCACCTTTGATGGGGGCTAGGGTTAAAAGTAGGGTTTTAGGATAACTTCCCAAGAACAATTCTCATGCAAGAGAATAAAACACAGCTTTTCTATATCAATAATAATAATAGTCTGCCCTGACTCAATAATCAATCCAATATTTATAAGAATCCTAAACAATATTTCCTAATTTAAAGAAGATAATAAAAAATATAATTAACTAATTCTAGAATACTCTAACTAATGGGCTTCCAAAGCCTAAAATATAGTTCCCAAATAGTTTCTTTGGGCTTCTTAACGGGCCGTCCTGCATCAACCTTTGCCTGGTCTTCATATTTGTGTTCAAAATCTGGACTCAAATATATCTTCAAGTTCTATACAAGGAGCAAGCAATCCACACATTGTTCATCCTTAATTTCATCTAAACAACCTTTTTTTCAGCTAAACCTCAATTTCAAAATTGTTCTTACTCCTTATAGCAGCAGTTATTAATATATACCATCAAATGATTCCTAAACAGGCATCAAAGTTGACACTCTGTAAACTATAGCATTTGTTCGACTTCGATATTTTATCAGTTGTGATCCTCCACATAGTTGTAGGGAGGAGAGCCTCACGTTGTTTTCGCATCATTGTTCTTTAGGTAGTTGTTAACACTGGTGATATGCTCTTGCAATAGGCGGTTAATTGCACACACTAATGTGGTGCTATTTAGTCACCTTTTGTAAGTAGAAACACATAAATAGTTAAATCCTTTCAAGTCTTATCAACTGCCAATATTATTGTTCAAAGTTAAACCATCTGTTCTTTAATGTTTAGTTTGTGCTCCTGAGAAAAAGCCAACTTCTTTGTAAAGGTTGATGGGCTGCATATATGACTTTGTTAAAGCCAAGGAGTACCCTTCACACAGCTACTTTGGTCTATAATCTATTGCTACATTTATCTTTATTTTTGTAAGTGATATAATGCTTTTAATAAATTTGAGACTACGACAATGTCGATTCCTTTTGCGAATCACAATGTTGTCTGAAATTGGATGTCTTATATTGGATGGCTGCTTCTCTAGCAAACTGTAAAATCTTGAAGGTCAGGAATTGGGTAAAGCAAAAGTGACATTGTTTCAACTGTTGATAATAACTGATAAAGGCAAAAGACACGAGAAACTTAAATACGCATGGAGTCGGTAAAGAATCATCGAAAACACAAAACTATAATATCATTCATTATATATTTCAGATATTATAATATAATTTTGTATAGAAATATGCCTACAATCTACTAATCTGACAAAAAAAATATTAATAGAAACTACTTCATATAACAATATAAAATTCAAATAGAAATTAATCTACTATTTATAAATGATAATCTATCTGCCAAAAATAGTATGAAACAATTACATTTATTCATTGCTTTGTAAAAGAACAAGATTTTATAAAGGGGTTTGTTCACTCTCATCATGAAGTAGAAATCCGCCTCTTTAGGTACACGACTATACCCCAGTCCCCATATGATGTATTGGCTTGTAAAATTTCATAAAATTTTCTTGGACCAATACAGCCTTCTTTGTTCCTATGGGCTATGGCTTAAGGTACAACAAGATTTGGCAATAACAAATATCTTAGTGGTGACATGAGACTAAATGGGTCACAAAATAAACATGAATTACAAAGTTGCTTTTCTTATCTGCATGCGACTCCGATAATTTCAGTAAGTCAAAATCCACTCTACTTGCAGAATACAAATGACATGTTAATACCCTTGCATAAATTTTAGATCTTCAGACTAAAGCAGTAGCATATATAACACCTTTAACTCTGCTCATATAGATAGTATTTACATGTTGAAGAATTTTCTTAGCAACTGCTCAATGCTCATACTGGTTATGAAGAGGGAGAATAGATAACCATACCAAAGCATGATAATACAGGCAAGACTTTTGGTTGCATATTTGGATGCTCATATTCACATGGACAAAGGTAATAACATTCTTCTCTCCCTTTTCCTTGCAAGTGATTTTCGAGAATTGCGCAATCGCAATGGAATAAAAATACTGATACATATAATCAAAAGACAAAGCCAGAAGTGTCTGAAATAGAGGGTTACTAATGATGAGACTACAAGGATGCCGAACAACGCTGAAAGCAGAAGAGCTACGGTAACATCAGCCCTGCATAAGATAAGCACAATTTTTTATATTTAAGAAAATAACATTCAGGTCTAATAAAGTACTAGTGTACAGCTCCAATTGAGATTTTAAATTCAAAACATCAAAGAAGATTTTAGGTAGATGTGATTAAAATCCCCCGGTCCTAAGAAAAGACTGCATACAAACAATCCGCCCTATGAACTTGTCAACAAGACGGGGCCACACCTGAACGATCCAGGAGTGCATTCCAACAGCTACTTACTAAAATTTGATCATTCATACCCTCCCAACAGCCAGCTTTGGGTGTTTTTGGCCCAAAACCTTGAATGACTATAATTTGTAACTTGGAAAATGAAAGCTCACTTCCTTTCATTTTTAAACCAAACTCTTTTATCTCTCATTCATATAATTCTCTTTTTTCCTAAAAGTTTAACACTGCATGCTCTAGCTCAAACGCCGTTACCACTTCAGCTCAAACAAGTTCCACCACCAAAACCCATAAAATTTATACTCAGAATTATTCTACACAATCACAAAGTTAAAGTTTGGGAAAACTGCGAGGGAGTCCTTATTAATGGAACGATTATTTAGGGAAGATGCAAGAATTGCAACAGTTGTAGCAGTTAGTTCAGATACAACCCTAGTACAACAAAATATATTTGCTTTAGAATAGGCGCTTGGGGGCAATGCAAGCACAAATTACGACTCGAGGTCAAATATGGATCTATGATCAACAATTACAAATGCCATATATCATGTAACTATGGTTTCCATTCAACTACTTTGACAACAATGAGATGACAACATACTTTCAACAAGGTTTACAACCAAATATCATTTGGCCGTTCGACACTTCGTTGCGCTTGTGATGCATTTAAATCATGTACTATATGTAAAAAACGATTAAATGCATATTTTTTCAAATTTTAATACGAAATTAGTTTAACTAGTGATAGCTCTTCTGCGCCACATAATTTAGGCACGTTATACACATGTATATACATAAATTGTCATTTATTGATGGTACTACATGGCAAAAAGTCATTTTATGTATACATAAATATAATTTGGTAGATTAAATATAGAAATTATTTTTGATAATGATAGTAAAAATAAAGTATATGCAAATAAATTAATAGGTGATTTACATCTTGTCTTGGACTAAATATAATTTCACACTACTATTGTTTTCCATATTATTAATCTAGGTGTACAAGGCAGATTAAAAGCTACATGCCCCATTATCAAAAATATAAATAAATAATAATTTACTTTTATGAATAGTTCTCCGAAAAGAAGACATGGGTTGGAAAGATTTGTACGTGTAATCAGTCATTAGAGCAAGTCCAATGCTAGATGCTAAATTGATATTGCTATTGCTATAATATAGAATCAAAAAGTGAATTTTGGTGCTAAAATAAAACTCACCCTCCAAAGCTAGTTCTATAACTAGTTTCAAATTTAACCAACTCTTTTAATTTACCTAACTCTTTTAACTTCTATTGAATATTCTCAACAAACTCATCTCATTCTAGTTAAATGATGATGTGGCATGGATGCATAAATGCATCCTTGGTTTCAAATTTAGCACCAAGAATGCATAATATAGCAATAGCACCAAGGATGCATCCAACTATAGCACCCCTTTGGAGATGAGTTTTTTAGCACTTGGAATGGTGCTATAATATGGCAATAGCACCAAGGATAGCATTGCATTGGACTTGCTCATAATGGTTATCTCCAGATTTCGATATGCCTAAAGTTGAACATAAATCTTTATTTTCTACCCCCCAACATACATACTAACAAGTCAAAAAGCAAATAAATCCAGAAAGAGAGGGCTTTAATTACTTTGACCTCTAAACAATACTCCACTAATCCAGTTAAATCCAAATTGATCAGTGCAATTAAAATTTGCAAAAGAATGTTAAGGGAAAAAAAAAGAAGGAAAAGGGATGCACTCACTTATCCCGCTCAAAGAGCAGGATGTCAGCCTTACCCCTACTAGAGAAGTTGCTTCCAGAAAATGACCCCTAACACATCGAATAAAATGGTCGAACCCATGCCTAATTAGTCGTGAGTTGAGCACCTAACTTCTACTTTATTTTCTTGTGGTACGTGTTTTAAAACATTTTTAGAGCTGAAGGAGAGGAAAATCTTTAAACTTATCTTTTAACTTATAATGTAGTCAGAGTAGAAGCATTATGGTTTATTACTTGGAAATATACAACGTTGAGATAATGATGATAAGAAAATCGGTAGTGTCATGAAAATTGCAAGGTTTTAAAAACAAAACTCTAATTTATAATTATAGTAAAAACAAAATTCGATTATGAACAAGAGATGTTGGTATCTCTAATATGTATTTCTATATACATATATCCTATTATGGGCGCAATAGCTCGCCTAACAACAAAACCCCTGTCCCCTGTGCATGGCCATTCCAAGAGGTCCGGAAGATATTATGTGTTATCAGATATTAACTTTACATTCCCATTAATTAGATCATTTTCATTGCCTTCTATTATATCGGAAAACAAGAAAGGGGGTGATCCATTCCCAAGACAATTAGACTATAATTTTTGAACAAACAAGTAATTACTAACTGCCTGCCTAAATCAATAATGCTACTCTTACTACAACCAATTAGGCATCAATCAACCATGGCATACAAATGTCAATTTCAATTTAAATCAGCAGTAAGTTTATGTATCGGATTTGAAAGCAGGCGAGAGGGAGAGAGGGAGAGAGAGAGGGAGAGAGAGAGAGAGAGAGAGAGAGAGAGAGAGATTACCAAGATCGAATTTGGGGTTTAGGAGAGAAGAAGACGAGAGCAGAGTATTTGTGCTGAGAGCGGACCTGATATTCTCGTAGTTGCTCTACCAGTTTAGCACGAGTAATCATGTTTTCATGTATGGTAGAATGATAGATTGTTCCACCACAGTTCCAATTATCCCCAGGAATTATATACGTGTAATCAAACAATTGGGGTGGGAGGTCCCTCTACAAGTATACTCCTCCCCTAGTAATCCTAACAATAATAATCTCAATGTTGACGACGACGACGATGAGGAGCTGCGGCAGATTGAGTCGAGTCTTTGTTCAACTTACACATCAAATCACCTACCATTCGCATACTTTATTTATTTATTTTACTAAATTCTATTATTATTATTATTATTATTATTATTATTATTATTATTATTATTATTATTATTATCTATATCTATATCTATATCTATATCTATATCTATATCTATATCTATATCTATATCTATATCTATATCTATATCTATATATTCTTAATGTCTGCTAGTATTACATTTTAAAAATTACTGTTTTTACCCTTCATTTTTTTAATCTTCTTTATTTCTTTCATGCCCTTTTTTGTCATTACACAGGAAAATTACAGCTTTTATCCTTTATGTTTTTAATCTTCTTTATTTCTTTGATGTCCCTTTTTGTCATTACACAATATTTGGAGCGACCCAATTTAGATTGGATCGACCCAAATCTCCTTTATTAATCAATTTCCTTTTTCAGGTTAAACATATTATCTTTTCTATTTTTCAATAACTAAATAATTTACTTCTTTGGTAAAATACAATATCTTTTACATTTTATCTAACTAAAATTTCTCCATTTTTTAAAACTACGATCAATTTTGTATAATAAAATAACATAATTATATTATAATTAGTATTAAATAATTAATTACCTTTTTGAGCCAAAATACGTTACCTTTTCTCTTTTCTCTAACTAAAATCTCTCTTTTTCCAATTGTATCATGGACGGTTACCTTTTTCAAACACGTTACCTTTTTTCCCTTCTATTACGAAAATATCTCTTTTTCCAATTATATCACGGGCGATTCGATTTAATAAAAAAAATAATAAAAATATTATAGTACTAATAATTAAATGATTACCTTTTCAACTAAAACGTATCATCTTTTATATTTTTTCTAATTAAATTCCTTTTTTTCTAGAAATTTCAGGGGCAACATTAATTTCTCATTTTCTAAAAACTATGAGCAATTTTATTTAGTAAAATAACATAATTAAATTATAATTACTATAAACTAATCAATTACCTTTTTCACATAAATTATGTCATCTTTTTAATTTTCACGTTACCTTTCTATTTTTTAAAACTAAAATCTCTCTTTTTCTGATTTTATCACGGGCGGTTCTGTTTAATACAATAAACTAATAATATTATAATATTCATAATTAACCGATTGCATCTTTTATCTAAAACGTATCAATTTCTATTTAATGAAATAAAATAATAATTATATAAAAACTAATAATTAGCCGATTACCATTTTCAAGTAAAACCTATAATTTTTTTTATATTTTCTAACTAAAATCGCTCATTTTCTAGAAATATCAAGGATAACATTTATATAATTATTATCAAATCTCATATAAAAATTTAAGCCTCCCAACTTTATATTTTAAAAAAATTAACTTAAATTAATGAAAAATTAATATAATATTAAAAAAAATCGTGCATCGCACGGGTTTTAAGCTTGTATAATAAAAATTCGTATACAACGAATAATATCCGGTCAAATAGCTCGGTTCTATTTTGTTAAATTTCTCAAAATTTTGAATTAATAATTCAAATGATTAAAAAAAATCTCAATTCCATTTTAAAACTTTACTAATAGAGTAAACTAAATATATGGTTTCATTATTTTTTACCTATAAAATTTTTACTAATGAAGTAAAGTAAATATCTAAATTGCATTTTAAATTTTTACTAATCGAGGAAACTAAATATACAATTTCAATATCCTTACCTTTAAAATTTCATTTTAAAACATTGAAAGTTTGGTCGGTCGGTTAGTTGGTTGGTTGGTCGATCGGTACCTATTGTTTTTACTTAATTACCCTTACTTAATTATAAATAAAATTTCTCCTAATAACTAATCAATTTATGTTTTCAAGTAAAACATATTAAAATAATCAATTTCCTTCTAAAATACGTTACATTTTCTATTTTTTTAGCTAAAATCTCTTTTTTCCAATTAAATGACGCCTTTACTTAATTATAAATAAACAATTTCCTAATAACTAATCAATTTTTTTTTCAAGTTATTAAAATAATCAATTTTTTTTAAAAAAATGTTACCTTTTCTATTTCCTTTAGCTAAAATCTATAGTTTTCCAGTTATATGGCGCCGGTCGGTTAGTTGGTTGGTTGGTCGGTACCTATTATTTTTACTTAATTATCCTTACTTAAATATAAATAAAATTTCTCCTAATAACTAATCAATTTCTGTTTTCAAGTAAAACATATTAAAATAATCAATTTCTCTAAATTGCATTTTAAATTTTTACTAATCGAGAAAACTAAATATACAACTCAATTGCATTTTAAATTTTATTAATAGTGGAAATTAAATATCACTAACAAAATATAATAAAAATTTGTATGCAACGAATAATATCCGTTAAATTTTTAGTTAAAAATTTGAACTATTATATAAATATATAAAGGAGATCCTAGGGGATTTAAACCTCTACTATTATCCTTCATTTTTTTATTAATAATATAATTAATGATAATTAGCCGATTGCCTTTTTCAATTAAAAGATGTTTACTTATAATTGATATGATATTACTTTTTATAAATACCTAAAATATCATATCTTCCAATCAATAATTCTTTTCTCTCTAATCAGCATTTGGAGCGATCCAATTGGATCAACCCAAATCTAAACCTCTACTATTATCCTTCATTTTTTTATTAATAATATAATTAATGATAATTAGCTGATTGTCTTTTTCAATTAAAAGATGTTTACTTATAATTGATGATATTACATTTTATAAATACCTAAAATATCATATCTTCCAATCAATAATTTTTTTCTATTAATTAAAACACGTTGACTTTTAATTTAAAACATAATATTGCAATAATTAATACATACCCAAAAATATGACTTCATATCTTCTAACCACTAACAAAATATAACAAAAATTCGCATACAACGGATAATATCTGTTAGATTTTTAGTTAAAAATTAGAACTGTTCGATTCAATGATTAAATATATTACATGATTAAATTTATTTACTAATTGCATACCCAAAAATATGACATCATATCTTCTAACCACTAACAAAATATAATAAAAATTCGTATACAACGAATAATATCCGTTAGAATTTTATTTAAAATTAGAACTGTGAGATCTAATGATTAAATATGTTACATGATTAAATTTATTTACTAAAATTTCTAGGTTCGAATTCTGTCAACGATACTATTATCCTTCATTTTCTTAATCTTCTTTATTTCTTTGATGCCCCTTTTTACCATTACACAACATTTGGAGCGACCCAAATCTAAACATATATTATTTTTTGTCATTACAAAACATTTGGAGCAACCCAATTGGATCGACCCAAATCTAAACCTCTACTATAGTATTATCCTTTATTTATTTATTTATCTTTCTTTATTTCTTTGATTCTCCGTTTTGTCATTACTCAAATCTATCTCTGTCATTTTTCACCTTGAAGTCCATTCCGCTCAAATCTTCACACTGCTGGATTTTGATGCATGTTTGCACTTTTCAGATTTGAAAGCTGGGTTTTTCACCAAATTAACATCTCAACCCCCTGAAGTAGGGTTAAGGTATGTGTACTAGACCTCTGTACGGGTCATATATGTTTGGTTCAAGTTTTCAGTTTGGCCATTAGAGTTAAGTTTTTATTGATTTCAAAATATTAAAAATTAGACAGGATAATATTTTTTTGGTTTTGATTTTGGTTTAGAATTTAAGAATTAAAGTTTTAATGAATTACCCGATGTTATAATAATATACAGGACACCAGAAAGGTACCTTTAAAATATTTGCTTGGCCTTTCAATTTTTTATTTTACATGTCGTAATAACAAAGGTAGTTGGAAAGATTACCAGTTAATAACATTGACACAGTACGAACCATGTTATTTGTAAATAATCTTGGGACTCAGTTTGATACTTATAGACATTATTTTGTTTTCAAGCAAGTTTATGTTCTTTATGAATTTTTTCAACTTAATGTTCATGGGATAGACATGCTACGTACCAGAAGGTCTTATGGAATAGCATACATTTTATCGGATGTCTCCGAAGGGACTATGGAATAGCATACTTAGAAGCTCAGACCCACGTCACAAGCCTCACCCTCTGGGTCAGGTAACATTGCTCTTATTTATGGTCTAAATATCTTCTTTACTCGCGTTCAATTTCACTTCATATATGATCTCATATTTAACACTTTCACTTGAGCTCCATATTAAAATATAAAAGCACTAACTTTTCCCTTTTTCAGTTTAGTTGGCTTTTTGAGAGAGAATAAGTAATGGAAAATGTGATTGTTATAATTTGTAATCATACATTATTTGAAGATAAAAGTGAATATGTGAGCTTCTTGCGGAGACCTGTGTTTTTGGTAAACAGTATTATCCTTCATTTTTTTAATCTTCTTTATTTATTTAATGCCCCTTTTTGTCATTACACAGCATTTGGAGCAACCCAATTTAGATTGGAACAAAAAATTCTAATATGATATTGTACTTATTTTCAGTAACGTTGTAGTACTACGATTGTACCTCCAGCAAAATAAGTAGTTTAAAAATATATTCAAATTCAAATTATTATATTCATTTCAATAAGAACATACATTTAATATAATAAAGTCAGCCATGGTGAAAGACCTTAATTTGAACATAAACAATAAATCTACTAGAATATTTATCTGACATTTTGGCTTGCTTATTTAATTGTATAATTTACTTATTTTTAATAAAAGAATCTATATTAATAATATATATACACTGTTTTTTCATACATGAATTTACTAATACAGTTTAATGGTCACGCTCTGGTGAGAATGAGAACAGTGGGAACACACATATTCAGTACATTTCAAGCTATTTTAAAGGGCCCCGCTAGGGGTATCTTCACAAAAAAAAGTCATAAAATTCTACCCTCTATCCATTCATAAAAAAATTAACAAAAAAATTAAAATGAGAACAGTGAGAACACACATATTCGCTACATTTCAAACTATTTTAAAGGGCCCCGCTAGGGGCATCTTCACATAAAAGTCTTATAATTCTACCCTCTATCCATTCATAAAAAAATTTAACAAAAAAAATAATTAAAAATTGCTTGAAATGTGATCTCATTGTTCTCCAACATTTACACATTATATTAACTATGAGGTCTCATAGTTAATATAACATGTTCTTGATATTATATGAGGTTTAATGTTTTGGAGCCATTTAATGTTTTGGAGTCATTGGGGGTGAAGGAATTATCATTTCCGCATTTGAATAATGAAGACAATTTATTATTGTTTTCAATTAGAGAACAATATTTGTAAAAATATTTATTATTTTTATTGCAGATTTTGATGGATTAAATAAATTTTCAACATTGTTAAAATAGAATTTTATGCTACTTTTTTATATAAATTTTAGCATATCATTATTTTATTAAATACTTATATAATTGTATATAATATCTTGCTAAGAATTGATTATTTATATAATTGCATACAATATCTTTTTAAAAATCAATCAAATTTGTTAAATTTTTGGTATTGTCAATTTAAATTAAGTAATATGTTTTAAGAAATCAATCAAATTTGTTAAATTTTTGGTATTATCATTTTAAATTAAATAAGAAGCCGTGTACGAAGTACGGGCAAAATGCTAGTTGTCTATAGTCTGTTATAATCTATGGATGATTTTTTTGGGGGGTTTTATATCAAACGGGCCACCCATTTCGTTCAAAACTATCAATTAGGTCACCCAATTAAAAACTATATCATTTAAACCACCTAAATCACAATATATATCACTTAGACCACCCATTTTAAAAAAATTTAACAAATTGAACATAAAATAATAATAATAGACCCTCTGTATGCAAATAAATATCCCAAATAAACATGCGGCAAATTTATGTGGGTATTTATGTGCATACAAAGTGTCTATTATTATTATTTTATGTTCAATTTGTTAACTTTTTTAAAAATGGGTGGTCTAAATGATATATATTGTGATTTAGGTGGTTTAAATGATATAGTTTTTAATTGGGTGGCCTAATTGATAGTTTTGAACGAAATGGGTGGCCCGTTTGATACATAACCCTTTTTTTTTGGGTGTTTGATGTAGGGTGATTGCCTTTTTTACCCACTTTTTATTGTTTGGGAACCAAAATACCCATCGCTGGAAGGAACCACCCTAAATATCCAGACGATACGCCTCTTGCTGAGGCGTAGCTTCAGATATGCCAACGCTTCAGATATGCCAACAGAATTAGCGTATCCAAAGGATACGACTACTGAGTCACTGAATTTTCCTCCGCATACGCTAACAGATCCGGCGCATCTTCAGATACGCATACGCTATTTCAACATGCGTATCAGCAAATGCGCATGTTGGAACAGCGCATCTTAAGTCGTCTTCGTCGTTTCCAGAGCTGCCGACAAAGACGATTCCGGCTCATTTTTTGTTCGTCTCCGTTCGTCCACATCACAAAGTTTCGAACCACATAATATATATCATTCGAACCGTAATTGGATGCTCTACAAGAATATACCAGTTTCATTGCATTTGTTTTGCCAAATTCGATTCGCCCAAAATGGCGATTTTCATCGCCGTCGACATTCCGACGACCTCTTTCACGCCCCTGCGGGGCCAGAGGAGATAAACGGAGACTGGAAAGAGTAAGGACAAGAGCTTGTGGTCAATTTGTGTTCGTTTGGGGGGTGGAAGAGCCTCCTAATCGATGATACCAGTCGAAGTCGATGAAGTCGTCGGCAAGGAGCTCTCCTAGAAAGAATGTATGGATGACTATTAAATGATGATAAATTGCAGGTGAACAAAATATGAGAGTTAATTATTTAGCAAAATAAAAAAAATTCTACGAGTTAATTTTTTTAAACAAATATTTGTACGTATATTATATAAATCATGATTTATCTCTTTCACATTTCATTTTCAGAATAGAAAGTTCCCCGTTTATAAATTACAGATTTGATTGTAAAGGTTTTTAAGTAAATATTAATTTTGATCCAATGACTTTTATATTATTCTTGAATCTTGAACATTAGCTCTTTAGATTAACAAGGTGCCACACACTGGATTAATTTTATATTATATATTTTTTATTTCCTTCACTTATAATATTGAACTCCCGGATTACAAGTAGAATCTTTTTTTTTTTGGACTGCAAGTCGAATCTTTTTAGATGGGCTAAATTTCATTTTTTTTGAAAAAATAAACAATGTAGCTAACATATTCAAAAGGCGAGTGCTTATAGATAAATCATCATTCCGTTGTCGTCCAGCGGTTAGGATATCTGGCTTTCACCCAGGAGACCCGGGTTCGATTCCCGGCAACGGAACCTTTTTATTTTGGCTGCCACATATCATCCAAACTTTAAAAAGTAAAACTAGTGCAGATGACTAGATGAGATAAAGATAGGTAGACAACTAAGAGCTGGATTAAATATTGCAGAACCCAGCATAATGTTACGACTTACAACAGACAAAAGTATGGCTGCCATTTATCATCCAAACTACGGGTGTTCGCAAGTTGAAGGCATTTTTGCAACCCGACGCAATTAAATCGGTTTGAAATTTATTTATCCAATTCATAAAAAATAATTTTGTATCCCAACCCTATCCATTATATATCGGTTTCGGTTTGGTTGGTTCGTATTGAATGGATTAAATAATTTTATAAAAAAAAAATTTAAAACACATACCCAACCTATTTAAAACGATTTGAAAATTTTGTAATCCAATCAAGTATCGGGTTTTTTTATATAATTTTGTAATCCAATCAAGTATCGGGTTTTTTTATATCCATTTGAACGGCCGAAAAAAGGATCGTGTTGGCGGGTTTGATCAGTTTGGTGAACCCATGAACACCAATAATCCAAACTTTAAAAGCCAAAGCTAGAGTAGAAGGGATAAGATAGCTAATAGCTGGATAAAATATTGCAGAAACCAGCAAAATGTTACAACAGCCAAAAGCTAATACGGAGCTTGAAAATTTTACTACAATGTTAAGCTGGCACAATAATACTCCTAAGACTTGAAAATTTTACTACAACGAAGCTGGCTGAATAATACTCACTTCGGTGAACAGTTTAACTTGCTAAAAGTTATCTTCCAAATCAAATATTCTCACCAAAGATGCAAATAAATAGTCATAGAGAGCTCATCCAAAAAAGGCAGTGCTTATCAGCCTTCCATTCAGCACCCACCAAAAAATTGCCCACCGTGACACCCCAAACACACCCTACCTAATAAACTATGTGTTCACGGTGTTAAGCATACCCCCAGCTGCAGTTGGTATAACCACTTCCCAGCCAGGTCCTTTAGGAGGTAGCACGCTTGCAGTATATTGAGGCTTTCCATCTGCCGTTTTAGCATCAGCAGCAATGAGGTCACTCCGGTCCAAAAGCTTTTCTAAATCTTCATCACTGATGTCTGTCTGAATCATCTTGTCTTCTTCACTTTCTTCAACACGAAGAAGGGCCAGTAGATCTTCCTGAAATGAGACATGTCACTGGTAAGGTTGCAATATAGAATTTAATACCGATTTTCAATAATCAATACTCTTGACGATCTGCACATGTTATTCAGATATGGTGGGGTTGGCTGCATCTAAATGTTTACACGACAGAGAGCTCGGATCTGTCAAAGCAATCTGACTTGTACTTGCTCTTTCTTAATTGTTTCAGGTTTATATCTAGTCATTTATCATAAATTTGTAGGTTTTTTTCATACATGCAGAGGGATAGCAATTTAGTTTATGCAAACGTAACAGATGGTAGATGGTTAGCTAGAAGATATAAAAATTAGAAAAACAAAGTTGCATTTTTTTTAAAATTGCGGAGGACTTGGCTTTTCAAATAGGTTAAATGCACTTTTGGTCCCTAGAAAGAAGTTCAACTTGCATTTTCATTCCCGAACCAATTTGTCTAATGATCATCTCAATGTTTTCTCATTTTCTAACAGCACATGCTTTTTCATTGGCACTTAAAATAAATGACATGGCACTTAAGTCTGATCCAGCAACACCTGATCTCAATGAACTCTCATTCTGGCGGCACATGCTTTCTCATTGGCACTTTGCAAACAAAATAAATGACATGGCACTTGTGTCTAATCCAGCAACACCTGAGCAAAGGATGCTCAATATTTCTTTATTATGACAAATCAGAAAAAGATAAATGCTAAGAAGCCACCTTGGATAAAAAAAAAACTCAATTTTCTTAAACCTATATGCTCTCACCCTTTCTTTCTCATCTGGCTCCTCCCATGGCTACTTACATAACTAATTCAGTCCAGGTCACTAACAGAAATTTAAAAGCAAAACAATAAGTTGCCCTTGAAAATAAGGTTTTTTTTTAACATTCAAATGCCCAAAGACTAAAGTCTGAACTAACTGCACAGATGGTAGTGAGTATTTTTTTTAACAGTTTCTTCCATTCACCCATACAAATTAGTGCAAAGGACACAAATGTGGGTACAGTCATACAAAGGTAAGTTGAACATTGAAGTTATAAGGACATTACATGAATTCAGATGAAACTGAAGTAAAGCTGGTACTAGCGTGACCATGTACAGTTCTATGCTGCCACAACGCTCCTACTCTACCACTCTCCAAACACATCTCCTCAATCACCCCCATGCTCGAAACCTAACAACCCTTTTGTTTAACATTTCTCCTATTGAGATATCTTCGATTAATTTGCAGCAACTATAAATTTAATGTCTTATACAAGCAACACATCAATCACAGGCCCCTTATCTGCAATTATCTTTCCAGTAGTTCATAATCTAGCTATGTATTTCATCATAAGAAAACAACGTCAATTTTAAAAAAAGGATGCATCAAACTAGGCAGAAACATTTGTTAACGATCTGACTAGTGCACAAGAAAATTTTAGTACTCTCTAGTCAAGCAAGAGAAAGAGATAAACTTAAAAGAACAGCAATCAGCCCCTGCTGTGGAAACCATTTAATAATAAGTTTTCAAGTATCATGCACAAAGATGAGTCATACCTCATCTATATCTGCAGTATCAGCCTTGGTTTTCTCTTGCATAAACTGCCCCTTAGCAATCACCACATGCTCAAGCTTTAACTTACTAAAAGCTCTTTTCAATATCCTACCCTGTTAGGAAGAACAATTTCAGTTCCTTGTTCCAATAAAAGAGAGGCATTTTAAACGTAAAATGGGAGCAAGCAAAATGTCACAACTTACCTCAATAGATTGAGCAGTTGCAAGCCTATAAACATGAACAGGCTTTGTCTGACCTATTCTATGACATCGATCCATTGCCTGTAGATCCATTTGAGGGTTCTGTACAGTAAATACCAATAAAGTCAATCTCACCTAAAAATACATTCAATTTCACTGAAGGTAAAAGTTAAATGCAAAAAAAGAATAGACATAACAGTGTTTTGGAAAACAAATCGAGAATACAAAAGGAATGGACAACGTAATTTCAAGAAAGTACTCACCCAGTCACTGTCATACAAAATGCAAGTATCAGCTGAAGTAAGATTGATACCCAGCCCACCAGCCCTAGTGCTTAGAATAAATATTCTATAATTACTATTCACGTCATTGAATTCCTGGATCTGATTGCCAAATAGAAAAGAGTGATGATGACAGCTCATTATATATCTCATAGAAAGAAAATAATAGTCTGTGATGAAAGACAAGTACACATGTCACGTTCATAAGATTCGAAATATTAAAAAAAACACGGAATAGGTAATATACCAGAGATGGGTCCCTTTGCATAACATAATGATTAATGACTAATTTGTCAATTAATGGAAAGTCTAAAAGCATGTAATTTCATCATTAGAAACCAAGAAAACTAAAGGCATATACTACCAAGGATGTATACGTCTAAAAACATGTTATTTCAATATTGGAAACCAAGAAAAGTAGAAGCCATTAATACTGAGCAGGATGTATATATATAAATATGAAAAGGAAATGTGGCTCGTACAGTAAGCCATTGATTATTGACAGGCTAAACTTATTTCTCCAGAACTCTCATCACAGGTGAAGAGTGACAAATTCAAGTGTGGCGTTCTCATTACTCGCTCAGTTAAGAATGTATCCGAAAAAAATGTTCAGCATCAAAAACGTATCCTCTGTTGCTTTCAATAAAGTTGAATCTTCCCAAATAGATATATATATCAGCTATAAGCCAATAAAACCATATCTTTTGAATGGAGAACGGTTTCTATATCAAGAGATTTAATAACTTTATTGTGAAGAAAAGAAGGTAACATGGGACATCAAAGATATGAATGCAGTAGCAGCTGTTACCTGTTTCCTTCTTTCTTCCAATTTCACACTCCCATCAATTCTACAAACTTCAAAACCGCTTTCATCAAGATAGTAATGCATAATATTCAAAATCTTGGTCCACTGGGAAAATATGAGAACCTGTTCGTAGAAAACAATGAGAACAAGCAAAAACTACCAATTTAGTATAGGTACAAACTACAAACACGGAAGCAATAACAGCATACTTTGTGTTTGCGAGCTAATAGCTTTTTTAGCAATTTTTCCAGCAACTGAAATTTTCCGCACTGACCAACTATCTGCTCAACAGGTGGGTAAAAATCTAACAACATAGAAAGTTAGCCAAAGTTGTAAGGATGATTATATAAATAGTATTAATGAAAATCAGTAAACATACAGGAACCATCATAAGCTGACTCCAAGAGGTCAGGGTGGCCACAGTTTTTCCGTAGTTGAATCATCAGATTCTGTAGCCTTCCTTTGAAGCCACGTCCTGCAAATTTTCATACTAAGTTTAAACTAAAATCCTGCAAAGTAAATTCAAGAAGAAGTACAACTGCACAAGTCAATCAAAGCATCAATTTGTTTCAACTCAAAAGAACGTGACAATATGAGCTTGCCAGAAAGGTCAAGTGAAGTTTTTAATTGCCTACTAATTCTCTCCACCTTCTGTGCACATCCATATTTACCAATAATAAGACAATAAATTCCTTACCAGTATCAACTGTCTCTAGCAGGTGATTTTCCAGTGTTTGGTTAACTAGATGCTCCTGGAAGTTCTTCTGATACTCTGTCATAGTCGCATATAAAATAATCTCCTTCTTACGAGGAAGCATTTGCTCAACATCTTCTTTCATTCTTCGAAGGAGGAAAGGACGCAGTATAGCATGGAGTTTTGCCACCACCTGAAATCATCCTTGAGAATCAGCCATATGTGCAAAACACAATCTTCAAAATACAATACGTAAAAAAATGCAATTGTACCCGTGACTGTCTTGTCTCTTCCAGTTCTTCCTTCCCAGCTTTATTGTTGCTTTTCCCAGAGAGATCAAACCTGGATAATAGATGATGTAGTCATACATACATGCTATACAGGATCAAATTTTCTGTTCCGTGGAAATGTAGTCAATTTGTATCTACCACTCCTTCCAAGTTACAACCCAAAACAGATTACATAATTTAACTCGAGCACAACCCTAAAATTACTCATTTATAGGGTAAAGAGAAGTAAAAAAATAAACAAACATCAGCCTGACTCCTAGTCCTACATCCTCATTTTAATTTGTAAATCCTTCCCCAAGCCAGGGGCGAAAGGGCTTTATAAAGCAACTTGACTCTAGAAACTGTGATATATAGTAAAACACCCTATCATGGTAAAAGCTTCGAAATTGTTGTTCCGAACAAAAAGGTAAAAGAAATGTCCTCACAAGGTTCTATGTAAAAATGTTAAACAAAAAATATGTATTTCTTTACTAAACCAGCTTCATTCAGTAAACCTAACTCAAGAAGATATTTGTAGCAGGCAAATGATATTTCATAGAAACCTGATTACCATGATTCAAATTCCTTGTTAGATGAGAATATATCAGGCAAAATAAAGTTCAATAATGACCAAAGCTCTGCCAAGTTGTTCTGCAGAGGTGTCCCAGTTAACAGCAACTTATTTTCAACAGGTAAATGCTTTAATTCTTTCAGTAGTTTGCACTGAGAGTTTTTCAGCCTGTGTCCCTTCAGTAAGAGAAGTGAGGTTACATTTACAGAAATTAGCATAGAAAGAAAAAGAAAATTACAAGGACAAAAAAGAGAGAAATATTTACCTCATCGACCACAATATATTTCCAACTATAATGTCTCAAATACTTCTTTGCATCATTCATTGCAACTTCATAAGAAGTAACTACAATGGGAAATTTGGGGCCTACTGACCGAGGCATACTCTCCTTCCTTATTTGTTCTCTTGCTTTTTTGTCCCCGTGGTAGATAATTGCATGAATTGATGGTGTAAACCTTAAAATCAAATATTAAAACAGAAGTCCAGTTACATAGTTGCAAAAGGAAAGGATGGGGTCATCAGCTTCAGCTATGATACTACGTCAAAAACTCACCCAAAAACATATTTCAACAAAACTTAAATTTAAACAGCATTGAGTGCAAAAATATATAAACATGAACACAACTTTACCTGGATATTTCATTCACCCAATTTGAGAGGGTTGACAAAGGAGCAATGACTAAGTATGGCCCATCCATCCCCTTCCCTTTCAAGTGTGCAAGAAAACCAATAGTTTGTATTGTCTTTCCAAGCCCCATTTGATCTGCCAGGATCCCATTGAGTCCATTTTGCCATAGCGATATCATCCACTTAACACCTTTTATCTGATATGGCTTCAATTTACCACCAGTCAACAAGGGAACGAGTTCAGCTTGCTCCTTTTCAATATTTTCTTCCTTAGTGAGGTTCGGATCATCAGAAGCAGTAGTTTCTTCAGATCTTGTGAGCATAGCTGCAACAGCTCTCTTAGCCTTTCTCTGGAGGAACAAAGATGTCAAATATTTCAAATAAACAAACACAATATATCTTCTATAAAACATAATAACAAAAATAGCACCAAAAAAAGAAAATCAAAGCACTGCAAATTGCCACAAAGAAGTACAGTATTTCATAAAATATTTGTTGGTTATGAAGACTATGGAACAGAGCATAGAGTCGTCAGGAAAAAAAGAAACAAAACAAAAGCAGGAATGCATTCCAAAGCATTTACTGATTCGTCGTTTTCCAAGTGCTCTACCAATTGATAGGATGTCATAAAAGGAAGCAGTCTAATTCCATTGAAAGGTTAAATACCGAAAAAAGCATGCTTACAGTGTTGTAGTTTGAGACAGCCTTTCTTTTAGCGCCGCGGCCTTTCTTATTTGGCTTAGAGCCTTTGCTATCTTCTTCCACTCCATTCTAGTGGTTCATTCGATAAAGTACTTAATCAGCAAAGCAAATCCACATATACATAGTTCCAAAATTGCTATAAAGAATACACTAGACATACCGCTGTAATGTCATCCATTTTCTCCAGCAAAAACTTTGTGTACAGGTGGGTCTGGGTCAGAAGCTCGTCCAGCTTAGAAAACTGCGAGTCATTAAGTTGTGGTGCCTCCTTGACCTCCTCTTCATCCTCGTGCTCTTTCTTCAGTTTTTCTTCCTCAACAGCCATCTCAGTCGAAATCAGAGAAACATCTCCATTTTTCGCATCAAGAAACACTTCTTCCTCCAATTTTAGCCCAGCCTTCTCCTTACACATATCCTTCAAATAACATTAAAGATTAAAACTTTACGCATTACAAACCACGAGCATTCTAATCACAAAACATAAACTCAACAAACAAACAAAAACAGCCCTAAACCCTAAATAAAACCACAAAACAACAACAAAACCACCCTTTCTTGTTCACAACTTCTTAAACATAGATATCAGCTCACAATAAACACATATTAACATAAATCCCAAACATCCGGCTTATGGTACAACAAACCAGTAAAATGCACAAAACACCAACACATATACACACACGAGAGAGAGAGAGGGGAGAGAGAGAGGAGAGAGAGAGAGAGAGAGAGAGAGAGAGAGAGAGAGACCTCTTCTTCAAGCACAGAAGTAGGAGAATCAACAAGAGCTTCCTCCTTAACATGCGTCCCATTTTCCGCCATTTTTCGAAATCGAATCGCCCTCAACAAACCCTAAAATAACAAATTAAAAAGTCAACAACCAAATTACTCAACTATATCAAACAACACACACATAAACACCACCGATTTCAACAAATCTAAGAAAATCACAAAAACTAGGGTTTACATACAAATACACAAAATCAAAATGTCAAACATGCAATGTAACAAATATTTAAAATATAAACGTTATAAAACCTGAAAAATTGTGAAAAAAATTAAAACAAAAAAAGAAACCTACTTGATTTAAAAGATTTGATGAAGGGGGAGAGAGATAGATACAGACAGAGGAGGCGTAGATACAGGGAGTGAAATGGGGGTGTGAGAAAAGGAAGCGTTTTTGTAGCCCCCACTATGTCTTGCATTGGGCGGGAATTTGATGATTCTATTTGCCCTTTCTTGTTTGTTTATTTACTGTTTGTGCCACTGGTGGGGTTTTAGTGGGCTCGTTTTGCGGGCCGTACAGGTACTGCTGCCTTTAATCTTGCTTTTGCCTACTACCCATGCTAGACTGCTAGTGCTATCAGATCAATGTCGTTCAGAAATTTAAATACTTGATTTTTTTGTTTTAATAAAAGAGAAAAAGGACCCTTGGGATAGGGGATACAAACAAAATAACTTACTCCTTCCGTCCCAATGAGATGTTAACATTTGCTTTTTGCACGGAAACCAAGATAGTGGATGTAATATTGTTAAAATAAATGAAGTAGTGGGTGTAATAGTGATTTTATAGTTAAAATAAGTTAAGTAGTGGATGTAATAGTGTAAAGTATTGTTAAAATAAGTGAAGTAGTGAGTGTAATAGTATTAAAACTTACTATTTTAGGAAATGTTAACAATCTATTGGGACATCCCAAAATAGAAAGTATTAAGAATCAAAAGGGACGGAGGAAGTAATTTTTACTGGGTCCGCATGGCTAATTGAAAAAAACCTGAATTTACTAAAATACCCATTTCATTTTTACATATAAAATATAAGAATCTCAGGTAACTTACCTGAGATATATCTCAGGCTTTCTAATCTATTAATAAAATAGATAATATTTATTTATTATTTGAAAATTAGAGATACTATATGATACTCCCTCTGTTACATGACGTTTTTAACATGGGGTTCGATACAGAGACCAAGAATAGTGGGTATAATATTGTTAAAATAAATGAGATTGTGGGTGTAATAGTGATTTTATTGTTAAAATAAGTGAAGTAGTGGGTATAAT
This sequence comes from Kitagawia praeruptora, assembly GCA_037693485.1. Taxonomy (NCBI): domain Eukaryota; kingdom Viridiplantae; phylum Streptophyta; class Magnoliopsida; order Apiales; family Apiaceae; genus Kitagawia; species Kitagawia praeruptora. Next base: position 31,591,386 of record CM075350.1, read on the forward strand.
AGTGTAAAGTGTTAAAAAATGGAGTGAAATAATGGATGTAATAATGTATTTTATTATTAAAAGTTACTATTTTTAGTAATGTAAAGAATTGGTGGGACGTCCTAAAAATGAAATTGTAAAGAAATGGATGGGACAGAGGGAGTAGAATAAAATGATATGTAGTTGATTGAAATGGTTTTAATTAAGTGTCTTCTTAATTTATTACTGTGAAAATGTTTATGTTGTATTTGGTTAGGGAGAATGGAATGAGTGAAAATGAAGGGTAACAATGGAGGTGCGAGGCAACATTTGAAAATAAAATATAGAAGAACAAAATTTCTAAGATGAGATTTGGCAAGAAAATAGGTATGAGGGAGAATGGACCATTCCTTCTCAAATTGGGGATTTGAACTATAGTATAGGTGTTAAGGAATGGAATGATGAAGTAATGAAATTTTTAAAAATTTACTCATATTTTAGTTCAAATCTCATTCCATTTTTTCCAAATTCATTCACCTCAACCAAACACAACATTACAGTACTTGTTTGATTGTTTCTTGCACACAGGTCCACATTGACGGATTGACATGTCATTACTGAATTAGTGAATTGTTTAGATCCTGCACTCTTTCCGATTAATTCTTTTAACTCTGCTTTTAGCTTCCACTGTTACAATAGTATTTTGACCATGTATATTAGGGTCTAGTTTATTTTGAGCCCGTTTGGCCCCCCTTAAAATTTTTTTTTATCTACCTAAAGTGATTTCGTGCTGTTTGTCTAACCTTAAATTTTTCCACTTAAAGTTAGTTTTAGTTCAAAAAAAAAAAGTACCTTGGAGGTACTTTTTTTCCACTTATTTTTTTTCTCATATCAATTTTTATGTATTTGAGTCACCTTTTAACTTGTATTGTATTCTTTGCATATATTTGTATTTTATACTTTCAAAAAAATATAAATTTCTTTTTTTTTTAATTAATTTTTTAAAAATAAATTTACTTTAAGTGGAATTAGCCAAACAGATACACCTAACTTTAAGTGAAAAATATCACTTTTCACTTAAAGTGAGTAAGTAGCACTTTAAGTGATAAGTAACAATTTTTAAGTTAAGCCAAACACCCTCTTTGTCAGTTTTATAATTACATACGAACTTCAACTTTCCTTTATCTAAGTTATAATTAAAATTTTCGAGATAATTAAAATATGAGTAGTGCTAGAGGTACCAAATTAGATACCAAATTTTGTTACAAAATGACATGGCATTAACTACTTGTCATTTTGAAATGTTTTAATTGGTTGGCCCTAGCGGGCCCATTATAATTATAGCCAATCAAATCAATGCCATATCATTTGGTAATAATTTTTTGTACCCAATTTGGTACATCTAGCATTTTTCTTAAAATATTTATGTTTGGTTTATAATCATGTAATTAGATGTTACATTGTTAATTTTGGTAAGTGATTAATAATTTTGTATTGGATAACTATGTAATTCGTGATGATCATGTTTATCCTTGATAACTAAGTTCCTATTCTTATGGTAATTATGAAAATTTTGGAATTTAGAGTTCTCTTGTCCATTTTAAAATACAATGAACCAAACAGTGTAATTCACTTTTTATCCAAGAAACTTCAAGTTATATAATTGGGTTACATCGAAACAAATGAGACCTAGATAAATCCTGTAATTTTGTACATGATATGACATGAAAATATATAATATAAATATATTTTAGCTAAATTTTTATACCTATATGTTATACTTATTTAGATTTATATTTAAATTTATATAATAATACGGTATAAAAATGTACAAATATGAAAGTACGTGAATATTAAATAAATTGTGTCTGAATTTACATTGAACATAAAAAACACGAAAGATACAATTGAATAATAAAATTATGTTAAATAAATCATCTGCCGAATCCTTTCAAAATAATGTAATATATTATTATATAGTGGGGTTAATAAAATTTATTATACATTTTTCATGATTTTTTTCACAAAATTCCTACTCTTACAAATTATTTTCGGCATTATTTCTAATTCATTTATATATGTTGTTGTAAGTGATTTGACCATTATTTAGTGTAGTATGTTGCCATGTTTTTTTTGAAAATTGGAAATTCCATTAATTCAATAAATCGGACAAAAGTGTCTCCAACAAACAACTTGGAGGAGACGGGTTTACAACGAAGCTACTAAGTTCACATGGAATTCTAGCGATTCTATGAGCAACTTGGTTCACTTGTCTTCTAACAAAACTAACCTTAAACCTCTTATTAACTTCTAACGAGGCCTTACATTGTTGTACTAGGTCTCCAAATTCAAGCAGATTATCCTGGTTGTTCTTCAAAGCATTGACAGCAAGTAACGAGTCACTTTCAATTTCCACCTCTCCATCCGCTACCTCTTGAGCCCAAGCTAATGCTTCTGCTACTCCTGTCAACTCTGCTTCCAAGACTGGAACCCTACCTACACATCTCATTACCTTGCCAGCAATATAGTCACCCTGATGATTTCTGATAACCATTCCCAGAGAAAACGAGTTCTGACCTTCTGTGACTGATGCGTCTACATTAAGTTTTAGACTACCTGGAGCTGGTTGATGCCATTTTGTGGTAGTGTCTTGCTACCTTCATTCACCCCAGTTGCAGTTCTATCCTTCTTGTTTGCTAACCTCCAGTCTAAGACCTGCTTTTCACTCCATTTAACTGCTGCAGTTGGTGTCATGTTCTTACTTTCGAAGATGGTTTTATTCCTAGCAAACCAAATTCCCCATAAAACTGTGGAAATTTTGATTAGCTCTTCTGTAGAACCAACAGCTAATTTCTCCAGAAACCATTCTTGGCTGCTTTCTATATCCCAAAGATCATATCTTATCCCTGTCTGCTGCCAACACTCTCTAGCAAACCTGCACTCAAAGAATACATGTCGTAGATGCTCCACCTCCCCAATACACCTTGAGCAACTTAACGGAGCTGGTACACCCCTCCTCCTTAACAGAATTCTTATAGGTAGTGTGTTTCGACAAAATCTCCATAAGAACACTCTTACCTTGTGAGGGATCCCCAAATTCCACAATCTATTCCACCCATTCGATTGTTGCACTTCTTCAATAGCAAGATGACTTTGACACCATTGGTGATATCCCGATTTCACTGTGTACTTTCCATTACTAGAATGAAGCCAGGCGATCCTGTCTCTAGTACGACCTTGAGGAATCCGAGTACTCAATATAGCATCTGCATCTTCCCTGTTGAAATGAAGTCTTACTTTATTCTCATCCCACTTTCTTGTATTTTCCTGAAAAAAATCACACACTTTCTTCTGCAAAACCTGATCATCTAACTGCTCCCTATTAACACAAAAATCCTCCTTCGATCTTAGCCATCTGTCAGTGGCTATATTTATTGACTGACCATCTCCTATAACCCATCTCATGCCCTTCTTTAACTCTTCTTTAGCTTCCCATATGCCTGACCAAGTATAGCTAACTCCCCCTGACCTTCCAGCTTGTAAGAAATGGCTGTTAGGGTAATATCTTGCTTTCATAACCCTCGACATCAAAGCATTTGGTTCATGAACTAACCGCCAACACTGTTTCCCTAACAAAGCTAGGTTAAAACCGTGTAAATCCCTAAACCCCAAACCACCCTTACTCTTAGCCATACACAGTATATTCCAACCTAACCATCGAATTTCTTTAGCATTTGCTGTCTGTGACTGCCACCAAAAAGCTTTCATGACTTTCTGAATCTCTTGGCAGATAGATTTAGGGATCAAAAAACAAGACATTGCATAAGCTGGTAAAGATTGAACCACATTTTTCAGCATTACCAACTTACCAGCACGAAACAGTAGTCTTGAGCTCCACCCCTTAATTTTCTGAATCACTATGTCTTTTAAATACCTGAAAACAACCTTCTTTGAACGTACAATCAAGGATGGCAAACCTAGATACTTGCTTTCCCCTACATCTTTAAACACCCCAAGCTCCCCTTTGATTTCCTCTTGCTTATCTCTTCTAACATTAGAGCTAAAAAAGATAGCTAACTTCTGATAATTAACTGCTTGCCCAGATTTTGCTTCATACTCATTAAGAATCGATTTAACTGCTTCTGCTTCATCATTAGTAGCTTTAAAGAAAAGAAAACTATCGTCTGCAAATAACAAGTGAGTTATTACAGGTGCTGAATTGCAAATTTTGCAGCCATTGATACTGCCATTTTCAGCTATTACTTTTAGAGACTTCGACAAACCTTCAACACATAACAGGAATAAGTATGGTGACAGGGGATCCCCCTGTCTGAGGCCCCGAGTTGGATTTATAGGTCCTATCAGAGAGCCCTGAAAAGAAATGTTGTATGACACAGTTGTAACACAAAGCATTACCCATCTAATCCACTTGTCTGAAAAGCCCATGATATGCATCCTGTGCTTTAGAAAGTTCTAACTCACACGATCATACGCTTTACTAATATCAAGCTTTAGAGCCACCTCCCCATCTGTTCCACTATTCTTCCTTTTCATAAAGTGCAGAAGTTCAAATGCCACAAGCACATTATCATTGATATTACGCCCAGGAACAAAAGCTGACTGCTCTTCAGATATGATGCCTGGGAGAATTTTCTGCAGTCTATTAGCTAGTACCTTCGCTAATATCTTGTATAGAACATTACACAATGCTGCCTTAGATCTTAGGGTCATCAACATGGTCCTTTTTGGGAATAAGAACTAATGTTGTGTCATTCACTTCAGTTAGGAAATTACCATCTACAAGCCACTGCTGACAACAATTAAACACTTCCTTGCCAAGCAAATCCCAAAAGTGTTTAAAGAAAGCTGGATTTAAGCCATCTAGACCACTGGCTTTGTCCGGATGCATACTTTTTACTGCCTGTGTAAACTCCACAAAAGACAAGTCTGATACAAGAATCTCATTCTGTCGAGAAGTAATCATTTGATCAGCCACCTCACTTTCTTGGTTCTGAACTCTCCCAGTTTCCAAAAAAACCGTGTTGAAAAAATTTGCCAGGATATTGCACATTCCTTCATGGCTCGTTACCAAAGTCCCATCTTCTATTTTAAGGCTAGAAATGTGGTTAATCTTCTTTCTGTTAGTTGCTGCTGCGTGAAAAAACTTTGAGTTCGTATCCCCATCTTTGAGCCAAAATTTTTTTGCTCTTTGTTGCCAATATGCCTCCTCATAAGATAGGAGCTCATTTAACCTTTCTTTCTCATCAAAATACTCCTGGATTCCATCATCATCCTCCCTACTCTTCAGGTTGTCAATAATCTTCTTTTGCTCCACCACTTTCTCCCTGAACTTGTTAAAAAACTCACTACCCCACTTTGCCATGTATGTAGTAAGTTCTAACAGCTTAGGTAATAAGTGCATAATTGGGAGACTATTCCAGAAATTTGATACTTCAGCATGAAAAGTAGCCTCTTTTAACCACGTATTCTCAAATCTAAACCGAAATTGTTTCTTCGGGATAGAGGGATTAACCAACTCAAGCTTAATAGGATCATGATCAGATACTATAGTATGAAAGACTCTTAGAGTGCATAGAGGGAACTTACTCCACCAGGAACTAGACGCAAAACATCTGTCTAACCTTTCTTGAACCCAGTTCGATGTCCCCTTGCTTTTCTCCCATGTAAACTTTCCATCCTTGAGATCAACTTCTACTAACGAACTATCTTCTATTGCATTTCTAAAACCATCCATAAGACTTTGTGGATGATTATGCCTACCTTTCTTGTCACTGCTGTATAATAAGTCATTAAAATCCCCTAACATACACCAAGGCAACTGAGATGCTAAAGACAGCTGTCGAATGAGGTCCCAAGAAGCTTGCCTCCTTTCTCTTTCAGGATAACCATAAAAACATGTTAATCTCCAATCTCCAGCATTCCTCTCCTTTACAATGATGTCAATAAAATTCTGCGACCATTCTGCAACAGTACACAATATGTTATGCTTCCAGAAAACTGCTAACCCTCCACCTCTACCTTGCTTATCCACTGAGAAAAAATGAACAAAACCGAGCTTAGAAGCAAGAGCTTCTATTTTATTACTATCTACTAAAGTTTCAGACAAAAACAGAATATCAGGCTTGTGAGATTTAACCATCACCTTCAAAACTTGAAATGTGTGAGATGAGCCTACACCTCGACAGTTCCATCCTATAGCATTCATAATGTATGGCTGGCTTGCATTGCAAGCTCAGCCGGACTAGTGTGTTTAGATGCTGACAAATCCACATTAGAAATATCAGTGTCTGTATGTTGTTGTTCTGTCTGAGAACTATTTTTCATGAGGCCCAAATCGATTTCCATATGACCCAGCCCATTTCCCAAGCCTCTCCTACGTTTTTGGTCTTCTAGTTGTAAAACATTCTCCTCATCTTGATTTGAATCGTATAACAGATTTGATGTGGTTGTAAATCCCTTAAAATTTGCTATACTGGCTGGCATTGTTTGTTTGCTCTTATCACGGGATTCTGTTACCAATACCAATCTTCTATCACTCCTTGAGTTTCCCGCCTCTCCTTGATTTTGAACTTTTTCCCCCGCAAATTGCTGCTGATTACTTTCTCCTCCAATCTTCTCCTTTCACGTGTCATCGTTCTCCTCTCGTAGCCACTTGCTCTGAGGTTGCCCCACCACCTTACGCGGTGGTGCTCGGAGCCAAACTCCCCAATCTTTTTCCACCATCTCCTCCCCTCTGTCAATGGCTATCCTGCAGAATCTATCAGTGTGACTAATCATCCCACACGTGAAACAAAACTCCCCCAAATGCTTGTATTTGCAGTCGACTATAATCTCTGTTCCATCTTTTTTGATTATCTTCTTTCTCCTTTTCAACGGTTTCCTAGCATCAATCTTTATTCTCACCCGCATACATTCCCTCTATATCGATGTGTTATTTCTAGCATCATACTCCAGGTACTCTCCAAAGAAATTTCCCAGTTGCTTGCCCACTATCTCTATCATATAATTCATCGGAAGATTATGCAGTTGTATCCAGATATTGACGAACCATGGCTTTATTTTTGCTGGATTTTCCCCTGCTGCTATCTTCTCCAATGCCAACATTGCATTATCAAAGGACCATGGACCTCCTTTTAATACCCATTGCATATCCTCCTTCCTGTAAAATTGAAACAGAAAAAGACCATTCTCCAATTCTTTCACATTTAACCCCATTGTTGGTCGCCATACATCTGCAATCCTTGACTTCATGGTTTTTGTATTAACATTCTTCTCTGTCAATAGTCTCCCTACAAGGCAAAGATCATATTTGTTGATACTTTCATTAATGTCCCCTTCCAGAGTAAACCCTTCATTTTCCTCATCTTCAATGGCTAAGCTCGCCATCCTCCCATCAATGTCATCACTGGTTTCCATATTCCTTTCAAACGAAAGCTCCCACTCTACTCTTAATGTTTAAGAATATGGAGAGAAAACTCAAAAGCTCTCACGTATCATACTGAGAGAAAAATCAATTAATGTTTCTATAATTAACTATATGTAATTGATTTAGCAGAAGAGCTAATGAGGTAGATAATGAGAATAATTTCTTATGGAGGGTTTGAATATAATATTAAAAAAATCAACCCTTCGCAAGATATCTATGTATATAATAGTTTCTGATATGTGTTTTAAACAGTGTTTTAAGTCATTTTAAGTTTTTACCCTGAAAGTTAGTTTTATTTTCAGATATGCCACCAACACCTATGTATTAAAATAAAACCTCAGTGCTTCTTACCCATGCACGGGTTAGTTAATATGTACGGATTAATATTTAAAAATCTATTGCTAATGAGTGGATGATATATATAATGAATATATATTGAAGCTTCTTTCATAAGCTTACCAAACAACATAGGATATTGAGCCATACCATTTGTAAAAGTTGTCAGGATTTGAATTTTCAACCCAAATGTCATCTTTTACTATTTTTATCAAACATTAAATTTTTATTTTAATGTCTTTTAATGAAATAGTTACAAAATGATGTGACATAATTTTTTTTATTAATGTTTATTGATTTTTATAAATATTTTATAAAATATATGTATTATATGTCAAAAATTAACCTAATGCAATCAAAGATAAGTTCAATATTTTTACCCAAAAAAGTATATAAAAAAAAGTTTAGCATTTGATTGGCAAATCGTATAAAAATTTTGCATTCAGTTAAATTTAAGCTTCCTAGTTGTTTGTCCCTACTGTACATATAATATTCATATCATTCATTCTCGAGCTTTCTGAGCAAGCTTCAATTTGGAAACACTAATGTTAAGATTTCAAATTCAAATTAAAGGTATATGGGGTAATCAATCAATTCTCTTTCTCCCTCTATTTATATCTCAATTCAAACTTTTTCTCTTATCTCTTCTTTTTCTTCTTCTCCGCATGGTTTTTCTTTTTAAATAGTTGTTTCTTTATTATTATGTTGGTATGTATTTTTATATTCAATCTTATTCCACATTTATATCTCTTAACATAATATAATTTGATTTTCAGGTTGTGTGTTAGATTTGTTTATGGTGATGTTGTTCTTCAAACTGTTTGATAAAACTTATAAGACAGTTTTCCATTGTTTTACAGGTCACATGGTGCTTTATTCTGATAAAATCAGGTAAAATCTTAAGTTTAGAATCACTTTGGTTTTTACTTTGAATTAAGTACTTAGAATTGGTGTCATATCTTTATGGAATATGTAAATTCATATGAAGAAGCTTAATTTATCATTGATTCATTTGCATTCTTTGGGTTAATTACAAGCTTAATTAGTGTCATATTATGCTATGTTACTTTACTAATATTTTGTTCTTATTTTGATTGAAGTTTGATAAGAACACAATACGGGTTCGAGGTGCCGCCGGAGGCGGTGCCGAGGAGTATTTTGTATACATATTCTATGAGTATTTTAAATATTATATTTCAAACATTGAATGACTATTGTATTTTTTTTTCTTTAATTCAAATTAAATTGAAGATTTTTAATTGTATCTTTCAAAATTTTTTAAATAAAAAATATATAATAATTTCCTACTGACTAGCGCTAATTGGTGGAAGAATTATTAAAAGAAAATAATTCCTTCAACATATCAATTATAATTTGAAAGAGCTTTCTTTAGAAGTTTCAGTTTGAATTCAAATTCAAATAGTTATTGCACGATATTCAAGAATTCAAATATATTTATATATGAAGCCCAAAATGGAGCCCAAAATTTTCAAAAATTTTAAAAATGGAGCCCAAAATATATTTTCAAAAATTTTAAAAATGGAGCCCAAAATAAAAAATGCAAAATTTTTGCCAAATTTCATTTAAACAAACCACTTCACCAAATTTCATCTCTATCCCTTCATCCACTTCACCAAAATTCTTCTCCCTTTTAACTTTCATTTTCGAAATTTGGAGTAAAAAAACTCTTTCTCCAAATCATCCCACTAATACATGGATCAATGGTTTTGGATTTCGAATTATTTTATACTTACCATTGTTCTCTTTGTGTTTTACTGCATGGAAATCCTACAATGGTATCCTAACTACTTGCATCAAATGATGATTTGGTTATATCTCTGGTGTATTTTGATTATAATGACTGTTTAAGAAGAATAAGAAGGTGAAGAAAATGAAGAAGAATAAGATCGTATTGTCTGGTGATGATGAAGATGATGATGGTTTTGATGAAATTGAATAATTGCGTAAACTTAGTTTTGATGATTTTCACGAAGTTGAGTATTAATGTTGTTTGTGAACATTAAATTCGTAGCATTTATGTTTGTATGTTTAATTATGTTTTTATGAAGTTGAATGATGTGGTGAATCTGTAGTTTGTTAATGTTGAATGGCTTGGTGGTGATTGAAATATTGAAATGTAATGAAATTGAATGGCATAACTTGCAATTTTTTAGTGTCACATATGTCTTTTAGTCCTTTAGTATGTATATTTTTTTAAAAAATTTATAATTTAATGTAATATTTCAGATTTTTATTATAGATAATATATTAACAAAGCAAAACATAAATTTTCAAAATAATAACATAATAAAATTGTAAAGCCCAGCAAGGCGGGCTCAAATACTAGTCTACATAAATTTCATTCTTTCTGCCCCGTACATGATAGCAAGTCTGGAACGAAAAAAATGATACTGTGAAATGTAATGAAAATAGAAAAGGAAATGTTATGTCATTAGTCATACTCTGCTCTCATAATCAACAGTGTTATCTCAAAATGATTGGCTAAATATTGATTATGTAAAATTTGTTTAACCTGTAATGTGTTTTACTCCAATGGGATTGACTATATTGGTTGGCTATATTTTAAAAATGGTATGTTATTATTATTTCAAGTTGTTAAAAATAGAATGTATTATTTTTATATGGTAATTGATGATGTGGAGTTAAACTACAGGTTGCTAAAGGTTCGACAAATATAGCCAACCTATCGTGGATATCTATATTTTTACCTAAGAAATTTTGTCCCATTGGAGTGGACAAAATTTTACAAATTCTCTATATATCTTATTTAAGGTAATTTATTTTGAATTTTACCTAAGGGCTTTACACCATTGGAGATGCTCTAAGATCCTTGTAGTATTATGTCATTAGAGCATCTCCAACGGTGTTGGCTAAATTGGTTGGCTAAAATGATATAAAACATTGATTATGTAAAATTTACAGAAACTGTAAGGCGTTGTGCTCCGATGGTATTGGCTATAATGATTGGCTATTTTTTAAAAATGGTATGTTATTATTATTTCAAGTTGTTATAAATAGAATGTATTATTTTATTATGGTAATAGATGATGTGGAATCTTCTTACAGGTCTCTAGAGGTTCGACAAATATAGCCAACATCACGGGGTTGGCTAAATTTTTAGACAACAGTAATGTATGGTTGGAGTGGAGAATTTTTTACTTATTCTTTATAAATTTTATTTATGGCATCAATTATCCAATTTTACCCAAGGGTTTTGGAGGGTTGGAGATGCTCTTAGAGCATCTCCAATGGTATTAGCTAAAAATAGTTGGCTAAATCAGATAAAATATAGATTATGTAAAATTTGCTGAACCTGTAAGAAGTTGTGCTCCAATGGTATATTGGCTATAATGTTGTATATATTGTAAATATAGTATATTATTATTATTCCAGGTTGTTATTAATTGAATCTATTTTTTTAAGGTAATATATCTTGTAAAATCTTCCTTACAGGTCTATAGAGGTTGGCCAAATATAGCCAACGAAAAGAGATTATCTAATTTTTTTTGTTAACAATTATGTTCCATTGGAGTGATGTTTTTTTTACATAATTTCTATAAATTTTATTTACAGTAATATATTTGTGATTTTAGCTAAGGGATGTTTTCCATTGGAGATGCTCTTATGAAGTTCTTATCTTACTTACTAACATGCTTCAATTTTTAGATAACCTAACCCAGTATAATGTAAAAGGAGTTGCAGTCTTAAACTTTGCAAGTTGTTTGTGTATTGATTTATTTAATACATGAAAGATTTTAATGAATATTCAATATTATTAAAATAGAAGAAAGTTCTATGGAGTACATTTTAGATTGGAGTATTTGACAAGGCTGTCGCGTGCCTATCAAATAATAATATCTAACAAATCCTTCTAACTATGTAGTAGGGTAAGTCAGAGTTGATCCCACAAAGACAAACGTATCAATCACCAGTTATTTCTGATTTAATTCGGCTAAGCAAGTAACACAATAAATATTGAGAGATGATTAAACTAATTTTATACTAAAGAAAATTTGTGTTTGTATTAATCAAATATTAAAAAACATCCAGAATTAAGTATCCCCACTAGCATGAATTAATGCAATTGTGAATTTTCTCCCCAATTAATCAGATATATTACTCAAAAGGAAAGATGCGCCATATAAATACCAATAACCTCTCTCGAGTATTAATGGCTTCTCTTAAAATACAATCAAACCTATTCTCATGGTATCATGCAATTTAGAGACATTAATCACAACACCCTAATTTCCTAACAATCCATTCTACCTATTCTCATGGAGAATTTCATGTTCTTATTGGATAAATCACAACCATCTAAATCCAACTCTCGCTGATAATTAGATATTGGTTCAAACAATACACATAATCACGTCTGATTTGTAATTGTTAATTAATACAACTCAATAAGCAAGAGCAATTAAACAATCAAATTGGGGAAATTGGAAAATTCACACATCAATCATAACTAGGGTTCAACTTAACCCTAGATTAATAATCTACTCACTCATAATTGAATTAACAAAACAAGAATTATAAGATGAACACATAATTATAAGAATAGAGAAAAACCTTTAATCTTCAAAGAAAATAAAAGTTCTCCCAAAAATCTCCAAAAGATGTTTACAAATTGTAGTGTGTACAATAGTTTTTCGATCCCCAAAATAATACCCTAGATGAGTTTATATAGTGCTACAAGTCTAAGTAATTGCCTTAAATAAATATGCCCAGCTGGAAGTAATTAGAATTATATTACAAGTAGGAAAAAGGGATAAAAAATCCATTATTAAGAAAAAAACCCGCATAGGCCGCGCAATAGCGCCTTACAGCGCGCAGCTGCGCCATGCGTGTTCTGCTCAGCCAGCCTTGTTCTTGCGCAGTTGCGCGTCATATCGCAGTTGCGCGTCATATCGCGCTATAGCGCCTCCTGCTCTGTTGATTTCCGTGTGGCACACCCTGAACAGCAACAGCCTTGCGCTGCTGCGCCTCTCGTAGCGCTGTTGCGCTTAGACAATTCTGTTGAGCTCAAAATCCTACTCCAAAACTCTAGCAACGAACCGCAATTTAATCATTTTTTCTCAGAAGTTCACAAAATAATTCTTTTGAGCTAAAACACCGTAAAATCATTAACAATCATTAAACTCCTTCCAACTTGGCAATTCTTTATTTCCTGCGACAAACTCATCAAAACTAATTAAATCCATACGATTATTCACAAAAGCACCGTAAATGTGGGAACAAAATCCTATAAAGTATATATAAAATACACTCTATCAGTATTGAAGTACTAGATCTTAATCATTCCTTTATTTTTAATCCAATGGTCCACGTTTTTTTTGTTTTGTTTATAATTTAAATCATAAGGGTAGTTTTGTAATTATATGTATGTCAAAGATAATACAGTTATTTTATCGGATGAATTAATTTTTTGAAGGCTGGTGGTTCCTTTTTTTAAGGGTTACAGTTGTGTTGTTTTATGGATGTCGTACAGTTCACATGCGTAGGAGAATACTGCAGTTTGTAGAAAGCATACATTGCATCTTCTTTCCTGATCGTTATTATCATTTATTGTAGCCTGTATTCTGCACTAACATGACATTTGTCGAAGAGGGTTCGGATAGTTTCTTTGGACTTCCTCGTGTCATTTCCTCCATCTCAGAGGTTCCAATGAGGCTGAAACCAGAGTAGTTTCTGATGTTTGATCCGGTGGGAGAGGTTGAAACTGCTGAAGCTGATAATGTATTGTGAGCATTATGCCTTGTGAGATTGTCTTGGTTTTCAGTAGGACTTTTGTCTTGTGTAGCTTTACCTTTTGTTGCCATTTTTACATTTTGTTCACTTTTGCTTGTTTTATCCTGTGAACCATTCTATTCTTGCTCCTTGATTTCCTTTGTGTACATTTCTTCAACCATTGGTTTCCAAAGGCGCACACGAGCATTTATAAACTAGTTGGACACCTGAATTATTATCATACAAACATTTCATCATTAAAATTATCACAACAAATACAAGAGCATGATATACAATTTATAAAAAAACTACACATACCTGACTCCTAGTGAGCCCGGTATAAACGAAATAGAGTGGTATTACATCTTATCAACATAATTTCTTTGACCTTAAAAAATCAAATACAAAATTTTTCAATTGTAGAACTGTAAAAAAATGGTGGGAAACTATAAAAAAAAACAAATACATAACTCAAATCCAAACAATACTGCAAAAAAATCAACAACTAAAATTTCTCAATTGCAGAACTTAAAACATCTTATTGTCTACATAAGATTGGTTCTGTCATCAACATCACTTTTTTGTGTACCCAAATTATTGTCCTTTCCTTTTTATTGTCCCAATTCACAAACTCAATACACACCAAAAGCATGATGCAGTTAACAAATTTATTCAATTGAAAGTAGTTCACTTTCATACATCCCAACTAATTAATAAAAAAACACACATCTATTCTACTTTTATATTCCAAAAATTCTCACATGCAATACACAAAACAAGAGTAGTTAAAAAAAATTATGCACTTCCAATCAATTTCAATATGTATTTGCCGAACTTAGTGTTATGAATTTTGGATTGTAGGAATTGAGGAATCAATTACAAGAAGAAACGAAATCCGTAATCGAAATACTCTATATGTTAATTAAAAAAAAGGATTATGAGAACCCAGTTACATACCTTCACTCATGTTACGTTCTGTTCCCAATTGCGAGTTTCAACTTCCGTATGTTAATTGAACTCTTGAACTGTGATGCAATGTAATCTGTAATGCTCTACCATTAAATCAGGTGGTTGGATTTGTTTAAAAGTGTAACTGCCGGTGTTTTCTGTGAGTGCTGCACTTTTTGTGGCACTTATTCCCTTACATTTCTAGTTTTAAATCCATTTAAAAAAAACGTCTATTATCAATTTGGATTATTATTTTGCCCTTCATTGTTTAGTTATTTACGTCATTACCATTAAAAATAATTAAATCCTGATCACAAGATCTATTTCAATCCAACGGTGATGATAGAGTACTCCAAGTACTCCACTTAATAAGTACTCTATAGAGCCAAACTCTTATTTATATTATACTATAATAAATAAAAGAGCTATATTTTATAATTTGATTAATTCTTTATTTTTGTTACCTTCTTAATTTTGATTATCTTTTTCATTCACAACTGTTAAATCTTCAATGCGAATAGATGATAATCATTAGATATATACTAAAAGTTGTTATACACAGAGGTCTAAGATTCAAATCCAAAATTAATATTAAAAGAGATTACATAGAAAGGTTGAATGTTCGGTTCTCGCCAACAACATATTAATTTAGATTTAATACTAAATATTATTATATTAAACGGTCTAAGATTTAATTGCTTTCAATTACATGTTAAAAACAATATTTATAATAATATATATATTATACTATAAATAAATAAAAAATAAAATTAATCCGTGATTTATACGAACTATAAATTATTGCAAGGCCCTTTCAAAAAAACAACGATCCATGCTCAGTATTGGTCTCATAGCATGGATGGTTGTTTTTTGAAAGGGCCTTGCAATGGTCAACTTCTTGTGGCTTGTTCGAAAGATGGGAACAACCAAATGTTTCCTTTTGTATGGGCAGTTGTAGACATTGAGAATAAAAGAAATTGGGAGTGGTTCATCTCTACTTTGAAAATGGACTTGGGAATCACTGATGGGAACACTTACACGGTGGTCACTGATATGCAGAAGGTATATATGTGATTTATTTACTACTAGTTAAATTTAGTAATTCTTTTGATGGTACCATTAAATTATCACTGTACAATTATATTGTTTAATTCTCAGGGACTTATTCATGCAATTTGTGAAGAACTTTCGCAAGCTGAGCATAGAATGTGCGCCAGACATGTGCTTGTTAATTGGGGCAAAAGATGGCAGGGTGATGAAAGAAGATTAAAATTTTGGAGTGTGCTTGGGCAACTTTTGATGTCAAACTTAAAGACAAACTTGCTGAGATGGATAAGCTCGGAAAAGGTTCAGTTGAAGATCTATTAAACTATAACAAGACTACTTGGTGTAGAGCTTTTTTCAACTTTTATTGTAAATCTGATATGGTTGATAATAACATGTCTGAGACGTTTAATTCGTGGATTTTGGGACCAAGATGCAAGAGCATTATCACTATGTTAGAAGAGATCAGGTTGATGGTAATGAACAGGATGACAAGGATGAGAGATTTTTGCAACACTTGGATTTCCGATATATCACCGGTCGTGATGGCAAAATTAGAAGAGAACAAACTGCATTCAATGAATTGTCAGATAGAGTGGAATGGTGATATGGGATTTGAAATAGTCGACGAAAATTATGGACATATTGTTGATTTAAACATGAAGAAGTGCACTTGTAGGGCATGGGAGCTTAGTGGAATTCCATGTGCACATGCTATTAGTGCAATGTATCACCGAAATTTATCCCCTGAAAATTATGTCTCCGAATGGTATCACAAATCTAAGTTTCTTAAATCTTACGATAATTACATTCAACCAATGAGGGGAATGAGATTGTGGCCTGAGTCTACAAATCCAATAATGGTACAAGGTGAACAAGAGAAGAAGCCGGGAAGATCTAAGCGAGCTAGGAGGAAAGACAAGGATGAGCCAAAAAAGTACGGAAAGATTTCAAGAAAAGGACTTCAGATGACTTGCACTACTTGTCAGACCACATGACATAACAAGTCTGGTTGTCCAAGAAAGAGTGCTCAGGAAACACAAGTAAGCATATTTTTAATTAACAAAGTAATTAATCTTGCAATGTTTATTTAATTTAACTATTTTTTTATCTTGTATTCTTGTAGAATTCTGGACCTTCTAATTCTACTGGACAAATAAGTGGTACACAAGGTAGGGGACGTGGTGTTAGGGGGTCAGGACCACAGACTAGAGGAAGAGGATTCTCGACAAGAGGAAGAGGACTAGGTGCGAGAGGACTTGCTCCACTGCAAAAGCAAGCTAAAAATTCCAGTCAAGTAAACATCGATCTTGGATTCAAGGCACCAGGATTGAAGTGGAAAGATATGTTGGGTTCCGAGGCATAAAACGCAGCGGAAAAACGTAAATATAACAAAAATTTCGGAACCCAAACGCAGGATCCATGTATAATATTAGACATATTATGGTGAAACAGAATCATACCCTTAAAAGCTTTACTTTCACGAACTCAACGGAGATCCTAGCTTGTAATCACCACACAGCCTTTGCGTCAAGATATGTGTCTCTAAATCGTCCACACGAACGTCCGATCGTCCAACGATCCAAGGAGCAGGTACTAGCCAAATAAAACTGCTTTCTTTCTCTCTAGCCTCTCTTTGATATTAGAACAGCTAGGGTTTTTCTCAAAAAACGAATTCTGATAACCAACCCCTAAAATAACACTTCATTATGTATATATAGGGCAAAGAGATTTGGCGTAACCCTAATCAGCTTGGGCTTCAACTAAACCATTCTGATTTGGGTTTTTAATGAATTAAATTCGAAATACAAATTAATTAACTAAGTCCAACTCAATTAATTAATTAACCAATTTCGAATTTATAATCATTTAATTAAAAAACGAAATCTGATTCCATAATCAATTTCGAATTTTAGTTATTTAATTTAAATCTGATATTTAAATTAAAACTCCTTTTAAAACGTTCTTATTGTGTAACCTTTTAGGTTATTATTACGTTGGCAATAATTTTAATATCCAATAATAAAATTATAAACAATGAGTGGCATCTAGTAATACATCATTGCTACCCAAGTAATAATAATAATTGGTGATCCAATTAAACCTTTCGTGATTAATGTTTCCATGTAGTATAATCCCTTTAACCAAATATTATAGATTAAACTCGAGGCATGCATTTAGTCATCCTCTTCAACATTTAATTCGGGTTTACTTTATCCATGAGTAGACTATTATAAACAAATCATTATTTGAGCACGGCCATGCATTTTATAGTCTCACTCAATCAAGAGGCCAATAATATCTCTCCTAATTTATAGGAGGGTTAAATCCTTTATCTATCATTCATATTTCTCATACGATTCATGATATACCCGATGTCCATTTTTATCATCACCCGGTCAAAGGTAACTTTTAATGTAGTCAAAGTATATTAATCCTCGTATAGAAATATAATGATCTCAAGTCAAAGGATCATTACACCATTATCATTGTGAGTCTTTCTTATGACTTTATTAAACATGAAGAATCTCACTGTGGGTCTGTCCAGTACCATGTACTCCTACATGTACCTATGTATTGACTTTAGTATCTCCATACTTATAACCAATGAGATGTGGTTATCTGTCAAACAACATACTAGTCTATTTATGTATTATTATTGTCCTGTATAATAATACTCGATTAGGGACCTTTTAAGAATATGATATATTATATAATCTCAAGTTCAAGTCATGTACTTAAACTATACAATGCATATCATGATTCTAAGGACATTTATTATGCTAATAAATATATCGCAATAATTAAAGTCATAATAAATACATTTATTGAATAACCAAATGACATAAAAGTTTATTAAAAGAAACAATGTATTGCCCATTAGTAGTATATCATCAACATATAGTACTATGAATGCCACATGACTCCCACTAACCTTCTTGTAAACACAAGGTTCATCTTCGTTTTGAACAAAGCCATACTCTTTGATTGTTTCATCAAAACGGATATTTCATCTCCTAGAGGCTTGCTTCAATCCATAAATGGATCGACGTAATTTACATACTTTGCCAACATTCCTTGGATCGACAAAACCTTCAGGTTGTGTCATGTACACATCCTCTTCAAGGCTTCCATTAAGGAAGGCTGTTTTGACATCCATTTGCCAGATTTCATAATCATGGAATGCTGCAATTGCAAGCAAAATCCTTATGGACTTGACCATGGCAACTAGTGAGAAAGTATCATCATAGTCAATACCATGAATTTGTTTGAAACCTTGCGCAACCAGTCTTGCTTTATAGGTCTGAACATTTCCATCCATGTCAGTTTTCTTCTTGAAAACCCATTTGCACCCTACGGGTTTTACCCCTTCAGGTGGATCAACCAAATTCCATAATTGGTTTTCGTACATGGGATTCATCTCGGATTTCATGGCTTCAAGCCATCTCTTAGAGTCTGGACTGTTCATAGCATCTTGATATGTGAGAGGCTCATCTTCATCTATGAGCATCAAATCACCACATTGAGTCAAGAGAAATCCATATCTCTTTGGCTCATGGCGAATTCTACCAGATCTACGAACAACCCGTGTTTCTTGAGCATTATCATTATCCTGCTCTTGTTCCACTTCAGGTTCAATGCTATTTTGTGGTTCTCGATCTTCATCGAGATCTATAGTTCTCCCAATGTTTATTTTGGAAACAAAATCTCTTTCCATGAAGACAGCATCTCGAGCAATCAACACTTTTTGCTCAGAAGGACTATAAAAATAATACGCCTTTGTTTCACTAGGGTATCCCACAAAATTGCATTCTTCGGATTTAGGTCCAAGTTTGTCAGATACTTGACGTTTCACAAACGCCTTGCATCCCCAAACTTTCATAAAGCTCATGCCTGACCGTTTCTCCATCCATATCTCGTATGGAGTCTTTTGAACCTTCTTAGTAGGAACAAGGTTAAGTGTGAAAGCCGCTGTTTCTAGAGCGTAACCCCAAAAACTAATTGGAAGATCTGCATGACTCATCATTGATCGTACCATGTCCAACAGGGTGCGATTTCTCATCTCTGAAACTCCATTCCATTGAGGTGTGCCTGGCGGAGTGAGTTGTGATACAATACCACACTCTTTTAAATACTCTTTAAATTCGATGCTTAAGTATTCACCCCCACGATTGGATCATAAGATCTTAATACTTGCACCTCCGCCTATTTGCTTCTCTACTTCACTCTTGTATTCTTTGAACTTTTCAAAGGAATCGGATTTATTCTTCATAAGATATACATATCCATATCTACTGAAATCATCAGTAAATGTTATGAAGTAGTAGTAGCCTCCTCTAGCCATCACACGCATTGGGCCACATACATCACTATGCATTAGCTCTAGACGTTCAGTGGCCCTTTGACCTTTACCAGTGAAAGGGGCTTTGGTCATCTTACCAAGCAAACAAGATTCGCATTCTTGGTATGATTCAAAATCAAACTTATCCAAGTATCCATCATTATGTAATTTGGATATGCGTTTTTCATTTATATGGCCTAGACGACAATGCCAGAGGTATGTTTGATTTGAGTCATTAACTTTAAGTCGTTTATTTTCTATGTTACAGACATGATTATCTAAATCAAGAACATATAAACCATTAAACAAACGCGCAACACCATAGGTTAAATCATTCAAAGCAAAAGAGCAACTATTGTTCTTTATTGTAAACGAAAAACCTTTCTTGTCCAAACAAGAAACAAAAATAATGTTTCTGCGAATCGCAGGAATGTAAAAACAGTCTTCTAGTTCTAAAACAAGCCCAGAGGGCAAAGATAAATAATAAGTTCCTACAGCTAAAGCAACAACTCTTGCTCCATTGCCTGCCTACTCGTAGGTCCACTTCTCCCTTAGCCAAAGTTCAACTTCTCTGCAGTTCCTGCACATTTATACAAATGTGAGAAGCACATCCAGTATCCAATACCCAAGATGTAGAAATAGACAGATTGACTTCTATAACATAAATACCTGAAGTAGAAGCTTGCTCAGCCTTCTTCTTCTTCTTCAGATCCTCCATGTAAACTGGACAGTTTCTCTTCCAGTGACCAGTTTTCTTACAGTAGTGACATTCACCCTTATCAACCCCACCATTAGGCTTTAAAGCCCTTTTGGGACCTGACTTTGGCTTGAGTGTAGAATCAGATTCAGTCTTCTTCTTACCCTTCCACTTGCATTTCCCTTTGGCCTTACCTTTATCGCCCACCATCAGTATGGGAGCAGGTTCAACTGTTTTCATGTTGGTCTCAAATGTTCTCAACATAGCCAAAAATTCAGTAGGTGTTTTGTCAAATTCATTCATCTTGTAGTTCACGACAAACTGAGTGAATTTGTTGTTCAAAGAATTCATGATTAGGTCAATACCAGTTTCCGCAGCAATCGGGAAACCCAAAGTAGCAAGGTACTCAATGTAACCAATTATCTTCAAAACATGTGGGCCAACTCGTTCACTTGCCCTTTGTTTGCAATTAAAGAGTAACTTACTCGTGTTGAACTTTTCTTGACGAGTTTGGCTTGTAAACATGCTTTGCAAGTGCTCATTGATAGTATATGCATCCATATGCACATGCTGTCTTTGAAGCTCAGCACTCATACTTGCCAACATAAGACATGAAACATCATTTGCATCATTCTCATCCCTTGTGCGGGCCGCTATTTGCTCGGCAGTATCATCCTCAGGAAGGGGGCCTGGCGGAGGGATATTAATGCAATGAAGCTTGTGCTCCTGCCTGAGGACAATCCTCAAATTCCTCTGCCAGTCTAGGAAGTTGTTTCCTCCTGTCAACTTGTCCTTCTCAAGGACTGATCGTACGGATAGTGTGTTAGTGTTGTTTGCCATTACTTAGTATCTACAATGATAAAAGCACAAAATAAACATTAGATTGTCAAAGTTATTAATTATTATGTTCAAATAATTATGATATATTCATAATATATCTCTCATTATTTTTATCAAATGATAGCCCTTACTATTAATTCGGAAAGAGTATCCCATAAATCTTTCTATTGAGCCAAGATCCATATTTCATCAGTCCTAAGTCACCACTGGTAGTCCTTAAAAACGTGCTTATTTAGGTAGACAACAGTTGTCAATTATATCATATATAATTCTTGGATAGTTTGGTGAACAACAATTGATCTTGTTTTCAAAAAAAAAAAACAATTGATCTTATCTACCTAATAGATTTTGAACCAAACTCTATGCTTCTAAGTTCATAATAGTTGAATATAACCGTTTATTTTCACTTTATTATGACGACTCAGTTAAGTTAAACCCAATGATACAACGGTCGAATATAACCGTTTATATTCGTCGCATCTCACCACGATAGACAGGAGTCCCCTACCACTGGCAACCCTTCCCCTTATCGATCTAGGATTCAATGAGTGTTCATTCATTGGAAAACATCTGATTAAAACTTAATATTTTGTTAAGGGGTTTAGAAATTTTATAACGATCATGATCACATCATAAAGAGATCCTCAATTTTTCCTTGAACCAAATATTTCAAATTAACATCTTAAATTGTTCATTTCCCAGGTAGATGGAGGATCCCAATGGTCACACTTAATACCCATTAACCTTACGAATATGCATATCCGATTTTGTTAGAAAATCCCAATTTCTGATATAAAAAATCCATATATAATTCCGTGTTTTAAAAATCCATATTTCATAAACACAAGAATCTCATGATCGTTTGTTCATTTTAAAATCTTGAATCTTTACAGATTTTATCTTATTTAGCATGGCATGAGTGACGTATCTAATACATGCATCCATCATTAATCTAATTAAAGCATGCATCTTCTACTCTACACATTCATTCCATACATCATATGTAAAGTGCGTAAAGTAAACGTGCAATGGTTATGGCCCAATCCTATGTGATCTTTTCAAGCTAATGAAAAGATCAAGGTCAATTTATGGGGGTAATAATAACTATTACATATGTCTTCTCTATTGTTTCCATTGACTCCTTAGCCTCCATGGAATGCTTCCTTGTTCCTTTGTCCTTCTTTGATGTTACATTAATAACTATACTAATGAACTTACAAAATAATTTGACTTACATTCGAGATAAACCATTTAAAAATAGAAAACGACATGCAAGTCGTATTTATTACAAACCAAAAGAATAAACCATTACACTAGGGTCAATAAGCCATAACCATGCACCAAGCTCAAGTAACCATTAAAGCATATGTCACAAGCACAAATTAAAACAAAGCCCTAACCCGCGGATAGATAAGCTCGGAAAAGGTTCAGTTGAAGATCTATTAAACTATAACAAGACTATTTGGTGTAGAGCTTTTTTCAACTTTGATTGTAAATCTAATGTGGTTGATAATAATATGTCTGAGACGTTTAATTCGTGGATTTTGGGACCAAGATGCAAGAGCATTATCACTATGTTAGATGCGATCAAGTTGATGGTAATGAACATGATGACAAGGATGAGAGATTTTTGCAACACTTGGATTTCCGATATATCACTGGTTGTGATGGCAAAATTAGAAGAGAACAAACTGCATTCAATGAATTGTCAGATAGAGTGGAATGGTGATATGGGATTTGAAATAGTCGACGAAAATTATGGACATACTATTGATTTAAACATGAAGAAGTGCACTTGTAGGGCATGGGAGCTTAGTGGAATTCCATGTGCACATGCTATTAGTGCAATGTATCACCGAAATTTATCCCCTGAAAATTATGTCTCCGAATGGTATCACAAATCTAAGTTTCTTGAATCTTACGATAATTACATTCAACCAATGAGGGGAATGAGATTGTGGCCTGAGTCTACAAATCCAATAATGGTACAAGGTGAACAAGAGAAGAAGCCGGGAAGATCTAAGCGAGCTAGGAGGAAAGACGAGGATGAGCCAAAAAAGTACGGAAAGATTTCAAGAAAAGGACTTCAGATGACTTTCACTACTTGTCAGACCACAGGACATAACAAGTTTGGTTGTCCAAGAAAGAGTGCTCAGGAAACACAAGTAAGCATATTTTTAATTAACAAAGTAATTAATCTTGCAATGTTTATTTAATTTAACTATTTTTTAATCTTGTATTCTTGTAGAATTCTGGACCTTCTAATTCTACCGGACAAATAAGTGTTACACAAGGTAGGGGACGTGGTGTTAGGGGGTCAGGACCACAGACTAGAGGAAGAGGATTCTCGACAAGAGGAAGAGGACTAGGTGCGAGAGGACTTGCTCCACTGCAAAAGCCAGCTAAAAATTCCAGTCAAGTAAACATCGATCTTGGATTCAAGGCACCAGGATTGAAGTGGAAAGATATGTTGGGTTCCGAGGCATAAAACGCAGCAGAAAAACGTAGATATAACAAAAATTTCGGAACCCAAACGTAGGATCCATGTATAATATTAGACAGATTATGGTGAAACAGAATCATACCCTTAAAAGCTTTACTTTCACGAACTCAACGGAGATCCTAGTTTGAAATCACCACACAGCCTTTGCGTCAAGATCTGCGTCTCTAAATCGTCCACACGAACGTCCGATCGTCCAACGATCCAAAGAGCAGGTACTAGCCAAATAAAACTGCCTTCTCTCTCTCTAGCCTCTCTTTGATATTAGAGCAGCTAGGGTTTTTCTCAAAAAACGAATTCTGATAACCAACCCCTAAAACAACACATCATTTTGTATATATAGGGCAAAGAGATTGGGCGTAACCTTAATCAGCTTGGGCTTCAACTAAACCATTCTGATTTGGGTTTTTAATGAATTAAATTCGAAATACAATTTAATTAACTAAGTCCAACTCAATTAATTAATTAACCAATTTCGAATTTATAATCATTTAATTAAAAAAACGAAATTTGATTCCATAATCAATTTCGAATTTTAGTTATTTAATTTAAATCTGATATTTAAATTAAAACTCCTTTTAAAACGTTCTTATTGGTAACCCTTTAGGTTATTATTACGTTGGCAATAATTTTAATATCCAATAATAAAATTATAAACAATGAGTGGCATCTAGTAATACATCATTGCTACCCAAGTAATAATAATAATTGGTGATCTAATTAAACCTTTCGTGATTAATGTTTCCATGTAATATAATCCCTTTAACCAAATATTATAGATTAAACTCGAGGCATGTATTTAGTCATCCTCTTCAACATTTAATCCGGGTTTACTTGATCCATGAGTAGACTATTATAAACAAATCATTATTTGAGCACGGCCATGCAATTTATAGTCCCCCTCAATCAAGAGGCCAATAATATCTCTCCTAATTTATAGGAGGGTTAAATAATTTATCTATCGTTCATATTTCTCATACGACTCATGATATACCCGATGTCCATTTTTATCATCACCCGGTCAAAGGTAACTTTTAATGTAGTCAAAGTATATTAATCCTCGTATAGAAATATAATGATCTCAAGTCAAAGGATCATTACACCATTATCACTGTGAGTCTTTCTTATGACTTTATTAAACATGAAGAATCTCACTGTGGGTCTGTCCAGTACCATGTACTCCTACATGTACCTATGTATTGACTTTAGTATCTCCATACTTATAACCAATGAGATGTGGTTATCTGTCAAACAACATACTAGTCTATTTATGTATTATTATTGTCCTGTATCATAATACTCAACTAGGGACCTTTTAAAAATATTATATATATTATATAATCTCAAGTTCAAGTCATGTACTAAAACTATACAATGCATATCATGATTTTAAGAACATTTATTATGCTAACAAATATATCGCAGTAATTAAAGTCATAATAAATACATTTATTGAATAACCAAATGACATAAAAGTTTATTAAAAGAAACAATGTATTGCCTCTAGGGCACCTACACTAACAAGATAAAGATGCAATTACTACAAGACAATTGCAACAAAAACGTGACATAATGCAGATGAATTTATCTCGAAAATCAGTTGAAGACAACCGCAAGTCCGCAACCCATCTGGAGGAGTCACTAGAAATAACTAGTACAGTAGTGTTTTGAATTTTTGTTATGTTTTTACTTTGAACTTTGTGTCTTGGAATGAACTTGTCTTCTGCTAGTAGAGTAAACTCAATAGCTTGCTTAAAATATTGCATGTTTTGGCCTCAATTTTGTGTCTAAATTATTTTTTTTGATAAGATATTACTTAAAAAGTATTGGTAATTTAGAACGAAAAGAAAAAATAATATTACACTCTAGTTGTGAATTAGTAATTTGTATCTTATGTAAAAAATAATATTATATATTAAATTGTAATTCCATACTAGTATTGATAAAAATTAAAAAATTGTTTCCGAAAAAAAAGAACGAAAAAAAAGAACCAAGAAATGATTATTATTGAAACAAGAAAACTAGCAAAAAAAAATAATAACCACTCTCACGCGCCATTTATGTGTCCGTGGCGTACAATGAAAATGAATGTTTAAATTAGGGGTGAGCAAAAAAAAAACCAAAAACCGGATTATCCGATTTTCCGTTTCGGTATCCGATTATGAAAATCCGGAAATATGGATATCCGATCCAAAAAAATCGGACCGGATATCCGATTAGGATTTTTTTATGAATTCGGATACGGATACGGATACGGATCACAATTTTTTACAAATTCGGATATTCGGATCCGATCCGGTTTTTAATATTTATTAAAAATTAATTTTTTTATCTAATAAATATTGAACTTATTTTATACAAATAATTCAACATTGAAAATATTAAATTAAATAATGAAATATCACTAATAAATTAATGAATTTATTGTGTATCACCTAAGTTTATAAGCATATCAAGTGTAAAAATTTAAATATGGATGTACTTAAGTGTGAATTTATAAATACAACTCCATATATTTGTATGTGAAAATTTTGGAACCTCATGTAAGTTTTCCTAAATCAACCTTGATAAATATTTTCTCTTAGTTAATTATTTTATCCAAAGTGATTGATTAAGAAATTAATATGTTAAAAAACATAAAAAAAGTAAATGGAAGAATTATTTTTTTAATAATAATTTTCACTTAAAATTATGAATTCGAGAGCTAAAGTGTTACTCCCTCTATCCCGTTTATATTATTGACATTTAATTAAAAAATAAGTGTTGAGCAATCAAGTGACAAACTTACTCTCAATTGTTTGCATACTTTGGAAAACATAACATTATTAATACTTAATTTACTATATTTAGGAAATGTGACCACTACTTTTGGGATATGCAAAAAACGATTTGTGGCCAATATAAATGGAACGAAGAAAGTATTAATATCTCTTAAAAAATATTTATAAGAACTCATTAAAGAAACGAATGGTAGTTTATGGTAAGTCAAAATAAAATTTAGAAAAAAAATGATCACATGTTAAAATATGAGATGATGATATCTAAAATTTTATTAATTAGTTTTTCATTTATAAAGTTAACGATAACTTATTGAAAATGTACTAAAATTCATTTACTTATACAAACTTAACTAAATTTTACTTATTAATTCGGATCCGGATTATCCGATTTTCGATCTGGTTTAAATGGATATCCGAATTCCGGATATTCGGTTAAACCGGAACCGAAACCGAAATAGATTTTTCATGATCCAAAATACCGAATATCCGATCCGAATTTTAAAATCGGACCGGATATCCGGTTTTGCTCACCCCTAATTTAAATATTAAGGAAATGTAAAGGGTGAAAGTATAATAGGTCTCTTTTAAAGGTCAGGGCATGATAGATTTTTACTTTAAAGTTTAAGGGCCCGAGCAGCCTAAGAGGTTCTTTTAGTTCACGGAATTCGGTACATCAAAGATGGTTGGATTTATGAAATATCAAAATAGAAAAAGAATTCTGAAATTATTCTCAGTTTTTTTAAGATATTCTTAAAAATTTATTGAATTTGAAGAATTATTTAATAAATTTTTAAACAAATCTCGATTTTACAAAAATGTCCACCCATATTTACATATAAAATTATACTATCTCAGAAAACTTACTTGAGATATATCTCACACTCCCTACTCTCATATTAAAATTTAAATTTGTAATTTTTTATCAAATTCAAATATAATTGAATTTTAAATTTGAAATTTAAATATAATCCATCGAATTTCGGTCAGTTTCAAGTTTATCTAATCCAAATTCTAAAACTCATAAAACAAAAAAACTGTTTATCAACTACTCCCTCCGTCCCTCCCAATTCTTAACATTTGGATTGGACACGAGATTAAGAAAGGAGAAAAAAGTAAGTGGAGAGAAAAAGAAAGTGAGTGGAAAGTGGGTAAAATTGTGGATCCTATTAATATTTAAATAATAGATTAGAAAAATATGGAGGAAAGTAGTGGGAAGTGGTGAGTCCTTTTTATTTGTTTAAAGGTTAAAATTTTACTATTTTTGGAAAGTTTAAAAATGTAAAAAATTAGAAGGGATATCTAAAATAGAAAATGTAAAGAATGAGGAGGGATGAATGAAGGCAGTAATTTCTAGCGGCAAGAATTCAAGAAGCCAGCAGCTTTGGAATGCGTGTGTAACTAGGTATTGCATAATGACCTATTGGGTTATGGGTAGCCGGGTAGGTGATTAGATGCTGCCATTAGGCCATTGATAAAAGCATTGATCATCTACCAAGATTCAAATTCAATTTTTTTCAAATTTAAAATTTGCATTCAAATCTCTTTCTATATATAATAGAACAACATAGAGGTAAAATGAGCCAATAAATCCCTTATGAAAGTACAGTTTTGCTCTTAAATATTAAAAAATTACATTAAATTGCCATTGTTCTCTTATTCAAATAAAAAAATTAGACAAATTATGTTGTTGTGGGGAATTGAACTCATGCCTTGCTCAAAGAAACTCATCCTTATTACCATTGAGCTAAATAAGCTTTTGAGTTTAAATTAAAAAACGTATTACTTAAACCTCTGGTCTCGTCCTTTTCCTATATTTGCTATCAATTTAACTTTTAAGTACATATATTTTTTTTATTTTTGTTCTAAAAGAAATTATGTTATAACATATATAATATATTTATATGCTACAAAACATCCTCTTTTTAGTGCTCTTATGATTTATACATAAATAAAATAATCCATAAATTAAAATAATGATATTATAATACGTATGCACAGAAAAGGTTCAACTGAATTCAAAAATATCCTTCAAATCGTAAAAATACACAAAATTTATATCGATTATTAGAAGATGACACGGGTTATTATGCTAGTTAATATTTAAATCCAAAATATTGGTTTCAATAAAATCCAATCGAATCGAAATGAATCAGATATTCATCCGATCAAATTTTCCTGCTATCCCCATACATCATTTTTATATTCTAACGCATTTTTATATTGAAATTTCTTTCTGAACCCTTTACATGGGTTCAAAATTTCAAATGCTATGAGCCCATGACGCAAACATCTTAACTTCTACAGTATCCAGTGGCGGATCCAGGATTGGTAGTCAGTGGGGTCCTAAGCGCGCGTAGCGAAAAAAAAATTTCGAACTCTATTTTGATTACAACTCTGTTTTGCCATGTTTTTGCACTTATATAATAAAAAATATTATTTTTGTGTAAAAACACAGCATCTAGGAGTTGAACCATGGTTGATTTGACCAAATTTAGCTTAAATTACCACTAAACTATAGGATTTTAGTGTAAAAAATGTATAAATGTATGGTACATATCAAGATTCAATAGGTTCCTGCAAGAAAAAATGCCCAAAATGTAGCCAAAATGCAATCATGAGGATTCGAACTGGGGTCACCCACGAAAATTCAGTGAATTCCTGCCGTTGAACCAAGCATTTTCTAAGTAAAAATTGCATACATCTATATTATATACTGAAAGTTCAGTGGTGTCCTGGGACCCCACTGAACCTTCGGTGCATCCGCCCCTGACAGTATCAGTCAACCATTTCAATACTATCCTATTCTCCTGCTTGCCTTGAATCTTGATAGATGATCAATGGTTTTTCCACAGAAGTTACAGGGTTCAGCTGTCACAATTTGACTCACAAATATAACAGGCAGCTGTGCTCCACAATTAGAACATTAATTTTGGACATAATAATAAAAATGCAGAAACTGTTTTTTGTTTTTTTATCCAAATGAGCCACAAAAAGGTGATATAAATTACAAAGCAGAAACTAAAAAATTTCAATTTCGGTTAAGGAGGATAAATTTCTAATTTCAACCCATCAATCCCCCTTGGGCCTCAACTAAACACAACCTGTTCCTATTTAGCGAACCGAAAGAAAGGGAAAGATTTTTAATAGCCTGCAAGCTGTAACTATTGTGATGGAAAAACAAACATAACAGCAGGGGCCTACTCTGCAGTATTAGAGCATCTCCAAGAGGTTCTCTATTGTAGCTCTTAACTCAAAAAATGAGTACAGAGAATAAAAATTAAGCTCCAAGAGACTCTTACACTGTGTTCCCGAATCTAGGATAGAAAAGAAAACAATAGAAAATGAGAAATTTTCTCTTCTCTCCAAATCTTTCCAAAAGTGGGAAGAAGATTTTTGAGACAAATATATAAAGAGTTTCTTTCCTACTCTTTAGCTTTCTTTTCCTTTCTTTCCAAATAAATGATTCAGGAACAAGTTGTGGAAATATATTTTTCACCTTTCTTTTCTTTTCTTTCCAAAATAAGTTTCAGGAACACAGTGTTAGAGGCTCTTTAAAAAGTTAAAAGCTTCTTCTCTCTCCTCTATTTTAGGAGCAACTAGTAACTTTTAACTTAATATTTTATTAGTAAAATAGTGGTTCTTCTTTTTCATCTATTAATTGTTTGTCCAAGTGGAATTGAAATATGAATAAAATATTTTAACAAAAAAAAAGAAATATGAATAAAATATAAAATAAATAGCCATAATAGAGAGCATTGTTGGAATTGACACACAAATCAATGCAATAACTTGCTAAGAATTTAATTGTTTATAATATATTTAGAAATGAACTAAGAGACTCTTGGACATGCTCTTAGAGTACTTGAGTATAAAATTTTAAAGGCCGGGCACTAAAATTCGTTATTGTTCAACATGTTACACTAAATTAATTTGGCAAAGCAATGCCACAGAAATATACCATGATGCAGCACTGCCATTTCAAATAACAATTCAGATCCATGAAGTTACCATAGAGTCGGATACAAATATTAAAAAAAACATTCTTAGCAATTCCCATTATGGTTCTCACCACTAAACTGAGTCCTAACACAAACAAAACATTACATGAAACAAGACCAAGGGTAAAAATAGAGTAATGATTCAACCTGAAACAATCACCAAAACAGATCCACCTTACACATATTTATTCATAAATTGCCTATTTTTCATCCTCTGCAAGTCCACGGGCAGAAGCAATTGCACCAACTTTGACCATAATAGCAATCAAGGGAAACAACCAGCACGGGAGCCGTAGCTGCCATAAGATGCCTAACCGTAACGTGACATATCAGACCGACGGTAATCGTGATCCTTATCACGTAAATCAGATTTAGATCCATTATAGCCAAAATTATCCTCCTCCATCTGATCATACCTATCATGATCATAGTCATGATGTTCATAACGGCTGTGATCATCATTGCCATCTGGATTATAATTGCCACGACTTTGACCTTGTTCATAGTAAACATATGGTACATTTTCATGCTCAAACCCTGGGCGCCTATGGCCTTGTTCAACCTGCTCAGACCAACCAGGATCATCCTCAGCCTCAACACGTCTACCATAACTCTTTCCACTTTCACCGTGTCGATCTCGCTCAAGTTTTGAGCCAGCACGATCGTGATCATAATCTTTGTCATGGGAACGGCCACGATCCTCTGTCAAATCACCATCCCTACCCCTATCCTTCTCACGATAACGGTCACGACCTCTATCACGACCACGGTCACGATCTTCGTGGTCACGACCACGTTCTCTACCATGGTCACGGTCTCTTGTACGAGCTCGGCCGGCATCTCTCTCTCTGGACCTTTCACGATCTCTATGGCGTCTATCATCCCTATGATCACGATCCCTATGCCTATCATAAGAGCGCTCGTGGGGCTTTTCATGTTCCCTTCCTCTGTCTTTACTTCTTTCACGAGACCTCTCCCTGTCCCTGAAATTTCTGTTAGTCTCAACAGTAATATTCAAATGACACCTATTAGGAACAATCATTGTTAATTCAACAATTACCCTAGACACTATAATTCAATTGCAAATCCGTCATAAGATATTTATTTTGGCAACTCAATGTCCTCAAGAAAACAGCTATAGTTGTACGTCATATAAACAGTTGTTTAACAATATAGGAAAAACATATATTGCCTAAGTGACAATGTGGACCTCCAAGATAAAGGCTAAACATACACTACATGTTTTAATTCTGGAAAACCCTAGGCCGTCTAAACTTAAATGTAACTTATTAGGATTACCTAGAAAGCTTTTCTAATTTAATATGTTTACATCTAAAAAACCTAAAATTTGCAAGTGAAATTTAGTTTACTCAAGACAAACAAGCCCTGGGACTCAATTATCCTCTTAAAGAGAGACTCTGAGAACAAAGAAGATTCAGTTTCATAAACACATATATCTCCTTCTTGATTAGGACTCAGGAGGCCATCCTTGATGGTCAACAAAATGGCTCCCTTCCTCTAGAAGTTTCATATTACAGGAAACATTCTACAACCAGCATAAAGCAAATGATAAAAACTGTAGGTGCAAAGTTTACCTTTCACGGCCATCTCTTACTCTTGGTTCCTCAGATTGAGGTGGTCCAGCTGATTGAAGTTGAGCTCTGAGAAATGAATGAGCACACAAATGAGCTTAAGTTTACATAATAAATTAAAATTAAGAGACATATTTCCTAGAACTTATACATAAAAAACATAAGTTGAAGTTATAGTTATATTCTAGTTATGCGGTTGAAATTGAGTCTACTGTCAACTAGACCCGGCAATTTACCACACGACACGAAAACACAACACGAAAGTACAGGACCGAGATTTAAAGTCGGTTTTGTGTTTACTCTTTGGGTACACGACACGAAATAAATAAAAAATAAATAAATATATGTATATATAAATATAAATATTTATATAAGATATATTTATATTTATATTAAATAAATTAATATTTATTTATAGTATCATACATAATTTTATAATGTTGTTTGTAATTGTAATACTTTCACCAAAAATATTAGTATTAAAATAATTTATTTATTTATTTTAATTTATATTTAAAATTACACGAAAACACGACACGAAGGTACACGAACACGAAAGTACACGAACCCTAAATGGGTCGTGTTTGGGTTTAGCGTTCAGGTACACGAAACACGAAAGTACATGATACGAAAGTACACGACACGGACGAATTGCCAGGTCTACTGTCAACTTCATGAATTTATCAAGACTTTCCTCTGCTCTTCTTGAACATAAACCCATCCGTTTAAAGAGTTGAAAATGTAAGACATCCAAAGAATTTTAAAACGAGGCAACCTAAGATGATGGACTACTGTAAAAGAATCCTCTTGAACATTATTATTTTATCAGACATTAGTTCTAAATAAATTTCATGCCACATATATACTCCGTATTTAATAGCTTATACAGTGCACGATTGTCACATCGGGATATTACCTTCCGGAATACTTCTGATTAACTTCTTCAGCTCCAACTCTAGTTGTGCCAAGTCCACCACCAAGTCTACGAGGTCTCCAATTTGGAACTGTTCGGCCACGCTCAACGTCTACTAGAACCCTTCTATTATCAAGCTTCCTTCCATCAGCTTGCTTGTATGCAGCTGTAATTTCATACATGGATACACTTGTCAGGAAAAAAAGAGAGCAAGTACATGTTTTGAGAAGAGAAAAGGACACAAAAGCAGGGAAGAGATTAGATAACCTTTCATATCCCTTGTATGCATATATTCTACGAAAGCATAGCCTCTGGGCTTGTTTGTCTCTTTATCTGCAACTAAGTGAACCTGAAACATAAACAGTGTCACTTTAGGCCACATATAATAGAAAAATATCTTCTGCACGAAAGGGTGTAACTGTATTAGATATGAACATTCTTCTCACTGAAATCTATTCAAACAAACTAGCAATTATAATTTCCTACGGCACGGCGGACAGGCACTATGCCTAATTAGCCGTGCTCACCTTAAAATAATATGGCTTCCAACGCTAGATGAATCATCGCCTTGCTAGGATTGCGGAAAAAAGGTTGCAGATATACAGTCCAGCATACTAAACCCCCTTACCAGGGAATATTTTTATAAATTAAACAGTAATATATAAATAATATCAAATACCAGGATACCCTCTGAAAACCAGAAAGGTTTTTTGTGTTCACAACTTTGGAACTTTAGTAGCAGTAATGTCAGAAACTAAGAATCAATTTGGAAACTGAAAGAGATGCTAATACTACCAACATTTTTACCCAACACCGGAGAAAAGTCGTCATTATTTGATGGCTGCTTGCGAATATTGGTAAATGTACAGTGCAACACTGATTTACCTCGCTCACCTTAGGTCCTCACTGAATGCTATGCAGGACGAGGCATCATCTTTGCAATTGAATTGCTCCCAAATCCAGTACCATATTATCATATATAAAGCAAATACTTACCCTTTTACCAGTGATATTCCTTTTAATTAGATACTTACTGCCAGAATAATAATGGTACTATTTTTCACCTGAAGTCCTGGGGGGTAATCTTATGATCCCAATGATAGCAAAGGAGGAAAATCAGAGGATAAGCTAAAAACTTACATACTAATAGTAGTAGATAGACTGATACCTGACGGCTGACACAAACCTTTTAAAGGAATATATGAGCTCACCGTCCTCCAAAGTTGCTAATATTTCATATCTATTCTTTCCAAAATTTTATGGGGATACCAACCACCTTAACTAAATAAGATATTTCAAGTATTGGCAGAAAAAAACTGAAAATTTCAATGGACAAACCAAATATTTTACCCTTCACGGGTCCAGGCATCAAATATTAGGAGAATACAACAGAAGGATAGGTTGAATATTTTAAAAGTGAGTCATATACAAATATCAAATCAGATTAAAAATATAATTATACATGCTGTTTTTTGTACTTCAGTGCCCTGAATTTTATTTTTTAAGAAAAAGTTTACTGTTTCCATCATGTGCAGACATGAGATATGAAAAGTAATACTGGGTTAAAAAAGATGATTTTAATTTGAATTAATTGTTGACAATGCATGAGTAAAGGATGAAATATATAAAAATTTTAGGACCACACATTTAAAAATAAATAAATAAAATTTAGGACCCCTTAATTTTTTTTTTTTGAAAAAAAACTGACTATGAAGAACAGCAACATAAAACTGGCACATCAAACCATCCTCTTACCGAACCATAAGGCAAAACTGAGTCCCTTTCTCGAGAACTCTTATAATACTTACCTGTTTAATAGGGCCATAAGCCTCAAACTCCCTCTTGATTCTGCTTTCAGTTGTCTCGTAGTTCTGGAAACAAAAGTTATATAAATGAATCAGATGAACTTAAACGTAAACCAACGCTGAAAGTAATTAGTTATGATGGTAAAATTTCTTACCAGCCTAGCCACAAATAGCGTCTTGTATGGATCTCCAGAAACATTTGGATCATTACTTGGATCAACTGCAAAATTAATTGTTATAAAACATAAATAAAAAAGGAAGCTAGCAACATGTAAAATTATATATATATATATATATATATAAGGGAGGCTTGGTCACATTTTTCAAGCTCCTCAGCAGCCTTTTTTGCACCCGCTTCCAGCCTTACCTGGTGGATCCTTTGCCTCCTTTGTGCCTAAATCGACCGCAAACAGTCAATCAGAGTTCATAAATACAAACCTCAAAGGAACTAAAGACACACTTAAATAAAAATTTCGCAGGAGATAGGGCTACCCTAAAAATAGTGCAACAAAACAAATTAAGAATGTACATATATTAATCAACTGCACACAGGCCAGAGAATAGTACACTATAATTATATAATAATCGTCCACTCATCCAGTACGTCAACTATCACACTGTGCTAACTGCTAGTACTACATATTCTACCTCATGTATTAATCAACTGTACACAGGCCAGAGAAAACTTCTTGTTTCAATTCATAGGTTCATGTTATATAAGCTACATATATAAGGTACACAATGTCACTGAAATTGTAGTATATTGTATAATAATGGATGACTTTTAATGGTAAAAAGTAAGAAAGCGATATCAAATGTTCAATTGTTTTTTATCTGATCTACTGCGGAAATAAGAAAACTCTAACACCATATGCATATTTAGTATTTTATTCCTATACCCTACATACCTTTAGAATAATTCTAAAGTGTAAAAACACTCACGTTTCACATGAAGCTTGATTTGTCTTTCTAGAGCAAAATGAGCACCCAGAAACAATCCATTTGAACCAAAATACTTAAACTCATAATTCATACAGAGTACAGACATGTAACAAAATATAAAACTGCACAATGCAATGTCTTACCGGAGTTTCACTCTTCTCCATCGGTACAGCATAATCAGGATTGCTTGGCTCAGCAAAATTTTGAACATACTGCGCCATTCCTTTAAATCAGAAAAGTTGAGTATAAGCGATCATGACAAAATACAAATAAATTAATGACAAAATATAATTAATTAAAACAATTATGTCGACAGAGTGAAGGTTAAGGACAAACCAGTATATGGCGGGCATTTGTTCTTCTCCGGAGGTGGTTTATACTCGAGAGGGGGCCTTGGCTCGAAAAGCCTAAGAAGGTTAGCCGTCATACCAGTTGGATGATTTGATGCAATCTGCACATATAAAAGTATAACAAATTAAGAAATACCGACATAAAAGTATAACGCAGATGACTTGCAACTTCTCTTGCACAACTACACCGTATCCCGCCTATATTAACCCGTCTCTCCGTCACACAATTAAGTAAAATTACATCATAAGACTCATTCTCTTAGCCCTCAAATTGTTCGATTTTCCAACCAACCAATACGAAACAAAAAAAGCACAATCGCAAGCTGATCCAATAAAATTCACAATTCCAAAAATACTACAATCATTCACTTATATCTAAACCATCTGTATCCATTACACAAATCATCCAAACAAACCCTAACAAATATAATCCACCGTACAACAATTAACAATATTCATAATATATAAAAATCATAATCTAAATCGCGAATTCAATAAAATTAATAAAAAGAAACCCTAGAATACAAAAATCGATAATTAGGAGGTAATGAAAAAAATTACCGCTTTCAACTGTAGAACATTAGCACGATTCTGAGTCTTAACACGGCCCTGTACATTAGCGCCGTTGTTGTTGTTGTTGCGCATGTACGCATCGTTGTAATCACCCATGATCCAAGAATTTTAGATGTGTGTGTAAATATGTGCTTTTTCAACCATGGTTGTGTGTATTTATATAGAAATCAGGTGGCTCCAAAGCTATGATTTTCGAGGGCTCTGTTTTGGGCCGTCAGCCTGTCAATTATTTTACAACACCGAGTGAGCCCACCAATGACCCAACTCTAACTCCAAAAAAAAAATATTTATTATTTTTTTGAAACAAAAGTATTAAATATTAATATTGTTATTTTTCTTTTTCTTTTTAAATCTCATATAAATCTGAGTCCAAATCTTCTACACCACGTGCGCCACTCCCTGTGCCACCTTAGAGCATCTCCAAGAGACTCCTAAATAAGCTCTTAAGTCCAAAAATAAAGAGGATGTGAAAAAAAAAATGAGCTCCAAGAGACTCTTAGTGGCTCTTAAAAAGCTTAAGAGCCTCTTCTCT
The DNA here is from genome assembly GCA_037693485.1 of Kitagawia praeruptora. NCBI lineage: Eukaryota > Viridiplantae > Streptophyta > Magnoliopsida > Apiales > Apiaceae > Kitagawia > Kitagawia praeruptora. The sequence continues at coordinate 31,628,734 of CM075350.1, forward strand.
CTCCTCAATTTTAAGAGCTACTACATGGCTCTTAATTATTTTTTATCAATAAAATATTCACTTGCACATGGTTGGATTTAATTGTATGTCATAGTTAGGTTTGAAATATTAATAAAATATAAAGTTAGGAGTCAAGATAAAGAGGTTGGAGTTGTTTTTAAGAGCCAACTAAGAGATTGTTGGAGTTGTTTTTGATTGAGTGGTTGTGTGAATGCAGGGGGTCCCATTTATATTAATGAGAGATGAACCAATCATTAATAAGGTTTTAGATATCATCATCTCATATTTACATTTGTATATTCATTTTTTTCCTAATTTTATTTTGACATATCATAAACTACCATTCATTTCTTTAATGAGTTCTTATAATTATTTTTTAAGAGATATTAATACTTTCTTCGTTCCGTTTATATTGGCCACAAATCCTTTTTTTTGCATATCCCAGACCACATTTCCTAAATAAAGCAAATTAAGTATTAATAATGTTATGTTTTTCAAAGTATGCAAACAACTCAGAGTAAGTTTGTCACTTGATTGCTCAATATGCATTTTATGATTAAATGTTAATATAAATGGGATAAAGGGAGTAACACGCTAGCTCTCGAATTCATAATTTTAAGTGAAAATTATTATTAAAAGAAATTATTCTTCCATTTGCTTTGTTTTTATTTTTTTAACATCTTAGTTTTAATCAATCACTTTAGATAAAATATTAAGTAAGAGAAAATATTTATCAAGGTTGATTTAAGAAAACTTACGCGAGGTTCCGAAATTTTCACATACAAATATATGAAGTTTTATTAAAAACTCACACTTAAGTACATCCCTATTTAAGTTTTTACACCTAAAATGCTTATAAACTTAATTAGGTATTACACAATAAATTCATTAATTTATTAGTGATAATTTATTACTTAATTTTATATGTTCAATGTTGAATTATTTGTAAAATAAGTTCATTATTTATTAAATAAAAAAATTAATTGTTAATAAATATTAAAACTGGATCGGATCCGGATATCCGGATTTGTAAAAAGTTGTGATCCGGATCCGTATCCGAATTCATAAAAAAAATCCGTATCGGATATCCGGTCCGGTTTTTTCGGATCAAATATCCTAATTTGGATTTTTATAATCGGATACCGGATCGGAAAATCGGATAATCCGATTTTCGATTTTTTTTGCTCACCCCTACTCCCTGAAAAGGGAGCCCTCCACTGGCACACAGGTAACATGGTTTCATTTGCGTCAGGTAGAACGCATGTGATACATGCGTCTGTGATGTTAACTACTTTAAAAGTTGCGTTTTTTTGGTTCCATAATTCCATTTTGGGTTTTAGAAATATTCCGAATTATGATTTAGAAATATTCAATTTTTTAATTAAATTTTTTTATTTTTTTTTTGTATTCCTTTACGGGTTCAACAATTAATTTTTGGGGTTCACCAATTCCATTTTGGGTTTAGAAATATTTCGAGCGACGAATAAACCGTATACGAACTTAGGGTTTGGGGTTTAGGATTGTTTACTAGACCCTAAACCCTAATTTATCCTGATTTTTAAACGCGTTAGTGTTTAAAAATCAGGCCGCCGGATTAAATTTTTTTAATTAAAAATTTTAAATTTTATTTGTATTCATTTAGGGGTTCAATAATTTAATTTTGGATTTTAGAAATATTCAGAATGTCTTAAAAAAAACAACGTGTACAAAACTTGCGTTTTGCTGATAACGCAAGCATTAATTGCGTTATGTAGTACAACGCATGTACTACTTTTGTTTTGACCTACCAGGCTGCCACCAACTGTAACAAAAAAAAGAAAAGAAAAGGAAACGCAAGTGCTACTTGCGTTTTGGGGTAACGCAGGTAGCACATGTGTGAAGTGTGTGCTAGTGTGGGCTATTGTTTTAAGGGGGTGCCATTTTGGACATTTTAATCAAAATTTGTGTCATTTTGACACTTCACCCGTTATATTATCTGTCTCGGTTGTTTTATGTTTTTATTGAATGAAATATGCTTTATTTTTCGGTAAAAAAAATTATTAGTGTGTCAAATATATGATCAGGTATAAATTTTACCCTACAATATTAAAATTTCGAAGGCCATTTATATTCAAAAGTTGACCCGATTAACTAAACTAACTAACAAATATAAAATAAAATTTACCGCTGAGCTCTTTGTCAGTTTAAGTTCTTGGGTTCAATATCCAGTTATTCAATATCTTTGAGAAATTTGCTAACTCTTGTTTTTGTAAAAGCCTTTTCTCAACATGCCTTGGCTAATCGGTCAACAGATAAAAAAATGGTAATTACTGGCTTGCTTATGGAGCAGTTAATCTGTTTTCTTTTAACAAAAAAAAGGAAGGAGAAATGTGTAGCCCCTCACAAATGCACCTTATAGATGTTTTGGAGACAAGTTTAGGGTGCGTTCACTTCGCATGAATGAAATGGGACGGAATGGAATGACATATGAGAATGGAATGATTAAGGAATGGAATGGTGATTCCATTCTTGTGTTCACTTCACAATTTTTTTAAAATGGAATGGAATGAAAATAATGAAATTAATATTTTTTATTTATTTTTGTAGTACTTTTTCTCTTCAAAATTTAATTAATTTATTTGTTATCACTTCTGGATAAGGGGCTTGAAATTTTATTGATTCATTTGTTATCACTTCAAGATTGAAATTTTTAATATACGATGAAGAATCAGGCCTTAAGTGAGATTACTAATGAAGAATGATGATTATATTCTAACATTTGGCTAAGTTTGTTTTAAAAAAAACATTTGGCTATGTTGTGAACCCTCTGTTAAGCTTCAGTTTGTACTGTTCACAATTTCAATTCATTAACTTTATCTAATGAAGAATGGTGATCATATGATGCATGATTTTTATAATTTAGATTATGCTTAATCTTACTATACTAAATTGAATATCACAGTGCTTCAAGATAATGTGAATGAAAAGGCAGCCTACATAATTAAACATTATGATGTAACAGTACAACATAATTAAACATTATGATGTAACAGTAAAGAACAAACTAGACAATTCAGCTAAAATTTAAAAATTACTAGACCTTTCAGTGAAAGAAGCAACCAGAGCACCTTTACAAAACACCCAGACTGAAACTCCTGAAGTAATTAAGAACAAAGACTTCACTATATCTCTAACATAGCACGCTCGTCAACTTGTCTTGGAGCATCAAACTACAGGAAGGATGCATAGTTACCGAACTATGCATCCTGTAATTATACAAGACGGACTATAGTTCACCGACAAGTAGAGCATCCACAAGTTGTTTCTTCTCTGCATCAGATGCTCCAAAAAATAACACCATTAAATTTTCACTGTCCGCAATCTTCTTTGTAGCCTTGAACCTTTGTACAACATCAACGTTGGAGATCTTTGGCAACTCTTCCATAAGTTTTTCTTTTTTCTCCGACCTTTCGGTCTCTGCTGCAATTAACATCTTGGTTGAACTAGCAAACTCAGCAGCCATCACCTTAGTCAAATTTGCAAACTCATCAGCTATCATCTTAGAAGCATTATACATCACTTCAGCCATTTGCTCAAAATCAACTTTTTTTCTCTTCGAGCTCCTTTTAGAAGTAGATTCATCAGATGTTTGCATACTCGAATCATCATTCCCATGAGCACAAGTAGCTTCTTCTAAATTGATGGCTTCTTCCGCCTCCATTCCACTTTCAGCATTATGACCGGTTGCCCTGTCTTTGCCGAAGACGGTTGTCAGATCATCAAAAAATGGAAATGGGGTGCTTCTCCATTTCAGAACCCCAACATGAGCCTACAACAAAAGTTCCAGAATAAAAAAATAACCAGAATGAATACATTTACTATATTCCGACAGAAAAACAAGACAAGGAATAACTAACAGAATTACTAAAATATAAACCCTCCAAAAGTTAGAAATAAACAACAACAGATACTTAAATGTCTTAGATAGTGAAATGCAATTGTCTAAATGCAATTGTCTAAATGCAATTGGTTGCTGCAACATTCTTCTTAGGTGTAAAATTACCACCTATTGTTTAGTTCAAGGCCTCTCTGTACACAACTATCTTCTATGTATGGCGACATTTGGTATTTTTAATCATTACACCTAGCCATTATGAATGCTCATTTTTAATCATCCATTGTATAAGCTCATTCTTGAAGTTATTGAAAGGTGTAGCCAGTATTATATAATTTTAAATTATATGATTTGATCATCCAGTATGATTTGATCACCATAGTATTTTGTTAGTAAACTTTCTTCTTGTACTTTTAATTTGAATTGTTAGTATAGATTAAGATAGTAGAGATCACCTAATTTCCTATTTAAGAATGTAACTATTAAAGATCACCCCCAAAGATTAAATTATTATTAAGATGATCTTTAGTCCAGGTAGCTTAACATCATATACTTTTGATATCACATGGGCACAATTTTGGAGCATGTATCCATGTTCAGATTCCTAATCAAGTGATTTCATTCTAAATTATCGACTTTAGTTTATACCTGATCAATCACCAACCACTAAATGAGCTGCCTTATTACCATACGCATCCATAGTGTATATACTAACATAGCTTTCTTCTTCCGAATTTGTTGAATCGTAGTTAACCGAAGTCGAGCCATTGCTACATTGAAATCAACATATACATACTTATAATACATACAACAACTAACCTATAAAATCAAATTTACGATAATCATACATAATCATATTCCACAATAAAATCAGATTATATGATTAATTGACTAACACAAAGACAATTAACACAGCGAATTAGCAGCATCTAGGGTTAAAATATTAAAACAAACTCATGAAAATGAGCAGAACGGGAGATAGAGGGGGAGAGGGAGGGAGAAACAGGGAGAGAGAGAGAGAGAATGTAGGAGAGGAAGAGAGAGAAAATGGAAGAGAGTGAGAGAGAGAGTAAAGGGGAGGGAGGGAGAGAGAGGGAGAATACCTAATTTGAGTCGAGGAAGTAGCGGCAGAGAGAGAGAGAGCTCGAGACGAAATGAAAATCCCGACTTATTTTTGTGTGCTGGAATGGGTGTATACCTTGTGTTTTAAAATGAATGGATTTTATTTATTTTGAGCCCAAAGGAATGGTGAAGGAATGACCCATTCCATTCACTTGGCCCAAGCAAACAACCTATTTTTTCATTCAGACCAGAATGGTCATTCCATTCCCTCAATATTAATTCCATTCCGCCCAAGTGAACGGAGCATTAGTGTGTTTTACATGTCATTTTCGAAAATACTGTCTTTTACCATTAAATGCCTTTCTAGCAAACGATGATAAAAGATAGGGAAATGTTATTTCAAGAGCCGTTTTTTTTTTTAATTTCCAGAGCTATTTGTAGCATATTGTATCACAATATGCAACACTTTGTGAATGCATGTGGCATATGCTACAAATATTGCTCTGGAAATAAAAAAACAGCTCTGGAAATAACATTTCCCTAAAAGATATTAGGTACCCGGGGGAGAAATTGCCTTGTCCAAGACAGAAGGAATTGTAATCTCAATAACAGGCCTACCAAATGGTAAACCATTTACGGCAGCTTGACAGGCAGAGTCAATATCTTGCATACTAATGAGAGAATATACATGGGTAAAAGTAAATGTCTGATCTCAACTAGATACAGAAAAGAACTTTAAACCGGGCATACATTGTTGATAAAAGCATCAACTATAAGGACTACTATACATCTGTAGCTTATGCTTGTACAACTTTGGTTGACAAACAAGGCATTTAGAGACCACAAATGAAATTGCATGCTCAAGAAACGGAATGGCATATTAAATAGAGTTCGATCTAGCCTCCAGGAACTACAAGGCTAAGCTACAATATAAGCAGATATGGAGAGAGATTAAAACAACATCAAATATTTCCCATACTTGTAAGCAAAAACTTTTCTTGAACACAAACACAAAAAGCATAGCAAACCTCACAGAACCAATGAGAATTGTTCCCACATGTTAAGGACCAGAACTGGGATCACCCAACTAATAATTAGAAGCAATATATAGCCTAGAAATCTGAAAGTGAAATCTTACACTGCAACAAGATCCACCGAAAGCAATTTACTAATCACAGACTTATGGAAATTAAACAGTTTACCATGAAAGTTTTGTAAGGCTTACCATCTGACAAAACAACCGAATAACGCACTAGTGTTCCATCGGACAGCAGAACCTGTAAAGGCCACCAATAATCCCATGCATTATTTGATTTGAGAAATCCTCAATTCTCAACTTAGAGACCTACCTGATCAGCAATATAAAATTTTTAAATGAAGCAAGAGGTATTCACATATAATAAAGTCAAAGCTTATTTTACTGATGAACTTGAAAAGATAAAAGATAGTTTGGCAAGTTGCAACCAAGAACAAAGTTACTCGCTCTTTATCTTGTTCTAAGAATCTAAGAACAAAGTTGCAATCTAATTCACATGTGATTTTGCATCACATGTTTATCGATCACCAATGCAACAAGTAATTCCCTATGATAATCCTTGTGATGACTTAAAGGAAAATACTTGTCCAGAATCCAAAAACAACCCCACAAAGTAAGGCATAATCAACTCACTTTCCAGTACTCTCTTAACCCACAGTGAACATAATATATTACGTACTTGTTTTTATTTCTTCTTGCAAGATAGAAATAAATCATTAGTTATTAAATGTGAAAGCGGGTAACATAGGAGGTTAAAAAAAAACAGATTGAAGGGCAAGCAAATCGAAACAATAATACAGTAGTTTGAAAATTCGAAACCGTTCAAGAAACTTAAGCTAATTGGTGTACTTGAAATAATACACTAGTTTCCTTCCCCAGAAAATGAGATGCCTATGTCTAGAAACTATTCTACCATTTTCCATCACATGTTTATCCTACCATTGCAACAAGTGATTCCCTATAATCAGTGCGAATAAAATTCTATTCGTTGAATTCTGAATAGCATATATAAACCGGTTCATTCCACTCATATAGAACACAAGATAAATCCCGGAAACAAACACACTGACCAATTCTTTTTTTAAACACGTTGATATTACAAGCCTTCAAAGGAGGCATGCACCAATTCTACCACTAGTAGCAAGTCCAGTAGTCTTGATGATGAATTGTACACTATGCAGAACTTCGGCCTTGAAGCATCTCCTAGAAATATACTTTCTATCAGCCTTTGCATGATCAACAGTACGTGCACGACCTCTACTTTGCACAAGTTTGGCCTGAAAGGATCTCCTGAACCTATACTTTCCATCAGCCTTCACATCTGCATGAAGTTTGGTCTTAAAGCATCTTCTTGGCACACACTTCCAATCAGCAATATGCGAAAATCCTTCAGGAGGGGTGACCTTGAAAAAGGTCAGAGTAGCATAAGTTGTGTAGTAATCAAAGGACCGCCCTACATTCTTGTTGCCCCAAGAAACAAGACATAACACCTTTCCATCATCCAGAGCAACGATATGGTCTGAAAAGTTCTCAAGTGATTTTGCAGTCACATGCGGACAACGAGAAGAATTGAGAGCATGTGAAAATTCATCATCATCAGGATACACAGAGGGTAGCCTGAATTCATGGCTTATGGTATCTCTATCATGGGGTAGGGGAGTTGCACAAATAATTAGACGACGCAAACCATTATCATATCTCTCTCTACAATTATCGTACACATTTTCATCATCATAAAAAAACCCAAAACCCATACCCCCTGCTGTCACAAGAGGAAGGGATTCAAATTCATGGCAGAAGTGAGTACATAAAGTTTGTTTTCCGCACGAAAACGAGGGGATTTTGTTTAGCATCATTCATATTAGCAATTCTGTTTAAATAATTTTCGGCATCAGTGTTATGTTCACAGGGCTTTAAGTCCATAAGATCCGATTCTCTAATCATATAAACATCTCTCATATCTACGGACAGCATCTTTAAGACCAAAAGTTGGTTGAAACAAACACTGACTGAAAAAGTAGAAATTGGATTGCAATTTCACACAAATACATTTACGAGGCAAAACAGAGTTAGTGAAAACAAGTAGAGGTTGCAATTCATCAAGTTGTTGAGTAGTATTAGTAGCATGTTTGCATCAAGAAATTAATAACAAATTACAAAATATTATTCATTTATATGAATATTATCCATAACACGAAGATCACAACATCTCAGGAAATTTACTTAAAGTATATCTCAGTTTCCTTATTCTTAATATGTATAATTTTTAGAAGGTACAAGGAAAGCAATGATGTTATTTGCTGCACTGTCCTTCATAGCTGAAAAGCCGCAGTGTTCCAGTATCATTGTTTAACAGCATTGGATTGTTGCATACATTCAAAAGCACACTGCACCACAACATTAGTGTGACTTGCAACATTTCTTGGGATGTAGGCATGTACTAATGGCATATACCTAGATTGCAAAACAGGAATTTTGAAATATTCCCAGGCCTGGTCGAAAACAGAGGCCCGAGTAGACTTGGCAGACTCCATCTGATCCCTTCACAGTCTCCCCATTTTGTTCTTTAAACTTTCAAGATCCATTCAACTAATAGATAGACTATCAGTAAATTACCCCAACCCTTTGTTTATGTCTTAAAAAAGACACACTGGCCAAAATCCGTCCTAATGAATTACCTGAAAATTTTCAAACAAAATCTTTGATTGCTGGTTCTTAGATGCATCATCAATATGCCATGTTCATGTTATTTTGTTATGCTTACACCGACAATGGGCTAAGGTGTGGCTTGTAAAAGAAACTATTAACAGCTTTGTAAGGAATGGCAAGTTACATTAGTCAGTTAAAGTTGCAACTCAAAACTAGGAAAAATACGAAGTAGCTCCACTAGACATGCATCTGCCAAGAAACGTATTAGTGATTTTGCATCACATGATAAAAAATTATTAGTAGTACTAACATATGCTCGCATTGCTTATAAACATAAGTTTTTAAAAAACAAATGGCTCCAATATTACAAGCCTTCAGAAAAAACATGACTCAATCTTAGCAATAGTACGAAGAGTAGTAGTCTTGATAATGAATTGTGCACTGTGCTGGCCTCTCTAAGGGATAAGTTTGAAAATGATGGTGAAGAATAAAAATATGGCACATAGTATATTTGAATAAAAGAGATCTCATTAAAGTACTTGAATAAAGTTCACTACTTAGAAATTGGAAGTAAACATTAAGAAAAAAGATTAATGCTCCACTGCAAAAAAAATTGAAGTGAAATACATGGGTTCCTAAAAACTTGGAGATGACACATGCCAAAGAGTTTTAGGTGATAATATAATAAATTAAATTCTACACGGAAAAAAAAACAAAGAGCATATACCAGCAAGAGCAGTAGTTAGGCTGCACAAAAGAGGGCTAGATTGTAGAGAAACTGGAATTTTGGGATGTCCCCGGGCCTGAGTAGACTAATTGAGTCCAATCCCTTTACAGCCTCCCCGATTTGATCTCTGAGCTTTTAAGATCTATTCCATTGTTACAAATTAACAAGCAATAAATCCCCCAACCATCTACACAGGCCAAGATGCATCACACAAATTCACCCTAAATTGTTCAAAAATATGTTTAATTGCTACTTTGCTTTGCCTAAATACCCCTCGAGGCACATAGTATGTAATCTTAGTTCTTAAAAGCATCATTGTGATTGTGAACATATTGCCGCCTTACCAGAGTTTAAAAAGGATTACGTGAACTTAATCCCTATATAAACGGGTACATAGGCACCTTGAGAACACGGATACAAGCCTCACAATAGATGCCTACGAGATTCTTGAGAACACGCGACTCAAGTCTCAAAGGAACTTGTGACGATTCTTGTAAACGCTCTCAAGCTCAGTTCAACCTCCACAAAAACCTTCATTCTTTGCAGATTAGTTGATCGTTAGCCTAGACAGCTCATCACAAACCTTTCAAAAGTTGTTACGAAATTCACTCATCAATATTCTCTAAGCGAGGATCCAACGGTGGTTGGAGATTTAATATATTTCTTTGAAATTGACTAATAGAAACATTGTCCTTCCCTGTCTAACTTAGGGTAAATAAGTTGCTCAACCTCATAGATACAATAAAAATTCTCAATATTTGTTTGTGCTTGCCGTTGAGTTGCTTAGTGAAAATCAACATCCAGTGATGTGTATGTTTGGTAGAATGTCCAACAGTGTTGTATTTTCTCTTTCACAGGTCAGTCAAAATTCACTTTGACAGAAGGCCTTTTTATGAATGGACACCTGAAATTAGGCTTGTCAACGGGTCGGGTTTGGATCGGATTCGACAAAATCCATATCCATATCCATTTAAATTTGGCGGTTCGGATTCGGATCGGATCATTGTCGGATTATTAATAGCCTGATCCATATCCAATCCATTAGGATTTCGGATTATCGGATCGGACCTCCGAATCCATTTAAATTTAAAATAAAAATTAAAAATTAATATAACAAATAGTAAAATAACAAAATAAAATAAAACCAAAAAATCTTTAAAATAGCAAAAAAAATCCCAAAATATAATATTCAAGATTTAATAATAAAATTTGAATTTAAGTATATGTGATTTGTATATATATTATAACTATTAACATAAATTTAACTAATAAATAAATCTGAACAAATAACTTAGAATGTACATATTCATTCGTGTGAATCTAATGAAATAATGGTATATACAAAATATGAAAATCTAATGAAATTATAGTGCACATGAAATATGAAGAAAATACTTGAATGAGAAATAAAATAATAAATCCCAGAGAAGTAGATTAATTTGATTATATATATTTAAATTTATATTATCTTATATATTATATTAAAATTATATATAAATAATTATAAATGGTCGGATCGGGTTTTTATTGGATCGGATAAACTAAAATCCATATCCGATCCATTATACATCGGATCGGATTATTATCGGATCGGATTCTTTTTTATAGAATCCATATCCACTTATTAAGGCTTGGATCGGACCGGATCGGATCGGATATCCGATCCATTGACAAGCCTACCTGAAATGTTTTATTCACGATACGACAAATGGATAACTGAAGTGTTTTATTCGAGTAAGTCAATCATGGTACATGAATTCTATACAATATATAATCGTTTTAATTTTTGAATGTCAAAATATTTCATTGATAAACGAACACATCAAATCAAAGAAACAATTTTCAATTTTCCTTGTTTATCTTACCATTGCATGACTGTGATTCCCTATAATCCGTGTGAACGAAATACATTTATAGAATTCTTAAAAAACAATTTATAGGAGTAGTTAATGAGCCCGTTTGGCCCCCCTTAAAATTTTTTTTTATCTACTTAAAGTGATTTCGTGCTGTTTGTCTAACCTTAAATTTTTCCACTTAAAGTTAGTTTTAGTTCAAAAAAAAAAAGTACCTTGGAGGTACTTTTTTTCCACTTATTTTTTTTCTCATATCAATTTTTATGTATTTGAGTCACCTTTTAACTTGTATTGTATTCTTTGCATATATTTGTATTTTATACTTTCAAAAAAATATAAATTTCTTTTTTTTTTAATTAATTTTTTAAAAATAAATTTACTTTAAGTGGAATTAGCCAAACAGATACACCTAACTTTAAGTGAAAAATATCACTTTTCACTTAAAGTGAGTAAGTAGCACTTTAAGTGATAAGTAACAATTTTTAAGTTAAGCCAAACACCCTCAATATGTTCATGTCCAAACCAAAAAATAAATGCCCCTATCACAAGCCGCCTTCAAAAAAAGGCATGCAGCAATTTGACCCTTGGGCCGAAGTCTAGTAGTCTTGATGATGAATTGTACACTATGCAGAACTTGGGGCTTGAAGCATCTCCTGGACACATAACTTCCATGTGCACGACGACCTCTTGTTCGCACATGCTTGAAGCATGTACTGGACACATACTTCCTATCATCAATTCCAGTTCCACGAGGGGTGACTTGAAAAAAGGTCAGAGTAGCATAACTTGTGTGGTCATCAAAAGACTTGGGATAATTCTGGATGGCAGTGGCCAAAGAGATAAGACTTTCCACCATCCAAAGCAACTAAAGCGTCTGAGAAGTTCTCAATTGATCTTCTAGTCACATACGGACAACGGGAAGAATTGAGAACATCCAAAAAAATATCATCACGAGTCAGAAACGGCAGAATGAATTCATCATGGCTTCTAATATCTCTGGTGTGGGGTAGGGAAGCTGCACTAATAGTTAGAAGGTCCAGATCATTATTAAATTCTCTTTTGATATCATAATATTTAGCCCTAGCCTTAGAATCATATAAACATCTCTTTGATCAACTGCATCTTCAAGCCCGAAAGTTGGTTGAAACATACCCTTGCTCACAAACTACAAATTCGATTGCAACTTGACACAAATACATTCACGAGGTAAAACAAAGTTAGTGAAAACGAGGAGGGGTTGCAATTCGTCAAGTTGTTGAGTAGTATTCTTTGAAGAATAATAAGATTCACCAAGATGTTTGTATGCATCAATTCGATACAAAACATGATCAACTCCTTGGACTTCCGTAAAGATATACAAAAAATTTGGAGGATGTAACGTCAAGCTTGATCCTGAAGACTGAAAATAATTGATAAAACATATAGATCGTGCATGAGCACTTAAACATAGATCTGAGGAGAAAACATGAATTGTTCTGCATTCAACCTGCTCATAGATAGTTCATTACATTGTTTATATGACCGTTCTGATGGTTCGTACAATGATCTACACCACACATTTCTAACCACTTGATGGATCATTGACTTACCTTAAATGGACAAACAAAAGACATGAAAGTACACTGTAGAAATGGAAAAACAACTACCATAGCTTAGAGACAAAAGAGCTACATGACAGAACCATTTATTGAGCTTGAAAGTACTAACTGAAACTGATGGTTGGATTCTTGTAAGAAGGTATCTCAATACCCCCCTCAAGCTGGTGAGACTGACCAGTGGATGTTGATGGGAAGGAAGCCAGCTTGTTGTTGTGGTGAGAATGGAGATTAACAGGTAGGACCTTAGTAAGAATATCAGCCACTTGATCCACTGAAGGGGTGTAGGTAGGTTGTATGTTGCCAGCTTGAACTTGCTCTCTCACATAGTGGCAATCGAGTTCTACATGTTTGGTGCGTTCATGTAGAACTGGATTAGCTGCAATGGCCAGTGCAGCCTTATTGTCACAATGAAGCATAGTAGGGGTAAGTTCTTAATGCCAAGATCTTTCAACAGTGCACTTAACCAGGTGACTTCACAAGTAGTCAATGCCATAGCCCTATACTCGGCTTCAGCCGAGGAACGAGCAACAACTGGTTGTTTCTTGGCCTTCCAAGAAATAGGTGAAGTGCCCAGAAAAATACAGAATCCGGTTGTTGATCGTCTAGAAGTAGGACATGCTCCCCAATCAATATCACAAAATGCAGTGAGTTTTGCTGCAGATGAAGAAGCCAGGAGTATTCCTTGCGATGCAGTCCCAATTAAATATCGTACAAGGCGTTTGGCAGCTTGAAAATGAAGGGTTGTCGGTTTCTGCATGAACTGTGACAATAGTTGAACAGTAAAGGCGATATCCGGCCTGGTAATGGTTAGGTAGATTAGTTTTCCAACCAGTCTCTGGTACTCAGTTGGATTTGCTAATGGTTCTCCTCCATCAGCTGTCAATTTGACATGAGAATCCATGGGAATTAGAACTGGTTTTGCAGTAGACAGACCAAGCTCATTAATGATGTCCAGTGTATATTTCTTTTGTCACATAAAAATTCCAGTTGCATTTCTATCAATCTCAAGTCCCAGAAAATATCGGAGCTCTCCCAAGTTCTTCATGTGAAACGTAGATGCTAGCATTGTTTTGAGAGAGTCAATAGTGCTTTGACAGTTACCAGTAATCAATAGATCATCCACATAAACCAGGATAGTGGTGATGGAATTAGAGTTGCTGAGAATAAAGAGACTATAATCAGTCTTGGACTGCTTGTAACCAATCCTCACAAGAGTTGATGACAGCTTTGAAAACCAGTTCCTAGGAGCTTGACGAAGACCATACAGAGATTTGTTGAGCTTACATACCAGTACAGGCTGTGAGGTTTGTGGTTGAGGTACAGAATTTAGAACAATTCGTGATCTAAGATGAGTGTAACCTGGGGGTAACTTCATGTACACTACCTCTGCCAACTCTCCATGCAGAAAGGCGTTTGAGACGTCCATCTGACATGTGATCCAGTTCTCACTGGCAGCCACTGCTAGCAAAGTTCTTACAGTTGTGAGCTTTGCTACAGGGGCGAATGTTTCAGTAAAGTCAATTCCTGGTTGTTGGTGATTGCCAAGTACCACCAATCGAGCCTTGTATCTCTCTAAACTGCCATCTGGATTGAGCTTTGTTTTAAATACCCATTTGCACCCTATGGAATGGCAATCAGGTGGCAAAGTCGTGACTTACCAAGTTTGATTCATCTCTAGTGCATCCAGTTCTTCATTCATGGCATGAACCCATTCTGGAGATTGAACGGCTGCTTTGAAACTCAGTGGATCATTAGTCGAGGCTAGAGTCGATAAGAAGCAGTTAAATGATGATGACACAGTAGGATGAATCATGCTGGATATGGTGCTAGCATTGGCTGTATAATCTCTCATCCACAGGGGTTGTGTATGATTCCTGTTGGATCGTCGAAGAGGCTGTTCTGGTTCAGCTGTGGGGGATGGATTTTGAGAAGGTGGTGAGTTTGGTGGTGAATGTGTTGGTGATGAAGGAGGTGTGGCCAAGTCAGAGGTGTACTCAATCTCATCTCCTATAGGATATGAAGGTGGAATTGGTGTCATGAAGGTGTTGTTAGGTTTGGTATGATAAGGGAAGACCTGCTCGTTGAATTTGACATCTCTAGAAACAAATGTCTATTGACTTTGAAGATTCAGTAACTTGTATCCCTTGGTAAGTGGTGGGTATCCCAGAAACAAACATGGAACTCCTCTGTGTTCAAACTTGTCTTAAGTAGAATGTGGATTTAGAGCAAATGCCAAGCAACCAAAAATTCGGAAGTGATCATATTCTGGTGGGACTCCAAAGAGTACTTCATATGGTGTCTTAAAATGAAGAACAGAAGATGGAACTCTGTTAAGAGTGTGCACTGCTGTCAGCACGCAGTCACCCCAGAAACTTAATGGAAGGTTAGCTTGAAACCGTAGAGCACGAGCAAGTTCAAGGATGTTTCTATGTTTTCTCTCTGCCCTGGTGTTTTGTTGAGGTCTGTAAACACAAGAAGTTTGATGAAGGATCCCATGATTGGAGAAGAACTGATTGCAAGCAAGGCTAGTGAATTCCAGGGCATTATCAGATCGAATCATTTTGATGGTTGTGTTGAATTGGTTCTTGACATAGTGAAGAAAAATCTTAAGGGTAGCTAATGAATCTGACTTCTGTTTCAACAAGTAGACCCAACAATGTCTGGAGTGATCGTCTACCAACGTGAGGAAGTACTTGTATTTCGATTGATAAGCTACCTTGTATGGACCCCAGATATCCATATGAACAAGATCGAAATTTTTAGCTGCGATTGACTCACTTAGTTGAAATGGAAGCCTGGTCATTTTGGCCATGGGGCAAGTAAGACAAGTGTGAGATGTGTTTTTTAGCAATGGTTTGAGGTAAGGTATTTTCAAGAGTTTTGGCATAGGTGTATGTCCAAGTCGATGGTGCCACAGGGACTCTAGGTTTGATTTCACGGCATTATTCGAAGGTGACACAAGAGTATTGGGACTTAACATATACAAACCATTACGAGCTTTGGCAATGCCTATGGTTCGTTTTGTAAGTTTATCAGAGATAACACACTGAGTAGGAGAGAATTTAACTTCACAATTATTGTCTTGAACAAGCTTTTGAACAGATAGCAGATTGTGCTTAAAGGTTGGTACACATAACACATTTTTTAGGGTGACACCAGGAATTACCACAATATCTCCTGTGTGGGTTATAACTACAGAATCTCCAGTTGGTAAATTAATAGTGTGTGATTGTGCAACAGGTAGAACATTTGTGAGCATGTTTAAACAGAGTGTCATATGATCAGATGCCCCTGAATCTACTATCCAGTCAAGAGAATTTCCAGATTTGTGAGCAGAAATCATACCAGGAAAATGAAAATCCAGTTCTTCATCACTTTCTGAGCTCTTTACACATGTTTGTTGGAGTTGTGGCACCAGACTGGCCAACTGCTCTAGCTGTTGTGGAGAGAACAACAAACCACTCGAGTCTGCAGGGCCATTGAATAGTTGAGCTGTAGTAGCTAGTTTGGGTGCATTGGGCTTAGACCATCTAGATCCAGTGTGTTGTGGCTGTGGTTTAGGTCTGAATGTAGGCTGAGTGTATTTAGAGTGCCACAAAGGATATCCAACTACCGTCCAACAACGTTCTGCACTGTGACCTCTTCCTTTACAAGCTGTGCACCAAACTTGTCGAGGGCCTTGGCTCGTTTGCCCTTGAGTTTTGCTAAACATAGCCATGACATCATTTGTGGCAGATTTTGACATGTTTAGAAGAGACCTCTGTGCCTCTTCTTGTTCAAGAGAGGCACAAGCATTTTCAACTATTGGTAGGGGTTCCAACATGAGTATCTGGCTTCTCTGAGCATTGAACTCATCGTTCAGTCCATTTAAAAACTGAAACAATCTGGATTCTTCTCTTTGAACATCTATTGTGTGAAGAAGTTTTGTAACCTCTGGGTTAGGTTCAGAGATAACAGGTAGGGTGTTTAAGGAGTCCAGTTCAGCCCAAATACTTTTAAGGGATGTATAGAACTCATTTACAGACATGTTTCCTTGTCTTAGCTCATACAGATCTCTGTTGAGTTTGTATTTTCTGCTACCATTAGTTAAGGCAAATCTTTTTTCTAGGTGATTCCACATCTCACTAGCAGATGTCATATACATAATGGCTTGCCTTATTGGTGGAGAAACATTGTTAGTTATCCAAGCAATGACCATATTGTTACAAGTTTCCCACATCTCTAGTTTAACAGGATCATCTGTAGGTTTTAAGACAGTACCTTTAACAAAACCGAGTTTTCGTTTAGACGAAAGGTTGATTTCCATGGATCTGCGCCAAGCTCTATAATCAGAACATCCTTGTAGCTTGTCCACTTGAATAGATGTAGAATTATCTGAGGGGTGTACAAACAATGGATCCAACATATCTTGGTAAGTGATACGTGAGGTTGTCATGATATATCAACAGAAATGTTTTGTGAGAAGAACAAGAGATCCGTGTGTTTTAAGAGAATAGAGGAGTGAAAGGGATAAAAAGAGATCTGAGAAAAGAGCTGAGATATTTAAGAAGAATGTTTCAAATGATTGGATTTGACAGGCAACCTGTCTCTGATACCATGAAGACTGAAAATAATTGATAAAACATATAGATCGTGCATGAGCACTTAAACATAGATCCGAGGAGAAAACATGAATTGTTCTGCATTCAACCTGCTCATAGATAGTTCATTACATTGTTTATATGACCGTTCTGATGGTTCGTACAATGATCTACACCACACATTTCTAACCACTTGATGGATCATTGACTTACCTTAAATGGACAAACAAAAGACATGAAAGTACACTGCAGAAATGGAAAAACAACTACCATAGCTTAGAAACAAAAGAGCTACATGACAGAACCATTTATTGAGCTTGAAAGTACTAACTGAAACTGATGGTTGGATTCTTGTAAGAAGGTATCTCAATAGATCCTGTAAAATTTGACATTGTTATGACTTAGACAGAGGGAGGAAACGTATATAGTATGTTTATATTAGAGATTCAGCGGGCGCGTCTCTATTTATATAGGACCAGGTCGGTCACCAGGAGAGCTATGTGGTTTCTGAATCCTATTTGGAATTTTATTACATCTATCCGTAAAAATTACTGTGACAACTTTACTGGGAAAAATGGAAAACCAAACAAACTTGGATTACTTTTGATGGTAAGAACCCAATTACAATAAAATTTTATAACTAAATATCGTTGAACATTTTGGCAAAAAAAAAAAAAAAAAAAAATCGTTGAACATCAGTTTTTTTAACAGATCTTTAGGGTTTAACATATTAATCTATAACCTAAACTTATTAATCTATAACCTAACCTTTATTAATAAGATAAACACCTTTTTAACCATATACCACTTTTTGGTTCCACTATTTTTGGTTTCACCCCTACAATCCTATTTTTACTATAATTTTATTTTTATGTTTTTTTTAATAAAATAGAAATCCAATTATAATTATAATTCTTTTATTACAACTTTAAATAAAAAATAGTTTCATTCCTAGAATCATATTTTCCTTATAATTCTATGTTATTTTTTAAAGAAAATAATAAAATTGAAATCCTATTATAATTATAATACAATTTTTTTTTTATCATAATTTAGAATCAAAAAATAATACGATCAATTCTTCGAAAGATTTTTCAAGCAGAACAACTAAAACATGTTTCTATACACTTCTCTAGAACAATCTTCCCTACGATTATATGTTATTTTTTTAAAAAAAACATAATAAAATTGAAATCTTATTATTATTATAATTCTTATATTGTATTTGCAATTTTTTTATTATAACTTAGAATAAAAAAAGATTGCGATCAATTATCTTAAATATTTTTCAATGAAAACAACTGAAACGTGTTTCCATGCACTTCTATTAAACAATCTAAGGTTATAATTTATTAATCGCAAAAATTTTTTATGCAAATAACATAGTTCTTTTTATAATTTTATAAATATTTAATTAAATAAAAAAATTAGTAATTAATTAACATAAATCTCCGAGCCCGTGCTTCGCACGGGTTATCATCTAGTATTAATAAATAAATAAACATTATTTAATTATGTAGTTATAGTAATTGAACTCGAGGTGAAGCTAAAGTAATAAATCTTGTACAATCATGTAGTTGCAAGGAATCGAAGTGAAACTAAGAAATTTAAAGTAAATAAATCTTGTATAGTTATGTATTTGTAAGGAATTGAACCCCGACTTTTTTTTTTTGACGAAATTTAAAGCATATTTCATTAATGAGAAAAAGGACCATGAGATTGATCTCATGAAACTTTTCCTGAGATACTTAAAAAAATATACTTTAAATTTGATTGGGTCCGCATGGCTAATTAAAAAATTCTGATTTTACAAAAATGCACACCCCATATTTTTGTATATAAATTTCATGTATCTCAGGGTATTTATCTGAGATACATCTCAGGCTCCTTAATATCTTTATTAATAATGTGGAAGAGGCTCAGTCGGGACAAACTCTCTGACCATGCAACCAGGTTGAAAAACAAATAAACGAGCTAAACAAAATTAGCCGCTTTAATTCCAGATCGCTTAACAAACTGTTAAATTTTGTGAATCAGATGTAAAATAACGAAGAATAATAAGAAAAACAAATCAAACTTCATTGATGAAAAGTTGTATTTACAGAGAGAGAAAAAGATGTTATATCTACATTGTGTAAAAGTTAAGAGCGGCATTACAATCTGTTCTATCATCTTATATACAATGGAGAGTAAATGAAAATAGCGGGAACTAACCAACTCCCTAACTAACAGCCTATCTAATCTTGACAGCAAATAATATCTCAACATCCCCCCTCAAGTTGGAGGTTGGAAGAATCTGGAAACCTTCAACTTGGACAGCAATTTCTAAAAACTGAACCATTCTTGATAGAAACTTCTTTTGGAATATCCATCCGACTAAACAACCCTTCAGCAATCATTAGTGTCATACTATTGAACCTCAAATCAGCTAGAGCAGAAACAAAGTATCCACCCGAAGAAGCCCCCAAAGCTACAAGAGGAAGCTTCTCAAGTTTTTGCTTCTCAATCCACCACTTAATAAGTCCTGCAACAACCAACCTTTCCTTCCCAAACGACCAGCATACTCCTGAACTTGACATTGCCAAAAACAGCAAACTTCCGAGAAAGAGCATCAAGGACAATCAGCCTTTCCTCCGGCAAACCAGCACAATCAGGACAACTAGAAATCCTATCCCAAAAAATTTCCCACTTTACCACTGCACCCATGAGCCAAGAACAGAAACTTCTCACATAAACTATACTGACATAAGAATCAGGAAGCATCAGGAAGCATGATTGTTGTATTGACAGCAACATCCAAACTATGAGCAACAAAGCTTTGACAACACTGAGACATACTCAAACATACTGCTATCACAAGGACATAACCAAGGATAACCAAGGATAAGCCACAAGACAACAAGCTCGGTACATGAGGGTGAGTAAGGCAGATGAAAAATGGTAATCGCAATTCATGGTGTCTTCAATAGTAAGACAACAGCAACAAAAGTGTATAAAACTAATGAACCGAGGGAATTCTGAGGTTACATTTCAGTCAATACGACATGATTAAAACTCAACAAGGGACACAAGGCAGAAAGGCACAAACTCACTTAGGAGCAACAAACATGAATATCAGTCAAAACACAATCCAGAAAGGGGTATATCCAGAAATGGTGACCTCTAACTTGAAGATACAACCAATCATCAACAACACCACAAAACACAGGAGATTCTATCTCAAAATATCAAAAAATTCTAACCTCACACAATATGATATAGAAGGCTATCAATGCAACAAATCTCAGCAAGCTAATCAAGGATTTTAGAATTGATGACCCATAAGGGCTTAAAAATTGATTGCTAACTCACAAAGGAGTCCAGCCAAATCACAAAACAATTTAGAACCTACAAAGAGGCTTTGAGAAAAACAATCAGAACCTACAAAGTAGGCTTAGAGAAACACCAATAATGGTCAACAAATCAATCAAAGAACTCCAGGGAGTTTAGAACAATCAACCCACGATGGGGCTTAGAATCAGAAGGACCTCACAGAATCGTAAAAACGAACTCAAACGGCCAAAACAGAAAAAAAATGATCACAAAGTAATCACAATATTCAGAGGAAAAATCAGAAATAATGATCCAATAGTTCAGTGAATCTCAAGATGAGAACAATTTCAAGAAAAGATAGAATCACTCAAGATAAAATCAAGAAACAGTCAACAACATTCGTTGAGTAATTAGGTCGAACAGATAGAGTGCAACAAGAGAAATGATATTGTTTCGATCATTGTTGAACAAATACGTAGAAATTTGATGAAAAAAATAGATCAAACAAAAACACAAACAGGTGGTGTGCAGTAGCCATTGATATAGAGATAAAATCAGAATGAGATCAACAAGATCAGCCGAAAACAAGATCGAATTCACAGAAACAAATTGATTATACAAAATCAAAATGTAATCAACAGATCGATCAAGATCGCTATTGGAAAATTTAGAGAAATCACAGAGTGTTCATGAAGAACATGATGCAGAAATCAATGTTCATAAGAACGAAACTCAAGAAACAAAATCAGAGATGATTGTGAAATGATTTTAGTGACAACGTCGCAAGAATCAACAACTATGTGTATAATCTTTGAAAGAAATACAGCAAAACGATATAGAAATCGTCATTGAAGAAAATGAGACAAATAAACGAAAACACCTGAAGAAGATGACGATCGATGGAAGAAAACGATGATCGACGAAGACGATGATCAACGAGAACGAAACGAATCAGGTCGGATCCGCCATTAAAACTTCACAAACCTGCTTTGATACCATGTTACATTTTGTGAATCAGATTTAAAATAACGAAGAATAATAAGAAGAACAAATCAAACTTCATTGATGAAAAGTTGTATTTACAGAGAGAGAAAAAGATGTTATATCTACATTGTGTAAAAGTTAAGAGCGGCATTACAATCTGTTCTATCGTCTTATATACAATGGAGAGTAAATGGAAATGGAGAGTAAATGGAAATAGCGGGAACTAACCAACTCCCTAACTACAGCCTATTTAATCTTGATAGCAAATAATATCTCAACACAAACTGAACACGAATATTCTTAAAATTAAAAATGACTTCAATGGTCTCCCGAGCAATCCAGCCTACATATCCCCTAAAAACAGTAACTTCACAATTGACCCTTACAGTAATTCCTTGAATAGTGCAATTTTTAGAGGACTCAATTGTAAAAACTGAGCTAAGAGAAGGCCTCATGTTATGAACAAACTTTTTTGTGAGAAATGAGTATATGCGATATTTATCACCGCCCCAAGCATCCTAACTATCTACATGCCCGACATCAACGAATAAACATGTCGAAAATTTTGTCGATGTAATTACCAAATTCGATATTTTTCCACATTAATAAAAAGTATAAATTATTAATAAAAAATAGTGGTCAAATAATTATCGAATTTATACGAAACAAATGAAAACAAAACAAAACGGAAAGGCATTGCATAGTAGGCACCTGAATTTCAACTAGACCTTTGCATCGGAATTGTAATCCATATGCATTTGAATTTTCGACCAGACGAATCCCTCTGTAACAAAACAATTCAACCATGAATGTATTAAATTTCCGCTACCAGCTGGTACCTATTAACACATGTTATATTACACTTTAACACATGTTTTAATTTTCACTCGATAAGTTCCCTAGAATTCTCCTACTGCCGACTAAAGTATTTTTCCAGAATCTCAAAACAACAAATTATCCACACCATCTTTATAACCAGACTAATTTACTTTCCCAGTATTCTGTCAACGCACAGTGAACATAAGTTACTAGTTTCATTTATTCCTCACAAAATTACCTATTAAAAACCAAACCAAACCAAACCAAACAAACCCAGTATATCCCGCTCGGAGCAGGGTCTGGGGAGGGTGAGATGTACGCAGACCATACCTCTACTTTTTACGATAGAGAGGCTGTTTCCGTGAAGACCCCCGGCTTAGTGCTCAACAAATATAGTGTGAGTTCTATACAAAGATGATTACGAATGTGAAATTATTCAGCCGAACCTGGGCCCATGGCTTGGACCTCATGGGACTTACCTAAGCGGGCATTGGAAACTCATCTCCTGATATAGGTCGGCTCCGAGCAACACTCCCTGCCAAAAACTCCTCTCTTGCCAAACACTAAACCACAAGCATCAAACAGTCAAATATTAAAAGATAAAATAGACAACCCAACTCTAAGACAAAGCTAAACGGGACATCCCAACTCTCAGACTCTCAACAACAGAACCACTCCCTAGAAGAGAATCCACAACTCTGATACGACGCCTCCAAGTGGACCTGTCAGCTGTCAAGTTCTCGCTAAGGTTTAAGTCCTTCAAATCTAACCTTATTTGCTCCTCCCATGTTCTCCTCGGTCTACCTCTCCTTCTCACCCCTACGATCGAAATACTCTCTACCCTCCTCACTGGAGCCGTAGCCTGCCTCCTGCGGATGTGTCCAAACCATCTCAATCTCCCTTCCCTAACTTTCTCAGCAATAGGCGCAACTTCTAACTCATTCCGGAAAACAGCATTCGGAATTCTATCCAGCATAGTGCGCCCACACGACCAACGCAACATTCTCATTTCAGCCGCTTCCAACTTGCTTTCCAGTGCCTTCTTCCCCGCCCAACATTCGGAACCATACAACATCACAGATCTGATTGCTGCTCTATAGAATTTACCCTTCAATTTTAAAGGGATTTTCCTGTCGCACAACACTCCTGTCGCTGCTCTCCATCTAAGCCACCCAGCCTTTATTCGATGAGTTACGTCACCCTCCACCTCTCCTTCCTTCTGAATGATAGAACCCAAATACTTGAACTTGTCCATGCGAGGAACAATCTGATCTCCAATCATAACCTCAACCCCTTCCTCGATGGGCTCACCACTGAAATTACACCAGAGATACTCGGTCTTAGACCGGCTCACACACAGGCCTTGGGATTCCAAATTAGATCTCCATAATTCCAACTTTGCATTCACCTCCCCCCTCGACTCCGCCACTAACACAATGTCATCAGCGAAAAGCATGCACCACGGGACGTCATCTTGGATCCCTCGCGAAATGACATCTAGTATTATGGCAAAAATGAGAGGGCTTAGGGCCGACCCCTGGTGCAACCCTATCCCAACCGGGAAATAGTGGGTATCACCAACTGGTGTCCTAACGCAAGTCGAAGCTTGAGAGTACATGTCTTGGATCGCCCTAACGTACAATGAAGACACCCTCCTCTCTTCTAGGCTCCTCCAAATAACATCTCGTGGGATGCTATCGTACGCTTTCTCAAGGTCAATGAACACCATATGCAGGTCCTTACGCCGTTCTCTAAACTTCTCCATAAGGCGACAGACGAGATGAATAGCCTCGGTCGTCGATCTCCCAGGCATGAAACCAAATTGGTTCTCTGAGATCTCTACCATTCTTCTCACTCTGCCTTCAACCACTCTCTCCCAAAGTTTCATAGTATGACTGAGAAGTTTAATACCCCGATAGCTACTACAACTCTGAGCATCACCTTTGTTCTTGAAAAAAGGCACCACGATATTGCGCCTCCACTCCGTCAGCATGTTAGCATCTCTGAGGAGAATGTTGAACAAATCTGCTAGCCATTGAACACCTACCTCCCCCAGACCAATCCAAACCTCAATAGGTATTTGGTCCGGGCCAACTGCCTTAGCTCTACCCATCTTTAGAAGGGCGCCTTTGACTTCTTCTATGCTGATACGCTCACAATCCCCTAAAGTTTGAGTAGAAGATTGGCTAACACCTTGCACCCCTTCTGAAACGCTCCCCCTAGAACCATTGAAAAGCTCAGAAAAATACCCATTCCACCTCTCCTTAATAGCCTCGTCGTCCACCAAAACACGGCCCACATCATCCTTAACAAATCGAACGTGACCCAGATCGCGTCGCCCTCTCTCCCTAGCTTTCGCCAGTTTAAAGATAGCATTAGCTCCTTCCTTGGTGTCTAAGCGCTTGTACATCTCCTCGTACGCCTCACCTTTAGCCTTAGCTACTGCCTTCTTTGCCTCTCTTCTCGCCACCTTGTAAGCTGCAGTCTTCAAGATCCTCTCCTCGTCAGCGCTAGCCGACAAAAGTTCTTTAAAGAGCAATTGTTTAGCCTTAACTTTCCTTTGAACCTCCTCGTTCCACCACCACGCCTCCTTAAGACCACCAAACCTTCCCGAAGAAATCCCCACCACCTTCACGACCACATTTCTAATAGCATTGGCCATACCTATCCACATCTGGTTTGCATCACTCCCCTGGCTAAAACCACCTTCGCGGAGCAGAGCCTCCTTGAATTCAACCGCCTTCTCACCCTTCAGATCCTTCCAAAGGATCCTAGGTCTAGCTTCCCTTGCCCTGTTCACAACACGGCCACCCATGGAAAGATCCATAGCTAACAGACGGTATTGCGACGCGCAAGCCTCGCTCGGGAACACCTTGCAATCAACGCACGACCTTACATCACGACTGCGCATAAGTAAGTAGTCGATTTGGGTGTTGTGCCCCCCACTACTGAAAGTGATGAGGTGTTCAGCCCTCTTCTGGAAAATAGAGTTTACGATTACAACTCATGAGCAGTAGCAAACTCCAACAATGCGGAACCTCCGTCATTCCTAACCCCGAAGCCGAAACCCCCATGAGCGCGATGGTAACCATCCACCCGAATACCAATGTGTCCATTGAAATCTCCATCCATCACTACAAATTGGTCGACAGGAATACTTTCGACCAGCTCATCTAAACAAACCCAGAAAGCTGCTTTCTCAGGCTCGCTCAAACCGGCCTGTGGAGCATACGCGCAAACCACGTTCACCATCTTCTCCCCAACTACCACTCTAGCAGACATAATCCTGTCGTTACATCTCTTCACTTCCACGACATTATCCTTGAGCTCCTTCGATAACAGAATACCCACCCCATTTCTCGAGTTTGCAAGACCTGAATACCACAATTTATACCCGTTCGCTTCTCTGGACTGAGCCCCCTTCCACCTAGTCTCCTGAATACACAGGACATCCACCGTTCTCTTACGTAACACATCCACTAGCTCCAAAAACTTTCCCGTCAAGGTACCCACATTCAAACTGCCAACTCGAAGACCACGAGGCATCGACCTACACAAAACACTAATGCAGTACCCACAGATACAACTACACTACCAATCAAATCTACTTATTTCTAAGGTCTCAAAAGTACTAAAAGAAAGTAAAAATTTAGATCACAAATTATAAGTAGGCAACTGACAGCAGTAATTTATATCAAAAAATAGAAATGAAATGATACCAGACTTCGAATCGAAACACGTCGGCGTTGCAACTTCGGATGAGCTTGATAATCCGGTAAGCTTTACCTGCAAAAATGGTAAAACACACAAATATTTACTAATTTATTGTTAGTTAAAAGAAACTGAAATGTAGTGGTGTTATAAAGTATTCTTCCGGCGAGTGATAACCAGAATTTGAGATCTCTGATTCTCAAAAACACATTGACTGCCAAAGAAAAAAACTAAGTAGATAAGCACAATTTGCTGCACTGTTCTGTGGGAGCTAAAAGCTTCAATGTTCCAACATCACTATCAAAAAACACTAGGATTGTCGCACACAGGCAAAAGCGGCTGCATATCAGTGTGACCTGTAACATGATTTCTTTGGGTGTTGGCATGTAAGTAGCACCAGGTGTTTTGCTTCCTTCACCATGACAAATCTAAGGGATAAGTTTGAAAATGACGGAGAAGAGTAAAACTATGGTACATTGTAGATTTGAATAGAAGAGATCTCATGAAGGTACTTCATGTTCATGCAGCCTTTTCTAGTAGGTGAGATCTTCACTTTCAACCACTTGTATATCAAGATAAATAAAGTTCATTACTTGGGCGGAAACATTGAGAGAAAATATCAATGCTTCACTGCAATTTTTTTTTTTAAATTTAAATACATGGGTTCCTAAAAGGTGGAGATGACACATGTCAAAGAGTTTTAGAAGATAAAATATTAAAATTCTACACAGAAAATAAAAACAAAGAGCACATACCTGCAAGAGCACTAGGCTGCACTAGCTAGTGATTATCCGTCACCATTACAACAAGTGATTCTTCATAATCCTTGTGATGACTATAAGGATAACTACTTGTCCACAATCCTACAACATTCTTTTTTCTCAACCAATTCATTTTCTGGCACTCTGTTAACTCACACTGAACACAAGTTACTAGTTTAACTGGTTCTTGCAACAAGGAAAAATTACTGATAAAAGAACTAATGAAATAAAAATTATTAATAACACTTGTAAAGATGACTCGTGTTGCTTATTAACTTTAGTTTTTGCTTATTAACGTTAGTGTTTTTTAAATGTGCAATTAGATAACTTAAGAGAGCGAAGGAACAAATGCATTGAGGGAAAGCACACAATAACATCAACACAATAATGCAGAATAAAGATACAACAAAAACTTCAGTTGGAACATGATAGCAAGTCTAGTAGTCTGGATAATAAATTGTGCACTGTGCAGAAGTTTGGTCGCTAAGCATCTCTTGGACACATACTTTCCATCAGGTGCACGGTTTCCACTGAGCAGAAGTTCGGCCCTGGAGCATCTCCTAAACACACTTTCAATCATCAACCTTCGCATTTGCATAATCAATAATACGTGCACGGCCTCTACTTTTCAGATTGGCCTTGATGCATCTCCTGAGCATAGACTTTTTCATCAGCCTTCACATTTGCATGATGTTTGGCTTTAAAGCATCTACTTAGCACAAAAACATAGAGTGCACGTGCATAAATCTTCCCTTGAGGCATCTCCTGGCCACATAATTTCCATCAGCCTTCTCATTTGCATAATCAGCATTCTGCAAACGGCCTTCTCGAGGGGCGACCTTAAAAAAGCTCAAAGTTGCATAACTTGTGTATGGATCAAAAGACTGATCCTCGTTCTCGAAGCCGGTCCCCCAAGAGATAAGACTTAGTACTTTTGCGCCATCCAACGGAACTCTGTAGTCCGAGAAGTTTTCAATTGATTCCAAGTCGCGTGCAGACAACGACAAGAATTAAGAGCATGCAAAAATTTATCATCAAGAGATATAGAAGGTCTCAAAAATTCATTGATTGCAAATTCTTTATTGCGGGGAAGGGGAGCTACACAATTAGTTGGACAATGTAGACCTTAAACTTGATCCTACATATTCTGACATCTTGTTGGTTAGGGTGCTTCAAGACAGGAACATGGGATTATTAATATTCATATATTGGCGGGAGCGCAGAGGTGACTAGATTCCGAATCTTTGTAGGAATTTGGTTATATGCTTAATAGTAACACTTCCCGTCTAATTTAATTGATACTATTAAGTTATTTTAATTTTTT
Source organism: Kitagawia praeruptora (assembly GCA_037693485.1). Lineage (NCBI taxonomy): Eukaryota > Viridiplantae > Streptophyta > Magnoliopsida > Apiales > Apiaceae > Kitagawia > Kitagawia praeruptora. The sequence continues at coordinate 31,657,024 of CM075350.1, forward strand.
GTATTATTAATAAATTGAATTAAAATTAACTAATAACCCTCTGCAGTGTAAGTACTTTTTTCCAAATAAAAATCCTTACTGCTTCTAGTCACAGAATAAGGATAGCGGTTTTAAAATAAACCAAAAAAAAAAGTGGTCTAAATATCGATTTTTTACATAACAAAATAGAACAGAAAGCCTGAAAACCTAGGTAATTAATAAGTTCTTTAATTAATAATAGCCCCGTTCACAGATACTGGCATATGCATCTGAATCTTCAACCAGACCTTCCCTCTGTAATAAAATGATACAAGATACAATGTCTTTTTCCTGTTTTTTTCTGAAAAAGGAAAAATTAGTACCAACAAAATAATACAGTCATGAAACTATATATTTCAGTACCAGCTAGTAGCCTGTACCATTCCATTCCCCTGTCCATGGTTTTTCTTTGTTAACCAATTATCGCAATCGCTATAATAAAAAATGATTTTAGCAACCGACGAAAACATGATCTAATTTTTCTTCTCCCCAGAATAAGAAGAATTACAAGGGTTGAGGCCTAGTCACTTGTGTATTCTCCACTGTCAAGTACCATTTTCCTGAACTTCAACATATCTGCATTGTAGGCAGTTGTGTCGTAAACCTGACTTGCTGTCAAACCGGAGCCCTGGCTTGCTTTCGAGCCAGCATCGCTCAGGTCATCCAGCGACAAATCTCCTTCAAGTGTACGTACAATCTGTTTTCAACACAGTTGCCAGTGGTATTTGTGACCATTTTTATTCATCCAAAAAAATAATAGAATGTGAACTTTTTCTTGCTTGTGATTAAACTTATATATCTATGATACCTGGCTCATCTTTGGCCGTCTTCTAGCAGAATGGCGAACACTGGCAGCAGCCAAGGCAACCATGCGCGCCATTTCTTGAGGGTTAAAGTTATTCTCTAAGCGAGGATCCACCAATTCACTGTAGTTTCCATCTTCCAATGCTTTTGTCATAAGTGGCCTAGCCTGTTTGAAGACATTTACCAGGAAACAAATATAGTTTTAGTTCAATCTTTTTATGGAGCTAATACCAAGTGCAAAATGCCAACATATTCTGATCCATGAGAAAATAAACTAGATTCTGAGTCAATAGATATAAACAAACACATACCCAATCTACCAAACCGTCATCCGAATATTTACTTGTGGGATCAAATGGTTTCCTTCCGGTTATGAGCTCTAAGAGCATGACACCAAATGAAAAAACATCAGATTTATCCGTTAACTTTCCACTTTGTGCATATTCTGGAGCCAAGTACCTGCAATCCTCAAACAATGACAATGATGGTAAGTTGGTAACTAAAATTATGTGGATTCAAGGATTGAATGGCACTTACTTAACACACACGATCTCTAAAGATAATGATCACATTTTTACGTGTATCACTTGTATTCACTACTATGGACAACAAATTCAAACGATTTATTACCCGAAAGTTCCCATGACACGAGTGGATACATGAGTGAAATTATCAGAAGAAAGTTTAGCTAAACCAAAATCAGCTACCTGATACAGAGTGAAATATGTTCAGCATAAATTGTACATAAGCAAGTCCAATTCTAGAATAAAATTAATTCCTAAACGAAGTATGTTACCATAGCTTCATAGTTGTTATCTAGGAGAATATTAGCTGCTTTGATGTCACGATGAATGATTTTAGGGTGGCCTATAATCAGCCAAAAAAAATATTTCAGTTGGAAGGGAAAAAATTTGTATACAAAGGATTTCAGGTAGAAAAACATGTGGCAAAAAAGTGTTAGAGATGCAGAACGATGCATACAATCTTCATGAAGATAAGCAAGTCCTTTTGCTGATCCCACAGCAATACGAAGCCTAGTTGCCCAATCCATGACTGTTCCGTTATCTGCAAAATCATATTAAGATTTTTATTTCAAGTTTTGAAAATATTACATGCAAACTTGTGCACACAGCCGATATAAAATTATAGGAATATTACGTCCTCCTATCAGACTCGGACATGAAAGCGATGATACATTGCAACTCAATACTTTTTAATCCAATGCAAATAAACATTCTGAGCTGAAAAAGGAAATGATGGAATGTTCATATAGCCAGATTTGCAGGACATAATAACTGTACAAACCAACTTACTATAAAGATGATATTCCAAGGTTTTATTTGGAACAAATTCATAAACTAGCATTCTCTGTGTATCCGCAATTGAATATCCAACGAGTGACACAAGATGGCGATGGTGGACGCGGCTAATTATCTCAACTTCCGCTTGGAACTCCCTCTCGCCTTGCCCACTACCAGTCTTTAAGCTTTTCACAGCAACCTCTTGACCATTAGGCAGCACACCTTTATGAACATACCCAAACCCACCTTGTCCTATTAAATTAGCATCCGAAAATCCACTAGTGGCTGAGGCTAAATCCTCATATGAGAATTGGCTCTGGTTATATCCTAGACTCATATTCGAAGGATGTTGTCCTCGAGGTGTTTGATGTGATCCTGAATAGTTGGAGCTGTGCTCACTGCTCGGCGGTGCTCCCCAACCACCTGCATGTGGTGCTTGTAGCTTCACAACATGGTCTTGAGGACCATTCCACTGTTGATGACCTTGGTAATATTGAACATGTGATCCTGGATCAAGATAAATATATTTCATGAATGATCTGAATCTAAAGTAATACATAAGGTCTCTATTTAATGTATATGACAAAAAATACTACTTACTGCAATAAAAACTCAAGACCTAGAGATATACACATATAATGATATCTCCAGTGAAAGAAAAAGAACAAGACAACCTTCTCACAATTAGAAAGAAACTTTCTTTACCAACAATAAATAATAGGTGGACACAGAATCATTACATTTTGTTTAAACTTTTTTTACACAATCATGTGGTACATGCATTATGCATTGAGTTCAACATGAAATCTTCGGATTCAGAACTGTACTGTAGATTGGATATGTCGGGTTTAAGATTATGTCATGATATCGATACTTAAAAGAGTTGGGAATTGTATAAAAATTACAAAGCGTAAGAGAAATACGTGTTATCACAGTGTGATAACTTTAGATCTAGATTTCATATAACTAACATTCCACATTTACTTAACAATTGACTACACATTAGGTAACATATGTACCTTTAGGGGGGTATGATTTTCTCTTCTTTTTCCTGGAACATATTGCACAAGCAATGATCAGAACAGCCAGAACAACAAAGCCACCAAGAACTCCTCCTGTAATACTCCCGCTGTCATCTGATGATGATTTGTGACGGCTCGACCCATTGGATGGCGACTTGTGAGATGGTGCATCTGGTGGTGTGAGAGCCGGATCACCTATCGGAGACGGGGGAGAAAACACAACAGGCACTTCCGGGGTGGTAGGTGCTGGAGGTGATGGACTTTTTCCTGATGGTGGAGGTGACTTTCCCCCAGAAGGTGAGGACTTCGAATCCGGTGGTGGAGGAGATTCACTTTTGGGTGGGGGCGATGATGGAGGTGGTGATTTTGACGGTGGCGGTGAAGACGGGGGTGGAGATGAGTTGCCACCAGAGGAAGGCGGTGGTGAACTACTACTGCTATTATTACCAGAGGGAGCAGAGTCAGGGGATGAAGCCATTTGCCAAAAATGTGAAACTCAATTCCGGCCAATTATTAGGCTTTGACGCTGGCCGGAAATTAACCTGACACGCTCTCCCCTAACCACTCGCCACTTTGGTTCAGCGCCCCTATATATCAAAATGTCAAAACTGCATAAGCACATAAATATCTACAGAATTTTATGGGGTTGATGTACAAACTGATTCTGCAGGTCATACCAATTGTCCCATCTGCATGCATTCAAGACATGCAATGATAATTCATTTATTTCCTTCTTGGTTAAGTCAGATAAAGATAACTTACATCCTGTCAATATCTGTTTCTTCATTATGCATACAATTCAAGAACCACATTTACCGACATCAAATTGATCACATTCGATGGAACACAATCATATAAAGTTGTTATCTCAAATGCACACATATTAAAAGTATACACATCCATATCAAGGTAAAGAGTTTCTAAGCTCCATGATTCTGTGTTTATATGTGATAAAGAGGAAAGGGTCAAGAATACTAACCTGTATCTGCGTACGGGCGAGATAGAATTGGGGTTTGGGGGAGAGAGACAGGGCAGGGCAATACAAAAATACAATAGGTGACGATAATAAAAAAGAAAGAAGAAATTTGCGAGATTACTAATTCTCAAAGCAAAGAGAGAGAAAAGGAGTCACATTTTTGAGTTTACCACTCCATTTTCTCCCTCCTCCACTTGCCTGCCTCCCCCTCGGCCCCTCCTACAAAAATGCTTCTCTTTCTTCTTCCATTTTCTCATATCTTTTTCCGCTGCTTCATCCAATTTTTGCCTTCAGCTAACCCCTATATTTAGTAAAGATTTTAAAATCTTTACTATTTACTTTCTTAGTTTCATAAACATATCATACCTCACAAACAATTGCTGGCCTATTTTTCCACACTTGAGAATCTTTATTCTCCATTTGTCCAGAAGGTGCTCAGTTGTCATGACTAAGACCATACCCCAGATAATCAAATACAGTATCAATATTTGAAAATTAGTAATTCAGCTTTAAAAACTTTTGGGGACACACTCAATAAAAACATTAGTAAACTAGGTACAGAGCCAAATCATCAACTTCAAACAGTTTTTAATTTTATTTTAATAAAGAAAAATATTACGACAAGCATTTTGACTGGTTGTGAAAAAAGTAATAACTGTAACATTACAAAAACATTAAAGAGATATTAACAAAAAGTGAACTAACATGTCCATATAACTAAACCAACATCCACATTTCATAGTAATACTGAAACTGAAATATTAACATAACAGCATCCCGTTCTTGTTCATAAAAGACAGACTAGATGTGGAAAAAGAAGCAAAGCTGGAGCAATGACTGAACGAATTCTGTGAGGCTGCCTGCCTAACACATGTGCATGCTCAGGGCAAAGGCACCAGGCTGTTCACATAGGGGATATATGTTGTGCTTGGTTTGATCCTCCCTCTCCTAATCACTTCAATTTTTTGTTTCTTCACATCGCAGGAATATAATATATCATCGATATTGAAAATGAAGATATTGCTCTTCACAGCGAACAACACCCTAAAGGACCAGGCATTGTAAATCTTGATATCAAGTCCAACAACATCACGACGCTTCAAGCACATATTAACACCCCCAAAGATCTCAATTACGCACCTACTCTTCACAGCCTCCGTCCCATCACCAAAATTACCCATCTCTGTCTCATCACCAAAATTACCAGTCTCCGTCTCATCACCAAAATTACCAGTCTGCATGCTAGTCTGAAGATAAGAAGGCTCAATGTAGGACTGAACGTAAGACAGCTCCCCATCAATCAATGTCAAAATGCCCCCTCCATCTTTTATATCAGAACATATGGGTTGAACTCCGCAGATGTCGTTAACTGTATCAAAAGCTAGTAATTCACCTGTTGAGCTAGCCCAGTATGCCACCCCATTTCTGTATAAGCCATTATCTTTCAAATATGGTGCCCCAAGCTCAGAACAGACAGCATTACAGCAGGTCCACGACCTTGTCTCTGAGCTATAAATGTCAAAGCACAACATCGGAGGACCATTGTAAATGTCGAAGGCACATATTATCTTGTAATCCTCCCCACAGTTTAACGGAGACGGCTCAAAGGCAAGTATTAAATTTGGTTCAGGACCATGATAGTAAGTAGATCGAGGCACCACATGAAATCCCCTGTTTGCGGGATTGCAAATGTAGTATTCATTTACGCTATCTCCGTCACCAACTCCTTGACAGAGAAGCAATCCATTGCAGGAACTTCTGATCTTAACCGTCCAAGGAAGAAATGACAAAGAAGAATCAGGAATCCCATATGCAGCCTGGTCGAGAGATACAAAGAAGTGGTTGAGACCATCCTGACAAAAGAAACCAGACATGTCCTGGAAGCAGAGAGCCTGCCTATGGGCTAAGAATGGATGTGATAACCAATTATCCCAGTCTTTTGAAACTGCCCTAAATCTCATAAGGGATTTTGCCGGGAGGAAAGGCATAACATGGTCCTTTGCCACATCTTTAATTTCCATGTCCTTTCTCAGCTTGAAATTTGGGCGGAACACATATGCTGTTCCATCCATATCATACACCACATCTCTAAGCCTTGAAACTTTGTACTGCGATTAAAAGACAACAGCTTATAAGGAGGCATATAGATAGCAACATCTAAAATTAATAATATGTCCTTTTCGATCTTACTAAAAACATGGTAGGTATTTTTAGTTATGAATCTTTACTATTAACACAGTGTCCATTATGAAGATGTGAGTCACATTAGCAAAGTTTGGGACCTGGGGGGAGAGGATCTATGAATTAGCACTAAAGTAGATTACTTGCACACCTTATCATTCACTTCATTAATGGGTAATGCATCCCACGACATGCTTCCTTCAGAAAAACTTTTCTCCGAGTACCTATCCAGATCATCCAACAACTGCTCATCCTGAAAGAATCATAAGTTGTTAAATCATCAATCTTTAAAAAACAGATTCAGAAAATAAGGACCCAAAAATATGGCAGGTAATTTTTCATGAATCTGGACTATGAACACAATGCCCAGTATGAATTTTCAAGTCATGTCAGCAAAGCTTTTTTTTTTGGGGGGGGGGGGGGCATAAATTAGCACAGCTTGAGATATCTCTTTGCACAAAAGTAAATTACTTGCACACCTTCTCATCGGGCTCATTAACAGGTAATGCATCCCACGGATACGGGCTTCCGTCAGACAACCGTTGCTCGGAGTCCATTGATTTTTCAAAGTACCTATCCACGTTGTCCAATTGCTGCTTATCCTGAAAGAATCACAGATTATCATCAATGTCCAAAAAGAACAGCATCAGAGCGTAAGGACTTAAGAATCATTAATCATACACTTTGAGAAGAATCACCACCCCCGTCCATATCTAAAATGCCAATATCATTTCTCTCAGATATACTTCCTGCATGATCCACTTCCTCCATATCTTTCATTACAGAAATCAGCTCTTCAGAACCAATGATTTCAAAAGACTCACTATCAGTATGATCGCTTTTGTCCTGAAACAGTATTATCCAGAAGATTATTAGTCACAGAGTTTAATTAGAAATTTGTATCAAAAACTAAAAAATTTATTCATGGTCCTGATACACACCATATGCAGATCCTCGGACCCAACCAATTCAAAAGAAGAGTTATCATCATCACTTTGATCCATCTCACTCTGCAACACCAATATCCTTGATTCTACAACTGAAATCAGTTTATAATTTAAAAGTTATATCAGCATCTACATGAAATTAAACATATAAAACTGATGGTAATGGACACTAAAACATCAAAGCTGCCTAATTGCACAAGCTGTCTGTCACTGCTTTTGTGCATTTAGTAAGACCCTAATAGGATGAAAAGTATAAATCCTAGTCGTCATGCATAATACACTGCGACTAGAAGAGCTAATACTAAAAAGAATATGTTATCAGATATACTTTTGATCATATGACTGGCTCTTCCACAATAGAAGATAGATGAATGTGAATGTAATAAACTAGCAATTAACAATAAATATCAAACACAATAATTCAACAGAGACTGCAGTTCAAAACATTCTAGCCATTGTAGTGCGATACAAAGAAAATAATATCCATCAATCAGCTCAATAGAGAAAGTCTAACTCAACAAAGACACACTAAAACTGAAACGTATATGGACTGATATCTCTTACTAGAAGTGCTTTAGTTCAATAGTCGATCTGGCTTTGAATAAAGGATATTCTGTTTGGTACTCCAAGGGCACAGGGCATGAGATTTAGAAGAGACCTAGTACAAATGAGTAATAATGTGTGTTTAAAGGATAACAGTGATAGCTTTTGTGGCTGTCATACAGATAGGAGAATAAACAACTAAAGTTTCAACCCTTTTTAGGGTTTGTTTGCCATCATGTGCTTACAAGTTACAACAAACAACTTTTTGAAAGTGCGAGGATAAACTGTCACAACTCACAGTATCAGGTTGGGGAAAATATCATGATCTTTTTGTTAATTTTACAGTGGTTCAGAAAGTACTGAAATATCTCGAATATTGGTGCTGTTTGAAATTATAGAATAACATTAAAATCCCCCCTCGGATTGGCTCCCAGATTAAAGAATTAAAGCCCCAATCAAGGCTGGATTTCAGCTATGATTAATCTGATGTGTGCTTAATGGCTAGCCAGGAAGGAAGACATTTCAAAAGTCAGAGGATCCTTCAAACATAATTAACCTATCAGAGGTTTGAGTTTTCAGCTGGCCAAATGCAGATGCAATGTTAGAACATGAAACGGGAAAAATTGAGCAATAATTCAAAATCGTTCCCGTCTCATTAATTGAACATGATTAAAATAAGACAAGTAGTTGGCAACTACAATACGAGTCTATACTTGTGAAACGTGTCAAGTCACTGCACAACAGCAAAGGAAATGTCCAATACAACTTTCCTAACTAGACACTAGTAGCATGCAGTTTTTCTATATCGTGTTTTGTGGCAAGGTGAAAAGAGCTTTCTGGCAGTTTTAGGCAATGAGTAAGGTAAAAAAATATGTGGATGATCAATGATTACCAATAAAGTTCATTCATAAGGTTTTAATAGTCTAAATTGTTTAAGAAATAGTGCTTTTCAATGCAGAAATCTTCCAATGTCCAATGCATACAAAACAGTCAGTTGTTATATTCCGAAACAGGACCGTGATAATGCATATATAAACTTCCCTCCCAACACCATGACTAATTTGCTCTTAAAAATTATACTCTGTATGATCTCATCTCCTAGCAACCTTCCAATGCATACAAAACATTTAGTTGTTATATTCCGAAACAGGACCGTGATACTGCATATATAAACTTCCCTCCCTAACACCATGACTAATAAAAATTATACTCTGTATGATCTCATCCCCTGATTATTACAATAACAGCTGGATCCGAATTCAGCCATAATCAAAAACAACCTTTCTTAATAATTCGATAAAAAGACATTCATCACAACAACGAATTGTATATAAACGATGAAAACATACAATATAAAAGCCAAAACACGAAATACACACAAACAATTGCACTGATCAGGCCTTGGACATGAAAACAATATATGTATGCGCACAAACACACATGACGTAATGACTTGCAAAAGTCAAGAAGGAAGACAATTCAGTAAAGCGAAGAGACACAACATGATTTATAAACAAACAAGCAATCAAAACAGACAAATACGGAATTTTTTGAAGCGATTACAAACCTCTAACTCGAACGAGGGTTACCGCGAGAGAGAGAGACTGAGAGGGAGAGAGGGAGAGAGAGAGAGAGAGAGAGAGAGAGAGTGAATAAGCTATTGGAGTATATTATTGTTGTTAACTATTTTTTAGACTTATAGTTGTGGTGTTGTATTGTACTATGTAATATGTATATAACTCAAGTAATAGCGTTGTTATTACCCGAGTCGTGGAAAGTACTATGGAATTTTAAGGACCTTTCCTCTTCTCTTTCCTTCCTCTGCAATTTGTACCAGTCTCACTTTATTTTATTCATTTTTATTTTTTATTTTTTAAGACAGGTTTATTAAAAAAAATGTCTCTTTTTTTACTGTAACTTTTTTGTAGCTTGGTGGCCAAGTTTGTACTCCCTCCGTCCCACTCAAAGTGACATGTTTGACTTTTTTTGGTCAAATTGACCAATTTTACAAATTAAATTACATATAGCATATGTTAAATATAGTTAATGAAAAAAATATGATAAAAAAATATAGATCATTTATTATAACCTACATTTTTAGATTTATAAAAATGTTAGTCGATAATTTTTAAAAGTCAGTCAAAGTTTGGTCAGTTTGACCAAAAAAAGTCAAACAAGCCAGTTTGAGTGGGACGGAGGGAGTATGTCTTTTCGATTGACAACTGTTAATTACTGTACAATTTAGATGCTAGTAAAATTTTACAGATATTATGAAGTTGTTACAAGTGAAATATAGCATGCCTTTTTTACAACTTCGCCGTGTTTTTCTGATGAGTTATCCGTTACTACATCTTGTCTTATTAATGATGATGACATCAAAATTATAATTAATGATAGTAATGGAAATTAACATATATATGTACATTATTAAAGTATAAGTTATTAGCTCGATTACTTGCAAAATCCTTTTTCAATTATTAACGTATGTAAAAGAAAAATGTTAGATAAGTCGAAATGGTTCCCAAATTTTTTCAGGTCACTTATATATTATTATATACTAGCTTATAACCCGTGCAAAGCACGGGTTGCTTTTAATTTTTTGTAATTTATTTATAGTGTAATATAATATTATAAATATTAATTTTAATATTATAAATATTAATTTTAATTTGTTATAGTGTAATTTGTTATTTGTTTAATATGTTTTTTAATATTAAAAAATAGGGTTGAACCAAACTACCAATTATCTCCTTGTTTATAGTCACACTGACACACACGCCACTACTCTCGATCAAAACTCTCGGCTAAATTTTTGCTTACCCGGGAATGTTTTTAGGTAGATAAAATATTAATTAAATTTATTTTTAATTGAACTAAAATTATGGCTAAAAAATAGGGTTGAATCAAACTACCAAACTACCAATTATCCCATAGTTTACTTATTATAGTATAGTATAGTATAGATTAGGTAACTTTTCGATAATAAGATGGAATCCTGCTGTATATTAATATGCACTCACAAATTAAAATCAATCATATGTCATGCCATGTCATTCGAAATTTTTTTTAAGAAAATATTCGGAATATGTATCACTACTCTAACTAAAATTGTACAAGGTATTTCAAGTCAAATTACAGAATTTTAAAAAAAAAAAAGAGGAATACAAAATTTAGTTATTTTATTAGCTTAAGATAACTTAGATATCTTTTTCAAAAATAAAATAACTTAATAACTTAACTCAATACGTTTGATATTTCCCAGTTGCGCACCTCAAGATTGTAGAATGGGGGGTTGAATACAATCTTGTAAATTTCTTTCGATTTTAAACAAGATAACAGTTACACTTCAATGGAGAAAGATGGATAAGTCGAAGACTAAAACGTAAAGGGATAGAAATGAACAAACACACAACACACTTAAAAATTTCAGGTGGGGTTTTCTCGACTCCACCTGAGGGTTGTATTGAAGAAAACTTCTCTGTGTAAACGAGTACACAGCTGCGAATACAAAGCTAAACTATTACAAGAGAACCTAATGCTTATTGCCTTTTAGCTCAGTGTTTCTCTTCTTATTTTAGCTATGCTACACTTGAAGTATATAAATATTCCAAGTTTACAAACCCTACAAAATAAACGAATCTTACAAGTCAAAGTATTCTACAGGGTTGCTGCCACTCCTTGTCTCCATGTGATACAATTTTGTCTGGTTGTCTTGGACAGATATGCACTAGATTTACCAGCTAGATTGTTTGTGAGAATAAGGAATGTTTCTTTTTCTTCTTCGTTTCCAATACTGGTTCCCATACCTCTTCTAAGTTTATCAACCCATGTGGTCTGTCAGGCATGTCAAGTCGCCATCAACCTCTAATCCCAAGACATTATTGGTTGAAGCATTTTATCCGTTGATGTAGATATGGATCGACAGGTTGATTTTTGCTTGTTGAGAATACCATATCCGTTGACGTAGAATCTTCATCTGTTTATCACCACTTCACTTATACAGAATTACATAGCACATCCTATATACAATTAGCTACCCTATTCTGCATATCCATTGATAGTCAACATGACTTAGGATTTCTAGCAACTATGACATTAGCAAACAAACTAAAACTTAAATACAAGGTATGCTACAGACTTATCAGTTGATAAGCTGCCTCATCAACGGATGTACATAGCTTGGATATCCGTTGATAAGTTACAAAACTTAATCTTGTACACATATGTTTTTCAAGGTGTTTTATGGATGTATATCGTCAAGGACAACATAATTCCTAACAATCTCCCCCAATTTATAACTGATAGAACTGCAGCCATAAATTAAAGGCCTTGATGATAACAAAACACCTTTGCAAAGATCATGATATTCTGTAAAAACATATGAATTGTACAAGCTATAAAATTTTGAAGAAATGAACTGAGTCAAGTAAGAGAATCATACTTCTACAAGGGATGCTCCTTTAGACTGAGCATATTATTGCCTTCTTCCCCTTGCAGTCCTCATACCATGGAGTTTGTCTTTGTTTACCTCAAGCTGCTTCTCTAGAAGACTGTAGATGATCTTTTCTTCTGAGTGATTTGGATCCAGCATAGACAATAAATGTTGCAAGAACTCATTGCTAGCCTTTTCCAACTGATCTTATATTCTGAAAAATCTTCTACAATTTTGTTCATCTCTGAATTCCACTATCCAGTATGGATAAAAGTGAACCTTTTTGCCATGTTCATATGGAATGTACAGCGTCTTAGGCAAACCCTCCTTTGAAGTCCTGCTGTTTCTCAATTCATTGGCCTTTTTGAAAATTATTTCCCTTGCTTCTGGAGTGAATCCTCCAGTTTTCTTCATTAAAGACCAAATCCTCCAGAGTTTGCTGTATCCTTCATTTAACACTTGGTCTAGGGGCCAGGTTACACTATTCCCTCCTTTATAGGTGAAGATTAACCTTTTTGGAAGCCTGGCTGTCCTATCTGCAACACTCACATTATCCACATCATCCAAGAAGAAATTGATGCTCGAATACTCTTTAATATCTGCAATGTATAATTCAGTTTCTTTCTTGGTGGCAACCTTTGCAACTTGAGGAACCTTGGTGAATTGAATTGGTCTAGCTAATGGTTGTTTCCTTCTTCTGGTCCTCCTCCTTTCAGGTGAGAGCCTGATCTTTGGAAATACCAAGCTGTTGATGTCAAAGTCAAATTCCATAGGTTCTTCCTTTACAAGTTCCAAGGTGTTGAGTGCCTGAGTGTTTTGTGTTGGAGGTTCTGTAGGTTGAGGTGGTACTGAATCAACTTGAACTTCTGGTTCTGGGCTCAAAGATCTCTTAGTAGGAACTTTAACTTTGCTCTTTCTTTTCTTGCACGCAGACTTTGTGTTCATCTTCTTCTACTTGAATTTGGCCTCTTCTTCTTCAGCATCTTGCTTCATTTCTTCCTCCAATTCTCTCACAAGCTCAACAGCCAATCTAGCTTCCTTCTCAGTGGATTCTGCAGATTTTCTTACAATCTGACCAGCATGAAGTAACCTTGCAGTTTCTTCAGCTTTGGTAGCTACAAAGTCAGGGTAACCTGCAGGAACACAAATTTCCACTCCCTCTCTGTAGATGAATGATAGATTCTTCTTGAGTCTCACATCACTTGTAGCCTTTAGTTTTGCAATTTCTTCACTCAGTAGCTTGAACTCATCTGGTTTTGGCATTGGAAATTCTACTCTCATGGTGTTTTTACCATTCTTCTTCACAGGTGATTTCTTAGGCTTGAGTACAGGCTTGAATTCAGACAAATAGGATGGCTCCCCTCTGGCTAGAGATCTAGAAAGCACAAAATCTGGAGTTAGTACCTGTCTGATTGATGTGGTTATGGGAGGAATTTGTATTTGAGAAATCTGAGGATTAGCAGCCAGTCTCATGGCTATAGAGTCTTCAGGTTGAATGGCTGGTTCTTCCTCACTAGATGGAATTGCTGGAGCTGTTGGAGGTAGAGTAGAATGAAGTTGCTCCCCCTCACTTGTTGACCTTTTATCTCCAAACTTCTCCCCCTTTTTGTTAGCATCAAGGACTTGAGTAGTAGGTAGAGTCAACAGACTTGCAAGGAGAGCGTTTTGATTATTGTGAGCTTCAAGAATGAGCTTTTGATTTGCAAGGATAGTGCTCATTTGAAGCTCTAACTTATCAACCTTTGCAGACAGATTATCAAGCTTCTTATCTGTTTCTGCATCTTTCTTCAGCTTTTGGTTAAGCTGCTGCATTGTCCGGGGAGGAAAAAGAAGCTCCAAGCTTTTGTTCTGAGATTCCTTAGCATTTTTAATTTCCAGCTTGAAGTCATCTTTATCTACCATCCTTTGATTGAGAAGACACTTGTGCAGTTTGAGAGTAGCCAGAAAATTCTCTTGCACAAGCTTCAGTGCAGGTTCAGCATCTTGTAGAGTAGCTACAGTCTTCCCATACTGTACTACTAGCTCAGTAAAAGCATCATTTGAGACATAGTCTTTAGAGACTGACCATTCTAGTAGATCTCCAGATTGCTGTGAAGGCTCTACATCTTCACCTTCATCTGTGAATTCAGAGTCAGACTGATTCACTGTAGTAGCACTTGGAGGCAGCTTGGTAAGAGCATCTGTAGCTCTTTGCATAGATTCTGAATTTTATACCAAGTTCAGATGTTGCTCAGCCTCCACATTGCCCTGATCTGCCCGAGAGTTTAGGTCAAAGACAGGGTGAGTAAAGGTTTCAGCTCCAAGAACTGGTCTATCAATGACGTTTTGAGATGTCTGTTGATAGATACTTGTTCTAGGGGCATCCTCAACCTCCATTAACTCACAAGCAATGGCTTCATCCACCCTTATGTCTTTTGTACCTACTTTTCTCTCATGTTCTCTCTCTTTTTGCATCAGGGGCTCCCCCTGGTTCACACCTCTCACACCCTCACCTTCACCTACTAAGGTGGAACTCTCATACTCTCCTTTTGCCTGGCAGGAAGATATTGCCAGCCCCTCACTCTCATTCTCTCCTTTTGCCTGCTCATAAAGCAGCCTCTCGCTCTCAGTGATATCACTCCCTTCCCTCAATCCTAGAAGTGTTTGAGCTACAAGTGTGACTTCTGCTGTTGATGCAGGGAACACATTGATCAATGAATTTGATGTATCCATTGATCCTGTAGTTGGAGCTACCAATGGATGATTGTTGTTAAGCGTATCCATCGATGAAGAAACACTTGTCAACGGATGAGAAATATCCATCGATAAAGTAGAAGGAATAGCAGTTGATATGGAAATTATGATAGAATCTGTGCAGAATGATTTTAAAGAAGGCGACACAGATTCAGTCATAGTTTCAGAAAGAAATGGTTGTTGGTCCAACAAATCATCTAAAAGATGATGACCAACAGGGTCTGAGTGGGGCTCCTCCCTTATATGTAAAGAGGGAGAATTTGCTTGTGATGTGGAAAACATGTCCACATCCAGAGATAGAGATGGTGAATTTTGAGTAGTTTGTGTGATTGTAGATAGAGAATTGGGTTGTGACTCCACATTTGCTGAAGCCACATCAAACTGAGTTTGAGAAGGTTCAATCAAGTAAGATTGAACAGTGTGTGACCCTTGTGCACCCAAAGTGACTTTAGGTTTCTTCTTTCTGACAAAGGTTTTGGTTGGTGATTTTTGGCTAGTGGCATCCCTTTCCCTCTTGTTCAATGTTCCTGGTTGGGAACTCTTTTCAATAACAACACCCTATTGAGAGGATGCTGTTAGGGATGTGTTTAAATCCTTTTCAGCATTAACAGACTTTTGGGAGATTATAATGTGGCTAGGCTGGGACTCACTTACCTCTCCAACCTTATCCTTATGGTTTCTTTGATGTTCACCCTGTCCCTCACCACTCACTACCACCTGAACACTCCCCTCAAAGGTTATGGTAGGTTTTGCAACAAGTGCCTGTTGGGAAGCACTTGAGGTTGGTTTCTTTGACTTGGATTTAGATTTAAGTTTGGTTGCTTGGGTAGAAGACTGTGGGTTCTCAGACTTAGTCTCCATAGCAATGCTCAATGGCAAAGAACTTTGAGATTGAGTAGTAGGAAGAGGGTTAGCAATAGTTACCTCAATGATAGGCAAGTATACCATCTTTACTTCCGAATTGATATTCATTCGAATTAGGTCACTAAGAACCCTTTTTTCCTGAACCCAGCAAGTGAACCTGCTTAATGGCTGTTCAAGTACTAATTTATTCTCAGAGACATGGTTAGCCAGCATCATTAGGAATCTAGCAAAATAAACTTTCTTATTTCTATTTTTTTTCTTTCCCAACTCTGCACCAATCTCATTTAGTACTAATGAGCCAAAATTATAGAATTTGTCATTAAGCAGCATGTAAAGCATAATAAGCAGTGCATTGGTGACTGCATCAAAATTGCTAATCTTACCAGAAAACACCTTAATGAAGGCATCACAAAGAAAACTCCATTCCTTTCTCATGCCTTTTCTAACGATTTTGCCTAGGTTATCAGTACTGAGAGTGTAACCTATGGTGTTTAGCATGGTAACTATATCGCTATTAGTAGGACCAGTACTACAATTATTCTCAGGCAATTTAAGACAGGAGGTAATAACATCGGAGTTAATGACATGCTCTTTACCTTTAAGAGAAAATGCAATTGTACATTCTAGGTCGTTGAAAATCGCGTAGTCCATACTTCCTCCACAACTTCATGATAGAGTATCGGTGCTTCAGTCATGGCAAAGGATAATTTGCACTTCTTAATAAATTCCATCATTTTATGGTAATCTGCCGGAGAGTGGTCAGAATCCACATAAGCAACGAAGTTGTTCTTCTCATAGACGAACCCATTTCCAGACATCATCTTAACTATTGGAGCCATTTGTGATGAAAAAATCCGAAAACTAGAAAAAGGGTTTTAATATCTTGAGAGAGAGAGAGAGAGATAGAGAGAGAGAGAGGAAGATGTTGAGAGTAGTGTGAAGGCTAATCGTTAGATATGCTTTACACTTGCTCACAATTAATATTGTAGAACTATTTTCTCAAAAAGGAAACTACTTAGAGTAGAGGATGAAAAGTGAATTAATAACTGTGCCAGTCCTATACATACAGCAATGTGTGAGAACGACAACGATAAATAAGCAATTTAGAGGTAACCGGTGGACAAAGGTGTGAATCCTCGAGAAGCGAGTTTCCCGTTGATATGTATTATTGAGATAATACACACCAAAAGAAACTAAATATCCACCGAATAAATAAAATTAAAATCCAGATATTATTTGAATCATCAACGGATATTTGACACATCCGTTGATGGGTAAATTCTAACTAAGACAGAATTTCGTACCTTTTCTTATGGAAGAAAATTCAAACTAATTTCTGGCTACCTTTTCAACCATGCAAATATCTTAGATAAATTAAGAGAAATTCAGCATACCTAGCTCACTTACCAACCTTGTGAATGATGATTCATCAAGTGGCTTGGTAAAGATATCTGCAAGTTGCTTCTCACTTGGAACAAAATGAAGTTCCACAGTACCTTCCATTACATGTTCTCTGATGAAATGGTATCTAATGTTGATGTGCTTGGTCCTGGAATGTTGCACTGGATTTTCAGATATGGCAATTGCACTAGTGTTGTCACAGAAGATTGGAATTCTATCAACTCTTAATCCATAGTCAAGAAGTTGATTCCTCATCCATAGAATTTGTGCACAACAACTTCCAGCTGTAATATACTCAGCTTCTGCAGTAGAAGTAGAAACTGAATTCTGGTTCTTGCTAAACCAAGAGACCAGCTTGTCCCCTAAGAATTGACAAGTGCCTGTGGTAATTTTTCTGTCAATTTTACAACCTACATAATCTGCATCTGAATAGCCAGTTAGATTAAAACCAGATTCTCTAGGATACCAAATGCCAAGATTTGGTGTTCCTTTGAGATATTTGAAAATCCTTTTAATAGCTATTAAATGAGATTCCCTGGGATCAGCTTGGAATCTAGCACATAGACAAGTAGAAAACATAATATCAGGTCTGCTTGCTGTTAAATATAGAAGTGAGCCTACCATGCCCCTGTAACTTGAGATGTCCACTTTCTTCTCCTTAGTATTCAACTCAAGTTTAGTAGTAGTGGCCATGGGTGTTTTTGTAGAAGCACAATCCAGCAGGTTGAATCTTTTCAAAAGATCATAAACATACTTGGATTGGCTAATAAAGATACCATCACTAACTTGCTTTACTTGTAAGCCAAGGAAAGTTCACACTTATTCACGCAAGAGAACGTGGTCAACAAGTAATATATGGTAAATAAGATTCGTTCCCACAGAGACTCAAATTTGTTCGTTTCGTTCACTTAGACACCAGCTTATGATTTACACTCACTGCCAAGACAATCACAATTTTGGTTTTGATTAACTAATGCTTAAATGCCAACTACGGAAATTACGAGGAAATAACTTAACTTTAACTTTATAATAAACAAACATGGGATTTCAATTTCATCAACCACTTCATCTAGAATCTTATGCCCTTTAACCTAGTATGTGACAACATTGATTACTGATTAGATGCACTAAACTGATACACACCAACTTTCGTTGTGCATATACCATCCTACTGATCATCCACAATTGATAGAAGTCAAGCAGTCACCAAATATGTGTAGTTCCTATATGTCTATAGCAATTGAACACATATCGGTTAAAAATCAAGCATCCATTAAACCACATAGTCAATGCAAGACGGTTAGAATTACACCACAAATTAATACATGTTCTTCACATGCAAAAACCTATGCTAGAATGAATTGTTCTAAACCCTAGATCCACTTTCGCATTCACCAGGATCAAACACACAATTACAGATGTTCGCGACTCACCCATAACGAATAAGCATAATCATATTAGGCAATCAATTGAATCCATCACACACCAAGGCATAAGAACACTTAATTACTAGAATCCATAGAAAAATCCATTAAAACCCCACGATAACGATTTAGCCCATAATCGACCTCATCGCCATCATGGGTTCAATTGATAACATAATTCTAGAAAACAAATAATAATAAAAGAGAAACAGGGTTAGAATTAAATCCCCAATAATGAGAAAGAGTATCCAAAGATTAAGCCTCCTTGCTTGTCACTAGCTTGGAGAACCCCTCTTGAAAAATTGTTCTAAGAAAAATAATGATCGATGATATTCAAATACCTACTCTACTGATGATAGATATCTTTTTTTAGGTTCCTAACGATACTCAAATAGTCTCAGGAAAAGCCCCAAATAAAATAGGCCCAATACAAAATAACCCGATAAAAACAATCCAAAAATAAACTAAAAAATAACTCGAGCGCAACTGCCCCTTCCTGGAGCGCCATTGCGCTTGCTTTCTCCTGGAAACGCACACACACAGCGCCCTTGCGCTCTCCCCAAGCGCCGTTGCGCCAGTCCCTCATGCGTCACTGCGCCCCAACTAGCGCTGTTGCGCCTTATACTTCCTGGAAATTGCTATCTTGAGCGCTGCTGCGCCCAGAAACTGCGCTGCTGCGCTTGTACACCCCTGGACAGATTTGTAGACATTTCTCTCCTCTTCGCGTGGACAGTTTACGGGCCTCAAACGGACTTCTAGAAGTCAAGATATGGCCAAAACAGTGATGAATGCGCATTGAGATCAAATTCCCGAGTTCTCTTGCCCTGGACTTCCTGTAATTTCTACTTTAAGCTCACATAATACCACCAATACTTCACCAACACCACCAATGCCACCCGACTATGCAACCTACACAAATTAGATGAAAACACATTGTTATTCCCAGATTACACACTTGTATAATTGTAGAAGGGGGGGGTTGAATACAATTCTTGATTATTATAAATTCCTGATAAAAACCACAGAAATCTATAAGGAAATAATTGCTGAATAAGAAATGGTTCACAAACACATAAAAAATCAGGTGGTTAAATGTACCACTAAAGACTTTTATTCGAAGAAAACCCTGTGATACAAGTGTACACAGCTTCTGTGTTTACAACTCTTTGCTTCTAAAGATATTCAAGAAACCCTAAGCAAATGTGTATGTTTTCTTACTTACTAAAGAGTTGCTACACTTGGTTATATATTCCAAGTTTACAAGTGCTACAGGAATAAGATAATATTAATCTAATTCAAGTTGACTTGCTACTCCACTCCAAATCCACATGTAGCCGAAAGGTTGTCCTTGTGAACAGATATGTCCCCTGCACCTTTCTTGTATGTACTGTGTAAATGGAATGCTTCTTTCTTCTGTGTTTCCAAAGTATGGCTGCCATATTGCTTTTTATACCTACTATCAACCCATGTGATCTGTCAGTCAAACCTGTCCTTATCAACTGCTAATTCCTAGCATAGGATAAAGTGACAATGATTATCCGTTGATGTTGTGTCTACTTATCCGTTGATGGTAGTTTGAGCTGTATCCGTTGATCGAGTAGATTTGAGTTGTATCCGTTGATAGAGCCCTGTTCTCATCCGTTGATACATTTTCACTTAGACAGAATTACATAGCATAGCTTATTTACAATTGGCTACCCTATTCTGCCTATCCATTGATGGTCAACATGACTCTGAATAAAGACACTATCAACTGATAAATAGAGATATTGCAGTATGCTACAAAACCTCATCCGTTGATGAGCTACCTGTCAACGGATAGAGTTATAAGGTCTTATCCGTTGACAGTTACAAAACTTGACTTATACAATTTTGCTTGAATGTTAAGTTATCATCAACTACAACATATTCCTAACAATCTCCCCCAATTTATACTTGATGGCTATAAAGCATAAATTCATAACCTTGATGATAACAAAACATTCCTAACGATATATACACACTTCAGTATGCAAACATTGTATTAAGCTACAAAAATTAAAAACAGAAAGCTTTAAGAAACTTATCAGAGATGTGCTCCTTTAGATTGAGCAGATTAATGAGGTTTCCTCTCTCTGGTTGGCTGCACCCTTGACTTTCCTTCCTTGGTAGAGTTGGACTCAATTTGCACTTGAAGTTGCCTATAGAAGGTATCTTCTTCAACAACCTTTGGATTTAGCTTTAGTTGTAACCATCTCAGGTAGTCAGAACTAGCCTTTGACAGTTGGTCTTCTAACCTGAAGAATCTCCTAGTGCCCTCATTATCCCTGAACTCCATCATCCAAAAGGGTTGAATGTGGATTTTCTGTCCATTATAAGGGATCTTCATTTTCTTTGGTAGACTTGAGGGTGAGTTCCATTCTCTCCTTATTTCTTCTATTCTGCTAATTATCTCCCTTCTGGCTATCTCAGAGAACCCTGTGTGTCTCTTGAAAGCTGAGAACACTCTGGTCAATGTATGATAATTTTCTCCAAGAGCCTTCTTTAGTGGCCATGTCCTCTGACTTCCTCCCTTGTAGACAAACACTAATCTCTCAGGCTGATTCTTGTACTTGTCAATTCCTCTTACTTCTGACAATTCATCCAAAAATAGATTCATGTCAGAGTATTCTTCAATTTCTGCCTGATAGATAAAGTCTTCTTTGTTTTCCAAGATTGGTTGTTTGACAATGGCAGGTACCCTAGCAACTTGAACTGGTCCCTTTGAAAGTTGCTTCTTTGGAGCCCTTTTCTTCTGTTTTGGATTTAGCAAGAATGAAGGAACTTCAATTGAATCAAAATTCACTGGTTCCTCTTTAGGCCTTATGGGGTCACCATGAAAGTTTACAGTTGGGTCGATTACTAGTGCAGACATAGGTACTGGTGAACCAATTGTTTCTTTTTCTGGAGAGGGTTCTGGAGAAAGAACCCTCTTGGTTTTAGCTTTCCTTCTTCTAGGTTTGATTTTGGGAACTTCCTCAGGTTCCTTCATTTCAACCTCTACCTCATCCATTAACTCTTGAGCTAGCCTGGCTTGCTTCTCTTCTGAGTTTTCATGTTGATTTTCTGTACTTGGATGGGCTTCCCTTTGGATTCTGGAGACTTCTTCTCTTTTAGCTTCCACAAATCTAGGATGACTGTTGGATATATTTAATACTTTTCCATTCCTCATGATTACAGCCATCCAATCTCTTACACTCTTATTTGTCTGAACTTTGAACTCCATAATTGTTTTTCCCATTAGCTTTACTTCATCATTCTTGGGAAATGGGTAGTCCAATTGAAGCTTGTTCTTCCCATTTTCCTTTGGTGGTGAGTAGGCTCTGGTTTTGATAGCTGGTTCAAATTCTTTGACAAATGATGGCTCAGCATCATAGAATGTAGGAGCCACAACCCTTGGAGTGAGCACCTTCATGATTGTGGTTGATATTGTTGGAGCAGAAGATTGAGCATTAAGGAACAAAGTTGATGCAATTGATTCATTGATCATCCTCTCTGTCCTTAGAATTCTGTCATTAGCCTCCTTGTTTATCTTTTCCAAAGCTTCTATCCTGGCTTGCCTTTCACCATCTGAGATGTCTTCTAATCTTTGAATCTCAGGCAAAGCCACTTGTTTCTTCACAGGGGAAGCCTTTATCTCAAACTCTGTTGGATTGACCACTACAATTGGCTGTTGCTCCCCCTCAATATGTGCTATCTCACTACTGGTAGCTTGAAATTGGCCAGTAGATGTTGCAGCCTCTTCTGTGCTTGTTCCCATTTTCTCCCCCTTTTTGTTAGCATCAAGGGTTGGGGTTGAAGCTGCAAGTAGCATTTCCAGTAGTTGAGTTTGTTTTGTTTGATTGGCAATGATGGTGTGCAATTGAGATTCCATACTATCCACCCTTGAGGAAAGAAGCTGAACAGACTTAGCCAGGCTATCTTCTTTGAGAAGTTTGCTAGAAAGCACCTTCTGAGTGGTAGTAGGAGCTAGTGCCTCAATCCTGGTATCTAGTGCTATTTTCATCTCTCTAATTGCAGACTGGACCTCCTCTTGCTGTGTTCTTTGAATAACAGATTGCATCTTTTGTAATTTCAGGGAGGCCATTACTTGCTCAAGAACAGTCTTTCTCTGTGGTTCTGCAGTTTGGTGCTCAGCCTTAGCAGATTGGTATTGCTTCATGATTTCCACATTGAGATGCCCAAGTTCAGTGGCATTTGAAAACATCCATCCTGGAGTTTCATCTTCATTTATGTCTTCACCATCTGAACTTTGACTGTCATAACTGCCAAACTCTTCACTTCCAGCATTTGGAGACAGGGTTTGTAAAGCTTCTTTTGCTCTTTGAAGAGATTCTGAGGTGTGCACTAGGTGCATTGCCTCCTCTGCCTCCACATTGCCCTGCTGTGCCATGACTTGATAGGCAGAAACAGGATGAGTAAAGGTTTCAGGATCCAAAGAGATGGAGTCAATAACTGACTGATATTCCTGTCTAAATTCCATCTCTTTGGAAGCTTCATTAACCTCCATTAACTCACTTGCAATGACTGATTCTTCCTGCCTTATTTCTCCTGTAGTCCCTTCTCTCCTCTCATCTCTCTTTTCTTGCATCAGGGGCTCCCCCTGGCTCACACCTCTCACACCCTCACCTTCACCTACTAAGGTGGAACTCTCTAGCTCTCCTTTTGCCTGACCGGAAGAAATGGTCAGCCTCTCATTGATTTTCTCTCCTTTTGCCTGCTCACAAGGCAGCCTCTCACTCCCTTCCCTCATTCCTAAAAGTGTTTCAATTACTACAAACTCCTCCACAGTTGACATAGGAATGTCACATTTTGCAGTGGTAGAGAGAGTTGTCAACGGATAAGTAATATCCGTTGATGTAGTAGTTATTGCTGTCAACGGATAGTAAGTTGAAGACATATCCGTTGATGAAGAAACACTTGTCAACGGATGAAGGATATCCGTTGATGAAGGTAAACGAGTATCCGTTGAAGTGAAAACCAACACGGAATCTGTGGTGATTGATTTTAAGGAAGAGGCCACAGATAGTGTTGTGAATTCAGGAATGGAAGATTGATGGCCCAACAAATCATCTAAAAGAGGATGACCACCAATTGTTGAGTGGGGCTTCTCCATGAATTTTAAAGATGGAGAATCAGGAATTGATGTAGAGATCATATCCACATCCAGAGATGGAGTTGGTGATGGTGGATCAAAATGTGTATCGATTTGAAGGTTAAGATCAAGGGGTTGTGACTCCACATTTATTGAAGTCACATCAAACTGAATTTGAGAAGGTACAGTTTGCTGTACAGTGTGTGCACCCTGTGATTCCCCAATGGTTTTGGATTTTACCCTTCTACCATAGGTTTTTGAGGGAGAGCTATCTGTGTCCCTTGCCCTTTGGTACTGTGTTCCTGAAATGGAACTCAAATTAGTAGTCACACCCTGTTGAGAGGATGTAACTAGAAATTGGCTTGTAGGTTCATTAACAGTCTTTTGAGAGACTGAAATGTTGTGTGCACTTGCCTTACCTTCCTTATCCTTAGGGCTTCTTTGATGTTCACCCTGTCCCTCACCACTCACTACCACCTTCACACTCCCCTCAAGAGCTTCGGTAGTTTTTGCAACAGATGCCTTTTGAGAGACACCTGAGGTTTGTCTTTTAGATTGTGGTTTAGGAACTTTGGATTTGGTCACTTTGGTAGGAGCCTGTTTGGTCACAGTCACAGACTCCATTGTGACACTAGAAGGCAAAGAAATTTGGGGGTTGGAGATAGGAAGTTCAGGGTTGGAAACAGTTACCTGAATAATTGGAAGATATACCAATTGTACTTCTGCATTTAGGTTCATTCGAATCAAATCACTTAAGACTCTCTTCTCCTGAACAAAACAATTGAACTTGCTATCCGGGTTAGCAATGGATAGCTCATTCTCAGATACATGCAGTGCTAGGAGCATTAAAAATCTAGCAAAATAAACATTCTTGCCCCTAGTTTCCTTTTTACCTAATTTAGCTGCTATCTCATACATGACTAGTGTGCCAAAATTATAAAATTTATCAGTTAAAAGCATACAAAGCATAATTAGCATGGAGTTGGTAACAGCATCAAAGTTACTAATCTTGCCAGAAAAAGTTTTAATGAAGGCATCACAAAGATAACTCCATTCCTTAACCATACCTTTCCTAACAATTTTCCCTAAGTTCTCAGTACTAAGGGTATAATTTATGGAATTAAGCATGGTAACAATTTCAGCATTACTGGGTTCCTTCAGACAGTTATTCTCAAGCAATTTTAAACAAGCAGTTAACACATCAGAATTAACTACATAATTTTTACCCTTTAAAGAAAAAGCAAGTGTACCGTCTGTGCCATTGTACTCAGCAGATGCCCACATCTCTTCGATAACCTCATGGATTAGAGGAGTGGTGGCAGTCATAGCATGTGACAGTTTGCATTTCTTCACGAAATTCATCATGGTGTGATATGCTTCTGGAGCGTTCACAGTATCAACAAAGGCCGCGAAATTGTTCTTCTCATAGGTAAACCCGGTGGAAGACATCATCTTAACAATAGGTGCCATTGGAGTGTTTGAGCTTTTGTTGCAGAGAGAGATTTAGTGAAGAAGATGCAGTTAACTAATGAGACTCTTGAAAATGAATAAAGGTGAAATGTGAGAATACAAAACAGCCTTTTATATATTCCAAGAATTAAAAATGAAATAATTAAGAGTAATTACCCCATTGGTCAAAAGTAACTGTCAGACAATAAATAAAAAGGAAAGAAGTACAGCCGTGACTAATTATACACGTTTATCAACGGCTATATAAAAAGTATATGTATATCAACGGATAAAGATTGGACGGTTGAGAAAACAGTTTATCCATCGATGACGTGGACAACCTGTTATCCGTTGACATACGAAAATCTAGTAATGTGTTTACACTACCAACGGATAAAAGAATATCCGTTGATAAGCAAATTTTGCCTTAGACAAAATTTCTGCTAAGAGTTATTCTGAGAGTTTTTAATTCTCAAGTAAATCAAAACACATTTCTAGCTGCAATCCAGTATTATTAGATACCACTAGGAATTATGAAAAATTAAGCATACCTAGTTCACCTACCAATCTTGTGAATGAGGATTCATCAAGAGGCTTGGTGAAGATATCTGCAAGCTGCATTTCACTTGGCACAAAGTGCATTTCTACTGTACCATTCATCACATGCTCTCTGATGAAGTGGTATTTGATGTCAATATGCTTGGTTCTCGAATGTTGCACTGGATTTTCTGTGATGGCAATAGCACTAGTGTTGTCACAGAAAATTGGAATTTTCTCAACTTTTAGACCATAGTCAATAAGTTGATTCCTCATCCAAAGAATCTGTGCACAACAACTTCCAGCTGCAATGTACTCAGCTTCGGCTGTAGAAGTGGAGACTGAGTTCTGTTTCTTACTGAACCATGACACAAGCCTATTCCCTAGAAACTGACAGGAGCCTGTAGTACTTTTCCTATCAATTCTGCAACCTGCATAGTCTGCATCTGAATAGCCAATTAGATCAAAGCCAGAATCTCTTGGGTACCAAATGCCAAGGTTTGGTGTTCCCTTGAGATATCTGAAAATTCTCTTAATAGCAATCAAGTGAGACTCTCTAGGGTCAGCTTGAAATCTAGCACAAAGACATGTGGAAAACATTATATCAGGTCTACTAGCTGTTAGATATAGAAGTGAGCCTACCATGCCTCTATAGCTTGAGATGTCCACAGATTTTTCCTTAGTATTCAACTCAAGCTTAGTTGCAGTGGCCATAGGTGTTTTTGCAGAGGCACAATCCATTAAGTCAAATTTCTTTAAGAGATCATAAATATATTTTGTTTGACTTATGAAAATTCCCTCATTAACTTGCTTTACTTGTAAGCCAAGAAAGTAAGTTAATTCACCCATCATGCTCATTTCATACCTACTTTGCATAAGTTTGGCAAACCTTTTACAAAGCTTCTCATCTGTAGACCCAAAAATAATATCATCTACATAGATTTGAACAAGTATTGAAGAACCATTGACATTTCTATGAAATAAAGTTTTATCTACTGTACCTCTAGTGAAGTGATTCTCCAGAAGAAATTGAGATAAAGTGTCATACCAGGCTCTTGGTGCTTGCTTCAAACCATAAAGTGCTTTCAAGAGAAGATATACATAATCTGGAAATTCTGGATCTTCAAAGCCAGGAGGTTGATGGACATATACCTCTTCTTCCAGTTCCCCATTTAGAAAGGCACTTTTAACATCCATCTGATAGACTTTGAAGTTGGCATGTGCTGCATAGGCTAGGAAAATTCTGATGGCCTCAAGTCTTGCCACTGGTGCAAAAGTTTCATCAAAATCTATTCCTTCTTCTTGAGAATAGCCCTTTGCCACTAATCTAGCTTTATTCCTCACAATTATGCCATTTTCATCAGTCTTATTCTTGAGAACCCATTTGGTACCTATGATACCTCTATCATCAGGTTTGGGCACAAGCTTCCATACTTTATTTCTCTCAAATTGGTTTAGCTCTTCTTGCATTGCTAAGACCCAATCTGGATCTAGAAGAGCATCCTCCACTTTCTTAGGTTCCTCTTGAGACAGGAAACTACTGTATAGGCACTCTTCTTGTGTGGCTCTCCTAGTTTGGACTCTTGAGTTTGAGTCACCAATGATTAACTCAAAAGGATGATCTCTGGTCCATTTTCTTGAAGGTGGAAGGTTTGATCTAGATGAGGTTGCTTCATCTATGTGAGTATGATATTGTTGATTGGATATTGAGTTTTGACTTTGAGAAACTCCCCCTGAGTTTGTTGTCCTTGAGGAATTATGAAGTTGACTGTCAACAGAAGCATCATTTTGTCTATCAACGGATGCTCCATTTTGCCTGTCGACGGATACATGAGAATGTCTGTCAACGGATGCATCTGATGATCTAGTATGACTGTCAACGGATGCTTCATTTCCAGTGTTAGCATCACTTCTAGTTGGACCAACAGCTCTAGGTGAATTTCCAAGGTCATGATCTTCATTTTCCTCATCATCATCAATGTACATTCTTCCTTCTACCTCATTTTCAAATCTCAACTTTTCATGGAATCCTTCATCATTCAGACCTAGAATCTTCTGATCATCAAACACAACATGTACAGATTCCATGACAATGTTGGATCTTAAATTGTAGACTCTATAGGCTTTCCCTGCTGCATACCCAACAAAGATAGCTTCATCTGCCTTTGCTTCAAATTTGCCCAAGTTATCTCCATGATTCCTTAGCACAAAACACTTACATCCAAAGACATGGAGAAAAGCTAACGTTGGTTTCTTGTTGGTGAATAAGTAGTAGGGAGTCATTCCTCTAGCTTGATTGATCAAGGAAATATTCTGAGTGAAGCAGGCAGTGCTGACAGCTTCAGCCCAGAAATATGTTGGCAATCTTGATTCACTTAACATTGTTCTAGCTGCTTCAATGAGAGTTCTGTTTTTCCTTTCAACAACCCCATTTTGTTGAGGTGTTCTAGCAGCAGAAAACTCATGGACAATTCCATTCTCTTCACAGAAAATATTCATTGTGGAATTTTTGAATTCAGTGCCATTGTCACTCCTGATTCTTTGTACTTTTACTTCAGAACCATTGTTTACTTGTCTGAGATGATTGATGATGATTTCACTTGCACAATCTTTGGAGTGCAGGAAGAAAGTCCATGTAAACTTAGAGAAATCATCCACAATCACCAGACAGTATTTCTTCTTTGAGATGGACATGACATTTACTGGACCAAATAAGTCCATATGCAGCAATTGAAGGGGCTTAACAATAGATGACTCTGTCTTGCTCTTGAAGGATGATTTCTTTTGCTTTCCTAATTGGCAGGCATCACACAGTCCATCTTTGATGAACTCCAATTGAGGGATTCCTCTAGCGAGATCCTTTCTTACCAAATCATTCATTACTTTAAAATTCAAATGAGACAGCTTTTTATGCCATAGCCAACTCTCATCCTTGCTTGCTTTGCTGAAGAGACAAGTAATGGATTCTGAGCATACTGAGTTGAAGTCAGCTATGTAAACATTTCCTTTTCTAAAGCCTGTCAGAACCACATTGTTGTTTTTCTTGGTAGAAACAACACAGGCTTCTTTAGTGAACTTTACTTCATAGTCTTTGTCACAAATCTGACTGACACTCAGCAAATTGTGCTTCAAACCTTCAACTAAAGCCACTTCTTCAATGATGACATTGTCCTTTGTAATCAAGCCATATCCCTTTGTATAACCTTTGCTGTCATCTCCAAAGGTAATCCTAGGGCCAGCTTCCTCCTTGAACTCTGTGAGCAGGGTTGAATCTCCTGTCATATGCCTAGAACATCCACTGTCTAGGTACCATAGATTCCTCTTATTTCCCTGCACACAATCCAAAACACAAATCAAGTTAATTTTGGTACCCAAGTTTCCTTGGGTCCTTTCTTGTTAGCCTTTGGTTTTACACTCTTGGCAATCTTCACTTTGGGTGTAGATGCTTGAGTGATAGGTTTAGACAGATGCTCATTTGCATAAATATTTGATGCATGCATTTGTGAAAAATTGGCATACATATTATCCATGCTGGGGATGCTCCATGACATTTGTGGCATATTCACAGATTGAAAATAAGGATTAGGCACATATGGCATGTTCACATATGGATTTGAAAAACTAGCATTCTGATACAAACCAGGCATAACAGGCATTGCAGGCATACTTGGCATAGATTGAGATACATGAACAGGAGTCCTTTTAACAGACTTGCAATTAGAAGATAGATGATTGACACTATTGCAATTACCACAAGTTTTCCTAGGAGCAAACTTGTCAGGAGAATAATTGTTTTTCTTGTTAATGCCTATCTTACCATTTCTGTTCTTTTTCTTTTTACCCTCAGTCTCTACCTTTTCATTAACTGACTTACCAACAGCCTTTTTGTTGGGTAAATCACCTGCCTTAGCCTTCTCACTTGATTTGGCTTGGCTACTTTCACCAGAAACAAAGTTCTTGGCTACTGGACCATACTGATTGTTCAGTCTCTTGAGTTCCTTCTTACTAACAGACTTTTTGTTAGTCGACGGATACCTCTCATCCGTTGATGGTTCATCTGTCAACGGATGATCACTATCCGTTGATTCACAAATAGTCTCTAGATCCTCAAGGCAAGGTTCTAGCTCCTTTTTCTTCTGAGTCCAGGTATCCCTTACAAATGATTCTATTCCCTGGACTTCTATTATGTTTTGAGAAATATTCCTACAACTTTGAAATTTAGCAATTATTCCTTGTTCTTTTTCAAGCTGGTTTCTTAAGATTAATTCTCTTTTTAACACAGCTTCAAGTTCATTTTTAGCATCATTGCAATCAACTCTCATTTTCTCAAATTCTAGAAATTGAACTTCCAGAACTGCATTTCTATCACTTAAGAACTGATTAGTTTCTTTAATCCTATTGTTCTCTTTAGTAAGTGATTTAAGAGTAACACTCAAGTGATATAGTTCAGTAGACATATCATCTATAACACTATTGCATTCCTCTTTGGTGAGCTCAGAGAGATTAGTAGAAAATACCTGATTGCTAGCTGAACTTGCTTCCTGCTCAGAATCAGCCATTAATGCAAGGTTGACAAACTCAGCATCATCATCAGAATGATTTCCATCAGCAGCCCAGTCATACTCTTGGGTCATGAATGCCTTTCCTTTCTGTCTGAGAAGATCAAAGTATTTCTTCTTGTAGTCAATAGTTTCAGTTGACTTTCCCTTGTTCTCAGATCTAGGCTTCCTGCATTCACTTATCATGTGACCAGCAATACCACAATTATAGCATTTAATTTTGGATTTATCCACATAATTGCTTGTAGAAAAATCCTTGTTAAATGGCTTGGCCACCCCAGAGTTTCTTCTGAATTTTAGCTTAGAGAATCTCCTAGATAGAAAGGCTAAATGCTCATCTATCTCATCCAATTCATCCTGCTGTAGGACACTCATTTCTTCAGACACCTTTTCCTTGCTTTTGCTTGATTCTGTTCTACCTTCACAAACCTCCCTGTTTGGTGTAGATTTAGCAGCTTCAGTCCTCTTTTCCTCCTTCTGCTCCAAGTTGGCAACAAGTGCAACTGACCCACTTTTCTTTTGGATCTTCTCAATTTCTTCATCCTGCTCCATTTCTAGTTCATATGTCTTTAAAGTTCCATAGAGTCTTTCAAGAGTAAATGACTTATACTCTTGAGTGTTTCTTAGAGAAACAGTCATAGGCTTCCACTCTTTGGGCAGTGATCTCAGAAATTTGAGATTAGAATCTTTCACTTGGTAGATTCTTCCATACAGTTTCAAGCCATTCAGTAGCTTTTGAAATCTACTAAATGTATCATTCAATGTCTCTCCATTCTTGAAATGGAAGTGTTCATACTGTTGGATCAGTAGTTGCATCTTGTTTTCCCTTACCTGTTCTGTACCTTCACAAAGGGTCTGAACAATGTCCCATACTTCCTTGGCGGTAGTACAGTTGATAACATTGTCAACCATGTCTGTTTCTAAGCCATTAAACAGAATATTCATGGTCTTTTTGTCCTTGTGAACTTCTGCAATATCCTCAGCGCTCCATTCAGAAACAGGTTTTGGGATGTACGTGTCTGGTGCATCTGCAGCAAGACCAACTCTTGAAGCAGCCTTCATTGGAACATGAGGACCCTTCTCAATGCAATCTACAAAACCTACATCAATAGACATGAGATGTAGACGCATTTTTACTTTCCAGTGAAAGTAATTTTCCCTATCAAGAACCGGTATCTTCACTCCATAATCCTTCTTAGACATGTTGAAAGTGTGTTGATCTTTAAACTTCAAATATATTAGAAGCTTGCTTTGATACCAATTGTTATTCCCAGATTACACACTTGTATAATTGTAGAAGGGGGGGGGGGGGTTGAATACAATTCTTGATTATTATAAATTCCTGATAAAAACCACAGAAATCTATAAGGAAATAATTGCTGAATAAGAAATGGTTCACAAACACATAAAAAATCAGGTGGTTAAATGTACCACCTGAGACTTTTATTCGAAGAAAACCCTGTGATACAAGTGTACACAGCTTCTGTGTTTACAACTCTTTGCTTCTAAAGATATTCAAGAAACCCTAAGCAAATGTGTATGTTTTCTTACTTACTAAAGAGTTGCTACACTTGGTTATATATTCCAAGTTTACAAGTGCTACAGGAATAAGATAATATTAATCTAATTCAAGTTGACTTGCTACTCCACTCCAAATCCACATGTAGCCGAAAGGTTGTCCTTGTGAACAGATATGTCCCCTGCACCTTTCTTGTATGTACTGTGTAAATGGAATGCTTATTTCTTCTGTGTTTCCAAAGTATGGCTGCCATATTGCTTTTTATACCTACTATCAACCCATGTGATCTGTCAGTCAAACCTGTCCTTATCAACTGCTAATTCCTAGCATAGGATAAAGTGACAATGATTATCCGTTGATGTTGTGTCTACTTATCCGTTGATGGTAGTTTGAGCTGTATCCGTTGATCGAGTAGATTTGAGTTGTATCCGTTGATAGAGCCCTGTTCTCATCCGTTGATACATTTTCACTTAGACAGAATTACATAGCATAGCTTATTTACAATTGGCTACCCTATTCTGCCTATCCATTGATGGTCAACATGACTCTGAATAAAGACACTATCAACTGATAAATAGAGATATTGCAGTATGCTACAAAACCTCATCCGTTGATGAGCTACCTGTCAACGGATAGAGTTATAAGGTCTTATCCGTTGACAGTTACAAAACTGACTTATACAATTTTGCTTGAATGTTAAGTTATCATCAACTACAACATATTCCTAACACACATCAAACTAACACGAAACTTGAGAACTTGCAATCGTTTTAAGTACGAATGGAATGCCAAATAGTGGATATAAAATCCACTTATCAAACCCCCAAACTTAAACCCTTGCTTGTCCTCAAGCAATGCAAACTCAACCCTAAAATGATGCATGAATGCAACTAAAAATTAAATGTCATGATAATGCATAAATGTCCTAATACAATGATCACACACAATTTACCGAAACCAACTCAACAAGCAAACGCCTCAAAGAATGCAACAACTCCAAACAGAGCTCGACTAAGGCCCCGTATATTAACCATACATGCTCGGAAACGTGGTGTGTGCATTTCTCACTAGATATACTCTTGAAACTAGATAAAAGGCATAACCAATTCTTCGCCAAGACAATCACATGTTTATAAAAAGAATAGACTTTAGACACTCCATGACTCAAAGACACCGCCATCATCATTTAAGGTAGACAAGGACTCATGCTTTACTACATAAAACATCACAAAACACAAAACACACATGCTTTTGACTGTGCAATAGGTGAGACCCCTAAAGGCTTGTACAATAGCACCCTTGTAGCGAGCGTTAGGTTAGTGGATCCCAGACCAGAAAAGTCTTAGGTCACTAGGTATAAAATCCCCTCGAACTTACTTGCTCGAGTACTAAAGAGCTCACCCTAGCCAATTAGCATACACACACTCTCACAATCCCTTATTTTTTATTCTCACAACTCTTTTCTTTTTTTTTCTATTTTTTTTCTTTTGACTCTTTTTCTTGCCTTTTTTTTTTTCACATGGGTGCACTGTCTCACCCCCTAGACTACTCATATCAAATATGAGCCGGCTACTAGCCATTTGACGCCTAGCCATTATTACACTACGACACTTAGCATGAAATCCCTGTTTTCCCCCAAACTTATACTTAAGTGCTCCTACGCCATCAAGGGAATAACGAAAATTCTAGATATAAATAAGTGATTAACTCCCAACAACCAAACCAGGTATGACTCGATCTAGCTCAAAAGCAAACAGTGAGACCGTGAAAAGATTGTGTTCCTGACACATGCAAGTCAATTTCATAAGTACTTAAATCAACCCTCTATTCATTGTCATCACACTCAAATTAACGTCGACCTATCGAACCAGAAATAGACACTCATATGGAATCATGTGATATGCATGAACAAAATGATATTACACTCCTAAATAAATCTATATGACATGGCATCCTAAATGCAATATAAATGGCATGGCAAAGCTAAATGCAAAAATTCTAATATGACTAACATGAATATGCAACTATATGCAATGACTCTTGCTACCCTAAAATCACCCCCAAACTTAAAAATTGCAATGTCCTCATTGAAGGCAAAATTAAAGGGTACAAGAGATACTCCCCTACTCGTCGGCATCTCCACCCTCCTCGGGTGGTGTGTCTGGTGGTGGATAGACGTGGAGGCTCCAACACAACTGTTGTTTTATTCGAAAGCAAGAAATCATGGGTTGCCTCCCACGAAGCGCCTTTCTTTAACGTCTTTAGCTAGACTTGGCCACGATTTTCCTCTTGAAAATTTTCTGCACCGCATCTCTATAAGGCCATTTAATGATCTTTTCTGGAGCGACATCTTCAACGACAAGCTTTACCCGTATTCGCTCCTCACAAGGTCTCTTAACAACATTCTCCCACCTACCTGAAAAGTTAGCAGCAATACCAATAGCAAGCAAAGGATATGAATTACAAGAAACATACCCCATGTGAACTAGCAATGTTTTGAGCTCGAGTTCGGGAGCTCCTTCAATTGATGGCTTAAGGCGCACCTGAGAATTCCAGAGATCTTCCACTCCAAGCAACTTATGTGGAATACGCAGCCCCATTAACCAAGGCACTGTAATCCTCAGTTGGTCATACTTTTCCTTCTGTGGATATGGAGGAGGAAAATCGATTTGGACAATCTCTGTAGTCTTCTCCGGAGTAGATTTGTCAACAGGAGTGATGCTCTTTTCCTCTTCGGCCTCCAGCTGGTCGAAGTCAGATTGCAACGGAGCGGCATTCAACAACTGAACATGCTCTTCTAATTCATCATCTTCCACACTGAGACACTCTTCATCCTTCGAAGGAATTAGCATAGCCGCTTGAGCCTTGGAATTTTCTTGATCTTGGGCTGATTCTTCAAAATTTTCAGATTGCAAAGGAAGTGGTTGCGGCTGATTATTCAGAATCGAATTTTCTGGACATTCTGAATTTTCTGATTGGTTTGCCTCCGACTCTTCTTCCTTATTAGCTTCATGTTCTGCTTCTTCCCCATCTTTGCCCTCAGACTCTCCTTCCTGAACTTCGATCATGGTCTCACCCGTGGCTAAGAAATACCAGTCAAGACTGATAGGAAGGTTCTTGTCCTCCTCCTCTACATCTAGGCCTTCTGTGTCACTTGCAATTTGATTCAATGTTTGTAATGCATTTGCAATTTGACCAATCTGATCTCCTATTGTCTGGAGAGACAATGCATTGCTTTTAGCCATCAACCTCAATTCTTCTAATTCAGCTTCTTCGGTCGACTGTTGGATAGACCAAGTCTGAAATTGCTGCTGCTGAAATTCAGGAGGTTGAAAGTGTTGATGCACTGGGGCATACTGATGCTGAAATTGTTGCCCCTGTTGCTGCTGAATTCCCCCTGGACTGTATGGCTCATCTCCAAACTGCTGATTTTGGAGCGGGTAAGATGGATATTGGGATTGCTCCATACCACTCTGATTGAAGTCCCAGCTGAAATTTGGCCTGTTTCTATTATACTCACATTGATGAGTGTAATGTCCACCTGCACACAGCTCACAAACAATTACGAATTCCTGCTCCCAATAATCCATCAAATAAAAAGAAAAAAAACGTCCGAGTCAGTGAATTTAACCCAAATTGATGACAAGATCATAAACTAAACAAACAATGAACCAAGTCCCCGGCAGTGGCGCCAAAAACTTGTTCGTACTTATTCACGCAAGAGAACGTGGTCAACAAGTAATATATGGTAAATAAGATTCGTTCCCACAGAGACTCAAATTTGTTCGTTTCGTTCACTTATACACCAGCTTATGATTTACACTCACTGCCAAGACAATCACAATTTTGGTTTTGATTAACTAATGCTTAAATGCCAACTACGGAAATTACGAGGAAATAACTTAACTTTAACTTTATAATAAACAAACATGGGATTTCAATTTCATCAACCACTTCATCTAGAATCTTATGCCCTTTAACCTAGTATGTGACAACATTGATTACTGATTAGATGCACTAAACTGATACACACCAACTTTCGTTGTGCATATACCATCCTACTGATCATCCACAATTGATAGAAGTCAAGCAGTCACCAAATATGTGTAGTTCCTATATGTCTATAGCAATTGAACACATATCGGTTAAAAATCAAGCATCCATTAAACCACATAGTCAATGCAAGACGGTTAGAATTACACCACAAATTAATACATGTTCTTCACATGCAAAAACCTATGCTAGCATGAATTGTTCTAAACCCTAGATCCACTTTCGCATTCACCAGGATCAAACACACAATTATAGATGTTCGCGACTCACCCATAACGAATAAGCATAATCATATTAGGCAATCAATTGAATCCATCACACACCAAGGCATAAGAACACTTAATTACTAGAATCCATAGAAAAATCCATTAAAACCCCACGATAACGATTTAGCCCATAATCGACCTCATCGCCATCATGGGTTCAATTGATAACATAATTCTAGAAAACAAATAATAATAAAAGAGAAATAGGGTTAGAATTAAATCCCCAATAATGAGAAAGAGTATCCAAAGATTAAGCCTCCTTGCTTGTCACTAGCTTGGAGAACCCCTCTTGAAAAATTGTTCTAAGAAAAATAATGATCGATGATATTCAAATACCTACTCTACTGATGATAGATATCTTTTTTTAGGTTCCTAACGATACTCAAATAGTCTCAGGAAAAGCCCCAAATAAAATAGGCCCAATACAAAATAACCCGATAAAAACAATCCAAAAATAAACTAAAAAATAACTCGAGCGCAACTGCCCCTTCCTGGAGCGCCATTGCGCTTGCTTTCTCCTGGAAACGCACACACACAGCGCCCTTGCGCTCTCCCCAAGCGCCGTTGCGCCAGTCCCTCATGCGTCACTGCGCCCCAACTAGCGCTGTTGCGCCTTATACTTCCTGGAAATTGCTATCTTGAGCGCTGCTGCGCCCAGAAACTGCGCTGCTGCGCTTGTACACCCCTGGACAGATTTGTAGACATTTCTCTCCTCTTCGCGTGGACAGTTTACGGGCCTCAAACGGACTTCTAGAAGTCAAGATATGGCCAAAACAGTGATGAATGCACATTGAGATCAAATTCCCGAGTTCTCTTGCCCTGGACTTCCTGTAATTTCTACTTTAAGCTCACAGAATACCACCAATACTTCACCAACACCACCAATGCCGCCCGACTATGCAACCTACACAAATTAGATGAAAACACATCAAACTAACACGAAACTTGAGAACTTGCAATCGTTTTAAGTACGAATGGAATGCCAAATAGTGGATATAAAATCCACTTATCACATCACTAACTTGCTTTACTTGTAAGCCAAGGAAATAAGTTAGTTCACCCATCATGCTCATTTCATATTTACTTTGCATAAGTTTGGCAAACCTTTTGCAAAGCTTCTCATCAGTAGACCCAAAAATTATATCATCTACATAAATTTGTACAAGTATCATAGAGCCATTGACATTTCTATAAAAGAGAGTTTTATCAATAGTAGCTCGAGTGAAGTGATTCTCTATAAGGAACTGTGAGAGAGTGTCATACCAGGCTCTAGGTGCTTGCTTCAGGCCATAGAGTGCTTTGAGAAAAAAATAGACATATTCTGGGAATTCTGGATCTTCAAAACCAGGAGGTTGACTCACCTATACATCTTCTTCCAAAATGCCATTTAGAAAAGCACTCTTGACGTCCATTTGATAGACTTTGAAATTGGCATGGGCTGCATAGGCCAGGAAGATTCTGATTGCTTCCAACCTTGCTACAGGTGCAAAGGTCTCATCAAAATCAATTCCTTCTTCTTGACAATAGCCTTTTGTAACCAATCTAGCTTTGTTCCTTGTCACTATGCCATTCTCATCCATCTTATTCTTGAATACCCATTTAGTGTCAATCACTTACTTGCCTTTAGGCTTGGGTACAAGCTTCCACACTTCATTTCTCTCAAACTGGTTTAGCTCCTCTTGCATTGCTAAAACCCAGTCTGGATCTAGGAGGGCATCCTCAACTCTCTTAGGTTCTTCTTTAGACAGAAAACTACTATACAAGCATTCTTCTTGAGTTGCCCTTCTAGT
The DNA here is from genome assembly GCA_037693485.1 of Kitagawia praeruptora. Lineage (NCBI taxonomy): Eukaryota > Viridiplantae > Streptophyta > Magnoliopsida > Apiales > Apiaceae > Kitagawia > Kitagawia praeruptora. Next base: position 31,694,956 of record CM075350.1, read on the forward strand.
TTGGACTCTTGCATTTGAATCTCCAATGATGAGTTCAAATGGGTGATCTCTGGCCATTTTCTTGATGGTGGCAGGTTTAACCTTGATGACATAGATTCATTCTCCATGTGTTGATCATTCTGATTGGTTATTGAGTGACGACTCTGAGAAACTCCCCCTGAGTGTGTGGCTCTCGAGGTTGGAGTTCTAACAGAGTTATCAACGGATAATTCTCTGTGACTATCAACGGGTGATTCAGAATTGTCTTCAACAGATCGGGCTTCCTCAGCATCAACGAATGATGTTCCACGCTCTTCACCTCGAGCATGCTGCGATCTTACACCAGTCGATATTGCTTCTACATCATCTTCACTATCTTCACCACTCATATCATTTTCAAATGATAGATCTTCATGGAAACCTTCATCTATCAACCATTGGATTTTTTTGTCATCAAAGACAACATGTATGGATTCCATAACAATGTTAAGTCTTAGGTTATAGATTCTATATGATTTCTGTTAGGATTTATGGGTGATAGCATAGAGACAACTTAACTATATTTCCCTATACTTAGTTTTTACTAAGTTGAACATACTGTCACAGCCAGAGTATGTCTTCGTATTCGAATAATTGTTGTCATGTAATAAATGTATGATTTGGGAGAAGTTCATATGTTTGTTCAAGCCTCAAGGAATGCATCCTGAAGACAGCAAGAATAAAAGTTACTATCATGTCCCTGACAGTAATGTTACAAGAAGACAAATGTTGCAAAGTCACGACAAAGCTACATTTGACAACAATATTAGCCGAAGAAAGAGACAGTAACATTCTCACACTTGACAGCAAGTCTGGAGCTCCGACAGCAACATTGGCGGGAGCTAGTACTGTCAACCTCTGAATATTCCTTTGACAACAGACTCTGCGGTTAAGTTTACTGTCACCTTGAATTATTTGAATTGGGTATTTTCTCAGTCAAAGCCCGTGACAGGTTACATGTTCAAGAAACAGATTTGTTGCAACACACTATTGTTTGTAGCAGACCTGCAAGACTACGACAGAAGCTTAAGAGATTCACAAGACAAGGCTGGTCAATTCGAGGAGCATGTGATATCCACATCTACTAGAATTGTATTGGCTAGAAATAGAAAGAATCTAGGTTGCTTTACTTATAAGGTTTATCCTGTCTGTATAGCAATTAGGGAAAGTCACATGGGTGTGCAAATTGTAGTGAGCTGCCACTTGAAAACGATAGCAGCTCAACACCCCATGTGATAGGGACAACAGAGTATCTTAGTGTAATAACCCTAACTTTTAGAATGCTACAGTGCCTAAATGAATAGTAATTTTGAGCATTTAGGGAAATGGTATGTAAGTACCCTATATTTGAAATGGAAAATGAATAATCAGGAACCATATTAGTGTTGTACTATGAAAATGAGTGACTCAAAATGATAATGGATTTCAGAAATTCCTGAATATGGACTTTAAGGATTTTCGATTTTGATTGAGACTCTATTAAATGTGATACTAAGGAGTATAGAAATTTTAAAGGGCTTATATCTTGAGGAAATAGTGAAATTAGGTTAAACCAAGGAGTGATCAAGTCAAGGAAATGCCAAGGGAATTTAGATTGTTAAACGAGTTTGAGAATGCTTGAGAACCCGAGAGATAACCAGGAGAGCAACTTCTGAGAAAAAGAGAACATACCAAGGATATTCGATCTAATACCTACTTGAGGATTAGAATCACCCTAACACATTAATATATGATGTGGGAAAGGATAAAATATATTTAAGAGATTTACAAGAGAAAAACCACTGAGACGATCGCAGAAATCGTTCGATGAATAAAACGACAAGAGAACTTGCACAAAGCCCATCCGAAAACCTTAAGGCCCTATAAACAAGCCCATGCTTGGCCCAAGCTCTTTAAGAAGCTGCATTTACAAGTTAATTAAGTGAGTGGCTCATGGAATTAGTGAAGGGGCAAGGACATTGGTGGAAAGAATTATGAAAGGGCAAGGATAAATAGGTAAAACAAGCAAAATGGAGTTACATGTTTTAGAGCCAACACTTGGCCAAGTAGAAGAGCAACAAGTGGAACCAATGGATTGCCAACAACACATTAAAGACTAGATGCATCCAAAATGTGAGATATAACACATGTATTAAGGGCCCGTTTGATAATAGCTGGATGATAGGTTTTATGGCCTCGTCCAAATTTGGGTTGGTCCAGATTGTTTGATAAGATTTTAGCTGCTCTGGATGAAAAAAAATCTCCAGGACGATAAGAGAAAAATGACTGGACGATAGATCCTCAAATCTCTGGCTCGGTCGTTCAGATGTCTCTCCAACCGGACTATCCTATTATCATATATTACATCATTCTGTAAAACTGGTTATAGTATAATAGAAGAGGTGTACGCTTTATGAATCTTGAATGTATGTCCTCAATAAATCCAAGATGAGTACGTGCATATCTTGATTGTTGGCCAAAAAACAAAACTACATAATTGCTCAGCTCAAGGTTTTATATTGTGTTTAATAATGTAAAAAATATCTTTTATAAAATTCAAATTTATAATAATTATAATGTTGAGGTAATAGTTTAAATTTATAATAATTAATAATAAAGAAATTTTTAATAATTTCATAGTTTTTTTAGAATTGTGATTTTGCAAAAAGACTTTTTTTATGGTGCAATGCAATAAACTTATTAGTAACATTGAAATTCTTATTTTTTATCGTCTCATTATTATATGTGATTCAAAGAGTATAATTTATCATACAAAATTGTAAGAAATAGATAATCTAGAAAAAATAATGTTATAAGAGCATCTCCAATCGTTTAAAACCATTAGCTAAAGTGTGTATTACATACCATAATTAAATATTTTAAAGAATATGTAAAATAATTACATCTCCAATGATTCATGTTATCTAAAATTATAAATAACCCCGGTTATATTTGTCGAATCGCTAGAGACCTATAAGAAAACTCCACATCATGTATTACCATTTACCATATTTGAAAAAATATATTCTATATTTAACAACTGAAATATTTATAACATACTATTTTTAAAATATAGCCAATCATTATCAACAACTCCATTGAAGTGTAATTCCTCACAGATTCAACAAATTTTACATAATCGTTATTTTATATAATTTTAGCCAACTATTTTAGCCAACATTATTGGAGATGCTCTAACAAGACATTATTGAAAATTAACATCATCCAGAATTAGAAAAATTACTAACAAACAGCGTCACTCATTCAGATTTTTGGATTACGTCTGGTCCAGATCATCCAGAAATTTCAATCATTCAGAAATAACTGTTCAGATTTAACAAATGACCCCTAAGTCATAAGCAACAAAAACAAGAAGAAACAAAGCTCTCCCAAACCTGCCCAGCAAGAACCAAGATCAAATCAAATTTCATATCTCCATTTCTATCCATGATAAAATCACCAAATTTTAACCACAACCTCTCCACTCCATGGGCATGATTCTCTCCAAATTTCATAGCAATCCAAGTAGTATAGCCTAGTCAAATCCATGCTCAAAGTTGGAGAACCCAATCTGTCCAGTTTCTGTCCAGCGGAAAGATGGAGCTCAAAACCATAGCTAGGAAGCTTTGTTTTTGGTGATCTATAGCTCAAATCAAAGCTTATACAGAGGCCAAGATTTGGTAAAAATTTGAGAGCCAAACTCTTATTTTTCGATTTGTTATGATTTTTACAAAAGTGATGATGAATAGTAACCCTTAGAAACTAACTTTGTTTTTATGGTTTCTTTAGTTGATCCAAGCTAGTATAAGGTTGATTAAGCATATCCCAAGGCTTATTAAGTGTTGTTAAAGCTTCAAGGAAGGTATAATCTCTTCACCCCTCTTGAGTTTATGATGAATATTGGTGGTATTAGTGGTTAAGTGGTTATAAGTGATGAAATCATGATTATATATGTGTTTAAAAGTATTTTTATTGTATATGAAAGGAGTATGTGCTTGTAACCATGGTTGGTAAGATGACCACATGGTGTAGGTGATGGTGTATAAGGTGGATGATTGATTTGGAGGAGTTGGATTTTGGAAAGTATGAAAATATAGCCGTTATAATGCCCGATTTTCGTTAAACCAAATAGATGCCCTGTTTTTGGACACCAACGCCGTACGGTAGCACCCTGCCTAGAGTACCAAGTGACCATGAGATGATAGAGTTGAGTTCATAGATCGTTTTGATATAAAGTGCGTTAAAATCTGATGAACGGTTTAGGAGAAAAGCCAGTTTTAGTGAAAGACGTTCGAGAACCGAGAAAATGCAGTTATGTCAACTTTGAGGCCATAGTTACCATACTTAATCATCTTTAAAGGTTATGAAATTTTGGGACAATATATTAGGTTGAACAGAGATTAAAACCCCACTGACCTAGCATTAAAATTCGAATTTGAGAATTTATGAGAAATTTTACAGTCGAGTGTGGTTATTAAGGGAAATGGTGGAATACACTAAAACTTAGATCGGGTTTAGAAATGGTTAAGTTCATGTAAACTTTTGGTGCATAAAAACTATGTTAAGCATATAATATGTTTCAAGGGTGTTATTGTATAGAGATTAGGTGATTAAGTGGGATATATACTAACAGTGATCCTTTCGTTCCTATAGAGACGGGAGACGAACTTAGGATCCTACCTACTCGCTTTAGAGATCCAGGCAAGATCTTTTCTATCCCTACTTGGAAATTATTTATCTTCAAAGAAACTTGATTTCATGGAATATATATATATATATATGTGTGTGTGTGTGTGTGTGTGATGCTACTGTTACTATATTGTTAAGAATTTGTTTTCCTCGATTATTGATATTATGAGGAAAGGTATATGAGTATGATATGAATATGAATATGGATATGAGTATGAGACGGATATGAATATACATAGAGATGATTATGCATGAAGTGAACATGCCTTATGATTAAGGAAATATGAAGGAATGGTATCAGTTGTTATCTAGAGTTATATATGAAGGAATGATATCAGTTATTATCTAGGGTTATATGATTTAATATATTATGTTAAAAATATTCTTTCTAAATGTTGTGATAGATATTATTGAGTATTATTTAATATTTCTAAAATAAATGGAACACCTTATGTATATAAAAGCATATTGATTTCATTGAATACAGAGAAGATGTCTGAGTCATAATCAAAGTATTATGACATATATAATTTCTAAAGGTGATGATAAATAGAAATGGAAATGATATATGTGAAGGGAAATGTGAATGGAAATATGAATGGAAATGGAAAATGTGAAATGGTATTTGATAATGGAAAAGTGATTTGAAAAGGGGGATTGCAACAATAAGCGTAAGAGGCTGTGTGGTAGTGGCACAGTCCAGCATCCAATATTTATTCCGGCCCAAGAGTGCCGAGGGAGGATGTAGTGGTGAACCTTCCTCCTGGGGGATGGTGGAGAACCTACCTCCGTCTACCGGTAGTAAAAGGGACGGGTACGGAGGGCGACTGATCATCGTCCTTATGTATTCGGCAACAGTGGAAATCCCCAACGTTTTCTTTAAAGGAAAGAATTGAAAAATGGTTTTCAGATTTCTATAACTGAAAACAGAAAAGTGATATGAAAAGATGGAATTACTGTTACAGATGAAGAGAAACTGATTTTATGTTAAATTATATAATCGTTGCATATGAAGGTAATGAGAAAATGATAATGAAAGATTTGTTCAAGTTTTCGTATTATCCTAGAAAAGTACACTGAGATGGTATATTGATTGTTATAGCATTCAAGAAGAGGAACTGATATTATATGATGTTAGAAGCGAGACTGATGGAATGATACTATATATTTCTTTCGTACAAGGATAATTGGAAAGTGTATATACATATTGAATGGAAATAAAATTCTTCCATAATAACTGAAGTTTGCTTTTGTCTATTATATATATATAATGGTTTATTTTCCTTTGATGTTAGTAGATAGAATTTATCTTGCTGAGCTATTTTAGCTCATTCTTGCTATTTATGTATTCAACAGCTAGGTACGCCGATACTCCGTACTACACCCCACAAGAGGGTACGGGAAAGACGAACTTTTGAGAGAGTGTTGGCAACGATTCCCGAGGTAGCTATCAGACAGTTGGGTATTGATAGATTATGTACATTAAGTGTGTAAGTTGGTGTAATAACTTTTGATTGTTGAAATGCTTCATGTCGAAGTATTATTCAACAATGTATCTAAGTATGATCCTGGTTTGTAATAACTCCTTTAACGTTAAACTTTTAATATCGTGGTTGTTGTTCTCTGAGCATATGACTGGTGTGTGTGTATTAATGCGGGGTCAACTGCATAAATATTAAATGGAAAAAAAGTTAAGGAGATATTGATATTGAATGGAAATTGGACCGTGACGGCCCGGATCCTTGACCCCGGATTTGGGGCTGTCACACTTAGTCTACTTAGATACATCTTAGATTCTTTTCTATTCATGTACGCACACGAAGCAATCTGTATCTCTTGAGATATCGAAGCTGGAGAAACTCTCTCCAGGTTGTAGCAACACTTCACACAAAATAAATAAAACATTTATTTTGTGAGAAATCTTGTTTCACTTATTGCTTGCATACATCTACTGATAATCTATAATCTTTATTTTCGTTGTTGATTTAAAGATTCAATTTTATCAGTATTGCATTTAACCCCCCCTTTCTGCAATACTCCGGGACCAACAACTGGTATCAGAGCGTACAGATTGATACACAAATATGAAGATCATGACGAGTATTCAGAAGTCAAGTGGAATCAAGATTCCAGTCTTTGATAAAGAGAACTACAATTTCTGGAAAAGAAAAATCCTGTTATTTATCAAAGCTGCTCATCCACTGTATTTGGGAATTCTTGAGAACGGCCCCTTCATACCTCAGAAGGAAGTAGCTGCTGCTACTGAGAATGGTGAAACCATTCCAGCCCATTGGGTTGCAAAGAAGCCTTCAGAGTACACAGAGTCCGAAAAGGAGAAAGTAGTCTTGGATGACTATTTACAACTCATCTTGCTCGATTCAATTACATTAGACAAAGCCATGTGTGGTAATGTCATGGGATGCAAATCTGCAAAAGAAATGTGGAGCAAGATAAAGCTGCTGTGTGAAGGAAGTGAAGAAGTTCGCGAGAACCAAAGACAAATTCTTGTATCACAATATGAAGCCTTCATGGCGAAACCAGGCGAAGAACTTACACACATGTTTGAAAGGTTCAGTAAGCTGATAGCTGAGTTGCAAATTCATGGAAAGTTCTATGATAGAAAGGAGATTAATATCAAATTTCTACTCACTCTCCCTGAGCACCTTGAGCACAAAGTCACAGCCATAAGAGAGGGAAGAAACTTGAGTGATGTCTCTCTTGAAACTCTCTATGGTGTGCTCAAATCATATGAACTTGAGTTTTTTCAAAAGAGAGCTATCCAAACTGGAACCAAAGGAAAGTTAGCAAACATGTCAGGAGCCCTCATAGCTCATGAGCCACAAGTAGCTTATCCAAGTGAACCATCACAAAGTTCACAACCAACACAGATGCCATCTTTGAAGATTGAAGAAGTGTTGGATGACGAGGAGAAGGTGGTTCTGCAGCTGAAAGATATTGAAGATGAAGACTTCTACACAGTAGAAGAGATTGAAAGCATGGATAATCCAACCATGGCTTCTATGGCTAAGAGATTCAAGAATATCAAGTTCAGAAGGGACAAGTCATACAAGCCACAGGGTCAATCATCTAAATTCAACAAGGGAAGTTTTTCAAAGCCCACTGGTGGAGCCACAAGAGGAGGATACAAGACAGGGTTGGTGGATAGGTCGAAGTTCAGATGTTACAACTGCAATGAGCTAGGTCATTTTGCTACTGAGTACAGAAGACCAAGACAGAATCAAGGAAAGGGATCTGGAAATTAGTTTAAGAGGAATCAAGGAAAAGCCTATGTGGCTGAAGGAAAATGCTGGGATGATTCTGAAGATGAAGAAGAAGAGGAGTTCGTGAACTTAGCCCTCATGGCTAAATCTGATGAATAAGCTTCAAGTTCATCAAATCAGGTACCATATCTAGTCTTACTTAATATGTCTAAAACTGAGTATAAGCATACCATTGAGGATTTAAGTGCTGAGATGTTTAACATTCATGTTAGTTTATCTGCTGCTCATGAAGAAATTGCTAAGTTAACTAAACAGAATGAAACTCTCAAATCTAAAAATGAAATGTTGTTGCTAAGAACCAGTCCCCTAGATTCATTAGCTCAAGAGAATGCTAGATTGAAGAATGATATTATCTATGCTAAGGAAATAGAAGATTTTCTAAGGAGTCAAATTGCAGAAAACGAGTTTAAACTCAAAGCTTTTAGAAACTCTTCTAGGTTAGTCCAGGAATATCATGATAATCACACTGAGAATCAAAAGGTAGGAATAGGTTTCGAGTATGGTAGAAGGCATGGAAAGGCTATTGCTCAGGATGATAGTGATGCTGTCAAACCTCAAATTCTGAAAAGAGTTAACAATCCGATTTTCAAAAATCTTCAAGCTGAGTTTGATGAAATCTCCTTGTTCATCAAACAAGAGCTACTTGATGAAGATGAGTGCATTGACAGCACACTGAGCAAAGGAAAGGAAACTGCCAAGTTCCCCATGACAAAAACTCTACCAAGCAATCAGACAGAATGTTCTAAAGTAGCCGACAACAAGGATGAGACAGAAACTTCAAAAGATACTGTCAAGAGAGAACCCAAGACAACAACTTTCAAACCTGCTGTCACGATAGAGGCAAAGAAAGGTACTGTCAAGGGTGGCTCGACAGCAACTTCAGAACATACTGTCAAAGCAAATGCCTACAAGCCTAAGAATAGGAATGGTAAGTTAGGGATTGATAAGAAGAATGGATATAGTCATGTTAAGGATGCCCATAGGAAGCTTTGCAATAATTGTGGATCATCTCATCACTTAACATTTATTTGTAAGAAACCCAAACAGGATAAGGTTAATGCGTCCAATGTTAGTAGTAACTTACACAGAACCCCCATTATGCAAAGAAGTATGGATGTCTATAATAACATTGACTGTATGCCATGCAAAATTGTTGTTATGAGTACTTGCTTCAATCTACCTATTCTGTCTACTGAAAGATGCTCCTATTTAGAAACTGCTGAGACTTCTGTGCCTACCTATGTTGGTAAAGAGGCAGCTTCCACCAAGAGAAAGACTAAGTCTAACTCTAGAACCAAGTGGACAGTAAAAGAAGTCAGACAGGAGGATTCTAGTGTCAATTTAAATGTGAAACAGAATGATATGAACAATGATGCTGTAACTGCAGGACCCAACAGAGTTTGGGTACCAGATGCAAATTAAAATCATCTGTTTTGTAGGGCAAGAAACAGAAGCAGGTTATGTGGATCATCGACAGTGGATGCTCCAGGCACATGACTGGTGATATAGCCCTGCTATCACATTTTGTGGAGAAAGCCGGCCCAATCATAACTTTTGGAGACAACAGCAAAGGTTACACTGTGGGATATGGCTGTTTGAAAATTGGAAATGTTATCATTGAAGATATTGCTCTTGTTGATGGGATTGAAGCACAACCTACTCAGTGTCAGGCAGTTCAATGACAGGGGATTCAAGGTTGATTTTTATATGATGGTTTGTGATATCTATCATAAGAAAGATCGAAGCCTCTCTTTGAAAGGAGTCAGGAAAGGAAGCTTGCTTGTTGCAGATTTAAATTCTGTCAATAAAGACAAGGCTTACTGTTTTTACAGTAAAGCATCAGTTGGTGAAAGCATGCTTTGGCACAAGAAGCTCTCACACCTCAATTTCATAAATATGAATATTCTGATGAAGAAGGATTTAGTGAGAGGACTACCTCAACAGGAATTCTGTCAAGAAGGACTATGTGAGGATTGTCAAATGGGCAAATTGAAAAGGTCTGTGCACAAATCAAAGCAAGTGAATACCAACACTGAGCCACTCAAATTAATTCACATGGATTTGTTTGGTCCAGTAAATGTTCAATCTTTTGCAAGGAAGAGATATGCACTGGTAATGGTGGATGACTACTCAAGGTACACTTGGGTGAAATTTTTAGAGACAAAGGACGAAGCTGCTCAAGAAATCATTGATCACATAAGAGTTCTTGAAAGAACCCCCAATGCTCAAGTTCAATATCTGAGAAGTGACAATGGTACTGAGTTCAGAAATGCCACACTAGGAAACTTCTGCAAAGAAGAGGGCATTGTCCAACAATTCTCCACTGCCAGGACACCACAACAAAATGGAGTTGTAGAAAGGAAGAACAGAACTCTCATCGAAGCTGCGAGAACTATGTTGAATGATTCTAAATTACCAACATACTTCGGGGCAAAAGCTATTAATACGGCTTGTTACACACAGAATAAAACCTTGATCAACAAGACTCATGGAAAAACTCCTTACTATCTGTTAATAAGAAAGAAACCTACTGTCAAGTATTTTCATGTATTTGGAAGTAAATGTTTCATGATGATTGACAACCATGAAAGAAAAGGAAAGTGTTAGATATAATTGATGTGATTTAATGTCAGTGTTTAAGTGTTACAGGGAAAAAGAGTTTAACTTGTTAATGAAAGCAGTCGTAGCAGAGTTTGAGTATACACTGACAGCTGGAAGCGCAAACGCTGACAGAAGGAAGTGCAAACACTGCTGGCTGACAGAAGAAAGCGCAAACACTGCTGGCTAGGAGAGCAACAGAGTTTGTTAAAGTCTTTCTACTGGAAGCGTCTACAAGTCAACAAAGATTGAAGATTAATTTAAGATAAATATGGAAGCAATATCTTTGAAGATTGGATAGCTGTCAAAGAGATTGAGTTGACTTAGGAGATGTGTAGCAATCGTAATTGATATCAATTGTATAGCTTAATTATAGGAGAATCAATTAACAATTGTACGTAGCTGTATATCTTATAAATACAGTTAGGTTAACCCTAGAAGGGTATCCATCGTGAACGAATATCATTCATTATAACCTAAGCAGCTCTCTATGATATTTTACATCACTGAGAGAGGAATTATTAATTCCAAACAGTTTTGAGTACTAAAACGTGTGTTCTTGTTATTCTCTCATAATAGTACTTGATTATATATTGTGTATTCGGCCTAACAAGTGGTATCAGAGCCAATCTGTTACTTTATTACAGTTTAAGATCCAAAACACAATAGTAATCAATGGCAGAGATTCCTCCTCCATCAAGTTCTGAGAAAGCTCCTACTACTGTTAGTAGGTATGAGACAATTAGGGTTCCTATACTTAAGCCAGCAGAGTATGCAATCTGGAAGGTTAAGATGACAATGTTTCTAGAGGCTACAGATCCAGAATATCTTGACAGAATTTATGAAGGCCCTCATAAACCTACGAAGTTAACTGCTGCTGTTGCTGGTGAGGAATCAAAAGTGATTCCAAAGGAAAAGAAAGATCTAACTGCTGAGGATCTTTCATCTATTGCTAAGGATGCAAAAGTAAGGCATTTACTTCACAGTGCTTTAGACAATGTTATGTCTAACAAAGTGATTAACTGCACGACTGCAAAAGAAATTTGGGATGCACTTGAGGTTAGGTGTCAAGGAACTGCTGCTATCAAGAAGAATAGAAGGAACATACTCACACAGGAGTATGAGCATTTTGAGGCAAAGTCTGAAGAAACCATAATAGAAACATTTGACAGATTCTGTAAACTGCTCAATGATCTATCATTGGTTAACAAAGAATATGATCTAGAAGACTCGAATCTCAAGTTTCTTCTTTCTCTACCTGAAAAGTGGGATGTGAAAGCAACCACTATAAGAGACAACTATGATCTTGCTGATACTGAGATTGATGAAATCTATGGTCTGCTCAAAACTCATGAGTTAGAAATGGAGCAGAGAAACAGGAGATCAAGCAAGAAATCAAAGTCTGTTGCTCTGAAAGTTGAAGAAAAATCTTCAAAGAGAGAGGCATCAAGGAAGAAGGCAAAAGGAAAAGCCTTGGTCATTCATTCAGAAAGTGAGTCATCAAACACTGATGTTGACTCAAACACAGATGAATCATCTAATTCTGAAGATGATGAAGAGATGATGCAAATGGCTGCATTGATGGTAAAGACCTTCAAGAAGATGGGATTCAAGAACTTCAAGAAGGGAAATAGATTCTCCAAGAATTACTCAAAGTCTGACAGGAAGAATTTCAGCAAATCTGAGGGAAAGGACTCCAAATCTGGGAAGAAAGATAAGTCTGAGATTCAATGTTACAAGTGTAAGGAGATGGGTCACTATGCTCCTGAGTGCAAGAAGGGTAAAACTGAAAAGGCACTCTACACCAAAGGCAGAGACTGGGCAGACACCTCAGATTCAGATGAGGAGGTGAACTATGCACTCATGGCCTCTACTCAGAATGAAGATTCTGAACTCAAGGTACCTCCAACTACCTATGCTTATAATACTGATAATATAACTGAATTGAGAATTTATCTTAAAGCATTACATATCAGTTATAGGGATCAGACTTTAGAGAATGAGAGAATCAAGAATGAGTGCTCTCAACTTAAAGAGAGAAACAAACTTGTTGAAGACAAACTTGAAAACATGCAAAAAATTCAGAAAGAAAGAGATGATGCTGTTTTTATAGAACAGGAGTTGCTAGGTAAGTATAAGCAACTGGAATCTAAACTGGAGGATGCTAATCACATCATTAAAACTTGGACTGATTCTGGAAAAGACACTCATGAGGTTTTTCAAGCTGACACTATTGGTTTAGGGTACTGTGAGGAAGATGAGCTTAGATTTCTAAATCATGTGAAAGTTAGGCAAACTCTTCCAACTAGAAAATTTGTTCATGGTACTGTTAAAACTGAAAATGGAGTTGTTGAAAATGAGCCAGTAAAAACCTGTGCCAAATAGGTTAACATTGGTTCAATGACAGATAAACAACTTAAGCAAAAGCTTAAAGAAATAAAATCTGTCAATAAACAGAAAATGCCTAGGAAAAACAGAAATGGAAAGGTAGGCATTACATCAGGAAATAGGCCAATGCTTGCTACACTTGCACCTAGGAAAACTTGTCATAACTGTGGTAGTTCTAATCATCTTGCCAGTTTTTGCAGGAAGAACAAAGACATTAATTCTTTACCCTCCAAAAGTGGAGTGAAAAAGAATAATGTCAAACCTAGACCACAAACTCTGTACAATCATTGTGGAAGTACTTGGCACTCAATTTATACTTGCAAGAATTATCATGCTATTTATCATAATTACTATGAACTGAAACCTAATCTGAAATGGGTTAAAGTTAATTCTGCAGGTACTAAGACTGAAAATGTTAGTTTAAACTCTGATAATGACAAATCCGCTGCAAAAACTAACAGATTCAATAAAGCAAAAGGATCCAAGCAAGTCTGGATCCTTAAATCTAATAATCAGTGATTGTTTGTGATTGCAGGGCACCAGGGAAAGTACCCTAGTCGTGGATAGTGGATGTTCAGGACACATGACTGGAAATAAAGCCATGCTATCAGAGTATGTGGAGAAGGCTGGCCCAAAAGTTTCCTATGGAGATGGCAACATAGGACATACTCTGGGATATGACAGTATTAATCTTGGAAGTGTCATCATCACAAATGCAGTTCTGGTTCCAGGACTCAAGCATGATCTGCTTTCTGTGAGTCAAATCTGTGACAGAGGATATCATGTAGATTTTCAGCCTGAATACTGTCAAGTTATCAGTAAATCTACAAGGAAAGTTGCTCTAGTTGGAAACAGACACAATAACATCTATGAAATCTAAACAACATCAATGAGCTGATAAAGAATGATCTTGTGAGGGGACTTCCAAAGTCCTTATTGAATGCAGATGGCCTATGTGATTCATGTCAAAAGGCCAAACAGAGAAAGGTTTCTTTCAAAAGCAAGTCTGAGTTTTCAATTGTTGATCCTTATCATCTTCTACATGTTGATCTTTTTAGACCAGTGAATGTTATGTCTCTTGGAAAGAAGAAATATGCTCTAGTCATTGTTGATGAATACACCAGATACACTTGGGTGTATTTTCTAGCAAAGAAGGATGAAACTGCATTAACTCTGGCAGAACATATAATGCAGTTGGACAAAGGGTCAAAGAATCAAGTGAAGATTATCAGAAGTGACAATGGAACTGAATTCAGGAATTCAACAATGGAAGAATTTTGCAAGAACAAAGGAATTAAACAAGAGTTTTCTGCACCTGGCACTCCACAACAGAATGGTGTAGTTGAAAGGAAGAACAGAACTTTGATAGAAGCTGCCAGAACTATGCTTGATGAAGCAAAATTACCAACCTATTTCTGGGCAGAAGCTGTTCAAACTGCTTGTTTTACTCAGAATGCCACTCTGATAAATAAGCATGGAAAAACACCATATGAAATGGTGAGAGAAAAGAAGCCAAACCTGAAATATTTTCATATTTTTGGGTGCAAATACTTTGTGCTGAAAACTCATCCTGAACAGTTGACCAAATTTGATCTGAAGGCAGATGAAGGAATTTTTATTGGCTATCCACTGTCAACTAAGGCGTTCAGAGTTTATAATCTGAGAACCAGAGTGATCATGGAATCTATTCATGTGTCTTTTGATGACAAGAAAATAACTGGACTTGAAGATGTCAATGACCATGATCAACTACATTTTGAAAATGAAGATTTAATATCTGATGAAATAAACTCTGACGGATCAATTCAAACAGACTCTGTTGATACAAAATCTGAACCTCTACTGGTAAACACAGAAGAAATTGTTCAACCAGAACAAAGGAGAGAACCGGTTGAGGGGGAGTATGAAGAATCAAACTCTGATGATTCACATTCTGAAAGTGAATCACATGAAAAATCTGGATCAATCTCTGATGATTCACATTCTGAGCAGTCAAAGTCAGGGGGAGCCTTAGAGAATGAAGAAAGACACCAAAGAAATCAGGAGAACATGGATCGAGGGGGAGGATCAAACTCTGAAAGAAGTCAATTGCCTTCAGCTAGGAAATGGACCAAATCTCACACACCTGATTTGATCATTGGTGATCCAGATGCAAGAGTAAGGACAAGAAGTGCAACAACAAATGAATGTCTGTTTCATGCATTCTTATCACAAACTGAACCAAAGAAAGTTGAAGAAGCTCTTAAAGATCCTGACTGGATAACAGCAATGCAAGAAGAATTAAATGAATTTGAGAGAAATGAAGTGTGGACACTAGTACCAAGACCAAAGAACATGTCTATTATTGGTACTAAGTGGGTTTTCAGAAACAAAACTGATAGTGAAGGGGTTGTTACAAGAAACAAAGCCAAACTTGTGGCAAAAGGCTATTCACAGCAAGAGGGGATAGATTATGATGAGACTTTTGCTCCAGTTGCCAAGTTGGAGGCAATAAGGATGTTTCTTGCTTATGCTTCTCACAAGAAATTCAAGGTTTTTCAGATGGATGTTAAAAGTGCTTTTCTGAATGGAAAACTTGAAGAAGAAGTGTTTGTTGAACAACCACCTGGTTTTGTAGATCCAAAATATCCAGATCATGTTTACAGGCTAGACAAGGCACTATATGGACTTAAGCAGGCACCAAGAGCATGGTATGAAACTCTGGCTCAATTTCTTTTAGAAAGTGGATTCAACAGAGGTACAATTGATAAAACTCTGTTTTATTTCAAATCTGGAAGTGACTTGCTTTTAGTTCAGATATATGTTGATGACATTATTTTTGGATCTACTAATGATAAACTCTGTAAGAAGTTTGCCAAGCTCATGCAGTCCAGGTATCAAATGAGTATGATGGGAGAGCTTAGTTATTTTCTAGGCTTACAGGTGAAGCAAACGGATGATGGCATTTTTATCAATCAAGCAAAATATACCAGAAATCTTCTCAAGAAATTTGGCATGCTTGACTGTTCATCTGCAACAACTCCCATGGCAACTGCAACTAAATTGGACAAAGATATAGGGTCATCAGTAGACATGACAAGCTACAGAGGAATGATTGGTGTTATGCTAAACTCACGCAAGCGCACGTAGTCACAAGTAATACAATTAAAGTTCGTTCCACAGAGATCTTGGTTAAGTTTTACTCAGAAAATATGTCTATGCAATAATGTATGGTTTTAATTCACTGCTAAGAAAAATAACAAATATGGTTTGATTAACTAAATTAAACTAAGATGCAAATTATAAAACTAACAATTAACGAGAATTAAAATCGAATTACTTATATGAGAATAACATGGAATCCTAGTTTCATTATCTACTTCACTTAGAGTTGCAGCCTTCGATTAAAACATGCGATGGTTTTGATATCTGATCGAATAACACGAAAAGAGTAAAAGTTACCTCTCGGTATACTAGTACCAATCTAAGCATACATCCACAAAAGAGATAGAAGATGAATAGTCACCTATTATGTTTAGACCCTATATCTCTATAGAATTTGAAAACATAAAGGTTGAAGCACAAGTTATTCACTTAGATCACATAGGGTAGCATAATATCTCTATTCATGCCACAAATCATGATGCTTAACATCAACCTATCCTATGCTAGCATGGCAAGTTCTAAATCTCAAGATCCACTCTCGTTTAGCAAGAGATTAACATATTAGATGTTCGCGACGCACCTAAATTCAATAAGCACAACCATACAAGGATATCAATAATTCACCACACATAAATCTCTAAGGCATGCAAACTACTAAGCTACATAGATAATTCCACTAGGACCCCACGATAACGATTAGTTCATAATCGAACCTTTCGTCAACATGGGATTTGATGAAAGCATGGTAGTAAACAAGATAAAGAAGATGAATAAATCAATAATAAAAATAAGGTTTAGCGAACAAATCCGGAAAAGTAATGAGCATCCACAAGATACGCCTAACAAAGGAATACAAGAAAACTATGTCTAGATCTTCTTGTCGTCACGATCCTCGCCTTGGCTTCTCTCCCTTCTTGCTCTGAACGAATTTTGTGTGTAGGATGTGTAGATGATTATTTTTCTGTGCCCCAAGGTGTGTATTTATAGCCCCTTTTGCCTCCTTGACCAAGCAATTACCGTATTTGAAATAGGATAGAATTCCGGTAATTTTCCTTCTTTGATTTGATTAGAAGTGAAATTCCCAAGTTTAGAACTGATTCTAGAAGTTTCAGACCGTCCAAGACAATTGCCATCTTGATTAGGAGAAGAAAACGGCAAGTTTCCCAATTAGAATCCAATTCCAGGAACTTTCTGTCGGCATCCCGCGCGGCCGCGCGCACCATAAGCTTATTCCACCGCGCCCGCGCGCGCAAATCTTCTAAGTCATTCTGTCCGCGCGCCCGCGCGCAATCAGAGTTAATCCTGGCGCGCCCGCGCCCAAGGTTTGCTGAACAGGCTGCACTTTATCCTTAAGCTGATTTCTTCTCCGCTTTCGAATGCAACTCCAAGCACTTATTATTCTGAGCTTAAAAACACATATAACACTGAAATTTCCACACTTGCACCTAGAATTATATCCTGCACAATTTCTCACAAAACAAATTAAAACACAACAATACTTGAGATACAAAACACCAATTTAAGCCAAAATAGAACGATCCAAGTGGATATAAATCCACTTATCACACCCCCAAACTTAAACCGATGCTTGTCCTCAAGCATAAACAAACAAAAATATATACAACTAGCTAGTACCACTTCCGTAGGTGATCACGGTTGCATTTAGCATATGCAACAAGCCCTTTAAACCCCTAGGCAGCCCTAGTGGACGAGTAAGGTCTCGTGAGGGCCTATAGTGAATGTACCCACAAAATCCATTTAACCTAATGCAATGCAAATGCATGAATGCAACTACTATGAAAATGCAAAGATCCCCTTCAAACTCACCAAAACCAACTAACAAGCAAATATCTCAACGAATGCAACAAATCCAAGCAGAGCTCGACTAAGTCCCCGTATACTAACAATACATGAACAGAAACGTGCGTGTGTGCAATGCTCATCAGAAATACCCCCAGAACTAGGTCAAAAATCATACATGCTTTCCGTCAAGACAATCACAGGTTTATAACTAGAATAGACTGTAGACACTCCATAACCTAGGAACACCTCCACCCTTATCCAAGGTAGACAGAAACTCATGCTTTATTACTATGCTACGACACTACATATACAATACGCATGCTTATTTAACCGTGCAATGAATGAGACCCCAAAAGGCTTATACAATAATACCCATGTAGCGAGTGTTGGGTCAGTGAATCCCAGACTGTAAAAGCCTTAGGTCACTAGGACTAAGTCCCCTCAGACTTAATTACTCGAGTATTAAAGAGCTCACTCTGGTTAATTCTGCATTAAACAATTGGACTTTTGACTCTTTTTTTTTTTTTTTCTTTTTTTTTTCTGATTTTTTTTTTTTTCTGCAATCTGGAATGAGCCTTTCTCATTTCCAACCCTAGACTACTCATATAAATATGAGCCGGCTACTAGCCATTTGACGCCTAGCCTTTATTGACAAATATTAACAACTAGCATGAAATTCCTGTTTTCCCCCAAACTTAGATTTTAATGTTCCTACGCTATAAAGGGAATAACGAAAATTCTAAGAATAAACAAGTGATTAATCTCAAAACATCCAACATGCATGACTCCAACCTACCCCCAAAAGCACCCCAATGAGACTGTGTAAAAATTTTGTTCCCGATCATGCAAGTCAATTACCTAGGAACTATAAATCAGCCCTCTACTCATTATCATCACACTCAAATCAACATCTACCTATTAATCAGAATCAGCTCATTTTAAGGGATCATGAAAAAATGCATGCCATGAAAATGCAACTAACATGAAAACTCACATGGTATACGAAAATAAAACAAAATGTCCTATATGAAACAAACATAGATAATACGAACATAAAATGCATGACTTACAACTAATATGCAAAACATGATATCCTAACATGAACACAATGAAACATATACAACATATACAATACTTTTCCCCCAAACCACCCCCAAACTTAAGATATTCAATGACCCCATTGAATGGAAGTAAATACGAAGGAAAGTAGAAACATACCTACGCCGCAGCGTCATCACCCTCCTCGGGTGGAGAATCTGGAGGTGGATAAACAGTGTCCGATCCAAAGACTGGCCACTCAACATGGGCACCACTAGCTCCAAAGGCAGAACTGAAAGCCTGAGTCAACCTCGCTGAAAAACGGCTATGGCTCTCATACAATGCATCCATCCGCCTCATCATCCGTCTATCATGTGAAGCACTCGAGATAGCAACAGGAGCCTGCTGAACGGGAGGAGCGCCAGCAATCTCATAGCCCAAACCCCTAGGATGAGGAATGCCGCCAGGCCATTCCCCCAACTTCGACACATCAATGGGTCCAGCTGGCATCTGAATCGGCTCCTCAGACGACCATGTCACCCCAGCTATCGCACACATCCTCGTAACAATAGAGCCATAAGGAACTGCCCCAGTAGACACCCTCAAGAAGCGCAGCATACTCTGATTCACCAAATAGCCAACATCGATATAATGCCCATTCAGAATAGCCCACAACAAGATAGCTCTCTCAACTGTCACCTCATGTGTATGCGTAGTAGGCAACAGATTAGCACAAATAAATGAATTCCAAGCCCTAGCATATCTGTTCATCGAAGCAGATGCGAATGTAGCCTTCTCAGCCGACCCAACCTTCAATTTCCATGTCGTACCTGGCACACACAGACGTGCCACCACCTCATCTAAATCAACCTCGGATCTGGCCTTAAAAGTCCAGTCCTCTGCCCCAACAGGTCTATCCGGCAACCCAAGTAACAGCCGAATAGCACGATCAGTATAATCTATAGTAAATCCTCGGACAATCGAGTAACCATCCCTCGTTTCCTTGGCATTAGCATAGAATTCCCGGACTATACTCAACGGGACAGCGGACGCAAGCTCACACAGATTCTGCCAACCCCTCTCCTCAATCATAGCCACCATCTCACCATCAGCAGCAACGGGCAACCATATCCTATCCTTCGCCACGGACCGAGTCATCAACTTCACATACTCGGCCCTAGCCTCCTCAGAACGAAACTTATCCATACCCTCATCTCCCGAACTCGAGTCAGAAACAGACAATGACCGACCACGGGAACTGCCACCAACAACTCGAGCTCTCTTAGGTGCCATAGTAATCAATAACAACAGTAAAATCACACCCCAACTGCCAAAAATTCGAACCAAATTCCTGTCCAAAAATCTCACACCAAAAACCCAAAATTTGCAAGAACTACAATTCGAAATATCAAAAATCAAGAGTAGAGATTACCCAAATCGAATAGTAGAGGTAGAACTTGCCAAATCAGTCCCCCAAACTTGAAAAATCGCAGCCCTTTGAAGTCCAATTAGGGTTTGAAATTGATATGAATTGGGTATGTGTATGTAGAGATGAATGTATAGGTGGGTATGAATGATTATGATATGAGATGGAATGAAAAGATAGGTTATATAACTGATGGAGGAGAGAAATTTGGGTGAAAATCGAATTAAGAGATAAAATTAGGGTTGGGACACTTATATCAAACTGCCCCGAAAACTGCTCCCTGTCTTTCCAGTGTTCCGCGCGGCCGCGCCCAACCTAGGCCATTCTCCGCGCGCCCGCGCCCAGGTATTTTCCAGATTTTTTTTTTTTTTAAAGAAAATACCTACCTACTGACTTTTACAAAAATGCCTAACACCATGGGTTGCCTCCCAAGAAGCGCTTGTTTTACGTCTTTAGCTTGACGTACTTCCAAAATCTCACAATTCTGACAAAACGGAGGCAACCTTCTCACGATTCACCGTTCCTCCATAATAAGGCTTCAGTCGATGTCCATTTACTTTAAAAGCATCATTGATAGACCCTCTAAATATCTCCACCGCTCCATGTGGAAATACCTCCTTAACTGTAAACGGACCAGACCACTTTGACTTGAGCTTTCCCGGAAAAAGTTTAAGGCGAGATTTATAAAGCAAAACCTGTTGACCCTGCACAAATTCCTTGTGCACCAACTTTCTATCATGCCACCTTTTAACCTTCTCCTTGTACATTTTTGCATTCTCATAAGCCTGCTCACGAAATTTGTAAGAACCCAGATTTTTGGTAGAATTTAAAACTTTTTATTATGTAATAATGTGGGAATGAATAGTGGTTATGACTGCGATGTAACGAAGATCTATTAAATGAATGGAACGGATCTGAATTCAATTATTTATATGACATGCAGAATACTTTTGGTTGCCGGCATAGATAAGAATGATCTATCTCCTAAGAATATAAGTATATTACTTCAAGTAAGATTATTCTTATGTCATCCAAATCAATATCTATTATAAGTCCAGCGGTTCCGTAAAAAGGTTAAGAAGCACCCGAGAGTGAACCAGGTTCATTTTCCTAATTATAGGAATTAAATAAAAATAAGTGATGAATAGTGATTTTGGTGGAATTTGGAATATTATTATAATAATGTTATACCCGGTATTCGGAACGGATTTCTGAGTTCGTATTAGTGATCCAGGAAGAATATAAGTGTATGTAAAAGCTGTCGGATTCAGAAAAAGAGCACTTTCATTTTCTCCGAGATTTCCCTGGACACTGCAAGACTTAAGGATTTATAAAAGGGAATTAAGGAATTTAAATTCAAGAAGTATTACGAAAGATGAGGAATAGTATTATAAATATTAAGAAGGTTTTCGGTAAAACCCTAACTAGAAACGAATGAGTTATTCCCTCGAACGATCAACGAATTAAGCAATAAACGGACAAGGAATCAAGCAGAGGAGGCAAGATGCATGCATGTGTGCAAGTGATAAATATCTAGAAACCATATAGTTACTTAAGTAACCAATACTTAGTGAATCAACTAAGTACTTAGAAAACAAACCACTTGGTTAAGCTTTAACCATCCAATCTTCAACACTTGTCCTCCCATATTCATCATCCAATGCATCACACTCCACTAACACCACTTTAAGAAGATATTATCCAAGTAAACACCACTTTATGCATTATTGCAAAAATCAACCAAGCAAAATACTCTCTCCCCCTCCAAGAACAAACATTCGGCAATTGCTATAATTCCAAATCCAAAATCCAACTTCCAACCATTTGTTGATCTTGAAACTTTTATGGTGAGACTTACATTTCATATAAATGATCTCCTCAAAATCCTAGCTTCAATCTCTTCTTTTTCCATTTTCAAAAAAATGATTTAAGAGGAGGGTGAATAGTGTTTTCATGAACTAATCTTGTTTTCTCTTGTTTTTCATGGTTGATTTAGCAAGCTTAAGCACTTCTAAGGATCATACCAAGCATAGTGAGGCTAGATCATACTCCAAGGAAGGTATAGCAACTTGAAACCCTAGGCTTTACTTTGAGATTTTGCATGATCTTGGTGGGTTTTAGTATGAGATGTGTTATTAGCATGATTATGAGCATGATTGTGATGTAGATTTGATAAATGTTAAAAATAGTTTAGATGAACGGAAAGGCATTGCTTGGCCTCAGTTCATGGTGATATATCATGTATATGTTATTTGGGATGGATACCTTGATTATTGGAAGGTTTGGAATTTAGAAATATTCGATTTATAGCCGTCGTAATGCCGAAATTTCGTTAACATTAAGAACACGAATTTAACAGAAGGTATAACTCACTGATTAGCTTCGACTTTTGCCATGATTAGCTAGATTATGTTATGAGCTTCGTTTTGATATAAAGATCGCATGAAACGGACTTACGGTTTAGGAGTTATGATTAAATTCGTAAAAGTGGTTCGGAACCGTAATCAAAAGTTCGTAATTGAAATTGATTCCCTTTAATGTTGTTTAATCAGTGGCGAATCGTGATAATTAAATAATAGAGATAAAAAGGAAGGTGTGGGAGAAGACCGCATGTCAAATGGATCGTTTTCCGATTTTATAAAAATGTTCGAATCTAGGTTAAGTACGAAAGTACCCCTAAGAGGTATACTTGGTTATAACTTCGGTAAACCACTTAGAAAACGATCGATAAATATCGAGGTCTAATCTTTCGACTTTAAAACTTATACGATTTAAATACTTACCATATGTAAGTATAAGGTCATGCTTTAGTAACGAACAAGTGTCGGGTAATAAAGGCAATAATAAGAGGGAATTAGAGGGGTATAACGAAACGACTTGAAAACGTGTTTCGATTTAAGTTAAGTTTATACGTAACCTTTTGAAAGGTGTTAAGTGATTAATCCCGAATGCCTTGGCTAATTATAGATCATCAGGCTGACCCGGGACACGCTACTACTACCCCTACTCGTACTCGATTTCCAGGCAAGTTTTCGAACCTTTCTTTTTAAAGGCTGTTGTTGTGAATATATATATATGTATGTGTTTTCAGTATACATATGCCATAGCATGCATGCCTATTCTCGAATTATTTTGAAGATGCTTGTTCCCTGAATTATTGTTGGCTTATAAATTAGACAGTTATTATATCAATTATAAGCCGGAAATTACTAAGACCCTTAAGCGAAGGGCATCTGAATCTCATTCTTTGACTATAGACCGGGAGTCGTTATTCCTTGATATATTGATATTATTTTCAGAGGAAAATAACTAAGTAAATATTTCCCTTTATTATTTGGCGAATATTATTGGAATATTCCCTTGAGATTATTTGATAAATATTATTCGAATTATCCCTCAGATGTTTATTTATTCGAGGAATATTATATGTTTAATATTCATCTAAAGTCGATTAAATATTCGAATATTATTTCGAACTCTCAGTTAAGTTATTTTATTAGAGAATATTCATTCTTATTTACTCGATAAATATTATTTTGAATATCCATTCGAGTTTATTTATTTAATGAATATTATTTTAATATTCATTCAAGCCTTATTTATTTAAATGAATATTAATTCGAATATTCATTCAATCTCTATTTATTTTATAAATATCATTTGAACATTGATTCAAACTCCAGTTATTAAATAAATATTACTTCGAATATTTCCTTGAGATAAGGAATATTACCTTCGACCTTTATTTAATTCGATTCAATTATCGAACATAATTTCAAATATTCATTCGATAATCATTTCTTCGTTAAATATTATTAAGTTGAATATTCACTATTTATTCAATGAATATTGTCCCAAACATTAAGTCGACAATTATTCCATCAATATGTATCCTTCTTGAGTTGAATATTCTCTATTGATTCAATAAATATTATCTCCAATGTCCATCTGACTGTTATTCCTTCAACAAACATAGTTATTAATTTGAATGTTCATTATTTGTTTAATGAATATTATTCTGAATATTTATTCAAAGATTATTCCGAGCAACCCTCTTTCAATATCTATGACTTAATAAATATTCTTGGAATATTTATTTAATTCTTCTAACTCGTTTCAAAGATACTTGGTTTCATTCACATAGTATCATCAACTCTCGAATATTATATAAATTATTTCAGAGTCTTATTAATATTATTATATTATCAAGGAAGGTTCTCGGTGATTCCATTCTCCCTTCGATTCTATTATAAGGGAACCCTACTTGAGGAATGTTATTTATCTTGTGACTGCCCGGTCATAAATTATTCGTTCACTCGCAACCTGGTTGCTATTATTCATGGCATTACGTGTACCCACTCATTATTCGAGGGGAAAGAATGTTGGAACAAGTCATTATCCATTAACAAGCAGTAGCTTGGGAAATATTGGTAAATTTTCCTTTCCATTTAGATATGACTACCTGGTGGAGTCTTATCAACAAGTATTATACTTGGGGAAAGGGGGACGAACTTCATGTTTCAAAGTTATGGGTATGGAATGAACTAGGAGACGCGTAAGTGGCCGAGTGGCGCCGGTCCAGCAATAGCCCAACCGTTGGCTTAGGAGTTCCAGAGGGCGGTAAACAAGTAAATCCGTCGGAGCTACCTTCTACATGTAGAGAACGACTGATGAGATGCATGACATACGGCTGATCCCCGTAAACGTCAGGGCATCTGGCGCGGCAATGCTCCCGTATTAGTTCATCACTCAATGTTGGAAATTTTCTGCAACATCATCATAGTTGGCAGAGTTGAAAAGTATTTCAAACTGGAATTGCAATATCTTTCTGCAAGTTCCTATTTTTATAAAAATGATGCTATCTTGCTTATTTTGGCATAGCACATGCTTCCACAAAATATACATTTATTGAGTTACCTTGTAACTTCATCCTTTATATTAAACTGGCAATATTTTCTCTAATGCATGGCATATGATTTCAAATATATCTTTGAACTGTCTTATTATATTACTGCACAGTTATATATTGTTGGTGGGCTGTTGCTCACCCTTGCTTATTTATTATGTCACAACAACAGCTAGGTCACATGGCCCGCGTCAGGCGCACTCGGCGCAAGCAGGTTACCCGCCCTGCAGGGCTACCCGTTGATATCATCGCTGCCATTGCTGAGGTAGCATAGCTCAGCAGCCTTGATTTCCAGTTTACTTATATGTATCAATAATGATTAATCAACGGCTAAACTTTTAAACTTATGATGTTATCCTTTTGGCTTGTAATAACTTTTATTCGTAAACTAGTAATGCAAGACTTATTTCAATTTCATCTCCGGGACTATAACTGTGTGTGTGTGTGAGTGGTTATTATTGTGGGGTCACAGCAGGTGATTTATTTATTGTGGACTCAAGTAAAGTATTAATCATGGAAAATAAGACCGTAACGACCCGATCCCGGACCCCGGATCTGGGGGTGTTACAGAATTCCTCAAGCTTATTCAACTGAAGTAGACGCTTTTCACCCGCAGCTGAGATATCCAAGTTTAACTTCTTCAATGCCCAAAAAGCCTTGTGCTCTAACTCAGCTGGTAAATGACAAGCCTTACCAAACACCAACTGATAAGGTGACATCCCAAGAGGTGTCTTGTACGCAGTTCTATAAGCCCAAACAGCTTCGTCTAACTTCAATGACCAATCCTTACGAGATGGATTCACCACTTTTTCAAGGATCCTTTTGATTTCACGATTTGAGACCTCCGCTTGACCATTAGTTTGGGGATGATAAGCAGTGGCAACACGATGCGTCACATTGTACTTTGCCATCATAGCAGTAAACTGACGATTACAGAAGTGTGTCCCCTCATCACTGATTATAGCTCGTGGAGTCCCAAAATGTGTAAAAATCTGCTTGTGAAGAAAATTCAGCACCACCTTAGCATCATTGGTTGGTAAGGCTTTCACCTCAACCCATTTAGACACATAATCCACAGCTAGCAAGATGTACTGATTATTGCAAGATGAAACAAACGGACCCATGAAATCAATCCCCCACACATCAAAGATCTCAACTTCAAGAATAGTATTCAAAGGCATCTCATTCCTCCTAGAGATATTACCAACCCTTTGACATCGATCACAACTCATCACAAAACGATGAGAATCCTTAAACAGAGTCGGCTAATAGAATCCCGCCTGAAGTACTTTCTGAGCTGTTTTGTTACTACCATAATGACCTCCATATGTGGTAGAATGATAATTATGCAAAATACTCTCCGTCTCACTATAGGGAATGCACCTCCTCAAAATCTGATCTATACCAAGTTTGAACAGGAATGGCTCGTCCCAACGGTACCACTTCACATCATGTAAGAATTTCTTCCTTTGAGCATAAGAGAATTCTGGAGGGATGGCATTACTAACAAGATAGTTCACATAATCTGCAAACCATGGCTCTTCACCTTGCACCCCAAAAAGTTGCTCATCTGGAAAAGATTCATTAATAAGAGATTTAGCCTGTGAATCTTTACCTTGGTCCTCCAAACGTGAAAGATGATCAGCTACTTGATTTTCCGTGCCCTTCCTATCCTTGATTTCCACATCAAATTCTTGCAAGAGAAGCACCCAACGAATCAACCTAGGCTTCGAGTCTTTCTTTGACATGAGATATCGAATAGCAGCATGATCCGTGTACACAATCACCTTCGTACCAAGCAAATAAGATCTGAATTTCTCGAAAGCATAGACAACTGCTAGCAACTCCTTCTCTGTAGTGGTGTAGTTAAGCTGAGCCTCATTGAGGGTTTTACTAGCATAGTAAACCACATGAAAAATTTTGTCCTTCCTTTGCCCAAGCACAGCACCAACAGCATAGTCACTAGCATCACACATCAGCTCAAACGGTTCCTCCCAATTGGGTGCGGTAATAACAGGTGTAGTGGTCAGCTTCTTCTTCAAGAGCTCAAAAGCCGCAAGACATTCATCATCAAACTTGAAAGGAACATCCTTCTCTAACAGATTGCACAAAGGTTTAGAGATTTTCAAGAAGTCTTGAATGAATCGCCTATAGAATCCTGCATGACCAAGAAAACTGCGAATTCCTTTAACAGAAATAGGTGGAGGAAGATTCTCGATTGTCTCCACCTTGGCTCTATCCACTTCAAGTCCCTTGCTAGATACCTTGTGCCCAAGAATAATTCCTTCTTGTACCATAAAGTGACACTTCTCCCAATTAAGCACCAAATTCGTCTCCACACACCTCTTCAAAACCAAACCAAGATTATGCAAGTACTCATCATACGATGTACCAAAAACTGAGAAGTCATCCATAAAAACTTCCACATTCGAGCCAATCATGTCTGAGAAAATAGCCATCATGCACCTTTGAAAAGTGGCCGGAGCACCACAAAGTCCAAACGAAACTCGACGAAAAGCAAAAGTGCCAAAAGGACATGTGAATGTGGTCTTCTCTTGATCTTCCGGAGCAATGCAAATCTGATTATAGCCAGAGTAACCATCAAGCAAACAATAATACTCGTGACCAGCCAACCTGTCTAGCATCTGATCAATAAAAGGCAGAGGGAAGTGATCTTTTCTTGTGGCTTTGTTGAGCTTCCGATAATCCATGCAAACTCTCCACCCCGTAACTGTTCGAGTAGGGATGAGCTCATTCTTCTCATTAGCAACAACTGTCATGCCTCCTTTCTTTGGCACACATTGAACCGGACTCACCCAAGAACTATCTGAGATAGGATAGATAATACCAGCATCTAACCACTTTAGAATTTCCTTCTTCACCACCTCCTTCATAATCGGATTGAGTCTTCTTTGATGTTCAACAGTAGGCTTAGCTCCATCTTCCAGCAGAATTTTATGCATGCAATACGAAGGACTGATTCCCTTGATATCTGCTATAGTCCAACCAATTGCTGTCTTGAATTTCCTCAAAATACGCAAGAGCTTTTCTTCTTCGACATCTGACAGATTAGAAGAAATAATAACAGGTAGCGTAGAGGTATCACCAAGAAAAGCATACCTCAAGTGACTAGGCAAAGGTTTAAGTTCAAGAGTAGGAGCCTCCTCAATAGATGGCTTAAGACGGATTTGTGACTTTTCCAGCTCCTTTAACCCAAGAGACTCGAATGGCATGTCAAATTTCCTCTTCCACGAATTTGCATTCAACATCTGAATTTGCATTACTTCATCCTCATCTTTCACCTCAGAATTCCCACTCAATGCTTTTTCCAAAGAATCTGTTAGCAACAAATGATCAAGATCCTTGGCTACCACGGAATCAACCAAATCAACATTGAAACATTCTTCTTCATCAGATGGAAGCTTCATAGCATTGAACACATTAAAGGTGACATTCTGATTTTGTACCCTCATGGTGAGCTCTCCTTTCTGCACATCGATCAAGGTACTACCCGTAGCTAAGAATGGCCTTCCCAAGATTATGGGAATCTTCTTATCTTCCTCGAAATCCAATATAACAAAATCAGCAGGGAAGATGAGCTTATCAACTTTCACCAAGACATCCTCAACTATGCCTCTCGGATAGGTAATTGAACGATCAGCCAACTGTAGCGAGATGTTAGTTGGCTTTGGATCCGGTAAACCCAGTTGCAAGAATACTGACAAGGGCATGAGATTGATGCTAGCTCCCAAGTCACACAAGCACTTCTCAAAGAATAGATTACCAATAGTGCATGGAATAGTAAAGCTTCCCGGATCCTTTAGCTTTGGAGGCAATTTCTGCTGCAGAACCGCACTACACTCTTCCGTTAAGGCAACGGTCTCTAATGCATCGAGCTTCAACTTACGCGAGAGAATACCCTTCATGAACTTGGCATAGCTCGGCATCTCCTCAAGTGCTTCCGCAAAAGGTATGTTGATGTGCAACTTCTTGAACACTTCTAAGAACCTAGCAAATTTGTTATCCAAATTCTGCTTCTGGAGTCTTCTAGGATATGGAGGAGGAGGGTAGATCTGATTATTTTTAGTAGACAACTCCGGAGAAGCCTTATCAACAGATTCCTTGCTCTTCTCTTTTTCACCTTCCAGCTGATCAGCTACCAAGTCAGATTTCTCAATTTCGGGCAATGCAGAATTTTCGACTTGCTGATTCTCCACTTCTTCATCTTCGTTAGTGGCTGATTTAGGACCTGATGTGACCCTTCCTGATCTCAAAGTTACGGCCTTCACCTGCTCCTTGAAGTCCCTCCTACCTGGATTTGCTTCCGTATCACTAGGAAGAGTTCCTTGTGGCCTACTGCCCAAGGCACTTGCAATCTGCCCTATCTGAGTTTCCAAGAGCTTCTGACCAGCTTGTAGGTTCTTCAATGCTATCCACATCTCATCAGATTTATCATTAGATGATTGCCCCACCTGAGTCTGAGGTTGTTGCTGCTGAAATCCTGGGGGTTGATATGGTGCCCTATAAGATTGTTGATAGCCCTGATTATACGGCTTCGCTTGCTGATAAGATTGTTGAGTATTCTGATTGTTGCTCCAGCTGAAGTTAGGATGATTCCTATTATTAGGATGATAAGTGGCTGGAACTGGTGCAGCAGGTCTCTGAAAATTACTCACGAACTGTGCTGATTCAGAAGAGATAGCACATTGACTTGTCTCATGTGCGCCCGCACATAACTCACAAACACTAGCCACCTGCTGAACTCCATAATTAGCAAGAGAATCCACTTTCATAGCAAGAGCCTTCAACTGAGCCGTAATCATTGAAGCTGTATCTACTTCCAAAACTCCTGCTACTTTGCCTTGAGAAAGTCTCTGGGTAGGATTCTGATATTCATTAGCAGCCATCATCTCAATAAGTTCATAAGCTTCATCATAACTCTTGGCCCACAGAGCTCCACCTGATGCTGCATCTAGCAAAGGCCTAGATTGTGCTCCCAACCCATTGTAGAATCCATTGATAACCATCCAATCAGGCATGCCATGATGAGGACACTTCCTTAGCATCTCCTTGTAGCGTTCCCAAGCCTCACACAAGGACTCGCCAGATTGCTGTTGGAATTGAGTCAACTGGTTCCTTATTGCTGCAGTTTTCGCCATAGGAAAGAATTTTGTAAGGAACTTCTGAGCAAGATCTTCCCATGTAGTAATGGAACCAGGTGGTAGAGAGTGTAGCCAGCTCTTAGCCTTATCCCTCAGAGAGAATGGGAAAAGCCTCAACCTGATAGCATCATCCGTCACACCATTACACTTGAAAGTGTCGCAGATTTCAATAAAGTCCCGAACATGCATGTTGGGATCCTCTGTAGTAGCTCCCCCAAACTGGACTGAATTCTGCACCATCTGAATTGTGCCCGGCTTGATCTCAAAGTTGTTCGCTGCAATAGCTGGCCTAACAATGCTCGACTGAATGTCATTGAGTTTCGGCTGAGAATAGTCCTTCAAAGCCTTAGCTGCTGCTGCATCTGCCATTGCTACTGTAGTTTCAGTCTCCTCTTCCTTATTCTCTAAATTCTCTACAAGATCGTCTTCTGCCAGTCTTAGTAATCGAGCTTGCGAACGTGTTTGCATACAAACTCAAGTACCTGAAACATCACGAAACAAACAAACTAAGTAAGAATCCGAGTCAGTGAACGCTAACGACCACTATTGACAAACACATAAACTGAAATAAAAACACCGATGATCCCCGGCAGCGGCGCCAAAAACTTGTTATGCTAAACTCACGCAAGCGCACGTAGTCACAAGTAATACAATTAAAGTTCGTTCCACAGAGATCTTGGTTAAGTTTTACTCAGAAAATATGTCTATGCAATAATGTATGGTTTTAATTCACTGCTAAGAAAAATAACAAATATGGTTTGATTAACTAAATTAAACTAAGATGCAAATTATAAAACTAACAATTAACGAGAATTAAAATCGAATTACTTATATGAGAATAACATGGAATCCTAGTTTCATTATCTACTTCACTTAGAGTTGCAGCCTTCGATTAAAACATGCGATGGTTTTGATATCTGATCGAATAACACGAAAAGAGTAAAAGTTACCTCTCGGTATACTAGTACCAATCTAAGCATACATCCACAAAAGAGATAGAAGATGAATAGTCACCTATTATGTTTAGACCCTATATCTCTATAGAATTTGAAAACATAAAGGTTGAAGCACAAGTTATTCACTTAGATCACATAGGGTAGCATAATATCTCTATTCATGCCACAAATCATGATGCTTAACATCAACCTATCCTATGCTAGCATGGCAAGTTCTAAATCTCAAGATCCACTCTCGTTTAGCAAGAGATTAACATATTAGATGTTCGCGACGCACCTAAATTCAATAAGCACAACCATACAAGGATATCAATAATTCACCACACATAAATCTCTAAGGCATGCAAACTACTAAGCTACATAGATAATTCCACTAGGACCCCACGATAACGATTAGTTCATAATCGAACCTTTCGTCACCATGGGATTTGATGAAAGCATGGTAGTAAACAAGATAAAGAAGATGAATAAATCAATAATAAAAATAAGGTTTAGCGAACAAATCCGGAAAAGTAATGAGCATCCACAAGATACGCCTAACAAAGGAATACAAGAAAACTATGTCTAGATCTTCTTGTCGTCACGATCCTCGCCTTGGCTTCTCTCCCTTCTTGCTCTGAACGAATTTTGTGTGTAGGATGTGTAGATGATTATTTTTCTGTGCCCCAAGGTGTGTATTTATAGCCCCTTTTGCCTCCTTGACCAAGCAATTACCGTATTTGAAATAGGATAGAATTCCGGTAATTTTCCTTCTTTGATTTGATTAGAAGTGAAATTCCCAAGTTTAGAACTGATTCTAGAAGTTTCAGACCGTCCAAGACAATTGCCATCTTGATTAGGAGAAGAAAACGGCAAGTTTCCCAATTAGAATCCAATTCCAGGAACTTTCTGTCGGCATCCCGCGCGGCCGCGCGCACCATAAGCTTATTCCACCGCGCCCGCGCGCGCAAATCTTCTAAGTCATTCTGTCCGCGCGCCTGCGCGCAATCAGAGTTAATCCTGGCGCGCCCGCGCCCAAGGTTTGCTGAACAGGCTGCACTTTATCCTTAAGCTGATTTCTTCTCCGCTTTCGAATGCAACTCCAAGCACTTATTATTCTGAGCTTAAAAACACATATAACACTGAAATTTCCACACTTGCACCTAGAATTATATCCTGCACAATTTCTCACAAAACAAATTAAAACACAACAATACTTGAGATACAAAACACCAATTTAAGCCAAAATAGAACGATCCAAGTGGATATAAATCCACTTATCAATTGGCTCTCTACTCTATTTAACAACAAGTAGACCTGATATCATGTATGCAACATGTCTGTGTGCAAGGTTTCAGGCAGATCCAAGGGAACCATATCTAACAGCTGTGAAGAGGATTTTTAAGTATCTCAAAGGCACCATAACTTTAGGGTTGTGGTATCCAAGAGAATCAGATTTCAACCTACTTGGCTACTCTGATGCAGACTTTGCAGGCTGTAAAATTGACAGAAAAAGCACAAGTGAAAGTTGTCAATTTCTTGGTGACAGACTTGTTTCTTGGTACAACAAGAAACAGAAATCAATATCCACATCTACAGCTGAAGCAGAGTATATTGCTGCTGGTAGCTGTTGTGCATAGATTCTATGGATGAAGAATCAATTGCTGGATTATGGATTGAGGTATAGCAAGATACCTATTTTCTGTGATAATCAGAGTGCTATTGCAATGACAGGTAATCCAGTACAACACTCAATGACCAAGCACATCAGCATAAGGTATCATTTTATCAGAGAGCATGTAGAGGAAGGCAACATTGAGCTCCACTTTGTGTCTACAGATCAACAACTTGCAAATGTCTTCACTAAGCCTTTGAGTGAAGCAACATTTACAAGGCTGGTCAATGAACTAGGAATGGTCTCTGGTTTTGACTAAAAATGTTGGTTAGACTCAAAATTTTCTTATAAAATGTGTTGCTCATTTTTCTGTGAATTGTTAAGTGCTATGTGAACTTTGTTGATTAAACTCTGTTATGCATACTCATTTAACATGTTTTTGTTTACACACTGTTACACTCTGTCAGCATGTCTGTCTGTCATACACTGTTAATATGTTTGATAGACTCTGTGAATTCTGAATTGATTTTTGTCTGGATGAAAACACCAATGAAGAAATATGTATGAAGCATGATTCTCAGTGATTAAATCAAGAATCTTTCTGAGTCACTGTGATCTAATCAGAAATTGTGCAGTAAGTTAACACAGCATGATACTGTTTCATATTTGTAGCATCTCTTAGTTTATTTGGTCCTAAACTCTGAGTCTATGAATACTGTGTGCATTGCCTCTCATGAATAACTTCTGATATTGATGAACTCTAAACTCTGATAGTGACACTCTGTTCCCAAGACGTATACATGGTTCTTGATGATTTCTGTTAGTACTTGTGAAAATTACAAAACTTGAGGTGTGTCATTGTTGATTTTGGTGAGTTCAAGTCATATTTGCACCCTGTGAGAATTTGAGCCAAATAAGTGATTGATACATTTTATATCAATCATATTTTATTGATATGTGATGTTCATCAGTGAGTATGTTGCTCTAGAACTTGTGTTAAACCATTTTGAGACTACATGATATGTGTGTGCATGAAAATGATAAAGGCACTAGGATTTACCATCTTTCTCCAAACACTGTTCATAAATTCCACCCTTAGTAAACCCCTTTGAGCCACATTAACTGCTCCTTTTTAAACTCTGAAGTATTAAGAGCAGTTATATTCTTTTGGAAAATCAAATGCAAGCAGGTGAGAGTTTCTCTACAAAAGGAAAGTTTTCTCAGTATATATACATAAAAAAAATGTATATATGCTGATCATCTTGTACAAATATGTACTAACAGTGCGACTGAACACTTTAGTCTATTAAATTGTTCAGTTCGCCATTTATTCATTTAATACATCTCTTCTCACCTGTTTGATCTTACTAAATTACAACCCTGAATAAAGTCCTTTTGATTTGTGCATACGTGTACTCAAAGTAGTGTAGACTTGGTGGAAATTCAAGCCTATGGAAGTATCTGCTTTTACTGATTGAATTTGAGTGAAAACACTTCACCTAAACACTTGTGTGCTTTGAGAGTTTGTGAGTTTATCAAATCCCTGACATGTTACTCACTGAATGATGCTTTGATACCTATCTCTTGATCTTTTTGTCTATAACGACTGTGTGCTTACTTGGATAATCATGAACATCAATGGGAATAGGGTTATTCAGATTTCTGTATTTAAGGAACTACAGAGTTTAGCATTCATCACATAATCAGTGTTTAATATGAGAATTTGTGCATTCGGTGTTTATTGATTTATTTTATGGATTTTATGAAATATTAGATGCTATAAAAATTGATTTGGTAACCTCTGCTATAGACACACATATATTCACAACTGTGTAATTTTTGAAAGGGTTTTAGTGATAAAGTTAGAAAATTTGACAAACACTGTTGAATTGTGTTCCGTACTCTAAGGTAAATTTTCATTAAGATAATTTGAAAATTTTGGAGTAAATAGAGTGTTTAACAACTGTTAATGAGTGTAAATGTGGAAAAGTGTCTTGATAATAGGAAAGACAGCGGTAATAATTGTAATCTTACTGCGCGTGATAAATTGATTCGCTGGATGATTGACACGTGTCCCACTCACCCATTATTGTGTCCCACTCACACATTACTCTAGGAACGGTTGAGTATTTTAATGCACAAACGATTGGGTTTTAATTTTTAATTACAACTCTAATCATTTTTGTGTATATCGATTCATTTTCTTTCTCTCATCTTCACATCCACTCATATTCACTTTACCCAACCACAGAGTTCTTTTGTGTTTTTCACTTCGACATTTTCACAAACACTTAACAAACACATCAATTTCACTGTCATTTCTTGCTTGTTTCTTGATCTAATGGCAACTAAACCTTTTACTTCTCTTGGTCTTCGTTTTGTTCCTAACAATTTTGCAGCTCTACTTGAGAATGACCGTGCTCCCGAAGCGTTTCATCTTATACAGAATTTTCTCCGTGACTCTGAGATTGGGCAAGCATTGATTGAACCAGCTGTTCTATCTGCATCTCAGATTGCCACTTTCTGGCAAAACTCAAAGCATGTAGATGGAGGAGAGAGTGGGACTCCGTCTATAATCTTCACTCATGATGAACAAGAGTTTGTGATTATTCCACAAACTGTTCGAGAGACCAAGGACTTCGACACACATACCTCATATGTTATTGTTTCTGAGCAAAATCTGCGGGACATGTTAACAGAAATTGGTTACATGGATTCTCTTGCAAAGCTAGGCAGTGTCAAACGGCCAAATCTTAGAAAGGAATGGAATTTTTTCTTTGACTGCATCACCAGGACATTCCAGAAGAAAGTCACCAACTGGGATGCTATTCCTATGGATAGTCTGCAAATTGGGTATTCTCTACTCTATGGCAGTAATTTTGATTTTGGTCGATATGTTTTAATGAATTTAGGTGATAAATTGTCAGAGTCTATTACTGTATACTTTGCTAGATTTTGTCAACTTTTATTCAGTGCCTGTGTATCTGGGTTAGAAATTGATGCAGCTGATGTGATTCAGCCCTTTAAAGTCAATAAGAGGATTTTCTCTGATATGATTAATAAGGATGTTGGTAAAGATCTACCTGCTTTTGTTTTGCCACTTGCCTTACAAAACTTTCTAAACCAACCTCAAGATTCACAATCACCACAAAATGATCCACAAAAAATGCCTGAACCATTAGCTACTGACCATACTGAAACCATACACTCTAACCCTATACCATCACCTGAGCCAACACCCACAAACACTGTACCTACTACATCACAACAACCACAACCTCAACCAATCATTGAACCAATAAACTCTGAGCCTGTCACTACTACTCAACCTCAACCACAAACTAAACAAAAAAGGCAAAAGCATACTGCCCTTAATACAAAGCATTCCAAGGCTAAACAGACATCTCCTGGAGCTGTTTAAACAAGAAGAGTCATTAAAAGAGCAAATAGGCCTTCATCACCACCAGTTGAGGACAGCTCTAGTGAAGAAGAAGAGGTGATTGAAGTGCCTCAAGCAAAAAGGAGGAGGCTGATTCTTACAGACTCTGATGATGAGCAAGTTGTTGAAGCTCCAGAGAATATTTCTAAAGATATTCCTACTGTTGAGACAGAGGTTATCATAGAACCTACTGTAGAAGAAACAGATTTCAAAATTGATGAACCAATAATTGCTGAGGTTCAGACTGATAAAGATGATAGAGATGCATTACCTGCAATGGAAGAGTTTGATGAAACTCCCATTCCATTTTCTTTTGACGTTGAAGCATCTACTCCAACACCCATGGTAGCCACGAACTCTGTTGATACTGGAGTTGCAGACGAGCCTACTGTTGTATTAGAAGACACTGAGGTTGCATCTCACACAGAGTTATACTCGGATGCACATCATATTTCTGATCATGGTGAGGAAATTGATCAACCAGCAAAGGTTGTTTCTTCAGAGCATGCACAAGGTGATCAAGGAAAACAAGTTGCTCAAGAGCAAGTTGCTGACTTAAATGAATAAATTGCCTCCGTTGCACATACTGATGTGTCAGTTAGTGATTCTTTTGAAGACATGAGTACAGGAGCTGAAAATAAAAAATTCCAAACTGATGGACAGAAAACAGGAGAGAAACCAGACTTTGCTGGACCTTCTGTTCAAGAAATTGATGATTATTATTTGACCAAGCAAACTGCAGATTGGTACAAATCAGATTGTATTTTTCCTCCTGCACTACACCATAGATTGGCTATGGCAACCAAACTTGTTAAAAAGCGTTGCTATTTCTTAACAATTTTTTACAAAATTAGACATATTGTAATGTTTTTCAAAACCATTACAATTGAAGTGAAAAACCGTTACATATTGTAAAATTTGATATCTATTGCAATGGTTTTTTAAGGCGTTGCTATAAAGCGTTGTTAACTGGGCCAAAAAATTGGCGTACTTTTCAAATTTTGTTAAAAATTGGGCGGGCTTCTAAAATTTAGTTTGCCGGGCTTATAAGAAATAATAAAACAAACACAAAACACAGACACAGTCACAGAGACACAAAACTAAATCGAGCACGGAAGAAAAAATGAAGGAAAAAGTGAAGAAAAAATTGAAGAAAAAGGCGATAAAAGAGGGACAATCTGAGGCAAATAGTGATTCAATTAGATCTTAATTGTGAAGGTATATGCTTGCTTATAACTGGTTCAATTTGAACAAATCTTCTCATATTTGGGTCACTTGTATATTTCATTTAGGGATTTTTGCTCTGATGTTTTAATTAGTGCAATTAGAGTTTTTGTGTTTATAATTTAGGAACAATATATATACAAAGCATTGGGATTTACATATGTGCTCTGTTAAAATGCAAGATAAGTGTGTTCAAAGATATCCGAAATTGTATGGTTCTGATGAGAGAATACAAGCTTGTACGTCTGAACTTGGTGTTCCACTCACTAAAGAACTTAGTTTTCACCAGGTCCGTTTTTTGTTAACTCTGGCCTTTGCTTTGTTTTGGTTCTTTTGTTTTCATATTTTTTTGCATATGTTCCCAATTTTTCAGTGCATTTGATTCTTATTTTAATTACGAGAAATGGGAATGATGATTTGAACCCATGACCAGGGAAGTAGGCACCACTAGGCTATTATCGAACACTCGTATAGGTTTGCCGACAAAATAGTAATGAATTAAGGGTGTCAAGTGTGAATATTATTTGTTCATGGTATAAAACACAGTAAACTGCTGGTGCCTTGTAATAATATGATGTATTGTACTTAGGATTCCCTTTTCATTAAGTTGTGACTGCTGAAAATGGCATTTGCATACCCAGCCATTGCTTAAAATATTTGTATGTAGTGAGCTGAAGCAACATTTTTGATCATTAATAACCCATAGACTATTTCCGGTGCAACTGTAAAAACTGATTTCCCTATATATGTGTAAATATTCTTCATATTTATGGTAAGTATTGAAGTAGTTTTGAATTCCAAATTTTATAAGCTTGCAGTAAATTACCCAATATTGACAGTGTCAAATGGACGAAGTTAGTGTTAGCCTGTTAGGTTGAGACTGTTGTCTTGGTAAAATTAGAAGTGTGGTTTCTGAGTCATAATCTTAAGAAAAATAGTTTTTTTCTGAAAGTCTAAAAGTCTGTTGCCATCAACAACATTATTAATGTATAGTGACTATAAAAAAAACTAAGGTAGGTAATGTGCTTGATTTTTAAAAGTTTCAGTTGAATATTTGGTAAATGTCTAACTAATTACTGTCCCGAAACTTGCTTCACAACTCTAACAGGGACCTCTTCTTTGTATTTGACTATTCAGTATGATGTTTACGGGAACTTATTTGGTCTTCTTGCTGCACACCCTGTGATGCCTTTAGTGTCATTGCATCATCTTGATATGGTGGAGCCAATATTCCCAAATGTGACTCAGGTTGAAGCCTTGCAACAACTGATGATCCCAAACACTTGCTTTACTGATATAGCTTCAAGCTTTTGAGATAATGACTTTGTTAATTCTGGATTCGACTAATTTTTCTTCAATGCTGCATTGTTCCGTTTAAAATCAATTGTTTTAGCAGTAATTAATCTAATTTGAGTTGAACCATGACTAACTTCATATTCATTGTTATAGGTATTTTGACAAGCAGGAAATTAGGATGGCATGTCCAGTTTGCCTTGGTACTTGCAGTTGCAGGGATTGCTTAACAAATCAATCTAATGACGAGGAAGAAAAGGTATCATGTTAGAGTCGACTAACCTGTGTATGACTTTTTTTATTTTAGCTCCGATCTGATGCTATCTAATTATTTATATGTTGCCTTTCAGGATTGTTATAATGACGATACTAACCTTCTCCATTATCTCATCCATGTGCTTCTAGAATCTAGAAGCCTTGACCAGATCATTGAGTTGGATATAGAATCTAGAATTAAAGGTTCGGATAATTATCAAAATTTCAACTGATCAGTCTATTAAAAACATTGATATTGCGGAGTAGATTAAAAAAGAGAGTTTATGGAAAGTCTTTTTTTGTTGAATTTCTTATACTAATCAGCTTGTTGTGGTTTGTTAAGATTTGTAGTTCTTTGGTTGGATTTATAGACAAAAGTAAAATTAAATTTTATGCTTCTAGTTTATAATACTCTGTAGTTCTATCATTTATATGATTTCGGGGATGAATATATGGCAACTATAGTTCGAATATGGCATTATTAGGCCTGTTACAGAAATGAAACTCTCGAAGAGATACATGGCAAAGAAATGAAACTGCAAAAGGAGGTTCGTTTATGTGAATATGTGCATGTATAATTCACTGATACTTGTTCACTTGGTCTTCACAGCAAAACATTCGCCCAAGAATCTAAAAGAATTCAAGGTCTTGTGTCAGTTATTGCCTTTCTGCTGATTAGCACATTGCAGTTTTCCTTTTTTTAAATCATCTGGTTGGCTATATTTTTCAGGAAGAGCTTGGAATTGAATATGATGAAGATGTTGGCGTGAGTTTGCAGTTTTTCTCTGATCTAATGCCACAAGGAAAAAAGCGTGCTAGGGGGCAATAAATTTATGTGCATCGTGTTACACTTTATCAACAACTGTAGGGAAATTAGTAGCAATACATACTTCTACAGGTATATCAGACATATATGTACACAGTATGTATGGTAATATCTGATAAATGCGTTCTGTACATGACTAGTAACTATCTCTTGGAGTTTATCTCTTTATATCTTACCCCTTACTTTGATGCACCTCAGTTATAAGATCAAAAAGCAATAGATCCTTAGCTAAGATCAAGGGGGTATCTTTATTGAGAGACTTAATAAAGGTCCTTAGCTCAGCATGATAACACATGAATCCCACGAGTAACTGAACATATGAAATATATTACATCCTCATTAACGCTACAGAACATTCGTGATGGTAATTGTTTGACACCCTTAATGTCCCTTTGCACACTTGGAAAATTCCAGCTGAGTGGCATATCATATATGTACTTCAGGCATTTAAATATTATATTAAATCATCTCCCTGGGTTTGCTGTGCTAACATGAATGCTTCTTTACTCCACTGATGCATTTCTGATATCATTAAACCATCAATTTAGGATGTATTTAGACTGTCGTAGAATGTTATATAATCAACAATACCTAGCAACAATTACATAGTTTCATCATTACATGACAGTCATATGGCAAAACTAGAAGGATTTTCTTACCTGAAGGCCTGTTGGACTGATCGGAAGTTCCTCAGTACTTGACAGGAGAAGTTCCTGGAGAGGTAGTTTACTAGTTCAGTATTGATCATTGTTCTAATTTTCATATATGCAAATATACATGTGTGTGCGGATATATGCAGACTGGAGCACTACTACTTGACTGGAACATCGAATTACCAATGGTTTGGTATGTACAAAATATAGCTTATGTTAGTTTCATATATAGCTTATGTTATTTTAGCAATTTTTTTTTGTTAGCCAGTCATGAAAATTTTAAATAATAAGGATGGATGGACCATACACTTAGGGAAATTACTAAAATCACTTGCACAGAAGAAATTAAGAGGAAATTCCCCTGGAAAGGAAAGTCCTGTACTTGTACTCTTATAGGCTCAAATAGTGGGGCTATGATAAAGGCTTACCAGTTTGGGGGTCATTGGTGCCCTGGTGAAGGTACCTATTCCTCTTGGTTTACACACCTGGTCACACACAAACATGCACCAAGTATAATGTGTTTTACTTTTATGTGACAAAAGTTAATTATGCAACGATACATGGACTTGTTGCATAGTGCTTTATGTCACACTCATATAAACTTTTTTATAAGTTTGTGCATTTGACCTCTTGCGTACCTAAAGTCATTTTATTTCTGTTCTGTTGTGTTTGCAGTACTAGTGGCGGATCAGGCTCCCTCTGACATCTCAAGTTCAGTGTTGTGCTTTGAACTTTGTTATAGAGGGGTTTATTTGCTTTCTAGATAGTGGGCATCAAATTAGATCCAGTGTTTAAATGGGTAAGTACAATGTCTTGGATATACTTTGCTGGCACTAAAAGTCTACAACGGTCTCATTGGCATAAAGGTCTCATTGGCAGAAGTGGCATTACGAGGAGGAAAAATAAATGTTTGGCAAAAATTGACAACAAGAAATCTAGAGAACTGGCAGGCATACGAGAAGAACTTTCTACTGATTCAGATGCTTGACGTGGCGCATATTCATTTAATTTATATCTAATCTTTTAGTGAATGTAAACTAGAATTGTACCATGTCTATGTCGTCGTTTTTGCATTTAGTCGTTAGACGTTGAATGGTTATGTTTGTTAATGTAGTCCGAATGGTTTTGGTACTGCTTTTGGGTAGGTGATAATGATGTACAAGGTACTCTTTTGGATATTTGGTGTGTATGAAATACCATGTTAATGGTGGATTTCTATATGAACAAATGGGTCATGTCCATTTTTTTTTAAAGAAAAGCATTGCTATTGCCTCATAATGTGTTGCCATTTATTGTTAATTCCTTACTAAAAGCATTGCTATTAAACAGAAATTTGTTGCCATTGCCGCCTTAAACGTTGCAATAAATATCCAAAACAGGGTTGCTATGGCCTATTGCAATGAATTTAAATTGTTGCTATAGACTGGAAAACGTTGCTATAACAAGCATTTGCAATGACATTAAAGCATTGCTATATGGTACTATATTCGTTGCTATAGGGACCTATTTCAACCCAAGCAAAGTTAACGCCCAATTTTTGCAAAAGCATTGCCATAGCATCAATGGCAACGGTATTAGGCCCTTTAGCAACAATTTGAAGGTGTTGCTATAGGCAATATATGGTGTAGTGCTGGCAGAGCAGCTACCTTTCTCAAGGAAAATTCTTCAAAGATTTCAAATCCTGATATTTTCACTTGTTTACAAGGAACAGTGATTCAAGTCAAGTCTTTAA
The DNA here is from genome assembly GCA_037693485.1 of Kitagawia praeruptora. Classification (NCBI taxonomy): domain Eukaryota; kingdom Viridiplantae; phylum Streptophyta; class Magnoliopsida; order Apiales; family Apiaceae; genus Kitagawia; species Kitagawia praeruptora. The sequence continues at coordinate 31,737,360 of CM075350.1, forward strand.
ATCACAGGTTTGATGAAAATCAGAAAGCACTTATTGATCTCAGAACAGAGGTTGCTACTCATGAGGAGAAATCTCAAAGAGCTAATTCCAAGTTGTTTCAACAATTTTCCAAGGCTCAGGAGACACTTACTGAAAGATTGAGTAAAGTTGAACAGAATCAGCTTTTGTTGACCGAAAAGGTTGACTCTATTGCAAACTCTCTTGAGTTAATCACCTCTATTCTGATTCCAGATGGTGATGATGTCAAAAAGGGGGAGAGAATTGCTAGAACTAAGTGCAAGCAACCTCAAACTCTATCAAAGAGGGATCATCTGGATGAAGAAGGTGCAAATTCTGATAAGGGGTTAAGAACTGCAAATCCAAGACATGGACATGGAAGGTCTACAAGATCAAAGTCAAATTTGGTAGCAAATACAAATCTTCAGAGTACTTCTACTTCAAGGCAAAAGGATTTGTCATTCACTGACAATCCACAAACAGATGAAGAGCTAGCTGCTAAGATTTTTCGTGAGGAAAATGCTGAGGCTATACTTGAAGATATACATGCTGAAGAAAAGCTGTTGCAAGAAGAACATTTGAAGGCATTGAAGTCTAAGAAAGGAAAGAAGATTGTCAAAGCTTCAGGGCCTGCAAGGAAAGGAATTGAAATTAAAGAAAATTTATCTGGTATTCAAGAAGAGGAAGAAGAGGAAGAAGAAGAAGAAGGAAAGTTGGTAAGAAAATCTTCTCTTGATGCTATGTTAAAACTGAAAGGGGTGATGGGTGAAGAAAGCAAAGGTAAAAAGACAGTTACAACCTCTGTTGTCACACAAGTTGTAAGTGATTCTCTACAGATTCAAAGCAAACCTTTACCTGGGTTTTCTAGACCAAAGATTCCAGTTCAAGCACAAACAAAAGGGATTGGTGGTTATCAACATAGCATTGCTTGTTCAGGAAAGCCTCCTGGCAGGAATACTTCTGGTTTGGGTTCAAGAAAAGATTTGAGAGTTAGTAACAGTCCAAGAGATCCCTCTTCACTTGTCTCTCTTGGTTCTGGTATTATTCAAGAGAATCTGGACAAATTGGAATCAGTTCAACTAGTTCACCAAAAGAGCTTAGATATTCACTTTCGGTTGTACTTCATGGCAGATGGAACAGTGTATAGAGTGAATGAATATGCGATCAAGCTCAAGTTGTTTGAAGAACTTCAGTATGTTCTGTATATATTCAGAGTAAGAAATCGACAAACAGAACTCATTGCTAATTCTATAAGAGAATATATGCTGAGAGCTAAAGCCTTTACTGGATCAAAGACTACTGAAGAGTATGTACCTAAATACAGAGATTGGAATGGGAACCTTGTTGAAATGAAGAAGGGAACTGCAAAGTTAAAGACTGATCTGGGTATTACAGTTCTTGATTTTAATTCTCAATCAGAGGAAGTAAAGTTCATAAGACTGGGAAATGAAATGAGGAGAAATAAAATCTACGATCTAAGAGCTGCTATCTATCAGACTGATGAAAATGATCCTGATTTAAGAGAAATCAAGGAAGTTATGCAGAGAGAACTTGAAAATGCTGAGAGAAGACTGTTGATAGATTATCTCAGAACAACACCAGATCTTGAGGAGGTTAGGTAGACAGAATTTGTAAGTAATTGGAATTTTCTGTAGATTTTGTTAAGTCAAGATTAAACTCTGGTTAAATGTTAAACACTGTGATTTTATTTGATTGTTTTGACATCATCAATTACTGTGAACTTGTACATTTTTCTAATGAACAAGTTGGGGGAGATTGTTAGATATAATTGATGTGATTTAATGTCAGTGTTTAAGTGTTAGAGGGAAAAAGAGTTTAACTTGTTAATGAAAGCAGTCGTAGCAGAGTTTGAGTATACACTGACAGCTGGAAGCGCAAACGCTGACAGAAGGTAGTGCAAACACTGCTGGCTGACAGAAGAAAGCGCAAACACTGCTGGCTAGGAGAGCAACAGAGTTTGTTAAAGTCTGTCTACTGGAAGCGTCTACAAGTCAACAGAGATTGAAGATTAATTTAAGATAAATATGGAAGCAATATCTTTGAAGATTGGATAGCTGTCAAAGAGATTGAGTTGACTTAGGAGACGTGTAGCAATCGTAATTGATATCAATTGTATAGCTTAATTATAGGAGAATCAATTAACGATTGTACGTAGCTGTATATCTTATAAATATAGTTAGGTTAACCCTAGAAGGGTATCCATCGTGAACGAATATCATTCATTGTAACCTAAGCAGCTCTCTGTGATATTTTACATCACTGAGAGAGGAATTATTAATTCCAAACAGTTTTGAGTACTAAAACGTGTGTTCTTGTTATTCTCTCATAATAGTACTTGATTATATATTGTGTATTCGGCCTAACAGAAAGTTCGATGCTAAAGCTTATGAAGGCATTTTCATGGGATATGGTTTGGAGAGGACTGCCTACAGAGTCTATGTCATTGATCACAAAGTCATTGAAGAAAGTGTGAATGTCACATTTGATGAAACCAAATTCCCAGGACTGCAAGAGGATGGTCAAATGGAGCCTCTTAGATTTAAAAATCAAGGGTATTTGGAAGAAGAAGAAGAAATTGTTGCTGATGAACCTACTAGTACTCAGGATATTGAGTTTGAAAAAAATGTTGTCAACACCAATGATGCTACTCAAAATCCAGCTCAATCTCAAACTATATCAGCTAATCATCAGAATGAGAATGATTCTGGAGACGTTGAAGAACATGAAGGAGAAAACATAAATGGTGGAGAGTTAACACCTCAAAGGGGAAATGATGAAGCAGATCAAGAAAGAAGCTTGCCCAGAACCACTAAGTGGAACAAAGATCACACTAGCAATCTAATCATTGGTGATCCCACTACTGGTATAAGGATGAGAAGAAATATTTCTGTTGACAGCATGTTTTCATGTTTTCTATCTCAAACTGAGCCAAAGTCAATTGATGAAGCATTGTTGGATTCAGATTGGGTGATAGCTATGCAAGAAGAGCTAAATCAATTTGAGAGAAACAATGTGTGGAAGCTGGTCCCTAGACCCAAAGGGAAGTCAGTAGTTGACACAAAGTGGGTCTTCAAAAACAAGTTGGATGAAAGTGGAAATGTGACAAGAAGCAAGGCTAGTAGCTAAAGGTTACTATCAACAGAAAGGAATCGATTATGATGAAACATTTGCTCTTCTTGCCAGACTTGAAGCTATTCGGATATTTTTATCCTATGCTGCACACTGTAACTTCAAAGTGTTCCAAATGGATGTCAAAAGTGCCTTTCTTAATGGAGAATTAGAAGAGGAAGTGTATGTCGAACAGCCACCTGGATTTGAGGATGCTGAGTTGTATGACTTGTCTACAAGCTGTTCAAAGCACGTTATGGATTGAAGCAAGCCCCTCGAGCTTGGTATGAAACTCTATCTACTTTTCTCATTGAGAATCAATTTACAAGAGTTGTAGTGGATAAGACACTGTTCAACAAGCACCATGGCAAGGACATCATTCTGGTTCAGATTTATGTTGATGACATAATCTTTGGTTCTACAAATGAGAAGCTGTGTGAAAAGTTTTCATCTCTTACAAGTTCATCAAAAGGATGATGGTATCTTCATAAGCCAATCGAAATATGTCAAGGAACTTCTCAAAAAGTTCAATATGGAAGATGCATCACCTGCCAAGACACCTATCTCTACTGCAACTAAGCTGGATTTGGATCCTAAAGGAAAAAAAGTGGATTCTAGTACCTACAGAGGCATGGTGGGATCGTTGCTATACTTAACTGCTAGCAGACCAGACATCATGTTTGCTACATGTCTCTGTGCAAGGTTTCAAGCTGATCCAAAAGAATCACACTTAGTAGCAATCAAGAGAATCTTTAGATATCTCAAAGGCACTCCAAACCTAGGCCTTTGGTATCCTAAAGATACTGGATTTGACTTGGTTGGTTATTCGGATTCAGACTATGCTGGATGCAAGATTGACAGGAAAAGTACAATAGGAAGCTATCGATTTCTGGGTGGAAGATTAGTGTCATGGTTTAGCAAGAAGCAGCATTCTGTATCTACTTCAACTGCAGAAGCTGAATATATCGCAGCTGGAAGTTGTTGTGCTCAAATTCTTTGGATGAAAAATCAGCTAATGGATTATGGCTTGGAGTTGTCCAATATCCCTATTTATTGTGATAACACTAGTGCCATAGCTATCTCAGACAATCCAGTTCAATACTCCAGGACAAAGCACATTGATATCAGACATCATTTCATAAGAGAGCATGTTGAAAGGGGAACTGTGAAGCTGATTTATGTTCCAACAGAAAAGCAACTTGCAGATATTTTTACGAAGCCACTAGATGAAGCAACCTTCAACAGGTTGGTAAGTGAATTGGGAATGCTAAATCTGGTATGTTAACTTACTAGTTTTTACATTTTCAACGTGGTTAAAATTGCAGCTCGTGACCTTAACTTTCAATGTTACTGTCATGAGAAGTTACTGTCCTATGTGCTACTTGTTTACTTAACAGCATGTTTGCTATGACTATGCTAAATTCAAATCACATGCTTGTTTTAATTTCTGTAATGAGTAGTCACGTGACATTAACTTATTTCATACGCATGGTTAAGTGATAAGTATTTGTGTCATTTGAAATGACCCTGGGTGTTTGTCGTCTTTTTAACTTAAAGTTTATTTACTTTATTAAAAAGAAGAGTTTGGGAAACTGAAATGTCACCTAGGGTCCTATAAAATGTGCACGAGACTAAATATCATTTTATACTCAATCACTCACGCCTTGAGAAAGTAAAAGAGGATTTCTACAATGGAGAACAAGGATGTCATTTCTCAGAAGCCAAAGGTCTGGTGTGAACCAGGTCATGAAGAGGAAATAGAGGAGCTCTTCAAGGTAATGGATGAAGCGCTGGAAGAAGATTTGGCAGAGAAAGAGAAAGCTGCCAAGGACAAGGTCGAAAAGGATCTTGAAGACTGGTTGGAAATGCTAGTCTTCGTCGAGGTTCTTCTTCAGGAAGAAGGGCTAACCGATGAAACAGTTCAAGTGGAACTGTATGAGCTTGTTTCTAATGATGAAGAGGATGTATATTATTTTTAATGATTAATATAAAGAATCTTTTCATCTTTTGCACTGTTCATGATTTTTCTGCTAGATTCCCCTACCTTGGTTATCTGCTAGGTAATGCATGTGTCTGTTTTGATTGTTTGTGTGTATGGATGTTTGTGGATGTGTGCTAAAACTAACAAATATGTGCCTAAATCGATTAAAATGCTATTTGGTAATTTTCGCTTAAGCAATAGGCAAAGTCGATTAAAATTCATGACATAAATTATTTCCGCCTAAGTTGTTGTCAATAAGTGAAGATGCTGTCACGAAGTGCCTTGACAACAAGTTTCTTAGATGACTCAATTGAAAAAGTCTCTGTCATGAAATTTAAAGGAAATTGTATAAATTGCTTAATGGTGACAGTAAGTTTTTGCAAAGATATCACTATCAAGCAAAACTTGCCGTCATCCTCTCAAAATTACTAATGAATTTGTTACAGCGCACAGGTTACTATCAAGATTATTGGACCGAATTAATTGGGATTTTACCTCCACGATTTATAGCCACTAAAAAGTAACTACCCACGACTCCACGTGACTGATTAATGGGCTAAGACACAGTTACTTTCCCTTTCTCAGTAAGACATTTGCTATTTTCATGTAAGCAACTGTCAAACACACAAACACATAACTTTCAACAAAACTTCTCTCTCTCTCAAAAGCAAAAATCTCTCTCCGAAGCTCAAAGCAAGAAATGGCACCCAAACAATCCTCTTCTCAAACAAACTTTGCTGGTATTCTCACTGCTGGAGATGCTGGTGAAGGATATAAAGGACTCGTATCCTTTATCAACAAGTCATATATGGGTCATGCTATAACATCTACACCATCCTTGAACCTGGAAAGGCTTGAAGAATCAAAAAACTGCCTATGTTCCAGGAGGTGCAGGTAAAGACACAATACAATGTAAAATCAAAGGAATCACCTGCATCCTCACAATCAAAGGCATCAATGAAGCTTTGGGAACTGGACTGCAAGCTAAAGAATCATAAAAGGAACTTGCAAGTGATGAAACCCTAAAGAAGTTTTTCTTGAAAATTGGGTATTCTGGTCCTGTTCTTGAAGAGGGTACATTGAAATGGTACTCGACTGGTGAAATGGACAGAAAGCAGTTGAGAAAAGAATGGAGCATGATTTTTGATGTCATAGTGAAGGTTTTCTCAACCAAAACCTCTGGATGGAATGGAATTCCCTCCTATATCAAGAAGCTTACTCACTCTCTTGTCCATGGTTACAAAGTGGATGTAGGAAGTTGCTTATGAGTCAACTCAAGTCAGCTGTAACACCCCCAGATCCGGGGTCAGGGATCTGGTCGTTACGGTCTCAACGTCCATCCACAAAACCAACATAATTTAAATTACAACCTTGTGACCCAAAAAAACAATATAGAACACACCCGTTATAGTCCCAGAGATGTAATCAGAGTAACCAAATTTTATTAATCACACAATTGAGTTCTCACAACCCAAAGAATTATAATATAAACATTACTTACTCTTTGCCATCCATTTGTATATGTCATATAATAAATACATTTGATATTCAAATTCTAACAACTGGCCTACCAATAGCTTACTCTTCAGCAAATGTAGCTAAGATCTCAGCGGTTAATCCTCTGACGGCTGACACCTGCTCGCACCAAGTGCACCTTGTGCGGCCATCTGCTCTAACTGTTGTTGTGATATAAATAATAAAGCAAGGGTGAGCAATAGCCCACCAATAAGAATATAACTGAACATTGATAATATACAACAGTTCATAATATCTTTGAAAACCATATGCCATGCATTTACGGCAATGATGCCAGTATAACTTAAAAGATGAAGTTACTAGGTAACTCAAAATATATATTTTGTGGACATATCTGCTATACAAAAGATAAGCAAGATATTTTCAATTATCATAAAAGAGGAACTTGCAAGAAAAATATTGCAATTCCAGTTTCAACACTTTTTCACTTTGCCAACACCAACAGTGTTGCAGAAATTTCTTACTTTTGGAAGATGAACTAATACGGGAGCATTGCCGCGCCAGATGCCCTGACGTTTACGATGATCAGTCGTATGTCATGCATCTCATCAGTCGTTCTCTACATGTAGAAGGTAGCTCCGACGGATTTACTTATCTACCGCCCTCTGGAACTCCTCAGCCAACGGTTGGGCTATTGCTGGACCGGCGCCACTCGGCCACTTACGCGTCTCCTAGTTCGAATATCATCCATGACTCTGAAACGTAAAGTTCGTTCCCCTTTTCCCCAAGTGTAACACTTGTTGATAGGACTCCACAAAGTAGTCGTATCTAATTGGAAAGGAAAATTCACCAATATTTCCCAAGCTGATGCTTGTTAATGGATATAAACTTGTTACATCAATCTTACCCCTCGAGCATTGAGGAGGTAACCAAAAGACTCATATCGATATTTGAACGAATCAAGATGTGAGTGACAAGATAGTTTTAGCAAGTATATGACCGGGAAGTCAAATAAATAACAGCTCTCAAGTGAGGTCCCCTTATATGTTTTTGGAAGTTTGGGCGAGTATTTAAATCTTCTTATAAGATAGATTTAAATAAAAATAGAGTTTTGGGAACCTCCCCTTGATAAAATAGTCATAAAAAGACTCTGAAATATTTTACATAATATCTGAAGGTAAAAGATAATCTTTGTATGATATAAATCACTATAAAGAGAATTTAAAAGAATTTACATAAATATTCCAAGAATATTTATTAAATCAATAATAAGTAAGGACTATTTTTAAATCATAATATTACTCGTAAGTAATCCTCGAATGAATATATAAAATTATTTATTAAATAAATCTCTTCTTAAATGAATATTCAAAATAATATTCATTAAATAAAAAAAACTTCCAATGAATATTCAAGATGATATTCGTTAAATAGATAAACTCAAATAAATACTTAAAATAATGCTCACTAAGTAAATCAAATCTTAAATGAATATTTGAAAATAATATTCATTAAATAAATAGTATTCTAAATGAATATCCAATTAATATTCATTTAGTAATCAAAACTTTAAAGAAATATTCAAAATAATATTCCTTAAGTAATTAGATCTTCAATTGAATATTTTAAAATAATATTCATTAAATAAATAAAACCTTAAATGAATATTCAAATAATATTCATTTAACAAATACTATTCTAAATGAATATCCAAATAATATTCATTTAGTAATCAATACTCTCAAGGAATATTTGAAATAATGTTCCTTAAGTAATTAGAATTTCAAAGGAATATCTTAAAGTAATATCCATTGAATAGATAAAACCTTAAATGAATATTCGAAAGTAATATTCATTTAATAAACAATATTCTAAATGAATCTTGAAATAATATTCATGAAATAATCAAACTCTAAATGAATATTCGAAATAATATTCATTTAATATTTCTCGACTGAGATAATACTCAAATAACATTTCTTGAAAGATTTCCAAGTAATTAATACTTTATGGAAATATAATTAATGTTTAATAATAACATTCCTCAAAAGGAATACTAATCTGTCGCTGGAATCCCTCCGGGTTTCCACGACTACATCTATATCTCAAAATACCGACTCCCGGTCTACATTTAAAGAATGAATATCACATGCCCTTCACTAAGGGTCTTAACCAAAAATTCGGCTTATACTGATATATCGAATCTAGTCTACAAGCCAATATCAATTCAGGGAACAAGTATTGCAATATAACTTGAAAGTAGGCATGCATGCTATGGCATATGTATAACAACAATCATATATATATTATCACAACAACAGCCTTTAGAAAGGATTTGAAAACTTGCCTGGTAATCCTGTGGGTGTAATGTACCTCGGTTCAATCCGGTGATCTATAAATAGTCACAATATCCGAGGTCAACGAACTCTTAAGTCGTAAGTTTAGTCCAAATCACTCCTCGAATCCATCCTTAATGTCGGATCTTTCGTACATCTCACTTAATCATTTATAGCCTCGTTCTTTGCAGCAATATGTTGTCTTGATAATTCTTAACAAGTTTCATGTTTTAGTCGACTCGAGATTCCTCTTTTAATCTTGCCAAAATGGGTGGCCAAAGTAGTACCCCTAGAGTTGACTATTCTAAGAATTACTATTCCGTGACTCGTACTTCAACACTTTTAATAAATCACTGGAAACGTATTTAATTACGAAACCACTTCTAAAATCATCTTTGGTATTTGTAATATTTATCATAAAATTTCCAATTCGAAGCCACGGGTCTAGATAGGTGAAATGTATTTTCGAAGTTCAGTCAACTACGGATCTTTACTATTCACACCTCTTTCACTAAAACGTTCATAACTCGGTAACCGTTAACTCAAATGACGCACCGTTTTCACGTACATGATCTAGAGAATGTCTATAAGGTGGCTAGCTCAAAATCTGACTTTGTTCAGAAGATAAATTTTTCCAGATTTTTCTAAAACAGGGCAGGAGCGATTGGACAAATAGTGCTTCCTCCGAAAAGGGCTTCTTCGTATTTAACCTCGATTCGAACATTTTTATAAAATAGAAAAACGAGCCGTTTGACATGTGGTTTTCTTTCACACCTTCCTTATGACCTCTAATATTTAATTACTAAGATTAGCCACTGACTTAGCAACATTAAAGGGGTTCAATATTAGTTACGAACTTTTGTTTACGGTTTCGAACCACGTTTACGGATTTAATCATAACTCCTAAACCGTAAGTCCGTTTCATTCGATTCTTTCGCCAAAGCGATCTATGACTCGAGATCTACAAGGGTGTGTCATCTATTCATCACGGTCAGAAACTAATCTCAACTGTTAAGCTCGGTTTTTAAGGGTTATCAAAATTTTGACATTACGACGGCTATAAATCGAACGTTTCAAAATTGTTATATCAATCACCAAGCCACACCGGGCATACATACATCTTATACACATGATTCTCATCTCAAAATGTCCAAGAACATATCACTTAAATATCATATTCATCATATGCATCATATCTCTTAAATCACTAAAACAACTACATAGTCATGGATCTAAACATACTACATCATAGCATCAAAAACTCCATTAAAACTCAAAACACAACTAGGATCAAAGAGCTTTTATACCTTCCTTGATGAGTAAACCACACTTCTAAACCTTGTGTGAACCTTGTATAGCCTCCATGTAGCTTGAATCATCAACCAAAATCAAGATCCAAGAATTTTGTTCTTGAGGTTACTATTCATCATCATCTTTGATGATTTTATTAGCTAAGCTAGGAATGGATTTTGAGTCTAAGATTTCTAGGAGATCTTTGCCATGATTTATAAGACTACCATGATTTATCTTGTAATTGTTTGTTGGTTGGAAGTGGGGTTTGGTTTTGGAGAATTTCCAACCGAATGGAATGGAGAGGAAGATGGAGTTTTGGCTTGCTTTCTCTTGTTCTAATCTCATCCAAGTTGTATTATTGCTAGATATTTGTTGGTTGAACCATGGTTGAGTTGATGGGTTAAGGCTTGGTCAAGGGTTTGCTTCCATGTAAACATGTATTGGTGTCTTATGTTGCACCCTCATGCCAACTAGTTTAGTTTGTTTATAATGGTGCTAGTTCCCTTGGTAACCACTTAATTCCTTACTCCAACCACTTGCACATGCATGTATCTTGGCTCTCTACTTGTTCTTTGTTCGGTTATTGCTCCGTTTCATTGGTTGTTTGGAGGAATATCTCAATTGTTTCTAGTTAGGATTTTACCGAAAACCCTCTTAATATTTACAATATCATTTCTATCTTTCTTTATAATCTTCGAATTTAAATTCCTCAATTATTTTTCTTAAATCCTTAAATCCTTCAGTGTACAGGGGAAATCTCGGAGAAAATAAAAGTGCCGATTTTCTGAATCCGACAGCTTTTACATACACTTATTTTCCCCTTGGATCACTAATACGAACTCAGAAATCCCTTCCGGGTACTTCTATATAGCGCCGTCTAATAATATTCTTATTTCCACCAAAAACACTATTCATTATTTATTCTATCTTTATTCCTTACATTTGTTAAAATGTCCTCGTTCTCTTTCGGGCGTTCCTTAACCCTTTCACGGAACCACTGGACTAATAACAGATATCGATTTGGATGACATGAGGGTATCTATTTCTCTCTAGGGAATCTTATCTTAACTTTCTAGGAGATAGATTATTCTAATCTAAGTTATCAACCCATTGCATTCTTCGTGACATATAAACCTTGGAATCTATATCCTTTCTTTATTCCTTCATTAAAGCCAGTATTACATTGTAGTTGTAACCACTGTTCACTCTTACATCAATACATAATAAAAAGTTTTAATTCTACCCAAAAATCTGGGTTCTTACATCAGCTCTAAGCAGGAAGGTACATGTTTATCCTCGCTTTCTTACTATGTTTTTAAATTCATTATGTGGTATTGATGATAATGCATCTCTCTCTATAGAATGCAATGTTTTGAAAAGAAATACACACACATCACTCAATTCACAAATTTCAAATGCACATATGCCACTCTGTTTCACCAAGCACATGGTTGACCAAGAGCCTCATCTTGACATAGCACTACCCTCTGGGTATGTTGTCTTCTCTCTTGAGAATGAAGCTGAATTAGACCCAAATTCAGTTAACCCACATTCTACTGCATACATTCCTATCAGATCCTCTAGACAACCAAAGACCACAAAAATAACTTTGCAAGAATCCAAGAAAAGACCCTTGGAAACTGGTGTTAGTACGTAGTAGTTCTGAGAATGTTGAGGGAGAAACTGCACATGATGCAGCAAATAAGGATGTTAGTGAAAGTGAACCCACAGTGGTTCCTCTTGAGCCTAAGAAGAAGAGAGCTAAGAGGGCCAAAGCCACTGTCAACCACCCCACAGTCTCACAAAAGGCTGTGGAGAGTAAAATGGAATCAAACACATCCCTAGGTGCTTCTTCTCAACAAGAAGTATCTATTGAAGCTGGCCTGTCTCCCAAGGCATCATGTAAAGAGTCAGCACAACCTCATGTACTCACTCATGAGGAGCCTACACTTGCAGAAATGCACTCAGAGATAGGGCACAGTGAGGGTCATGAAACTTCTACTCTTGATGTTCCACAAGTTAACCCTGTGGAACAGCCAAAAATCTCTTCTAAACCATCATCTTCTTTATTCTCTAATCCATCAATTGTTTCTTTTCAACAACCTAGAGAAGGGGACAATCCAATCCCTTCAGGTTTTGATCATCCATCTCAAGTCATGGATGAGCCCCCATCAAGTGGTCCACAAGAACCCATTTCTCAAAGTGAAATGGACACCACTCATTCAAACACTGAGCTAGATCAAGATGGTACTCTGCCAGAAAATGAAACAGCCAACATCTTGGTCGAACTCCAAAGAGCAACTGATCTTCCGGAAGTTGCTGTCACAGCCTCAGTTGCGATCAAAGATGCCACAAAAGTTGTTGTCAACCCACCTGTGGACAGTAACATTTTGGGTAAAGATGTTGTCGCCTCTACAAAGTTTGATCATGATACTGTCTTTGTTGAAGATGCTTCAGATGATGATCAACTTACTATCTCTGCTTTGAAGGTACAATCTAAACTTTCTACTTCTTCAACTAAAATGCATGCAAGTACTGCTCATACCCATGCATCTAGGATGAGCGAGGGAGTGAAAAGAAAAAGAGAGATAAAAGAAAAGAGAGGTGAGCATAAAAATGAGAGGCAGACAAATGAGCTGGCAAAAGGTGAGGGACTTGAGCATGTCCAGAGTGAACTTGAGGGAACCCCACACACAAAGGCACTAGGCCTTGAGAGTCATTCTGTGAGGAGTGATGAGATCACTCAGAAAAACAATGAGTGTGTGAGAAACCCCACAGCCTCCTTGCCCCAGTCTCTTCCTTTATATCCAAAAAGGCTGAGAACTGGTGGTCCTTCTAAACAAGCTGAATCAAGGTTTAAATCCCTTGAGGGCAGATGTGCATCCATGGAAGCTAAACTTGATGCTCTTTTCACTATGGTAGCTACTGGTTTTGCTGATATTTAACAAACTCTTCACTCATTCTCTGCCATCCTTAGTGCTGCCAACTTAACTAAGAGGGAGAAAGTGGTAGATCAGAATGAGGGTGAGGGAGAGAAAGTGGTGAATGAGGGTAATGGAGAGAAAGTGGTAGATCAGAATAAAGCAAACCTGGTAGAGAAGGAGAAACAAGGTGAAGCTGCAAGTGAGGGGGAGCCTACAAGTGAGGGGGAGCAAGTTTTGGAAGAAAAAGATGGAGATGAAAGTGAGGGGGAGCAAGAGAAAGAAGAAAGAAACTTTGGTGAAGAACTGAAGGCAACAGGAGATGGTGAACTGTTTGAAGCAAAAATAGATGGTGAGGCGGTATTGTTATCCAAGAAAGTGTTGGAGCAATTAAAGGGGACTCAAAAGTCTAAAAGAACAGTATTGCCTCCACTGAAAATCAATGAGCCAAATCTCGAGGAAGTCGAAGCTCCATTCCAGAAGTTGCAGAAGGAATGGAGAGAAAAAGAAATTCAAAATGCTCTGGGTAAAGGGAAAGGCAAAATGCCTGAGTATATGGACATATCTGCTGGCATATCTACTGGAACTACTTGGTCAGATGGAAGTTAATACGCCCTTGAAGATGCAGAATTGATGATGGTTGATCACATGGAGAGTACTTTGAACAACAAAGATGAAGATTTCAGTAAGTTGGTGGATGAATCAATTAGTGAAGCAGGGGGAGCTTTTACAAAATTGGCATCAACACTGAAGAGCAAAGTAATAAGTATCTCTGTGAGAATCAACTTGGAAAGAAGATGGGCTATTCAGGTTTATTTGAGAAATCGTTTGACCATATTCATCACAATGCAACTTTTACAAAATTTGCATGCTAGAGTACTCCAAGTCCTTGGAACCCTGGTAGTCAGAAATTCAACAACCTTCAATGATAGTCTGATAGCACAAATTCAAAGGATAGTTGAAGATAAACTCCCTGAGGTGATTCAAAATCCTTATGGTGTGTGTTTCAGAAGGATCACAAAGACAGGAGCTAGAAGGTTGGATTTCTTACCATTGGATAAAGTCTCAGGACTAAGCACTGAAACAATCATGACAGTGCCGAATAAACTTCTCAAATCCAGTATCACAAGTAAACAGGTTAAAGCTGTCACAGATATTCATAGGCTGTTAGCAAAAAGAGATGAGGAAATTAGCTCAATCATAAAGAAGCTGATCTCTGATGCTAATGCCAAGATAGGAGGAAGCTGCAACTATGATGATACTTTGGATGATGATGAGGATGAAATTGGAGGAAGTGGTGAACCTGGAAGAGTTAGGAGTTTTAGTAAAGAAGCATCTGAGAATGTTGCTACATAAACTCAGATGGATGCTACCCAAGAAGAGCAAGAAACTCCCAGTACTGAAAAGAAAAATGCTGTCAAGGAAAAAGGGGAGTTAGGAATTTGTGAAGCCTTGGAGGCAAGTATCTTGAGATTAGCTGTTGAATGCTTTAATGCTAAAAAAGATACTGTCAACAAGGATACTGTCAAATTGGCTGAAGACACCCAAGTGAAAGATGCTGTCAAGAGCCAAATAGTCGAAGTTATCAAAGTTGCTGTCATGAAAGATGTTGTCAAGGATCAACTTGAAGAAACTGTCAAAGTACAAAAGCTTGTCAAGAATTTCACATCTAATAGAAGGAAGACAAGAGCCCAAGCCTATCGTACAACCAAGATAAAAGGGAAGACAGTTGCAACAGCAAAGAAAAAGAAGCATGGAGTAGTTTTGACAGAGAAACCCATTGATAAGAGAAAAGTAAATAGTTTTGAACTATTGAAAAAGTCAATTGATGGGAGCATATCATCTATCTCAGTGGAACTGGACCCAGTCAACAAAAAGGTACGAAAGTATGATCTTAAGGACTGCGGAACTACATGTATAACTGTAGAACCAGACTTCACTATGGAGATAGTCTCAAATGTGGTAAGCATGCGTGATCTCTCATGCAATAAGGTAAAGGTAAGGAGAAGAATTGATTTCTTCGTTTTGGAAAGGATGATCACTCTCATGGAAACAAACCAAGATGTTTCCAGCAGTATCTTAGAGCATGTCAAAGAATACTATGCTCAAAGATATACTGAATTCTATGAGAAGTATGGTGACTAGAGAGCACATGATGATGTAAACCTTGAAGTTAGTTCTGATGGGGAACCAATGCCTGATGTGAACCTGGTAGCAGCACATCGTCCTTTTACAAAGGCTGGCATGGCTGAATATGAAGCAGAACAAGCTTATCAGGCTGCTAAAGCTAAATCATCCCAATCCACCAAACCTACCAAACCTGCCACATCTGCCAAACAAAGTGCTGAAGACCTAGAAGCTCAACTGAAGGAAAGCTACAAGAAACTCAACAAGCTATTCAGTGAGGAAGAAGGTTATCAGCCCTGTGTACTGGATAATCCTCTGAGAATCAAGGATGACAAGCAAGAAATCTATGTTGATAGTTTTCACAAGCTGAGGACCAGTATACTGAAGGATCTCTACTGGAAAGTTGTTGGATCTGTTCATAAGCTCGAAATGCTAGTTGCTTGGGAACTAGAGGTTATATTTGATCAAAGGAGAGATGAAGATCCAAAGCTAGACAGAAAAAGGAGAGAATCCTTAAATGCTTTTCCTGGAAGGAGGTTCAAATTCATCCAAGGAATTCTGAAGTTCAGAACATACACGTATGATTTTGAAACTTGGTTTGATGTAAAAGATGCTGAAGTATTTACTTCTCGAGTGATACAAGGGTACATTGAAGACATTGAAGATGATGCCAGATCACCAGAAGAAAAAGCTTTAGTTGAGGACCTAAGAAAAGCAAAAAATGAAGCTCTCAGAAGAAAGGGAAAAATCTGAACAATTGGAGACTGCCAAAATCAAGCTAAGTTAAACTCTGATTTGCTCATTCAATAGGAGCAATTGATTTGCAGTAAATTCATAAGCTTCATGTTCTAGATTTTTCTTTAACATTTATCAGTTATAGTGTTTCAGCTATTCTGATCTATGTTAGTTAAGTTGTCAGCACGTTTTGATTGTAAATTTGTTGTTATTGTCCATAAAAACAAATTGGGGGAGATTGTTGGGATTTATGGGTGATAGCATAGAGACAACTTAACTATATTTCCCTATACTTAGTTTTTACTAAGTTGAACATACTGTCACAGCCAGAGTATGTCTTCGTATTCGAATAATTGCTGTCATGTAATAAATGTATGATTCGGGAGAAGTTCATATGTTTGTTCAAGCCTCAAGGAATGCATCCTGAAGACAGCAAGAATAAAAGTTACTATCATGTCCCTGACAGTAATGTTACAAGAAGACAAATTGTTAGTTACAGAGGCATGCCTGTATACATCTAATAACAAGCCTAATTGTTTGTAATGCTTTGCATTACTTACATGACCTCTTAACTGAGGGAACCTCTAGTTGTAGAGTTTCTGTTTGTATTGTACTTGTAGTAGGCATCAAATCCTAGTTGTGTAACTGTACTTATAGAGTCTAGAATAATGCTTGAAAGAAGTTCCAAGGTTCATGCCTCAAGCAAGAAGATAAAGATTGTCAAATAATCACAGTTGGGATTTGAAGAAATGAAGAATTTGCCTAAGTACCAATTCGAGAAGTATATTTGTTTATTCGAGAAGTCCAGCATTTGAGAAGTCAGGGATTCGATATCTCAAGACACTATTCGATATCTCTGAATACACTGTTCGATATCTCAGAGATTCGATATGTCTATGTACTCTATTCGAGAACTCAGGAAGTCAATAAGTCAAAGTAGTATTCGAGTTCTCAAAGAGTCAACAAGTCAAAGTTTCATTCGATATCTCAAGGACTCAGAAAGCTATTCGATATCTCAAGGATTCGACAAGTCAAGTGTTCTATTCGACAACTCAAGGAATCCTGAAGAAAAAAGATATTCGAGAAGTAATTCGATATGTCAATATAACAGTGTTCGAGAACTCAGAGTTATCGATCAAGTCAATTTTAGTTCTCGAATCAACTACTTAGTCACTTCTCGAATACATTCTTGGAGACAAAGTACTGAAGAAATTGTACAAGTCAGAAACCTGCAACAAGCCAATGCACTTTATGGACCACAATCTGTAACGTGCTCTGGAAAGCCTACAAGGAAGCTTGGAGAGATATAGAAGAGACAAGGGGCTAAAGAAGTGGATCTGAACAGGCTTTGCAAAGTCAAATCTGTAACCGTTTGGACACTTACTCAAAAAGGATAGACAGACTAGAAAGTAATTTGTTCAGCTACCTTATTTGTAGTAAGTAGGGTGTATCCATGTTCTATAAGGATACAGCCTCACTTCCATAGTCATTAACTTTGTAACTTTGTGAGTCAAGTTTTTCATACGTTGTAAGCTGTATCTCTCTGAGAAAAACAAAGCTGAGAATACTATCATTTGTATTCACAGATTGTAGCAACCTTTATCTAATAATACATTAGATTAAAGTGATATTGTGTCTTGTGTTGTTCTTTATCTGCACCTTCACTTCTGCACACACAAACACTTATTTGCTACATAGACTCTAGCCACAGAAAAGTTCAAGAATCCATTCACCCCCCTCTGTATTCTTTTATCGTATTCAATACTCAACAAGTGGTATCAGAGCGGGCTGTTTATTCAAAAACAGAAAAACGATCATGAGTTCGAATACACCAAAGACTACAGGAACGGTGAAGGTCCCTAAGTTTGACAAAGAGAATTACAACCTCTGGAAGATAAAGATGATGTTGTTCATCAAAGCCTCTCATCCTTTGTATCCTGAGATTCTCAAGAATGGTCCTTTTGTTCCTCAACAAGAGATACCAGAGAAGACTGTTGGAACCACAACTATCCCAAGATCTTATGAGGCCAAGGATCCATCAAAATGGACAGAATCAGAAAGGGAGAAGGTTGCTCTTGACAGTCACCTCATGTTGCTTATCATTGATTCTATGGACATGTCAATGTTTGCAAACATTGCATCATGTACATCTGCCAAAGAAATGTGGGATCACATTGAGGTGTTGTGTGAAGGAACTAATGAGGTTAAGGAAAACAAGAAATAGATACTGGTCACACAGTATGAAGCTTTCATGGCACAGCCCAAGGAAAGTATTACTGAGATGTTTGAGAGATTTCACAAGCTAGTTACTGAGTTGCAGATGAATGGCAAGGTTTACAGTACCAAGGAGTTAAACATGAAGTTTCTGCTATCCTCACCAAACCATCTAGAGCAAAGGGTCATTTCTCTAAGGGAAAGAGATTTAAACAAAGTTACATATGATGTGCTCTATGGGGTTTTAAAAACTCATGAGCTTGAGTTGCTTCAGAAAAGGGCTATCCAAGCCAATCAAGGCAGAATGGTAAACACATCATGTGCCTTGATTGTCAACAAATCTATTCAAGACCTAGAAGCATCTACAAGTCAGTTAAGGATAGAGGAGGTAGTAGAAGAGGAAGAAACTGAACCTGAGGTAAGTGAACCTGTTGAGGAGAAGGAGGAAGAAGAGTTTTACACTCTTGAAGAACTAGATGGGATGGAAAACACTTCATATGCTTTCATGGCCAGAAAATTTCCAAACATCAGATTCAAAAGGAATCAACCCTTCAAACCCAAAACCCAAAACCATTCATTCAACAAAAGCAAGGCACCTGTGAAACCAAACAAGAATAAGTTTAAAACCAGCCATGTGGATAGGTCATCTATAAGGTGATATAGATGCAATGACCTAGGGCATTTTGCCAGTGAATGCAAGAAGCCTAAAAAGAAGGATAGAGATTATCTTGAGCTTGAAGCTAAGTATGAGGCCCTTCTGAAAAAGCAGACACAAGGTAAGGCCTACATAGCTGAAGGGAAGTGTTGGGATGATTCTGACAGTGATGGAGAGGAGCAAGAATTCTGCAATTATGCCTTGATGGCCAATTCCAAGGATAACACATCTCCATCAGACCCTCAGGTACCATCTCTCACTACTATAGACATGTCTGTTTCAGAGTATAAATGCATGATTGAACAACTATCTGTTGAAATGTTTAACATTCATACTAGTATGACTGCTGCTAATGAAGAGATTGCTAAACTGTCTACTAGAAATGAAATGTTAACCAAAAAGAATGAGGAACTTGAGCTAACTGCTATGCAAGTAGAAAACCTTAAGAAAGAAGTTGAATATCTGCAGAATAAGGTTCTGTGTGCTAGTCAGGTTGAAAAGGCTTTTAGGGATGAATTAGCTGAAAATGAATTCAAACTAAAAACTTTCAAGAAATCATCTGGTCTAGTGAAATCCTATTGTGAGAAAATTGAAGCAAAACCCAAGGCTGCTATTGGATTTGATTATGACACTCTTAAACAGAGAAAAGGCTATGCTATCATTGAAGATGACACAGTTGTTCATGAGGAAGTGCCTCACATTTTGAAAAAGACTGAAAATCCAATTTTTAAGGAACCAACATTTGAAATTGATGAGGATGCCTTACTCATCAAACAAATGGTGAATGATGAGGATGAGGCACAATCAAATGAACAACAAGCATCTTCCAAGAGTGAGAGTGTCAAGTCAAAAGCCAAGGAGCCAGTAGTTGATAGGCTAAGACCTAAGAAGTTTGTTAAGTTTGTTTCAGCTGGGAAGAGTGAATCAGAAAAGAAAGTGACTAAGAAGAACAGAACAGAAATGGCAAGTTAGGGATTAACAAAGATAACAACTATGCTTATATGCCTAATGCCCCTAGGAAAACTTGTCAGAACTGTTTCAGTACCAATCATTTAACTCATGCATGCAAGAAACCTGCTGGTAGTGTATCTAAACCTTTCTATGATTGTTCTGTGCCTCTAAGACATAGAGATGCACCATTTTGTGATAAATTTGACTGTATGCCATGCAACATGAATGTTATGACTAGTTGTTTCAATCTGAGAAGGAAATTCATTGATGGTTGTATCAGTCACAATTCTCACACACACTACACCAGGTCAAAGTCTTCGAGTCCTCCTAAAGCTAGGAAGGTACCTCTGTCACCTAAGTCTGAAACCTCAGGTTCCAAGACTTCTAACAGTGACAAGAAGACCAATGCCAAGAAAGTTGACAAGCATGTTGTTTATGATAAAACTGTTTCTAAGTCACATGGACCCAAACTTGTTTGGGTACCAAAGGAAAAGTAATACCTTTGTGTTTGCAGGGCAAAGAAAGTGAAAAGAAGGTCATGTGGATTTTGGATAGTGGATGCTCAAATCATATGACTGGTGATATGGCCCTGCTATCACAATATGAGGAAAAGGCTGGCCCAGTGGTTGCTTTTGGAGATGACAGCATGGGTAACACATTGGGATATGGCAAGTTGAAAGTTGGTAATGTCATCATTGAAGATGTAGCACTAGTCAAGGGGCTCAAGCATAATCTGCTAAGTGTTGGTCAGTTTACTGATAGGGGATTCAAGGTGGATTTTGACAAAGATGAATGTTTGATCACCCACAAAGAGACTGGTGATTTTGCTCTATCTGGAGTAATTAAGCTAAAGCAATCAATGTGATCCTATAACTAGAGTATGTTAATCTCTTCCAAGCATTAACACTCTCGAAACATTCAACACAATTAACCACTTTTAGTAATTCAATCAATCAGGTAATTAGAGTCAAGTTAATCTCTTCCAAGAATTAACGCTCTCAGAAATCCAATGATGCTTCCGCACTCAAATTCAATTCTGCTAATCGTATGTAAGCCTCTAGTAGGTAAATCTCTCGATCTATACCCCTATTTGCATATAATTAATCCATGATATCGGCCGATTACACAAATTAATGATTAAAACATATCAATCAGAATTAACCATAACCAATCAAACCACTATGAAAATCATGCCAATATTAGTGCAAACATGGCTTCCCTTTAAGCCCTAGAAATAACTACTCGCTAATAATTAAACAAGTAAAACAACTAATAAAACAAGAAAACATAATTAAACTAATAAGAACAAAGAAAAGATTAAGAGAACAAAACCTTCAAACTTCAATGTTGTCACCAAAAAGAAGAGTCATGGTGTTTCTCTACATCTCCAACTAATAATACTAATCTACTCTAAACTATATTATCTGATCTAATATTACATCCCTCTTTCTTCTTTTATAAAATAATACCCTAGATGTGTTTATATAGGCTCTAAAAGTCTTGCCCAATAAAAGTATCTTAATACTCTAAATAAATTACAAGTAGGATTCCATAACTGAATAGGATTCCTTAACTAAAATTCGTAACTATATTTACTCCTCTGTTTCTGGGATGTTCCAGCTCGATTTTGCTTATTGGACCACCTCTGAATTAAAGAAAATTCCACAAGCTTCGCGTGGACAGTAAGATCGTCAAATTCTGACTTCTGGAACTCAAGATATGGCCCAAACAGTGCAGGCAGCCCGTGTAGCCCAATAATACGAATTTTCTCCTATTTTATCTCCAAAATAGCTCTTTTTGCTCCAAATCCTTCCAAGTCATGAATTCTTTATTTCCTACAATAAAACAATCAAATATATTAAATAAAAATCCAAATCAGTGCAAAACACAATAAATATGAGAATAAAATCATCTAAAATATATATAAAAATATACTCTATCAAACATCCCCACACTAAGCATTTGCACGTCCTCGGGCAAATAAGTGAAATAAAAACTAAGTCCTAACAAACATCACTTTCGTAGATGACACGATTGCATTGAGCATATGCAACAAGCCGTTAAACCCCTAGGCAGCCCTAGTAGGACGAGTGTTGTCTCGTGAGGGTTTATAGTGAATATACCCACAAAATTCATCTAACCATGCAAAAGATCAATGCTAACACAACACCACACACACAAGTCCTCTCATGCCACATCAACTTAAGAATCAAAGCAAACATACGATGTCATGGTGTCGAAAGTGCAAGTATTCACGTAGTCTACTCAACCAACATGCAGAAGGTCATAAAAATTCATGTCAAGTGTAAAAATCGTTGGTAATCATGCTAAGACCACAAGAAACAAATCTTTAAGTCTAAACCTGGGATCTCCTATGCCAAAACAAGTAATAACTCACCTTTCACTCAAAAACGAATATTCACTCAAGAACAAGGTTAAGTGTATCACTCAATTCCAACAAAATCATAAACACAACTTGACACTCGCAATCAATCTCACTCTCAACACAACATACATCACTGATGACAATCAAAAGGTCTTTATTCGGGTTGTAGCGTGGGCTAGGGACCAGGTATGTCAAGAAAGCTAAAGAAGGTTAAGTCAAAAGCTAGTACCCAACAATAATCATTATTCAATTCCCTTTCTATTAAAACAAATACTTCCCCACACTTGGATTTTTCAATAACCCTTACATAATAACTTGACTAGTCGAATGAAGAAGGATCATAAAAACATAAGAATGCTCTCAAATTTATTTATTTTTTCTTTTTTTTTTCTTTCTATTTTTCTTTCTGTTTTTTTTTCTAAGAGCCAATGAATAAGCACAATGATCCATAGATATTTTATGAATTTCGACTAACAAGCATCAACCAAAATCAATAATTCCCCAAAAGTATGACCAACAATAAAACCCTTAACACCTTATTACTCCCTTAAACACAATACTAGCCTTTGACAATTTAGGTTCAAATTTAATGTAAGGCCAATAGAATAAAAAGGATAATGGCAAGTAATGTAGTGTGTCACCGAAAGAATAGGATTAAGCTCAACGGGTTGACTAATTGATCATGTATAAAAGGTGTGGAAATATGGGAAATATGAGGTTAAACCTAATTGCCTTTATCATCTTATCATCAATTAATGTCATGCATTTCAAGAAAGATCTCAAGTGCTAGCAATGTAAACAACATGTGGACACTCAAGCAAACGAAAAATCATGCAAAAGATATGCATATAAGCTCAAAACTAACTTGGTGTGACAAAACATAATCAATCCCAAGTAACAAGACTCTTTAACGCACCTACTTGTACTCAAAGCATGGAAACCAAGTCATCTTGCACATATTCATGTCATTCTAATCACTTTCCAACATCCAATTAAGTCTACCAGCTTCAACTTGCTAGTGAAAGTGTGTGCACAAGAACAAAGCACGTCACTTCTCATACAAAAGCGTCAAAAACACAAGAATTCTACGCATGCAAGGGTGTATCAAGCAAAATACAACAACTAATCAAATTTCATGGCTAGAATTATTTTTGGTATTTTTAATTTTTAATTTTTTTTTTTAACCATTGAGAATCCTTCCCCACACTTAAGCGGTTCATTGTCCCCAATGAACTAATGAACAAGATACAAAACTACAACTAAAAACAAAATAAAACTACACTAAAAAGAAAAGAAAGAAAACTCCCCTGGAATCAAGGTGCCAGGTGTGAAAACCACCCCTCAGTCGCTTAGGAGCCACCCACTCACCACCAACAACCACCAAGAAATATCCTACCAAAAATCACCAAGCAATATCACACCAAAAATACCAAATTAATAAGAATAATACAAAACCCCCAATTTACAAGAACACAAATTCGTAATAAAAAGAAAATAGAGAAGAGATATCCCAACTACAAATTGGAGAGGTGAACTTGCAATTAATTCCTCTTTAGAATTGAATTTTTAGAGATTTAAAGAAGTAGAAGAGGAATTAGATTTGTATGTATAGGTGGGTATATATATAAGATGATGGAGAGGATGAAAATAAAAATTTAGATGTATAGGAGAGATTTGGAGAGGTTAGGATTTGATGTGGGATAGATATAGGAATTGAGAATTGAAGAAATTTGGGTTAGGATTGAATTTGGGGTTGATTTTCTAGGAAAATAAACTGATTTTCGGGAAAAAAACTGGTCTGGAGGGTATAACGCATGTACAGTACGCGTTACAGGGCTTCCAGCGCGGTAAAGGCAGACACGCAGGTTCAACCTGCGTGTTAGGGGGCTTAGAGCGCTGGCTGGGCGCTTGATGCGCGCTTAGCTTTTGCGTGATTGGGGCGCTTGATGCGCGGGATGGGCGCCTGATGCGCGGTCCTCTTCTGCGTTACTCGGCCCTTTTTTTTTTTATAAGAAAGAGTAATAGAGAAGGAATAATGTACACAACAAGGCTTGGGTTGAACAAATAACTAAGCAATTCTACTATATATGAAAGAGAAGGAAAAAAGTACTCCCCTATGCAAAAGCATGAAGTGCACCGATCCTCCAATGAAATCTTGGGTTGCCTCCCAAACAGCGCTTTTTTTAGAGTCATTAGCTTGACCTCCTCAAAAAATACTCCGGTAAAAACGGAATATCCAATTTCTCGATCATAAACTCGTCACCACAAAAAGTATCAAGAGTGTTAGTGGTTGTCTTTATCCTACAGAAAGTCTCCAAACAAGCATCAGTAAAATAAAATATGTCATTAATAAGCAATAGAGAGAGTGCTTGTGCAGTTTTGGAAAACTTTGTGATAAAACAACGATAAAATTCAACACCACGAAAATATTGAACTCCCTTGACATAAGGTGGAGGTTCTGGTGGTGGCTTTTCTTCACTCCTCACTTTCACTGGAGTCATTCGGACATCTTGGCTTATCACATCATTGGCTAATAAGACACTTCCATCTTCTCCCTCTTCTCGAGCTTGAAACGTAGGAGCCACTTTGTATGGATCCTCAACCAGAATTTGAGAAATATCATCTTGGACAATATTTGTTATCACATCAACCTTGAAATAATTGTTCTTGAGCAAAGAAGCCTTGTAAGTAGAGGCTAGATCGAGAGCAAATTTATCAATACATGGTAGCTTAGGCACAGGTTGTGGAAGAGAAACAACAACCATCTCTGTATTGCTTTCCTTTGTCACCTCATCATCAGTCACATTGTCCTTGGTAGCAGCAACATCATTGATCTCGTCATCGGTGGCATGCTCCTTCTCTTTATCAATGGCCTCATCATCAACATACATGGAGAAACTATCATATTCCTGATCGCTTGTGAGATTGATAGCAATCAGGTCCTCTTCGGATCGGATAGATGATGATGGTAAATAGTCGAGCTGCCCTGTAGTAGAAGAGTTAGCCAACTGTGCAATTTGAGATTCAATCGCCAAACTTTGAGTTTCTAATTCTTTGATCGCCTCGGCTTGTTCTTCAGAACTCTTTAGCAGTTTATTCAAGATATCCCACATCTCATTTGTCTAATCAGCTTGCACATCTACACTGGGTTGAGAAACATGTAGATTTTCTTGTAGAGGAGGATATTGATATTCTTGCTGTGGCGGCTGCTCATATGACTGATAATATTGTTGCTCAAACTGTTGCTGATTATGATATGAAAAATTTTGAGCACCATTGTCCTGGTAGTAGAAATCTGGTTGATTTACGCATTCTTGATCAAAAGTGTTTGAATACTGATTGTACCCATATCCTTCTTCAAAAAAATTAATTTGTCCCAACTGAGCACTCTGAGAATTATAGACATTGTAAGAGCATTCAAAACCAAAGTGACCCTGCACACCGCAAATTTGACAGAAGTTGTAAGTTTTAGGGGCCATTTGTGACATCTCATTGATACTCATTGGACGCATAGTGGGCTCTGTAGGGTTGAATGAGGCAATTTCTCGAGTATGTGCCTCTACTAGGGAAGATAAGAGTGCAAAAGTATCAACTTCACCCATTGCAAACCTGTAGACACTCAACAAAGCCAAGAAAATGCAGTAAAATTTACCTCAATTGGAACAAAGGTTCCAACGAGACAATGGAAACAATCTAAACAACTAAATTAAAATCAACAGAAACTCGTTGTCTCCCCGTCAGCGGCGCCAAAAACTTGATGTGTCAAATTATACCTAACCGCAAGCGCACGGTTCTATTGCTAGTGCAGATGGCAAGCGGGTCGAATCCACAAGGAGACATGTTCTACTAATTCCTTTTCAGTTATCGCTAATTGTTTCAGGGATAAACGAATATGTGAAATTATTAATTAACTAATTAAACTAAATTAACACTAATTAAATAGATGATAAACAAATTATTTAAAACCTAGGGCAATCAGGTCCACCATGCTTACACAATTGGCTCTTAAGCTAAAGCAATCAATGTGATCCTATAACTAGAGTATGTTAATCTCTTCCAAGCACTAACACTCTCGAAACATTCAACACAATTAACCATTTTTAGTAATTCAATCAATCAGGTAATTAGAGTCAAGTTAATCTCTTCCAAGAATTAACTCTCTCAGAAATCCAATGATGCTTCCGCACTAAAATTCAATTCTGCTAATCTTATGTAAGCCTCTTGTAGGTAAATCTATCGATCTATACCCCTATTTGCATATAATTAATCCATGATATCGGCCGATTACACAAATTAATGATTAAAACGTATCAATCAGAATTAACCATAACCAATCAAACCACTATGAAAATCATGCCAATATTAGTGCAAACATGGCTTCCCTTTAAGCCCTAGAAATAACTACTCGCTAATAATTAAACAAGTAAAACAACTAATAAAACAAGAAAACACAATTAAACTAATAAGAACAAAAAAAAGATTAAGAGAACAAAACCTTCAAACTTCAATGTTGTCACCCAAAAGAAGAGTCATGGTGTTTCTCTACATCTCCAACTAATAATACTAATCTACTCTAAACTATATTATCTGATCTAATATTACATCCCTCTTTCTTCTTTTATAAAATAATACCCTAGATGTGTTTATATAGGCTCTAAAAGTCTTGCCCAATAAAAGTATCTTAATACTCTAAATAAATTACAAGTAGGATTCCATAACTGAATAGGATTCCTTAATTAAAATTCGTAACTATATTTACTCCTCTGTTTCTGGGATGTTCCAGCTCGATTTTGCTTATTGGACCACCTCTGAATTAAAGAAAATTCCACAAGCTTCGCGTGGACAGTAAGATCGTCAAATTCTGACTTCTGGAACTCAAGATATGGCCCAAACAGTGCAGGCAGCCCGTGTAGCCCAATAATACGAATTTTCTCCTATTTTATCTCCAAAATAGCTCTTTTTGCTCCAAATCCTTCCAAGTCATGAATTCTTTATTTTCTACAATAAAACAATCAAATATATTAAATAAAAATCCAAATCAGTGCAAAACACAATAAATATGAGAATAAAATCATCTAAAATATATATAAAAATATACTCTATCAGAAGGGAAGCCTGTTTGTAGCTAATATGGATTCTGCAAACAAGGACAAAATTTGTTGCTTTTACTCAAAAGCATCAAATGAAGATTGTTGGCTGTGGCACAAGAAACTATCACACCTGAACTTCAAAGCCATTAATTCTCTAGTCAAAAGAGAGTTAGTGAGAGGCATGCCCACACTTGAATTCTGTCAAGAAGGAGTGTGTGAGGCTTGTCAAAAAGGAAAGATGAAAAGATCAAGCCACAAGACAAAGACAGTGACATCTATAACCAAGCCCCTACAACTCATTCATATGGATTTGTTTGGGCCCGTCAATATTATGTCACTAGGAAGAAAGAAGTATGCCTTGGTGATGGTTGATGATTTTACAAGGTATACATGGGTGGAATTTCTGGCATCAAAAGATGAGGCTCCACAAGTAATCATTGAGCATATAAAGAAAGTTGACAAGGAAGCAAAGGCGCCAACAATGCAAGTGTGATTGCACTGAGAAGTGATAATGGAACAGAGTTCAGAAATGCCATACTTGAAGCATCCTGTAAAGAAAATGGTATTTCTCAGCAATTCTCAGCTCCAAGGACTCCACAACAAAATGGAGTTATTGAGAGGAAGAATAGAACTCTAATTGAGGCTGCTAGAACAATGTTACTTGATGCAAAAATGCCTACATGTTTTTGGGCTGAGGCTGTGAGCACTGCATGCTATATCCAGAACAGAACCCTCATCAACAAAAACACTGGAAAGACACCTTATAACTTGATGACTGGAAAGAAGCCTACTCTAAAGTATATTCATACTTTTGGAAGCAAATGCTTTGTATTGAAGGATAAGTCTGAATATGTTGGAAAATTTGATGCAAAAGCATTTGAAGGAATTTTTCTTGGCTACTCTATGGAAAGAATTGCATACAAGGTTTATGTCATCAGTCAAAAGAAAGTTATGGAAAGCACAGATGTGACATTTGATGACAGCAAACTACCTGGACTAGAAGAAGCCAATGATGAAGATAAAGATCCATTGAAGTTTGATAATCTAGATGATTCTGATGAAGAGACTGAAACTGAAGTTGAAACTCGAGTTCAACAAACTCAAGTGAATGATGATACAAGAGAAGAATTTGTGCCAATCAATAGTGAAGAAACAAGCATCCAAGACACACCTGTGAGTAGTGGCAACTTCACAGGGGGAGGAAATGAGAATGACCATGATGTGGATGATGAAGCAACATCAAGAATGAGAAATCAGGCTGAGCACTCAAGGAAATGGGATAGATCACACACTGCAGAGCAAATCATTGGAGATCCTAATGCAGGAGTAAGGACTAGGAGAGCAACTCAGAATGAGTGCCTCTATGGCTGTTTTCTATCACAAGTTGAGCCTAAGAAACTTGATGATGCACTGTTGGATCCAGATTGGATTATTGCTATGCAAGAGGAGCTGAATCAATTTGAAAGGAACAAAGTATGGGAACTTGTGCCTGCACCAAAGAACAGAACCATTGTTGGAACAAAATGGGTTCTAAAGAATAAGATGGATGAAGATGGTGTAATTATAAGGAACAAAGCAAGGTTGGTTGCAAAAGGATACTCTCAACAGGAAGGCATTGATTATGATGAGACATTTGCTCCTGTTGCTAGATTGGAAGCCATCAGAATATTCTTGGCATTTGCTGCTCATTCAAACTTTAAAGTATATCAAATGGATGTCAAAAGTGCATTTCTGAATGGAGAGTTGGAAGAAGAAGTTTATGTGCAACAACCACCTGGTTTTGAGGATCCACACTTCCCAGAATTTGTCTACAGATTGCTTAAGGCATTGTATGGACTTAAGCAGGCTCCAAGAGCATGGTATGATACTTTATCACAATTTCTTCTTGAAAATCAATTCACTACAGGCACACTGGACAAGACATTGTTTTACAAGAAGCATGGTGATGATCTTATCTTAGTTCAGATCTATGTGGATGATATCATTTTTGGTTCTACAAATGAGAAGCTGTGTGAGAAATTTTCTAAACTCATGTAGAGCAGATATGAGATGAGTATGATGGTAGAGTTGACATTCTTTCTTGGGTTGCAAGTCAGTCAAAGGAAGGATGGTATCTTTATCAGTCAGACCAAGTATATCAAGGATTTATTGAAGAAGTTTGACTTGGAAGATTGCTCACCTGCAAAGACACCCATGGCCACTGCCACTAAATTGGATGAAAATGCTAAAGGCAAGAAGGTAGATATCTCAGTCTACAGAGGCATGGTTGGTTCTCTACTCTATCTCACTGCAAGTAGGCCGGACATCATGTTTGCTACATGCTTGTGTGCAAGGTTTCAATCAAATCCAAAAGAATCACATTTGGTTGCTATAAAAAGGATCTTTAGATATCTGAAGGGCACTCCAAACTTGGGACTATGGTATCCTAAGGACACAGGGTTCAATCTGGTTGGTTATTCTGATGCTGATTATGCTGGATGCAGAGTGGATAGGAAAAGCACCTCAGGTAGCTGCCAGTTTCTTGGATAAAGGTTAGTCTCTTGGTATAGCAAGAAACAACAATCTGTGTCAACTTCTACAGCTGAGGCTGAATACATAATTGCTGGAAGTTGCTGTGCTCAAGTGCTTTGGATTAGAAATCAACTTAGAGATTATGGACTTGTGTTGGAAAGAATTCCAATCATGTGTGACAACACAAGTGCAATCTCTATAGTTGCCAATCCTGTCAATCATTCTAGGACAAAGCACATTGACATCAGATATCATTTCATAAGGGAACATGCAACTAATGGAACCATTGAGTTGCATTATGTTTCTACAGACAAACAACTAGCTGATATATTCACTAAGCCATTAGATGAAGCCACCTTCACAAGGTTGGTTAGTGAGATTGGAATGCTGAATTCTTCAGATTCTGGCTAGGTGAATACATCATATAGATTGTTGCAGCAGTAAACACTTACTTTATCTAAATTCTCAATATTTTTGGAGTAAGTGTTGGCTGAAATATGATTTATAAATATTTCAAATCTGTTGCATATGTTGGAAAATCATATTTTTGTTAACTTTAAATTTCTGTGAAATTTTGAGAAAATCACTGCTTAATTTACTAGAATATTCTTCAATGAATATGGCTGGTAAATTTTAAAAGATAGTGAAAATTAAATTTTCTTTGTGAGTGATGAGTAGATTTCGATAAGTCAGACTTCTCGAATGGTTCACTATTCGACATCTCTAACTAGTCTCATTAGAGCACTCTCGAGTTCTCGAATAGAGTCTTTTAGAGTTATCGAATAGAAGTATTCTTGACTTCTCGAATATGGTAACTGAGTTCTCTAATGGCTGAGTTCTCGAATATCATAGTTGAGTTCTCGAATCATTTGAAAAGGCTGAATTCTCGCTGAATTTTAACCGATTTTGGACTCTTGTCTAAAAGTTTAATTCACTCATAAAAACACATTTTATTTAATTTAGAATTATTTCTAAGTTAGATAACTGCCAGCTGTGAGTTTCAATCTGCTTGAGTTATCGATTAAGCCTTTCTTGACTTCTCGAATAGTTGTTTTCTACTTCTCGAATGCCTGACTTGTCGATACAAAACATACATCTAATCAACAATTCAAGTACTTCATACTTATACAACTCTACAGCTATTCGATTCATTTCATTTGATTACTCAAGCGTATAAACCCTCAAAACCTCTGAAACCCTAACTGCAAAAGCTAAATTTCTTCTTCAACCTTCAACTTCTCTATTCTCTCTTACACAAATGGCAACAGTAAAGTTCAACACCAATTTCATTGCTCTAACTAGTGATGTTGAAGCACCCAACGCCAATTTCAAGTGCTTTGTGAAGTGGATGTCTAAATCGTACATCAAGAATGCTCTATCTGTTAACCCAACTCTGTATCTCGACATTCTAGAACAGTTTTGGTAGTCTTCTACAGTGGAGGTGGTGGCTCTTGACTCTGCAATATCCTCGTACATCATCTACTGCAAGATTCAAGACAAAAATCTCACTATCACCACAGAGGATATGAATGAGGCACTTGGGATGGGTACCAAAGGAGAGGTGTTTGACCCACTTGCTACAAATGCTGAATTGGAAGACTTCTTTGATTTCATCAAATATGCAGACAGAATCAGTCTTGGGCACTTGGACAGGAAGCATTTGAGGAAGGAATGGAGTTATGTGTTTGCTACACTTCTTCAAGTCTTCACTGCAAGAAAATCTAGCTATGACCAAATCAGTACTCCTGCACAGCAAATAGGCTATGCCTTAGCTTATGGAAAGAATATAGATGTTGGTCTCATCATTCTGCAGGAGCTGTATGGGAGACTTGGTAAGAATTCAGCCAAGAGAGGTAATGAAATTTTCTTCCCTCGTTTTATTCAATCTGTCCTTAATTTCTTAGATGATAAATTGATTGAATTAGATGGGATGAATAAAAATAGAATAGGCTATCCTAAATCCATGACCAAACTCATTTTTGGTAATTTGGAGACTAGGAATGATGTGGATGTAAGACTTAACATAACTCCCCATATGGAGAGTTTTTTTAGAACTTACCCCCACAACATGCCAATATTTGCCTCTAAGTCTGAGTTAGCTAACCCCAAGCAAGTAGAACAAAATGCTAACCCAGGGCTAGCTAACCAACCCTCTCAACCAAACACTCTACCAAACACTGAGCCAACTGCATCATCCTCTCAAAAGGGTGATGTTAGTAAAAAAAAGAGAAAGGAAGTAATGTCTGCACCTTTAAATATTCTATCTGAAGTAGCATTAGCTGTTGAACTAGGTCTAGAAAGTGAGGAACCAGAGTCACCCTTACTAAGGCCAAAGAAGAAGAAGAAAACTAAGACCACCTCTTCAGTCACACAAATGGCTGAAGTTGTAAAATCAGGGGCAAACAGCTCACTAGATGTATCCTCTCAACAGGGTGCATCTATAGAATCAAGCATCCTCCCCAATGCACCTTCTTGTATTGAGTCAGCACATGGGAGTGATAAGGCTGGCACTACACTGAGTGGAGAGCACATCACACTTGAAACTCCCTCTATCTCTCAGGGGGAGTTGCCAAAATCTACTCTACAAGACACTCCTCTTCCAGAATCTAACACTGAAATTTCTTTGGAACCTGCAACTCAGGCAACTGAGATGCAAGGCATTGATCATCAAGAATTCTTTTCTCTTGATGAGCCAATAATTTCAAGTGACTTAGTGCATGACACTTTGCTCACCACCCAGGACCCACATTTAGATGGTGAGGGAATGCATGTTGGGGCATATCCTAATGACACCATCACAAACACAGAGGCTTCACTAGTTTTTACTAGAGACTCTGTGCCTGTGTCAACTGCTGGTGTAACTCATCCCAATTCTGTGGAGACACCAGTAGTAGAGTCAATCCATCCGGTTACAGAAGTTGCATCTATAACTGAGGAGTCTATTTTACCTAGCTCTAGCTCTGACTTTATGTCACAATGGCTGAAGCCTGTGCAACATGACAGTGCTTCAGGATCAGGGTCTGTTCCACAAAAATTGACGGTTGAAGCACTTCAAAGCTTAATTGTGGATCAGATTCCTGAGTTTGTAAAAGTAGCTCAGAACCTTGTCACCTCCAACATCTCTAATCCAGACTATGAGGCCATCCTACTATGCCATAGGGATGATGTGGAGATGTAGAAGGCCAAGATTATTGATGATGCTGAGAGAGATGGCAATGCAGATGCCTGGCTGCAAGTAAAGTATGATGTAACTCTCAGTGAAGCACTTCAATATCTTAGAGAGGAATACATCACTTCTCTGGGCTCCAATGCAAAATCCCTGTCTCCTGGTGAAGTGTATGAAGCTGTCAATGATTCCTACAAGGGTTTCCTCAAGGCTGCACACTATCTTGGCAAGGGAGTCAATACTGAAGTCAACAGGGTGTGTGACAAGACAGCCACTTCAGTAGCAGAAGTAAAGAGGGCCTTTGATGCTAAATTTCCTCAACTAGACAGTGTGGTCAAAGATCTCAAACACTGTAACACCATCTGCACCAAGATGGACAATGGCCTAGCCCTCCTCACAGATACAGTCACAGGCCTAGGACACAAATTTCAAAATCTATCTGACCAGACTACAGAGGCCAATGCCATGCTCAGAACACTGTTCAAAAATCAGTATGGAGACAAGCTGGTCACTGAAGTCCCTGTGCATGAAATGACCAAGTCTGAAGTGAAAAGACTGCAAGATCAATCCTTAACTGGTTTCAAGGCCACTGCACTGTTCACCAAGGTTGATACTCTTGAAAGGGAGGTGGTGTCTCTCAAAGAATCCAATGCCCATCTGGCAGGCAAGGTTACAAATCTAACTGAGCAATTGAGCACTCAAGCCACTACCACTGCTAATGTTCTTCTGGATCAACAATCTATGCTGTCTGCCATGATGAAGCACATGGGTATCCCTCTACTTGAAGAATCTTCAACTCCAAAGGCTCCTACTACAGCCTCTGTGCCTGACAACAAGCCTAAGGGGAAGAAGAGGATAACAAGGAACTCAAAATCTAAGGGGGAGCCTCAGACTAAGGGGGAGAAATATCAAACCAAAAGCATTACAATCAATGAGGGTGGCCAACCAAGAACTGCTAAGTCATCTCAGTCTGAGAAATCTACATCCAAGGATGACAAGCTGAAGAAAGTGGTTGTAGATGAAGTTGCCAAGCCATCTGAAACTGAAGGAAAGTCAGAATATGAATTTGACATCCCTGACATTGCTAAACAATCCCTTCAAGCTGAACCTTCAGAATTCAGAAATGTGCTTACTCAAAGGGTATGTCAAGAAACTGCAAACTCTAGACTATACCATGACATAGCCTTTTTGAAGCATCTACAAGAGTTAAGGAAAAGAGCCAATTTCCATTACTTTGACTACATCAAGCTTCTTGTGCAAGATGTGTTTCTAGTCACTGTAGTGAGAAGAGAAATTGTGCAAACCAATCCCCATGCCATCATTCTTTCTAATGATAGAGAAGTCTTAGTTCACACTGCCAAGAACCTCTTTCACATCCACATTGAAGCATTTCAAATTCTATCTAGCTCTGAACTTGGAACAATCATCAAGAAGATAGAAAGGAATAACTCACTAGACAACGATATGCTCAAAGAGATTCTCACCAAGTGCATGAAATCTCAACTGCCTCAAGTAGTTCCTCAGCCTCATTGTATTCTATATGAAAAGGATCAAGACATTGTTGCTTTCAGATTTGGCCAACATCTAAAAGCAAACAACATGTCCACCATAAAGTTTCTGGCTGGAGTTCTACATTCAAGGAGTGGAAAAACTGAATCTGAAAAGGAGGCTCTTAACATTCTGGTGAAGTTTATCAACTCTTAATCAGACATCAAGCCTATTGCTCAAGGTGGAAAGTCAAATCAAGACAAGGATGATCATGATAAAAGTGGAAGCAGGGCTGGAGATCAAGGGAGATATAAGGGCAGTGATGACAAGAAGAAAAGGGATGATAAAAGCAGAAAGAAGGATGATGACAAGGGTGGAGGAAAGGTATATGAAAAGAAGAGTGGAAAACAGCAAGCCATGAACATTATTAATGACACTTCTACCACAACACAAGGCTCAATGTCTAGGGTGGATGTCACTAGTAATGATTCATCAAAATCTACATCTCTGGCGTATGCAACTCTTTTGGCACCTCAAGAAGTGAAGGGGATTCAAATCAAGAAACCATGTGTATGTTTCAGAAAGCAAACTGCTAATGGAACACTACTATGGTCTACCAACAAGGGTCATAAGTTTCTACCTAGCAATCATACAAGGAGGAGTAAAATTAAGCATGCTGCAAGAAGGGTGAAGATATCAAAATCAAAGGCACTGACAATAATTCTAGGATTGAACCTACCACTTCTGGATGAAATCTATGATGAAGACCAACTGCAGTTCATATGGGCTCAAAGAATATATCATGTTGCCATTGTTGATGATTTTCTTGAAATAAAATATACTGATGGAAGACAGAAGAAATTCAGACAAGGAACGTGTCAGCACTGGGGCAAGCTATATGACATAGAAAGAATAATTGCAATGTTGGATTCTGAAGACAGAGTGGAAAGGGTATGGAAGCTGGAGTTAATTGACTTTGTCAAAATGAAGATAGATCACCAGGCAGAAATGAGAAAGAACAGTGAGGAGCTACTAAAGAAAAGGGAGGAGGAGTTTGCTGCAATAGAAACTAAGGCTGATGAATTGAGAGCTATGGGTCTGTGTAGAGTCAAGTTTAATCCTTACATCATTGAGTACAAGAAATATGGTAGAAATGTAAAGATTAGAATGGACTACATCAGTTCCTATTCTGAGAAATAGCTGAATGAAGTACTTAAGGATTTATCAGGCTCCCCACTAATTGAAGAACTCACTGCAATGGAAGACATTATTCTTGCCATGGAGGAAAATGCAAAGAAGAAAGCCAAAGAAGCTGAGGAGAAAATGAAAAATGAGAATATGCAAGCCAAAGCTCAAGAGATGAATCCAAAAGGATATGGCTAGTAGTTTCTCATAACTTGTAAGAACACTTCTATGTACTTTCCTCAATCAATCTACATACCTGTACTATTAAAGTTTTATCTTTATGTATGTTAGGCTTGTTATCAGACATGAAATTGTGACTAAGGATCTCACTCACAATTTGGGGGAGATTGTTAGTTACAGAGGCATGCCTGTATACATCTAATAACAAGCCTAATTGTTTGTAATGCTTTGCATTACTTACATGACCTCTTAACTGAGGGAACCTCTAGTTGTAGAGTTTCTGTTTGTATTGTACTTGTAGTAGGCATCAAATCCTAGTTGTGTAACTATACTTATAGAGTCTAGAATAATGCTTGAAAGAAGTTCCAAGGTTCATGCCTCAAGCAAGAAGATAAAGACTGTAAAATAATCACAGTTGGGATTTGAAGAAATGAAGAATTTGCCTAAGTACCAATTCGAGAAGTATATTTGTCTATTCGAGAAGTCCAGCATTCGAGAAGTCAGGGATTCGATATCTCAAGACACTATTCGATATCTCTGAATACACTGTTCGATATCTCATTCGATATCTCAGAGATTCGATATGTCTATGTACTCTATTCGAAAACTCAGGAAGTCAACAAGTCAAAGTAGTATTCGAGTTCTCAAGGAGTCAACAAGTCAAAGTTCCATTCGATATCTCAAGGACTCAGAAAGCTATTCGATATCTCAAGGATTCGACAAGTCAAGTGTTCTATTCGACAACTCAAGGAATCCTGAATAAAAGAGTTATTCGAGAAGTAATTCGATATGTCAATATAACAGTGTTCGAGAACTCAGAGTTATCGATCAAGTCAATTCTAGTTCTCGAATCAACTACTTAGTCACTTCTCGAATACATTCTTGGAGACAAAGTACTGAAGAAATTGTACAAGTCAGAAACCTGCAACAAGCCAATGCACTTTATGGACCACAATCTGTAACGTGCTCTGGAAAGCCTACAAGGAAGCTTGGAGAGATATAGAAGAGACAAGGGGCTAAAGAAGTGGATCTGAACAGGCTTTGCAAAGTCAAATCTGTAACCGTTTGGACACTTACTCAAAAAGGATAGACAGACTAGAAAGTAATTTGTTCAGCTACCTTATTTGTAGTAAGTAGGGTGTATCCATGTTCTATAAGGATACAGCCTCACTTCCTTAGTCATTAACTTTATAACTTTGTGAGTCAAGTTTTTCATACGTTGTAAGCTGTATCTCTCTGAGAAAAACGAAGCTGAGAATACTATCATTTGTATTCACAGATTGTAGCAACCTTTATCTAATAATACATTAGATTAAAGTGATATTGTGTCTTGTGTTGTTCTTTATCTGCACCTTCACTTCACACACAAACACTTATTCGCTACATAGACTCTAGCCACAGAAAAGTTCAGGAATCCATTCACCCCCCCCCCTCTGTATTCTTTTATCGTATTCAATACTCAACACAAATGTTTCAAAGTCACGACAAAGCTACATTTGACAGCAACATTGACCGAAGCAAGAGACAGTAACATTCTCACACTTGACAGCAAGTCTGGAGCTCCGACAGCAACATTGGCGGGAGCTAGTACTGTCAACCTCTGAATATTCCTTTGACAACAGACTCTGCGGTTAAGTTTACTGTCACCTTGAATTATTTGAATTGGGTATTTTCTCAGTCAAAGCCCGTGACAGGTTACATGTTCAAGAAACAGATTTGCTGCAACACACTATCGTTTGTAGCAGACCTGCAAGACTACGACAGAAGCTTAAGAGATTCACAAGACAAGGCTGGTCAATTTGAGGAGCATGTGATATCCACATATACTAGAATTGTATTAGCTAGAAATAGAAAGAATCTAGGTTGCTTTACTTATAAGTTTTATCCTGTCTATATAGCAATTAGGGAAAGTCACATGGGTGTGCAAATTGTAATGAGCTGCCACTTGAAAACGATAGCAGCTCAACACCCCATGCGATAGGGACAACAGAGTATCTTAGTCTACTTAGATACATCTTAGATTCTTTTCCATTCATGTACGCACACGAAGCAATCTGTATCTCTTGAGATATCGAAGCTGGAGAAACTCTCTCCAGGTTGTAGCAATATTTCACACAAAATAAATAAAACATTTATTTTGTGAGAAATCTTGTTTCACTTATTGCTTGCATACATCTACTGATAATCTATAATCTTTATTTTCGTTGTTGATTTAAAGATTCGATTTTATCAGTATTGCATTAAACCCCCCCCCCCTTCTGCAATACTCCGGGACCAACAATTTCCCTGTTGAGTATCCAACAAAGATAGCTTCATCGGCTTTGGTGTCAAACTTTCCAATGTTTTCACCCTGATTTCTCAGGACAAAACATTTGCAGCCAAAGACATGTAAGAAGTTAACTATTGGTTTCTTTCCTTTGAATAGTTGGTATGGAGTCAGTCCTTTTGCTTGATTGATCAAAGAAGTATTATGAGTATAGCAGGCAGTGTTGACAGCTTCAGCCCAAAAATATGTTGGCAACTTTGATTCTTCAAGCATTGTTCTTGCAGCTTCAATGAGAGTCCTGTTTTTCCTTTCTACTACACCATTTTGTTGAGGAGTCCTAGGTGCAGAGAATTCATGGATAATTCCTTGTTCTTCACAAAACTCTCTCATCATAGAATTCTTGAACTCAGTCCCATTGTCACTTCTCATCCTTCTTACTCTGAAAGAGGGATTATTGTTGATTGTTCTGATATGATTGATGATGATTTCTCCTGCCTCATCCTTGGAGTGCAGAAAGAATGTCCACGCGTATTTAGAGAAGTCATCCATAATCACTAGACAGTATCTCTTCTTGGAGATTGACATTACATTGACTAGTCCAAATAGGTCCATGTGAAGTAGCTGTAGAGGATGATCAATGGAGGACATTAACTTGGATTTGAAAGAGGCCTTCTTTTGCTTCCCTTTTTGGCATGCATCACACAATCCATCTTTGGAGAAATCCAATTTTGGAATACCTCTAACCAGATCTTTTTTCACCAACTCATTCATTGCTTGGAAATTCAAGTGTGACAGTTTCTTGTGCCATAGCCAACCTTCATCTACACTTGCCTTGCTGAAGAGGCATGTAGCTGTATCTGCACTTGTTGAATTGAAGTCAGCTGTGTACACATTCCCTTTCCGGTTGCCTGTCATCACTACCTTGTTGTCGTTTTTCCTGAAAACAACACAAGCTTCTGTAGTAAACCACACATTTTGACCTTTATCACATAGTTGACTGATACTCAGCAAATTATGCTTAAGTCCATCAACTAGTGCTACATCCTCAATGACAACATTTCCTTTTGAAATCAAGCCATACCCTCTAGTATATCTTTTGTTGTTGTCTCCAAAGGTAATGCTAGGGTCAGCTCTTTCCTCGAACTTAGTGAGTAGGGTAAAATCTCCAGTCATATGTCTGGAACAGCCACTATCCAGATACCAGAGGTTCTTTTTGTCTCCCTACACACATCCAAACCAAATTAAGTTGATATTAGTACCCAAGTTTCCTTGGGTCCTGCAGTGTTAGCCTTTTTCTTGCCTCTCAAATCCTTTCTGTCCTTTGGTCCAAATTAAGTTAGATCAATCTTGACTCTGGGAATGGGCCTTTAAAAGCCAGGATTTGAGCCTTGGTCAAATGCATTATAGAAATTGGAGTTAGGCATAGTCTGTGCATGCATGCTATTCATTATCCATGGCATCTGAGCCATATTGAAGGCATTATAGTATGGATTATGCATGAATGACATGTTTGCATATAGGCTAGATGCATGAGCAGATTGAGCATTAGTGTTAGGTATAACATACATAGCAGAAGTAGGTAAGTGTAAAGGCATGAGAGCATTTTTCAATTTTCTATAGCTAGCATATAGGTGATTAACACTACCACAATTAACACATTCTTTTCTAGGAGCATACTTATCTGGTGTATAATTGTTGTGTTAATTAATCCCTACTTTGCCATTTCTGTTCCTTCTCCTTCCTTTAGCTCTTGACTCAACTTTCTCTAACTTGTCCTTCAATTGCTTTTGGGACAAGTGACCTATGTTAGCTTTCTCAACTGATTTCGTTTTGCTACATTCTTCTATCTCAAAGTTTTTGCTGATGGGACCATATTGATTATTCCATTTAACTAGAGTTGCCTTGCTGACAGTTTTGGCTTTCGATGGATGACAT
This sequence comes from Kitagawia praeruptora, assembly GCA_037693485.1. Lineage (NCBI taxonomy): Eukaryota > Viridiplantae > Streptophyta > Magnoliopsida > Apiales > Apiaceae > Kitagawia > Kitagawia praeruptora. The sequence continues at coordinate 31,777,382 of CM075350.1, forward strand.
TGTTCTGTATCCATCGATGGCTCATTGTTCAATGGATAATTGCAGGCATCATCCGTTGACACACTGTCTGAAGCAGTCTCTTCATCAACTCCTAACTTTGTGTTAAATATAATTGATGTGTTTTAATGTCAGTGTTTAAGTGTTACAGGTAAAGAGAGTTTAACTTGTTATTGAAAGCAGTTGTAACAGAGTTTGAGTATACGCTGATTGCTGGAAGCGCAAACGCTGACAGAGGAAAGCGTAAACACTGATAGCTGAATACATGGAAGCGCAAACACTGTTAGCGTAGAGAGAACAGAGTTTGCTAAAGTTTGTCTACTGGGAGCGTCTACAAGTCAACAGAGTTTGAAGATTAATTTAATATTAATATGGAAGCGATATCTTTGAAGATTGGATAGCTGTCAAAGAGATTGAGTTGACTTAGAAGACGTGTAGCAATCGTAATTGATATCAATTGTATAGCTTAATTTTAGGAGAATCAATTTACGATTGTACGTAGCTGTATATCTTATAAATACAGTTAGGTTAACCCTAGAAGGGTATCCATCGTGAACGAATATCATTCTTGTAACCTAAGCAGCTCTCTGTGATACTTTACATCACCGAGAGAGGAATTATTAATTCCAAACAGTTTTAAAAGTTAAAACGTGTGTTCTTGTTACTTATTCATACAGTAATTGATTATATTTTGTGTATTCGACCTAACAAGTGGTATCAGAGCCAAATCTGTTACTTTATTACAGTTAAAGATCCAAACACAATAGTAATCAATGGCAGAGATACCTCCACCATCTGAGAAAGCACCTACTACTGTTAGTAGGTATGAAACAATTAGGGTTCCTATACTGAGGCCATTAGAATATGCAATTTGGAAGGTGAAGATGACCATATTTCTGGAGGCCACAGATCCAGAATATCTGGACAGAATTTATGAAGGTCCTCACAAACCTACAAAGTTATCTGCTGCTGCTGCTGGTGAGGAATCAAAAGTCATTCCAAAAGAGAAGAAAGATCTAACTGCTGAGGATCTTTCATCTATTGCAAAGGATGCAAAGGTAAGGCATTTACTTCATAGTGCATTAGACAATGTTATGTCTAATAAAGTGATAAACTGCACAACTGCAAAGGAGATATGGGATGCAGTTGAGGTTAGATGTCAAGGAACACCTGCAATTAAGAAGAACAAAAGGAACATACTCACTCAGGAGTATGAACATTTTGAGGCAAAATCTGATGAAACCATGACAGAAACATTTGACAGATTCTGTAAACTGCTCAATGATTTGTCATTGGTGAACAAAGAGTATGATTTAGAAGATTCAAATCTCAAGTTTCTTCTTTCTCTACCTGAAAAGTGGGATGTGAAAACAACCACTATAAGAGATAATTATGAACTTGGTGAAACAGAGATTGATGAAATTTATGGATTGCTCAAAACCCATGAATTGGAATTGGAGCAGAGAAACAAAAGATCTAGTAGAAAGTCAAAGTCTGTTGCTCTTAAGGTTGAGGAGAAACCATCAAAGAAGGAAGCATCAAGGAGAAAGGCAAAAGGAAAAGCTTTAGTCATACATTCAGAAAATGAGTCATCAGACACTGATGTTGACTCAAACACAGATGGATCATCTGATTCTGAAGATGATGAGGAGATGATGCAAATGGCTGCATTGATGGTAAAGACCTTCAAGAAGATGGGATACAAGAACTTCAAGAAGGGAAAGAGATTCTCCAAGGACTACTCAAAGTTTGATAAGAAGAATTTCAAGAAATCTGAGGGAAAGGACTTCAAATCTGGTAAGAAAGATAAGTCTGAGATTCAATGCTACAAGTGTAAGGAGATGGGTCACTATGCTCCTGAGTGCAAGAAGGGTAAAACTGAAAAGGCACTCTACACCAAAGGCAGAGATTGGGCAGACACTTCTGATTCAGATGAGGAAGTCAACTATGCTCTCATGGCTACTACTCAGACTGAAAATGATGATCTCAAGGTACCTCCAACTACCTATGCTTATAATACTGATAATATAACTGAACTGAGAATTTATCTTAAAGCATTGCATATCAGTTATAGGGATCAGACTTTAGAAAATGAGAGGATAAAGTCTGAGTGTTCTCAACTTAAAGAGAGAAATAAACTTGTTGAGGAACAGCTAGAGAACATGAATAAAATTCAGAAAGAAAGAGATGATGCAGTGTTTATTGAACAGGAGTTGCTAGGTAAGTATAAGCAATTAGAATCAGAATTGGAGGATACAAAACACATCATTAAAACCTGGACACACTCTGGTAAAGATACTCAAGAAGTGTTTCAGTCAGATACAGTAGGTCTAGGTTACTCTGTTGGAGATGAACTTAGATTTGAAAATCAGGTAAAAGTTAGACCACATTGTTCATCTGAGGGTAATGTCATGGGAACAGGTGGACCTAAGACTGAAGCACAGAAAAAGGCTATTAAAGAGTCATATGCTAAAACTTTTGTTAAAGAGGCTAACATTGGCCTCATGACAGATAAACAACTCAAGCATAAGCTTAAGGAGATAAAGTCTGTCAACAAACAGAGAATGCCTAAGAAAAACAGAAATGGAAAGGTAGGCATAACCTCAGGAATTAAGCCAATGCTTGCTTCATTAGCTCCCAGGAAAACATGCTTTAATTGTGGTAGCACTAATCATCTTGCTAGTTTCTGCAGTAAGAATAAGAACATTAATTCTTTGCCCTCTAAAACTGCAGTAAAGAGTGATTATGTGAGAACTAGACCACAGACTTTATGCAAACACTGTGGAAGTACTTGGCATTCTATTTACACTTGCAGAGATTATCATGCTATTTACTATAATTACTATGAACCAAAGCCAAATTTAAAATGGGTTAAAGTAAACTCTGCAAATGTAAACTCTGAAAAAGTTAGCTTAAACTCTGTTAATGAAAATTCCGCTGCAAAAGCTAACAGAATTAAGAAAGCCAAAGGATCCAAGCAAGTCTGGATCCTTAAAACTAATAATCAGTGATTGTTTGTGATTGCAGGGCAACAGGGTTAGTACCCTAGTCGTGGACAGTGGATGTTCAGGACACATGACTGGAAATAAAACCCTGCTATCAGAGTATGAGGAGAAGGCTGGCCCAGAAGTTTCCTATGGAGATGGCAACATAGGACATACACTGGGATATGGCAATATTAATCTTGGAAATGTCATCATCACAAATGTAGCTCTGGTTCCATGACTCAAGCATGATTTGCTATCTGTGAGTCAAATCTGTGACAGAGGATATCATGTAGATTTTCAGCCTGAATATTGCCAAGTGATCAGTAAATCTACAGGGAAAGTTGCTCTAGTTGGAAACAGACACAACAACATCTATGAAATAAAATTGTCAACAAACACTGATGGCAAAGCAGTATGTCTGTCAACAAGAATGTCCAGTGAAGAGAGTTGGAAGTGGCACAAGAAACTCTCTCATTTGAATCTGAACAACATCAATGAGCTTATAAAGAATGATCTTGCAAGAGGTCTACCAAAGTCATTGTTGAATGTAGAAGGTCTGTGTGATTCATGTCAAAAGGCCAAACAGAGAAAAACTTCTTTCAAAAGCAAATCTGAGTCTTCAATTGCTGATCCTTATCATCTACTACATGTTGATCTTTTTGGTCCAGTAAATGTGATGTCTCTTGGAAAGAAGAAATATGCATTAGTCATTGTTGATGAATATACCAGATTCACATGGGTATATTTTCTTGCAAAGAAGGATGAAACAGCTTTAACACTGACAGATCATATAATCCAACTGGACAAAGGGTCAGAGCATCAAGTGAAGATAATCAGAAGTGACAATGGAACTGAGTTCAGGAATTCATCTATCGAAGAATTTTGCAAGAGTAAAGGGATCAAACAAGAGTTTTCTGCACCTGGCACTCCACAACAAAATGGTGTAGTGGAAAGGAAGAACAGAACTTTGATAGAAGCTGCCAGAACCATGCTAGATGAAGCAAATTTGCCAACATATTTCTGGGCAGAAGCAGTTCAAACAGCTTGTTTTACTCAAAATGCAACACTGATCAACAAGCATGGTAAAACACCATATGAAATGGTGAAGAAGAAAAAGCCAAATCTAAAATATTTTCATATTTTTGGATGCAAGTGCTTTGTGTTGAAGACTCATCCTGAACAGTTGACCAAATTTGACCTAAAGGTAGATGAAGGAATTTTTGTTGGCTATCCACTGTCAACAAAGGCATTCAGAGTTTATAATCTGAGAACCAGAGTGATCATGGAGTCTATTCATGTGTCATTTGATGACAAGAAAATAACTGGACTTGAAGATGTTAATGAGCATGATCAACTGCACTTTGAAAATGAAGATTTATTAAACTCGGATGATACAGATCTGACAAACACTGTTAAGGTCAATTCTGAACCTCTACTGGTAAACACTGAAGAAACTTTTCAATCAGAAACAAGGGAAGAACCAGTTGAGGGGGAGCATGAAGAATCACATCAAAGTGAAAATTCAAACACTGATAGTGACTCAATTGATAACTCTGAATCAAACACTGTTGATTCAAACTCTGATCATTCAAATTCTGAGCAGTCATATTCAGGGGGAGCATCTGAAAATGAAGAGAGACACCAAGAAAATCAGGAGAGCATGGATCAAGGGGGAGGATCACATGATGACAGAAGCAATTTGCCTTCTGCAAGAAAATGGACTAAGTCACATACACCTGATTTGATTATTGGTGATCCAGATGCAAGAGTAAGAACAAGAAGTGCAACAACAAATGAATGTCTGTTTCATGCATTCTTGTCAAAAACTGAGCCAAAGAAAGTAGAAGAAGCTCTGAAAGATGCTGACTGGATAACAGCAATGCAAGAAGAGCTAAATGAATTTGAGAGAAATGAGGTGTGGACCCTTGTACCAAGGCCAAAGAACAGATCTATTGTTGGTACTAAATGAGTTTTCAGAAATAAAACTGACAGTGATGGTGTGATCACAAGGAACAAAGCAAGACTGGTAGCTAAAGGCTATTCACAGCAGGAAGGAATAGATTATGATGAGACTTTTGCACCAGTTGCCAGGTTGGAGGCAATAAGGATGTTTCTTGCCTATGCTTCTCACAAGAAATTCAAGGTTTTTCAAATGGATGTGAAAAGTGCTTTTCTGAATGGAAAACTTGAAGAAGAAGTATTTGTTGAACAACCACCTGGTTTTGTAGATCCAAAATATCCAGATCATGTCTACAGGTTAGACAAAGCACTCTATGGACTCAAACAGGCACCTAGGGCATGGTATGAAACACTTGCTAAATTTCTACTAGAAAGTGGGTTTCACAGAGGTACTATTGACAAAACTCTGTTTTACTTTCAATCTGGTAATGACCTGCTCTTAGTACAGATATATGTAGATGATATCATTTTTGGATCTACTAATGATAAACTCTATAAGAAATTTGCCAAGCTCATGCAGTCTAGATATCAAATGAGTATGATGGGAGAATTAAGCTATTTTCTAGGCTTACAGGTGAAGCAAACAGATGATGGAATTTTCATAAATCAAGCAAAATATACCAGAAATCTTCTCAAGAAATTTGGCATGCTTGACTGTTCATCTGCAACAACTCCCATGGCAACTGCAACAAAACTGGACAAAAATACAGGTTCATCAGTGGATATGACAAGCTACAGAGGGATGATTGGTTCTCTACTCTATTTAACAGCTAGTAGACCTGATATCATGTATGCCACCTGTCTGTGTGCAAGATTTCAGGCAGATCCAAGGGAACCACATTTAACAGCTGTGAAGAGGATTTTCAAATATCTCAAGGGCACTGTAACCTTAGGACTGTGGTACCCAAGAGAATCAGATTTTAAGCTACCTGGTTACTCTGATGCAGATTTTGCTGGCTGTTAGATTGACAGAAAAAGCACAAGTGGAAGTTGTCAATTTCTTGGTGACAGACTAGTGTCTTGGTACAGCAAGAAACAGAAGTCAATATCTACATCTACAGCTGAAGCAGAGTATATTGCTGCTGGTAGCTGTTGTGCACAGATTTTATGGATGAAAAATCAACTACTGGATCAAAGTGCTATTGCAATGACAGGTAATCCAGTACAACACTCAATGACCAAGCACATCAGCATAAGGTATCACTTTATCAGAGAGCATGTAGAGGAAGGCAATATAGAGCTTCACTTTGTGCCTACAGATCAACAACTTGCAGATGTTTTCACAAAGCCTCTAAGTGAAGCAACATTTACAAGACTGGTCAATGAACTAGGGATGGTATCTGGTTTTGACTAAACATGTTGGTTAGACTCAAACTCTTTCAAATAAAATGTGTTGCTCATATCTCTGTAAATTGCTAAAGTGCTATGTGAACCTTATTAATTTTACTCTGTCAGCATGATTGTTGGTCATACACTGTTAATATGTTTGTTAAACTCTGTGAATTCTGAGTTGATTTTTGTCTGAATGAAAATACCGATGAAGAAAAATGTATGGAGCATGATTCTCAGTGAAAAATCAAGATTCTTTTTGAGTCACTGTGATCTAATTAGAAATTGTGCAGTAAATTAACACAACATGATATTGTTTCATATTTAGAGCATCTCTTAGTTTATTTGATCCTAAACTCTGAATCTATGAATACTGCATGTATTGCCTCTCATGAATAACTCTGATATTGATGAACTCTAAACTCTGATTAGTGACACTCTGTTTCCAAGTCATACTTGATTCTTGATGATTCTGTGTTTGCACTTGTGAAAATTTTAAAACTTGAGATATGTCATTGTTTAGTTTGGTGAGAAACAGTTCATGTCTGCACCTTATGAGATTTTGAGCCGAATAAGTGATTGATACATTTTATATCAATCAGATTTTATTGTTGTGTGATGTTCATCAGTAAGTATGTTGCTCTAGAACTTGCATTAAACCATTTTGGGACTACATGATATATGTGTGCATAAAGATGATAAAGGCATTAGGATTAACCATCTTTCTTCAAACATTGTTCAAAACATCTTTGAACACTGATAATAAACACTGTTCATAAAACACTACCCTTAGTAAACCCTTTGAGCCAAATTAACTGCTCATTTTTCTTGAATACTGACGTATTAAGAGCAGTTATATTCGTTTGTTAAATCAAATTCAAGCAAGTGAGTATTTCTCAAGAAAAGATATCTTACTCAGTATATATATATGTAAATAATAATAATAAAAAAAAAAAAAAAGGGGTATATATACTGATCATCTTGTACAAAAATGTACTAACCATTTGACTGAACTTTTTGATCAAATAAATTGTTCAGTTCGAAATTCTCATTCAAAAACATCTCTTCTCATCTGTTTGATTTCACTCAATTAAAACCTTGAACAAAGTCCTTTTGATTTGTGCATATATGTAATCGAAGTGGTGTAGATATGGTGGACATTCAAGCTTATGGAAGTATCTGCTTTTACTGATTGAATCTGAGAGTAAACACTTCACCTAAACACTTGTGTGATGTGAGAGTTTGTGAGACAATCCTTGACATGTAACTCACTGAATGATGCTTTGATGTTTATCTCCTGATCTTTTTGTCTTTAATGACTGTGTGCTTACGTGGATAATCATGATCATAAACTGGAACAGGGATATTCAGATTTCTGTAATTAAGGAACTACAGAGTTTAGCATTCATCATATACTCTGTGTTTAATATGAGAGTTTGTGCATTCAGTGTTTATTGTTTTGATTTATGGATTTTATGAAATATTAGATGCTATAAAAATTGATTTGGTAAACTCTGCTACTCACACACAAAAATCACGACTGTGCATTTTTGAAAGGGTTTTGTGATAAAGATTGAAAATTTGACAAACACTGATTGATTGTGCTATGTACTCTAAGGTATATTTTCATTAAGATAATTTGAAAATTCTGGAGTAAATGGAGTAGTTGACAACTGTTAAATAGTGTAATTAGTGGTAACGTGTCTTGATAAATGGAACGACAGCGGTAATAATGGCTTTTACTGCGCATGTATTAAGTGAACCGTTGCATGTGTGACACGTGTCCCACTCACTCATCATTATGTCTCACTTTTACACTTTTCAAGGGAACAGTTGCGTGTTTTCAAGGAAAATCGTTTGAGTTTAGTTTTTAATTAAAACTCAAATTACTTTTTGCCACAATCACTATTACCCACTCGTATTCACTTTACCAAAACAGAGAACATCTTTGTTTTTCACTTTGGCATTTTCACAAACACCTTTCTTGCAAAACATTTTCACAGTTGATTCTTGCTTATTTCTTGATTCAATGGCAACTAAACCTTTCACTGTCTTTGGTCTACGTTTTGTGCCTAACAACTATGTAGCGTTACTTGAGAACGACCGGGCTCCAGAGGCGTTCCATCTAATGCAAAATTTTCTTCAAGATTCTGAGATTGGGCAAGCGCTGGTTGAACCGGCTACTCTATCTGCTTCCCAAGTTGTTAACTTCTGGCAAAATTCACGATATATAGAAGGAGGAGAGAATGGAACTCCGTCTATCATCTTCTCTCATGAAGAACAAGAGTTTGTAATCACTCCACAAACTGTTCGTGATGCCATGGACTTCGACACACATACTTCGTATGCTGTTGTTTCTGAGGAAAATCTGAGAGAGATGCTAACAGAGATTGGGTACATGGAATCACTTGCCAAGCTGGGCAGTGTGAAGAGGCCAAATTTGAGAAAAGAGTGGAACTTTTTCTTTGATTGTATCACCAGGACATTCCAGAAGAAGGTCACCAACTGGGATGCTATTCCAATGGACAGTCTGCAAATTGGGTATTCTCTACTCTATGGCAGTAATTTTGATTTTGGTAGATATATTTTAATGAATTTGGGTGATAAGTTGTCAGAGTCTACTACAGTTTACTTTGCTAGATTTTGTCAACTTCTGTTCAATGCATGTGTTCCTGGATTAGTTGTTGATGAAGCTGATAAGATTCAACCTTTTCGAGTCACTAAGAGAATATTCTCTGATATGACTAACAAAGATGTTGGTAAGGACATACCTCCTTTCATAATGCCACTTGCTTTACAGAACTTTGTCAATCAACCACAAGATTCTCCATCACCAAACCATGAACCACATGAACCACATCAACCAGAACCACAATCTATGCCTGAACCTTTAGCCACTGATCGTACAGAAAACATCCCATCTCAACCTACTCAATCACCTGAGCCAATACCAACAACCACTGATCAACCCATATCACCTCAAACACAAACAGAACCTCAAACACAACCTGACCAAATGACTACTGAACCAACAAACCCTGTCACTACCACTAATCCACAACCACCACCTAAGCCAAAAAGGAAGAAACATACTGCAGTCAACACCAAACATTCTAGGGCTAAACAGACAACTCCAAAGGCTGTTTATTCTAGAAGATTCATACAAAGGGCAAATAGACCTTCACTACCATCAGTTGAGGAAAGTTCTAGTGAAAGTTCCAATGAAGATGCAGAACAGGTTGCAGTGCCTCAAGCTAAGCGGAGGAGGCTCATTCTTACTGATTCTGATGATGAGCAGGAAGTTGAAGCTCCAGAGGTGGTTTCCAAGCAAACACCTACTGTTGAGGTTGTAGAGAAGGTTGCTATATCTGCAGAGGTTGAAATACCTGCAAAGGATGATGCTCCTGTAAACACTGATTTACCTGCAGAGGATGACATGCCTGCAGAAAAGGGTCACAGAGATGTTTTTTCACCAGTAGATGATGTTCTTGATTCAGTTCTACAATTCTCTGATCCTATCTCATTTGCTGAAACTCCAATTTCTTTTAATCATGAAGCATCTACTCCATCACTCATGGAGGTTACACTTTCTATTGATACTGGTGTTGCTGATGGGCCTACTGTTGTTCTTGAAGACACTGTGGTTGCATCACACACTGAGTTGAACTCTGATGCCAATCATGTTTCTGCTCATGGTGAGGAGGTTGATAAACCAGAAAAGGTTCTTTCTTCAGAGCAAACTCCAGTTGATAAAGGAAAACAGGTTGCTCAAGAACTTATTTCTGCTCAAGAACCTATTGCTTCTGTTGCCTCTACTAGTGAGTCGATGAGTGATTCAGTTGAAGCTGAGAGTACAGGAGTTGAACAACCACAAAATCAGACTGATGGTCAGAAAACAGGTGAAAAACCAGATTTTGCTGGACCTTCTGCTAATGAGGTTGATGATGATTATTTGAAAAAGCAAACTGCTGATTGGTACAAGTCAGATTGTATCTTTCCTCCTGGAAGAGCAGCTAATTTTCTACAGTCACATTCCTCAAAGATTTCAAATCCTGATATCTTTACTTGTCTTCAAGGCACAGTGATTCAGATCAAGACTTTGCATCACAGATTTGATGAAAATCAGAAGGCAATTGTAGATCTTCGAACAGAAGTTGCTACTCATGAGGAGAAAGCTCAACTAGCTAATGCTAAGCTCTTTCAACAATTTGCTAAAGCTCAAGCAAATATTAATGACAGACTGAGCACAGTTGAGCAGAATCAGATTTTACTAACTGAGAAGGTTGATTCCATTGCAAACTCTCTTGAGTTAATTACTTCTATTCTGATTCAAGATGGTGATGATGATGTCAAAAAGGGGGAGAGAATTGCTAAAACCAAGTGTAAGCAAACTCAAACTCTGTCAAAGAAAGATCATCTTGATGATGAAGGTACCAATGCTGAGAAGGGCTTAAGAAATGCAAATTCTAGACAAGGACATGGAAGGTCTTCAAGGTCAAAGCCGAATTTGGTGATAGATTCAAATACTCAGAATGCTTCTGGTTCAAAGCCAAAGGATTTGTCATTCTCTGACAATCCACAAACAGATGAAGAATTGGCTGCAAAATTATTTTGTGAAGAGAATGCTGAAGCTACACTTGAGGATATTCAAGCTGAAGAAAAGCTGTTGCAGAAAGAGCATTTAAAAGCTCAAAAGTCCAAGAAAGTGAAGAAAGTTGTTAAAGCTTCAGAGTCTGCAAGGCCTGTAATGAAAGGAATTGAAATCAAAGAAAAACTATCTGGTATTGAAGAAGAAGAAGAAGATACTGGAAAGCTGGTGAGAAAGTCTTCTCTTGATGCAAAGTTGAAATTAAAAGGGAAAATTGGTGAAGAGAGCAAGGGCAAAATGATAGTTACAACCTCTGTTGCTACACAAGTTGTACAGACTCAAAGTAAACTCTTACCTGGTTTTTCAAGGCCAAAGATTCCAGTGCAAGAAGAAGCAGGAGTGACTGGTGGATATCAACACAATGTTGCATGTTCAGGAAAGCCACCAGGCAGGAATACTTCTGGCTTAGGTTCAAGAAGAGATTTGAGGGTTAGTAACAGTCCAAGAGATCCCTCTGCACTTGTATCTCTTGGTTCTGGTATAACTCAAGAAAATCTAGACAAGTTGGAGTCAGTTCAGGTAGTTCATCAAAGGAGCTTAGACATTCACTTTCTACTATACTTTATGGCAGATGGGTCAGTATATAGAGTGAATGAAGAAGCAATCAAACTAAAATTATTTGAGGAACTTCAGTATGTCTTGCATATCTTCAGAGTTAGAAATCGAAGAACACAGCTTATTGCTAATTCTATAAGGGAGTATATGCAGAAAGCTAAAGTTGCTACAGGAACAAAGTCTGCTGAAAAGTATGTTCCTAAGTACAGAGACTGGAATGGGAATCTGATTGAAATGCAGAAAGGAACTACAAAGCTGAAGACTGATCTTGGGATTACAGTTCTAGATTTTAATGTAAAGTCTGAAGAAGTGAAGTTTATCAGATTGGGAAATGAAATGAGAAGAAACAAGATCTATGATCTCAGAGCTGCTATTTTTCAAACTGATGAGAATGATCCAGAATTAAGAGAGATCAAGCAAGCTATGGAGATTGAACTTGAAAATGCTGAAAGGAGATTGTTGATTGATTATCTCAGAACAACTCCAGATCTTGAGGAGGTTAGGTAGACAGAATTTGTAAGTAATTCGTATTTTCTGTAAATTTTGCTAAGTCAAGTTTAAACTCTGATTATATGTTAAACACTGTGTTTTTATTTGTTAGTTTTGACATCATCAATTATTGTGAACTTGTACATTTTTCTAATGAACAAGTTGGGGGAGATTGTTAAATATAATTGATGTGTTTTAATGTCAGTGTTTAAGTGTTACAGGTAAAGAGAGTTTAACTTGTTATTGAAAGCAGTTGTAACAGAGTTTGAGTATACGCTGATTGTTGGAAGCGCAAACGCTGACAGAGGAAAGCGTAAACACTGATAGCTGAATACATGGAAGCGCAAACACTGTTAGCGTAGAGAGAACAGAGTTTGCTAAAGTTTGTCTACTGGGAGCGTCTACAAGTCAACAGAGTTTGAAGATTAATTTAATATTAATATGGAAGCGATATCTTTGAAGATTGGATAGCTGTCAAAGAGATTGAGTTGACTTAGAAGACGTGTAGCAATCGTAATTGATATCAATTGTATAGCTTAATTTTAGGAGAATCAATTTACGATTGTACGTAGCTGTATATCTTATAAATACAGTTAGGTTAACCCTAGAAGGGTATCCATCGTGAACGAATATCATTCTTGTAACCTAAGCAGCTCTCTGTGATACTTTACATCACCGAGAGAGGAATTATTAATTCCAAACAGTTTTAAAAGTTAAAACGTGTGTTCTTGTTACTTATTCATACAGTAATTGATTATATTTTGTGTATTCGACCTAACACTTTGCTTCTCCTAACTTGCTAAGGGCATTCAAACCTTGAGAACGATAGATTTCTTCTCTAGCATCCTTAGGTTTTCCCCATGTAGCAAATAGGTCCTGGTTTTTCTTCAACTGTTCTTTCAGAAAATTCTCTCGTTTAAGAGCTTCAATCAATCCATCTTTAGCTTCCTGGCAATCTCTTCTCATAACCTCGATTAACTGAGTTTCTATCAAAGCATTCCTATCACTTAACTTTTCATTTAGATCTTTTATTCTCTTGTTTTCTTTGTTAAGCGATTTTAGGGAAACATGCATGTTATACAATTCAAGAGACATCTCATCAATTGTACTAGCACATTCAGCTTTAGACAGATCAGATAGGTTAGAAGAGAATACCTGGTTGCTTGCTGAACTAGCTTCTTCATCTTTCTCATTTGCCATGAGGGCAAGGTTGACAAACTCTTCTTCTGCATCAGAATCTCCACCAGCAGCCCAATCACTATCTCTAGACACAAATGCCTTTTTCCTTCTGATTAAGAAGATCGAAATATTTCTTCTTGTAGTCAACAGTTCCAAACTATTTCTTCTCATTCTCAGCTTTAGGCTTTCTACATTCATTGGCAAAATGACCAGGAATTCCACAATTGAAACATTTGAACTTAGATCTGTCAACCATGTTTTTAGATGATTGACCATTCTTTCTGAATTGCCTGCCTCCTGCTGGATTCTTGTTGAACTTAAGCTTTGAGAATCTCCTTGACAAAAATGCTAGATAGTCATCCAAGTCATCAGATTCACCTCCACTTGATGCATCGAGTTCTTCAATCAACTTGCTTTTCCCTCTGCTAGTGTCAGCTCCACCTTCACAAGTCTCTGAACTTGGTGTGGTCTTTGTGCTCTCCATCTTCTCACTCACTTGGCTAACTGGAATATTGGCCACCAAGGCAACAGATCCAGCCTTCTTCTGGATCTTCTCCACTTCCTCATCTTGTTGCATTTCAAGCTCATAGGTTTTCAGGATACCATACAGTCTCTCAAGTGTAAATTCTTTGTAGTCTTGAGAGTTCCTCAATGAGACTGTCACTGGCTTCCATTCCTTAGGAAGAGATCTCAGAAATTTTAGGTTGGAGTCCTTGGTTTCATATTTCCTCCCATACAACTTCAGACCATTTAGTAGCTTTTGAAATCTACTAAATATATCTGTCAAATTTTCACCAGAGAAATAGTGAAAATGTTCATATTGTTGTATTAGGAGCTGCATCTTGTTTTCTCTGACTTGTTCAGTTCCTTCACAGATTGTATGAATGGTATCCCACACTTGCTTAGCAGAAGTGAAGTTTATAACACAATCAAACATATCTTGGTCAATACCATTGAATAAGATGTTCATGACCTTCTTATCCTTATGTATCACTTCCAAGTCCTCATCTGTGAACTCAGCCTGAGATTTTGGAATTGACCTTCCAGCAGCTGCAGGACCAGCAGCTTCACCAACACCAGAGTTAGGCTTCATAGGAACATGAGGGCCTTTCTCTATGCAGTCAACATAATCTTCGTCTAGTGCTGAGAGATGAAGATGCATCTTTACCTTCCAATGAAAGTAGTTGTCTTTGTCAAGAATTGGAATCTTTACCCCTGTGTCCTTCTTTCCCATGGTGCTAGATCTTTAAACTTCTTGTATGTTAGAAGCTTGCTCTAATACCAATTGATATTTCCCAGTTGCACACCTCAAGATTGTAGAAGGGGGGGTTGAATACAATCTTGTAAATTTCTTTCGATTTTAAACAAGACAACAGTTACACTTCAATTGAGACAGATGAATAAGTCAAAGACTAAAACGTAAAGGGACAGAAATGAACAAACACACAACACACTTAAAAATTTCAGGTGGGGTTTTCTCGACTCCACCTGAGGGTTGTATTGAAGAAAGCTTCTCTGTGTAAACGAGTACACAGTTGCGAATACAAAGCTAAACTATTACAAGAGAACCTAATGCTTATTGCCTTTTAGCTCAGTGTTTCTCTTCTTATTTTAGCTATGCTACACTTGAAGTATATAAATACTCCAAGTTTACAAACCCTACAAAATAAACGAATCTTACAAGTCAAAGTATTCTGCAGGGTTGCTGCCACTCTTTATCTCCATGTGATACAATTTTGTCTGGTTGTCTTGGACAGATATGCACTAGATTTACCAGCTAGATTGTTTGTGAGAATAAGGAATGTTTCTTTTTCTTCTTCGTTTCCAATACTGTTCCCATACCTCTTTTAAGTTTATCAACCCATGTGATCTGTCAGGCATGTCAAGTCGCCATCAACCTCTAATCCCAAGACATTATTGGTTGAAGCATTTTATCCGTTGATGTAGACATGGATCGACAGGTTGATTTATGCTTGTTGAGAATACCATATCCGTTGACGTAGAATCTTAATCCGTTGATCACCACTTCACTTATATAGAATTACATAGCACAGCCTGTATACAATTAGCTACCCTATTCTGCATATCCACTGATAGTCAACATGACTTAGGATTTCTAGCAACTATGACATTAACAAACAAACTAAAACTTAAAAATAAGGTATGCTACATACTTATCAGTTGATAAGTTACCTCATCAACGGATGTATATAACTTGGATATCCATTGATAAGTTACAAAACTTAATCTTGTACACATATGTTTTTCAAGATGTTTTATGGATGTATATCATCAAGGATATGATAATTCCTAACAACGTCGAAGCTTAGAACGGAGTCAACGGACATTCACTTCCTTGAACATACAATTAACGTAGTAGTAATTGACTAATTATGGGTAGGTGACGAAATAATTTAAGTGGTAATAATTTATTTCTTGTTATTACAGTTTTGGTTCGATTTTTACTTATTTTAAAATTTTTGAAAAAATGCTTATATATAAGGTATATAAATTTATTTATTTTTATTTTTTCTTAGAAAGAGAAAACTATGGGTAGCATAGTAACTAAGGTCACTTAACACAATAAGTTGAAACTCGGATGGGACATTTCCCTCCTTAACATGCAATCAGTATAGTAAATAAGGATAGCATAGTAATTAAGAGTGGTAAAATTTAACATCATCCAAATATGAATCCTACACGAAAAAATAAATTTGGATTGAGTATTTTGGATTTTGGATTGGATACAAATTAAAATTAATAATATTTTACTTGAAGGACTAATATTTATTAATAATCACAAGTATCCCTTAAAACAAATATTATTTATAAATTAGAGAAAAAGAAATCAGAGATATATCTTATGTAACTTTCCTGAGATTTGAATAAATTAATGTGTTTTTATATAATCAATTATTTGATATGGACAATCTTTTTAAAATATGAATTTGATGTATACAATCTTTCTATAATAAAAAGTATCTTACTTAGTATTTTAGATAAATTATTTAAAAAATATCTCATGTTCCCTATTCTCTATTATTCTTATTAAAATTATTCAAAAAAAACTTGGTCATTTCGAGGCAACTAAATTAATTTAGGCTTTTGTTTTATCTTGACTTGGATGTACATAACCATACAAGCACCATGAAGATTACAAAATTTTAAAATTACTGTATCAACGGCGCAGCGAAGTGTACAAGTGATGATCAAACAAGTAGTGAATATATTTAAAGGATAAGCATAAGACAATGATAAGTGTAAATTGCACATGGTAGCTGGCTGGTAAATGGTGGTAGCAATAGTTTTTTTCATTATAGGACGGGGTTGTTTCATGTTTGCATAGCTAGTGGAAAGTACAAGTCATGGTGTTTGATGGAAGCTTGCTGAACAAAAAATATAAACTAAATACAAGTAGAAGGGTGACCCTGTTAGACCCAATTTGATTTTGGACCCGGTGTACAATAAGTCAATGACCAACCCATAATTCCACGAAGGAGATATCAATCCGGTGACATTGCAATTGTTGTTGTTCATGTTCCGTCGTCTAACTCCACTTGGCTACCAACGCTAGCTAGGAACACATGCAGACGTGTGTTTTTTTCTTAGAGATGTTTTGAGGGTGTCAAGTGAGGAGGGAGGCACTGGACTTGACTTGCTCCAGAGGAGTGTTCTTTGTATCTCTTGCAATCCTGCATCTCAATTGAAACCAAGGGAAGAGAAATTGTTACATGAATGAATGTTGATGTTGATTAAAATAGGGTACGATGAAAACCAATTAAACAAACCTTTTCTATTTCTCAAGTCTCAAGCATTTAACTCTTTTTTAGGTGTGGTGTTTCCTTTTGATGCACGTGGCGTGGGCCTCCGATATTTGCTTTGTTACGCTCCTGACCAATCACAAAAAAGAAAAAAAAATGAATAAACAAATCATTTATTTGGTAGCAATAATATTAATTTCCGTTAAAGATTTGGAAAACTAATTGCCTTTTAATAGTAAATTCTAATACCATTTTGACTTTGAAGACACTAGAACGGTATACCCAACGCTACTTGCGAAATGATCAAATGATATTCCCATACCCACTTGTCTTAACGGCAATAGAGAAATGATTCATATGCGTGTGTGTATATTTTTGTATTTGCAGATCTGATGCGTTGATCAACACGCGTCTTGAATTAGGTTACGAGACTGACGCAAAGAGTAGTAAGTAGTAGCTCGCTCAAGTGTGCTGTGCTGTGCTGTGCATCCCCAGTTTTGATTACATACGACGCAACGCACGCATCAGTGCATCACACAAGCCAATTAAAAGTCTATTCCGGACAGCATTGTCTTAACAAAATACTAAAAGATATTCAAAATATATTCTTTCTTTTTTTTTTTGCTGAAGTTTACTTCACTTTCCCTTTGTTCAGCAGAGTGTTCGACCCACCTCTAAATTTAAAGCAGATATTTCAAAAAACTGAGTCCAACAGCAAAACGAGACAGACACACTGAGTTACTATGACTCACAAAGTATCATCATTCAAATAACAATGCAACGGCTACCCTAAAAGGCTAAGTAAGGCAGCCATTACCCAGCGGGAAATTTCTCTGTTCTAACCACTTTTCAAACATCATCATCACCCCCCATATAACAACATTTCCCTCCAAATTTCACTTGTCCAAGGCAACATAAAATTTAACTAATAGAGCTGAAGGAAGCACAGCTTTACTTGGTCCCCAAAAGTTCCATCATCCTTGGCATCAACCACCCCAAACTACTATCACTACAGCTACTGATGAGGCTTAGATGACTTGTTCAACTTTGAGGCATCATCCTCATCATCACCATCACTGTCACCTTCATCTCTTTTCCTCTTGTGCGAAGAGGTTGACGGCTGCACTTCTCCACCGTCGTCATCATCCTCATCTTCATCTTCAACTTCTTCCTCCAATTCAGCATCATCTTCGTCTTCATTAGCATCCATATCACTACCCTCATTAGCACCATCTTCCACCTGCACAACTGGTTGTAACAAGTATCCATTGTCATCATCTTCCTGCCACTGAAACAAAACAGAGGATTTGAGCTGCAATTATCCCATCAAACAAAAAGCATCAAAAATTTTGTAGAAAAAAAAAAATTAATCATAAGTGCAACTGAGAAAAACAATACCATATATGATCTTCCTCTCAATTCCAGACAAAAAAAAAAAAAAAAATTAGCACAGTTTTAAGTGTTCTATACAAAATGCAGTCATATTAACAGACAGGTATGCTACATATGCAATCCATGAACAAACTGACATATTTCCTACAGTCCCAGTAAGATACATATTTACATGTAATATACATACACATCAAAAAGCACCAGTGCTATCATCATAATTGAATCCCTCCCCTCCTCTCCTCCCCTAAAACCACCACCAACAGCAACCACATTACGGTCTCTAAAACCCCTAAATAAAAAAGTTTATCTACAGACATACATAAACAAGATGGCTTCACTTCAATAAAGAATGATAATGTCATGGCAGACAATTTACACAAAAACACACCATAAGAAACTTAAAGTGAAATCATATACAAAATTAGAGATGATAGAACTGAAAAATACCAGCATTAAAAAAAGCATACTTCAAAACATGCAAAAAAATCAAGAACTAAAGTAGCTATTGCAAGCTTATTACTGAGCCTGAAAAACCCTTTACAAATTTCTAAAAACCAAATCTAGCACAAAATGTACACAAAAGTATGTCTAAATACATCTAAGAAAAGATCTGTGATGCAGATGACAAAATATACACACAAACAGATATACCAAGCATTTAATTTGCAAGTTAACAGATAATTCAAGTAACAAAAACTTGTCATTAACCACATAATCATTTTGTCCAACAGCCATCCCAGCCTACACATATAATTGCAAAAAAGTTTTATTTATTCAAATTCAAAACTGAGAAGAATTAAAAAAAAATATAATAAACAAGCACATATCAAAGACTTTTGAGACCTGCAGCCAGCTAGGATAATCTGTTGGCCATGTTATACCTGCTAACCTTGCATATGACATCGGGTGGTCCTAAACCTAACAACGATAATCAAAAAACATAAACTTGACAAGAAAACAGATATTTAGTTTCACTTAAAAGCTGTATTACACATTTAATTAAACACAAGACATGCAAATCAGAAGTACAACTGTGAATTGTGATAGTATAAAAATTTACAATAATAACAAGCACACCAAAGTTAGGCTTAAAAGCTTACAAGACAACAATCTATTAGCAACAATTTATGTCCTTGCATGCGACTACATACATCCAAAAAACATTGTTAAAATCACTACTTTAGCACACAAAAATATATGCATTTTTTTAAACTACTAGTTTTAGCAAGCATACATCTATAAGTGACATGCATACAATTTGAATCCAAGTTACCAAAGATAGATGGATAAAACATATATCAAGGCAGTAGTAACAAGACAATTGCACATATATATAAAGTGAAGTGAAGTAAGGAAATCAGTACCTCATCCTCAGCTTCCTCTTCTTCATAATTACCTTCTTCGACTCCCATCTCTTCTTCCTCAGTCTCTCCGTTGTCATCCTCGTCATCTCCATCATCCTCCCCCTGCTCATGAGCATCAATCTCGCCTTCAGTACTCGTAATCCTTCCCGTGCTCTCAGGTTCAGCAAAGTCTCCCTCATCATTATCCACTTCCTCCTCGTCCTCATCCTCATCTTCCACCCCATCATCCTCCTCATCACTATCCAAAACCTCATGAACCTCAATCACATCCTCATCCTCATCATCTTCTTCCTCCTCATCAATCTCCTCTTCCTCCTCTCCATCCTCCTCATTCTCATCCTCCTCTCCACCAACCGGCTCCACGCGAAACCCATTCGAATGTCCATTCAACCCATTCCCACTCCTAACAGTCTCCGTCTCCTCCTCATCAGCATCACTCTCTTCATCCTCATCAACATCCACAACACCATCATTCTCAACACTATGTCCATTACTCATCCTATTCGACCTATCCTCTCCGTCAATTTCACCACTCCCAGGATCATCCTCATCCTCATTCTCATTCTCCTCATCATCATCTCCCTCATCCTCCTCCCCTTCCTCCTCACCCGACTCCTCCTCATCGTCATCAGACTCCGGTCTCTCATTCCCATCCGCATCCATCTTATCCAAATACCTCAACGACTTAACCAATCCAAAAACCCTAGATCGATAATCCTTAACTCTGGTAACAGGACACTCATAAAGATCAAGCGACGCAAGCTTAAGCTCGGCAAGAGGCCTAAGATCATCAATATCCTGAATCCTATTATTCGACAAATCGAGGTCCCTCAACGACTCCAATCCAGCCTCTACCAGGAATTCCAAACCACCAGCTATTCGATTATCCGATAAAATCAGCTTCTGCAGATTCCGAAGCCTCGGAAACTGCTCTAACGACGAAACGCCTATATTCGCTATCGAAAGATGATTTAGGTTCACAAACTTTTCAAAAAGCGGCGGTGGAGGTAAACGCCCCTGCACACACTTAACCGCACCATCTAGGGTTAGGGTTCGAACCGATGCGACGTCGTTTTGCCCATCAAGCGCCGTTTCAACCGCTCTCTCCCAGATCTCATCCATCAATCACACCTTTCTATTCAAGATTATTTACACATACAATTAACCAACGCCAATTAAATTAAATATAAATATTAAATATATCTGTGTGTGTTTTATTCAGATAAGAAACCCTAGAAAGTTTGTAAATTTGTAATTGAAAACAGCTAAAACCCTAAATTTTATGCCCAAATGCTCTATCTCTCTCTCTCTCTCTCTCTAAAAAACTCTCTAATACTTTCTCTCTCTAGGAACTCAGGTTATGTTCACTTCTCTCTCTATATCTAGATATTGGAGGGGCGAGTTAACTCGAGCCCGAGTCAATTATGTGACCAGGGTTGATTCCGGGTTAGTTGAACCCAACCATGGTTAGTTTATTTGTCTGGTTGCGATTTGGGATTTAATTTGGACCGTTGGATTAAAGAGACACGGATCGATGAGGTGGATGAATGGACGGTGGAGATTGGAGGATTTTGTGTTTCTTTTTGAGAAGGACGTAGAGTTTTCTTGTGCTGGTTGAGTAGGACACGTCATCGATTCCTATTTGAGTTTCAAGAAGGAGTGATAAGAGTATAGGTATCGGATTTGGTGTGTATTACGGAAATGCCATTTTCTTGTTTGACCGTCAAACAAGTGCTGAGGATGGTTGGGTCTTGGGCCCACTACACCGTAATCTGGGCCAGAGCACATTTCATATTTCAATGCCATTACAGTATTTATTTATATTATTTAATAAAGGAAAAAGACTTTTTTTTCAGGAAAGAAAAAAGATTATTGGTTGGAAATCTGACTATTGAACTCATTTGCATTTTGTTGTATATTAATTAAATTATAGAGTTTATTGTAATTTGTAACACATATCTTTGAAAAATATGTTTAAATATTATAATTTTTTGGTGATAGTTATAACTTCTTTTTCAATTTTACTTTGCACATTTTTTCATTATTTGGTCGTTAAAGATAAAAAAATAAAAGGACATTTTCGTAATCGCATTATAAAACTTTTGATTTTACATTAAAAATTTGTAGGGCTTGATTTAATTGCCTAAAATATAATTATTCACGAATATTAACACTTTGTGCTATAATTAATTAAAATAATTATTAATATAAGAATTTTATTATTATATTCGATTGCAAATTTTTTAAAGAAAAAAATGTTCCTAAAATTAACTTTAGGCAAATTAACTAAAATCATTTGCATTTTGTGTACAAAAGTTAGATGACATTTTTATAATAATAGAATTCACCCCTGCATTTACAAAAATAGTCTTACTTTTGTATTAAAATATGACTTAACTTTAAATAATTATCTAAAGGTAATTTTAGGACCATCAAAGCCTTTTTTAAATTTTAAAATATTTGAAAAATAAAATCTTAAATTGCATAACATTATTTCTAAAAATAATAATTTAATTTACCATTACACCATCACATTATTCAATTAAATAAAATAGTATAACAATATTTTTAAATAAAAAGGATTATATTTATTAATATAAAATTAAATTATAATTTTTTTAAGTAAAATCAATTAATATATTTATTAATAAAATGACTAAAACACCCCTTACATTTAACGTTAACAAAAGTATTTTGGGTCCCGGTCCTTGACAATCGATTGTCAGGAATCGGTTATGTAACAATTGATTCCAGGGCCGTTTGATCAAGGATCCGACGATCCTAGATTAAAAAAAAATTTACCTGTCCGCTATAATTTTCCGCTGATAGGCTGATTGGCTGTCAACCTATTCGCTGAAACTTATAGCGAACAGGTAAATTTTTTCTTTTTAATCCATTATTATGTAACCGGTCCCTGACAATCGATTGTTAGGGACCAGGATCCAAGTATTTTAACAAATTACGTTAAGAGTATTTTAACGGAATTACGCTCGGGGGTTGTAAATTGAAAAGAAAATTGAAGTATAGAAGACAGATGCCACGAAAAAAAAGTTTTGAGTACTAAATCGTGTCTCATCCAAAGTTATAGGTTATAAAGTGCAATTAACTCTTCATTATGTCATACACTTTTAATTTATTATTCATAATTTATATTTTAAAAAATTAAATACTGAAATATTAAGGATGCTAACCATTGTATTCGATTCATGATTCTGTTAAGTAATAGAGTGATACAATTGTTGACATAAATTCCTGCGTAAGCGTAGATGGTAAATAAACAAATTATGGAAAAAAATTGGATTCGACATATAATTAAATACAGTATAAGCTGTGGGATCATTGTAAACAGAAGTAAATTAAAGTGAGAAAAAAAAAATAGTTGAGGGTCCTCCTTCCTCGGGTACTCTACCAAACACTAATGTATTTTTCAGTACAATTTTATGATAAATTTGTAAATACAAAATCCATCCTTTACATTTACAAAAAATATTATACTTTCATATAAAATTTGTTTTGACCTAGTGCAACTTACCTGCAGGTGACGGGTGACCTCGCCAGCAATCTCATCAAAATTTACACCCTATAGGCTATAGCAAAATTTTATTGATCTAAACTGGCGTTATATTTATGCAAGTCATATCTATCTATACTATACTATTATAAGCAAAATAGGGTATATTTGGTTTGATACTCTTTTTTTTGTCACTCTTTTTTGGTACTTTTTTTTTATCACTCTTTGGTTTGGTTAAATCTCTATTATTAATAAAATTCAAAAAAAAAACACACATAGCCTAAATAATATGTATTAATATTAATATGCACCACATACATAAATATAATAATTCAAAATACAACTATAATAATTCAAAATATAAGCAAAACAGAGTATATTTGGTTTGGTACTCTTTTTTTTGTCACTTTTTTTTGTACTCTTTTTTTGGTCAGTTTGGTTAAATCTCTATTATTAATAAAATTAAAAAAAAACACACATAGCCTGAATAATATGTATTAATATTAATATGCACCGCATACACAAATATAATAATTCAAAATACAACTATAATAATTCAAAATAAATAATTTTAATAATATTTATATACATGGGATTATAAAGTTATAAATTATTTTATTAATAAAAATATATATACAACTTAAAACTTTAATAATAAAATATAATTAAAAAATTTACAAGCAACCGTGCATCGCACATAGGCTAGTCACTAATAATTTATAAACTTTCATAGTAGAAAACTTATACGGGAAATACATTTCTTCGATAAATCTTGTGTCAAAATAAGTGGTGTTTAGACATTTTATACATTTTAACGTAAAAAATATCTCGTATGATTTTATTTTTATTTTTTTGATAATGAAAAAAAATTATACCAAAAAAAGATGATTACAATTCTAGGAACATACCCACGATAAGTAAAACGTACTAAACGGAACAACAAAGCAAATCTATATTATTATATAAATTCCGAAACATTGAAAGTTTTGGTACCTGTTTTTTGGTACCTGATTTTTGGTACCTGTTTTTTGGTACGTTGTGAATTTACTTATTTACCCTTCACTCTAAAAAAAATATATGATATCTATACTATTAAAACTCCTAAAATAAATAATAACATAATATAATAAATGGTAAGTAGTCGATTGACTTTTTTCATATTTACTTTTAATTAAAGATATTACCTTTTTATAAACACCTAAAAACATCAATCATATCATATCTTCCAATCATTAATATTGCCTTTCGAATTAAAACACATTGTCTTTTTAATTTAAAACTCATTTTATAATCATTAATATATACCCATAATAAATTGTAAGTAGTCGATTGCCTTTTTTCACATTTACTTTTTATTGAATTTACTTATTTACCCTTGACTCTAAAAAAATATATATGATATCTATACTATTAAAAAAGCTAAAATAAATAATAACATAATATAATAAATGGTAAGTAGTCGATTGACTTTTTTCATATTTACTTTTAATTGAGGATATTACATTTTTATAAACACCTAAAAACATCAATCATATCATATCTTCCAATCCTTAATATTTCCTTTCAAATTAAAACATGTTGCCTTTTTAATTTAAAACTAATTTTACAATCATTAATATATACCCATAATAAATGATAAGTAGTCGATTGCCTTTTTTTCACATTTACTTCTTATTGAAGATATTACCTTTAATAAACACCTAAAAACATCAATCGTATCATATCTTCCAATCATTAATATTTCTTTCGAATTAAAACACGTTACCTTTTTAATTTAAAACTAATTTTACAATCATAAATATATACCCGAAAATGTCACATCATATTTTTCAATTATTAATAAAATATATTAAAAATTTGTATGCGTTGTTTATAATAAGAAAACGTTATTATAATCCGTAAACATGAGTATAATAAATGATATTAAATTAAAATTAATTTATACTATATTATAAAAGACGAAACATTAAAAGTTTTGGTACCTATTTTTTGGTATATGTTTTTTAGGATTTCGTGAATTTACTTATTTAACCTTTATTATAAAGAAAAAAATATACGATATCTATACTATTAAAACACCTAAAATAAATAATAACATAATATATAATTAATGGTAATTAGTCGATTTCATTTTTCACATCTACTTTTAATTGAAGATATTACCTTCTATAAACACCTAAAAATATCTATCATATCTTCCAATCATATCATATCTAGCAATTATTAATATATACCCAAAAATATCACATCAAATCTTCTAATTATTAACAAAATATAATAAAAATCCGTATATTACGAATAATGACCGTTAAATTTTTAGTAAACAATCAGAATCATTAGATGTAATGATTAAATATATTATATAATTAAATTAATTTACTAAAATTTCAAGATTCGAATTCTCCTTTATTATAAAGAAAAATATATATGATATCGATACTATTAAAACACCTAAAATAAATAATAAAATAATATAATTATTGGTAATTAGTGTACTTCCTTTTTCACATTTACTTTTAATTGAAAAATTACCTTTCATGAACACCTAAAATTATCAATCATATCATATCTTACAATCATATCATATCTAGAAATAATTAATATATACCCAAAAATATCATATCATATCTTCTAATTATTAACAAAAATATAATAAAAATCCGTATATTACGAATAATGACCATTAGATTTGTAGTAAAAAATCAGAATGGTTAGATGTAATTATTAAATATATTATATAATTAAATTAATTTACTAAAATTTCAAGAATCGAATTCTATCAACGACACATATATTTTAAAATTTTATAATATAAGTTTTAAATCATGCATATCATTAATTAAATTTATATTAAATTATTAAAACTAAAATTAAAATAAAATATTATAAATAATGATTATATAAAAATATAATTGTAACATAAAATAAAATTTGTTACATATCAAAAAAAATCCGTGTATCGCACGGGTTATAAGCTAGTTAGATAAATTAATTTGCAACAGCAAGCAACAACTCAAGCCTACGAAGGAGACCTAGATAAACTAGTTTAAAACTAGTTCTTTTAAAGGTCAAAAATTTAACATTTTATATATTTATTCAAGAAAAACAAAAGTAAAACATGACTTGTAGAATGTACCTCACCTCACCACTAATGTAAAAGGGTTTTTTAAAGTTCAAGTCCACACATTAGTCATTTATTTTCATGATATTTTATAAAATGATTTTTTTTATTAGTGAAATTTTTTGTGCATAAAAAATCTATTATCATTAATAAATAAGAATTCATCAAAAAATTTAATAATTTATCTTTTATTGTGTACGCTTGACCATACATTAAAAAAAATCCAGTGTAAAAGACATATATTTTGAAAGAAATCATGAAATTATATGTCTCTTTGGCTCTTTGCATGAACCTACTATACTGTAGCCTGTAGGGCAACGTTTACCTGTGAATTCAAATTCACATGAACTTGAGCATATTCCATGGACCTGTCATATTTTGTTGTTTTCACAAGTCTTTACTTTAGATCATACAATTCGTTTGTTTCGTATGTGTTAGAAATGGAAATTTTGAGATATATTTATAATATGTTCTTGATGTAATTTCCAGAAACTAACAAATGAAGGTTGTTACTTGTAATGAGGACTTAAATTTTCATGTTTGGATCTAAGACATTTTCTTAGTGGAATCCATAAATAAATTGAGTTGAATTATACCCAACAATCTTGAAGAGAATATTTGTGTTATATATTGTTAATTAACAAGATGGTTAACGAAACGGAAACTCCTGTTGTTGAGACTGGCTCTGGGTCTATTGTTACTGTACCCATCATTGATTGGACCACGTACCGTTTCCCACAGCCTATCGATTTGTCAGGTATGCCTGATAAATTCGGTGGGGATGTTGGTTTTTCTCGTTGGCAGAAAAAGATGAAACTATGGCTAACGGTAAAGGGTCTATGGCCGGTGGTGCAGTATGAGAAACCAATTGTGGTTAAGGAGAAAGCTGAAACTGTTAAGGCTTATACCATGTGGGAGGAAAAGGATGGGGTGGCTAGGGCTGCTATTCTGGCAGCTTTATCGAACACTCTATTCGATGTTTATTCATCTGACTCCTACACTGCTAAGCTCTTATGGGAGAAGCTTGACCAGACACATAATACTGACTCGCAAGGATTGGAAAAGTATTCTGTGGCTAGGTTCCTTGATTTCAAACTGGTGGATACTAAATCCATGACTGAGCAGGTGCATGAGTTTGAGATGTTAGTTCATGCTTTGAAGGAGTCTGGTATGGACTTACCTGAAAAGTTTCAGGTTATGTCTGTGATTGAAAAGCTCCCTAAGTCTTGGGAAGAGTTTGCACTCTCCCTGAAAAGACAGAAAGGAGAGATCACTTGGACAAACCTGATGTTGGACATCTCTGTGCAGGAGCAACACAAGTCCAAGCAAGGACATGTGATGCCTACTGAACATGCTGGGAGTTCGAAGGTGAATGTAGTGATTGTAGGACAGAAAAGAAAGTCTGTAACTAAGAAGGAAAACACTAAGTCTAAGGACAAGAACAAGGCTAAGAAACTAAAGGCAAACAAACCATGTTGGTCTTGTGGACAGGTTGGTCATTGGAGCAAGGACTGTCCTGTAAAGAAAGCTAAGAAACCTGTTGTGGGAGCACAAGCTAACACTGTGCTTGGAACCACTGGTGGGCCTACGGTTAACATGGTTGTTAGTGAGGCTATTGCTTCTGAAACTGACAACGGGTATGTGACCTATAACCTTGTACTTCTTTCCACTCATTCGTCTCATGAATGGTTGGTTGATACTGGAGCTAATGTACATATTTGTACTGATATTACTCTATTTGTATCTTATCAACAGACTCATGGAATGACTGTGACGATGGGGAATGCGAGTGTAGCTCAAGTACTTGGAATAGGAAACGTGGACCTGAAGTTCGCTTCTGGGCGTGTTTTATCCCTCACTAGAGTGCACCATGTTCCTGATATTCGTAGAAATATAATAAGTGGAAGTTGTTTAGTTAAGAATGGTTTTGAAGTTTCTTTGAAATGTAATAAAGTAGTTATTACAAATACTGGTGTATTCTTTGGCAAAGGTTACTTGTCTGATGGATTATTTTTAATAAATGTTGAGCCTGTTTTGGGCAGTTTTATTAATGATAATGTTGCTCCTTCTGTTAATAGTGTTGAATCATCTGATTTGCGGCACGCGCGTCTTGGTCACTTGAATTTTGGTGCTCTAAAGAATATGATGAACTTAGAGTTGATTCCAAAATATGCCATTGATAAGAAATCTAAATGTCAAGTATGTGTGACTGCTAAACAAACTAAGAAACCCTTTCATAATGTGGTTAGGGATTCGAATGTGTTAGATTTAGTGCACACCGACATATGTGAATTTGGTGGTGTTTTGACCAAGGAACATAATAGATATTTCATTACCTTTATAGATGATTGTAGTAGATATTGTTATGTTTATTTGCTTAAACATAAAGATGAAGCACTAGAAAAATTCATTATGTTCAAAACTGAAGCTGAAACACAAACTGGTAAAGTACTTAAACGTTTGAGATCAGATAGAGGTGGTGAGTATACGAGTAACTCGTTTAATGAATTTTGCAAGAGCAATGGTATAGTTCATGAGGTAACTCCACCATACACACCTGAGTCTAATGGGGTGGTAGAATGAAAGAACAGAACCTTTAAAGATATGATCAATAGTATGTTGATTAATTCTGGGTTGCCTAAGTACATGTGGGGGGAGGCTCTGAATACGGCTTGCCATATTCTGAATAGAGTTCCTCTGAAACATATGGACAAGACACCTTATGAATTATGGACAGAGAAAAGGACTAGTTTAAAATATCTTCGTGTGTGGGGGTGCCTTGCAAAGGTACTTGCCCCTGAACATAAGAGAAAGAAACTAGGGCTAAAAACTGTTGATTGCATCTTTCTGGGCTATATTGAAACCACTACGGCTATGAAATTTTTAGTATTAAAATCTGACATAGACGGAATAGTGGCTAACACTATAGTTGAATTTCGTGATGCAACATTCTTTGAGGATGTGTTCCCTATGAAGACTGGTATACCTCAGGGTATTCCTGATGATGATCCCACTCACACATCAAGGTCCATTCCTGATCATGTGGAAAGGATGACAAATTTGGGGGCAGATCCTGATAGTAGCTCTATTCCTGATGAAGTAGAGGAACCTAGAAGGAGTAAGCGTGCTAAGGTAGTCAAGGATTTTGGAAGTGATTTTATCACTTACAATATCGAGGATGAACCTTTAACTTTTCGACATGCCATGGATTCTTCAGAGTCTAGGTACTGGAAAGGTGTTGTAAAAAGTGAAATTGACTCTATTGTTTCTAACGGAACATGGAAGTTGGTTGATCTACCTCCTGGGTGTTCTACTATAGGATGTAAATGGGTATTCAAAAGGAAGATGAACCCGGATTGCTCAATAGATAAGTATAAGGCTAGGCTGGTAGCTAAGGGCTTTAAGCAAAAGGAAGACATTGATTACTTTGACACATACTCTCCAGTTGCTAGAATGACAACAATCCGAATGCTTATAGCATTGGCTTCTGTACATGGTCTTATCATCCATCAAATGGATGTAAAGACAGCTTTTATTCATGGTGAACTTGAAGAAGAGATTTATATGGATCAGCCTGAGGGATTTGTTGCCTCTGGTAATGAGAGGAAAGTATGTAAGCTAATCAAGTCTATATATGGCTTAAAACAAGCTCCAAGAGACTGGCATAAAAAGTTTGATGAAACTATTTTAGAATCAGAATTTGTAGTTAATGAAAGTGATAAGTGTGTCTATTACATGGTTAAAAGGAAATGAATGCATTATTGTGTGCCTATATGTGGATGATATTTTATTGTTTGGAACCAATATTGAGATTATTAACGAGACAAAAAGTTTCTTGAAAAGGCATTTTGAAATGAAGGATATGGGAGAGGCTAGTGTGATTCTTGGAATCAAGTTGACTCAGTCAACTGATGGAATAACCTTGTCACAATCTCATTATATAGAGAAATCTGTACTTGAGAAGTATGGTTATTCAAATTGTAGAATCGCTAGTACTCCGTATGATCCTAAGATTACCCTTGTCAAGAATAGTTCAGGAGTACCTGTGTCTCAGTTAAGGTATTCTCGGATTATTGGGAGTTTGCAGTATCTTGCTAATGGAACTAGGCCGGATATTTCATATTCAGTGTCTAAGTTAGCAAGATATACAAGCTATCCAAACAAGACTCATTGGGATGCTCTTGATAGAGTGCTTAGATATCTAAAAGGCACCATATATCTTGGTTTGCATTACAGGAGGTTTCCTGGAGTGCTAGAGGGATATAGTGATGCAAGTTGGATAGCTAAGAAGTCTGGTTCTAATGGAGTGACTGGATACCTGTTTACCCTAGCGGGTGGAGCAGTATCTTGGAAGTCTTCTAGACAGACTATTATAACTCGGTCTACTTTTAAGGCTGAGTTGTGTGCATTAGATGCCACGGGGACTGAGGCTGAATGGTTACATGGACTTATGTCAATGTTACCTGTAGTAAGTCGTCCACTTTCTACTTTTGCTGTTCATTGTGATAGCCGTACAACTATCGACAAGATAAACAGCAAGAAGTGTAATGTGAAAACAAAGAGACATATCCAAGTTAGACTAAAGTCTATAAGGGGTTTAATGTCTGATAGGATCATAACTATTGAGTTTATTGGAACTCAAGAAAACCTAGCTGATCCTTTGACTAAAGGGCTTGAGCATGCTGTAGTTCTTAAGTCTAGGTTGGGGATGGGACTGTTAGCCCATAATGATTCATCAACAGCGGGAACCCAATACACATGAGAGGAGATCCCTCGAAAGTGTATTCAATGTGGTAATAACAAGTTGTAAGGGTGAATTGGTTGTACCTTTAACTACATAGATTGATACTCACGTATCTGGAGTCTATCCCCTGTAAACCTATAAGGTACTGTAACTGCCAGTATAGAAAGAGTTATTTGAACTCTGAATGGGGTCAAGTATTATGACGAGATGTTAGCAGTACATCTCTGGAGATGCCCAGCTAAGCGAATGTAATTGTGTGGTCGCAATTAGAGGAAAGGGTTATTCTTGAAACATTCGACGAACAGGATCGAGACAGGACCATTAACGTCTCAAAGCCGTAGATTGGCACCATAGCCTTTGACTTATCGTCGTCTATGGAGTGTGGTTACACCAAACGGATAAAGATTCAATGTGAAACATTCCATTTGAATCCGGTAGCCATCGAAGTAGAGGACTTAGGAGGGTTCAAACCCGGAAGGGTACCTACTCTGAAAAAATAAGTCATGATGAGGATAGATATGTATTTGCATTTCTATATGGATTCGTGGGGGATTGTTAGAAAATGGAAAGTTTGAGGCATATTTATAATATGTTCTTGATGTAATTTCCAGAAACTAACAAGTGAAGGTTGTTTCTTGTAATGAGGACTTAAACTTTCATGTTTGGATCTAAGACATTTTCTTAATGGAATCCATAAATAAATTGAGTTGAATTATACCCAACAGTATGTCAAATCCAAGACTTATTCGTTAGGAATTCGTTTTGTTTTATATTCGTATATTTTCATTTCGTGTATATTTCGTGTCGTGTTTTGCGTAATTTTTAAATTAAAAAAATATTTAAATATTATATTTTTACTAATCGAGTCTTAAGTCAATATGTCACAATATGTCATAAAGAATCAAGTGTGCTCAAGTCTTGTGAAACTAAAATTTGAAACTATTTTGTATTTATCTTATGTAAAAATTATATGTAAAATATTATTTTAAAATATGTATTCATATAATTTTAATAAAATTATTTAAATATTTATTTATTTCGTATATTTTCGTTTTATGGTAAACCCAAAATCGACACTAAATTCAGCCGTATAACTTCATATCCGTGTATAGGAAAAATCAATCCAAATCCGTAATTTTCATATCGTGTTTTCGATTATCGGCTCTACTTTCCTTGTTGACTTGCAATAACCTGTAATGTTAACCCCTTTTAGAATTTGATACTTTTGCATCCAGCTTGGTTAAAATAAAACGCATGAAACTAGGAGGTAAAACAGATAAAATTCATTCTATTTTATGAATACAACATCATAACATATTGACATCTCTATTCCAATTCTCCCCAAAACCCTATCAAATTCAAAAACGAATGTTTCATTTTTTGTTCATTCTTTCTGCAATTTTCGAATGTTTCATTTATTTGTTCATTTTTTCTGCGATTCTCGAGTAACACTTCTGTCTTTCTTTAGTCTACACTGTTGAAGTCCATCGGCCCAATATGAAAGCCCATTACTGTACACCTAGAAAAGGATCCAAGACATAGAGATCCTTCGAT
Organism: Kitagawia praeruptora; assembly: GCA_037693485.1. Taxonomy (NCBI): domain Eukaryota; kingdom Viridiplantae; phylum Streptophyta; class Magnoliopsida; order Apiales; family Apiaceae; genus Kitagawia; species Kitagawia praeruptora. The sequence continues at coordinate 31,809,972 of CM075350.1, forward strand.
GGCTTCGGTCCAATCAATAAATGACACCTCAAAATGTGGGACATGATTGTTCCATCTTTTCCACCTCCCAATGGCCCACGACCGAATGCTATAAAGAGAAGAGACCAAAACAACAAAAGGGGACATTATTCATTAATACTACTCAAGTATTCTCTAAACACAATCTCTTTACATTTACCTTATTCTCTAAATAACTAGAAAACTTACTCTTACGCCGGAGGTGAATAGAGGGTCAACACCCTCGCATTTTTTATCTTGCAGGATTGACCGAAGGATCCATTCGGAGAAATCTGGTTCCAACATTTGGCACCGTCTGTGGGAAACGTAGATAAACGAGTTTAATGGGAAGAGTGATCCCGAAGACCACTGTGAGAAGTACGAATCACTCATGACTGGTATGGGACACTGTGATGTCATGCTGTGCAAAATGTTTAAAACCTATTTAAAAGGATCGGCGTCTATGTGGTATCGTTCCTTAAGGCCAAGGTCGATCGGTTCATATGGACAAATCAAAAGAAAATTCGTAAGGCACTACTCGCATATGTGCCGAAGAGAAAAAGATACGGAAGCCTTGATCCATTATAGGCAAAGACCGAATGAAGAGCTGGGAGAATATTTTTCCAGATTCAAGGACGAAGCAGGAACAGTGACAAACTTAGACAAAGTCAAGGCTGCTGGGTTCCTCTCGGCCGGACTCGATCCCGTTAAAGATAAAAAGCTTCGATCCTCCCTGTATGATATACCTCCGAAATCTTTGAACGATATATATCTGCGGGGAGAAGCTATCCAAAGAAAGTTAGAATCAATCGGTGGATATAAATATAAGAAAAATGATAGAAACGAAAGAAGAGATGATAGAAAGGACGACCGAAAGGATCGTGAGAATGTCAGGAGCAGGCTGAATGACACAAGGCCTAATAAAGGGTCCGAATGAAGAAAGGATAGAGATAATACTGTGTTCACACCCCTGAACACTCCTATTTCAAAGATTCTCCATGAAATTAAAAGCAAGCATGGATTCGTTCGTCCACCCAATATAAGAACTCCTGAATACCGAAGGAATGGAAATAAGTTTTGTGACTATCATCGGGACAAAGGTCACAACACCGATGAATGCTACCATTTAAAGAAACTGATAGAAAAGATGATCAAGGAGGGAGATCTAACACAGTTCATTGGAGATCTGAGGGATAAATTGGACAACAAAGAAAAGAAAAAAGAGGCCGAAGTATCAGAAAAATACTAAGGCGAAGTAAGAACCATCTCCGGAGGAACAATTTTCGATCGGGATAGTAAAACCGCCCGAAAGAAGTATGCTAGACAAATCTACAACCTTTATCAATGAAACACAGCAAAGCAGCCTCTGCCTATATCTTTCACCGAAGACGACTAAGAGGACGTAATCTGGCCGCACAAAGACCCACTTGTCATAAACCCAGTCATCGGGGAAAATAAAATTTGGAGAGTGCTGGTGGATGAAGGTAGTTCGGTGAACATTCTGTACCATCGCACATACTGCAAGATGAATCTAGGAGGTGAGCAATTAGAACCCTGTCACGAGGCACCGTTGTACGGGTTCGGAAACCAACCCGTACCGATTGAAGGGACAATTACTCTCTCCGTCTTGCTAGGAAAAACACCATACACGGTGACGAAGGAAGCAAAGTTCTACGTGGTTCGGGTTGACAGTCCATACAATGGGATCCTCGGAAGGCCAGCTTTATCTTCATTTCAAGCTGTTTCTTCCATCCCTCATTTAAAGTTAAAGTTTCCAACCGAACATGGAATCGGAGAAATGAGAGGCGACCAGAAAGCCGCCCGGATAATAATGTTGGAAGATCTGGAGAAATACAAAGATGTGGAGATGACCGAAGCTAGGAAAAGAAAGAGGAACGAGAGCGACAATGGGGGCAACCATCAACTGTTAAATATAGAACTGGAGAAATTTGGAACCGATCTATCTAGTCTGATTGCCGAACCAGTGACTGAAATCGAAGAGGTGGAGTTGTACGTAGGCCAATCGGGTAAAATGATCCAGATAGGCAAGAATATGGAGCCTGATCTGAAGAAAAGGGTCATCGAAGTTATTAGAGAATTTCATGATGTATTCGCTTGGAATCCCGAAGATATGCCAGGTTTAAACCCATCGGTAGCTAAATATTGCCTCAATGTGAAACCCGATGCCCAACCCGTGAAGCAAAAGAAGCGAAATTTTGCCATGGAAAGACAAAAGGTAATCCAGGCCGAAGTTGAAAAACTTCTGGAGGCTAAGTTCATTGAGGAGATAGACTACCCCGACTGGTTGGCGAACGTGGTGGTGGTCAAAAAGTTAAACGGCAAATGAAGAATGTGCATCGATTACACTGACCTGAACAAGTATTGTCCGAAGGACCACTACCCTTTGTCGAATATTGATCAGCTTATAGATGCCACTTCGGGACATCAAATACTCAACTTTTTGGATGTTTTTTCCGGATACCATCAGATCGCCATGAATGTCGAGGACATCCCTAAGATAGCATTCATCACCCCGAATGGCACGTATGCCTACATCAAAATGCCCTTCGGACTGAAGAACGCAGGGGTAACTTTTTAAAAAATGATCAACAAGGTTTTTAAAGCACAAATAGGCCAAAACATGGAATGTTATGTAGATGACATGATCGTCAAGTCTCTCTTCAAGGATCATGCCGAAGATTTGAAGGAATGCTTTGAAACACTCAGGAAAAACAACATGAGAATCAACCCGAACAAATGTACGTTCGGAGTTAGCAGTGGAAAATTTCTGGGCTATATGGTCAGCGCCCGAGGGATTGAGGCGAACCCATAAAAAATCAAGGCAGTTATCGACATGGAAGCACCGAAGACAATAAGGGACATTCAGAAACTGACCAGACGAATGGCAGCCTTAAGGAGGTTCATTTCTCGATCAGCCGAAAAAACTCTGCCATTTTTTGAGGTGCTTCGGGGTACGAAAAACTTCGAATGGGGACCAAGTTGCCAAAAGGCGTTTGAAGAACTGAAAGAATATTTAGTAAATACTCCACTCTTAATGAAACCAAGCCCGAACGAAACTCTTCAGTTATACCTGGCAGTGAATGACCGAACACTCGGGGCAGTGTTGGTTAAACAGCACGAAGGGAACCAACATCCAGTGTTCTACGTCTCTCACATACTAAAAGATGCAGAAACAAGGTATCCGAATGCAGAAAAATTTGCTTATGGACTGGTAATGGCCTCGAGAAAGTTACGACACTACTTCCAAGGCCGAACGATCCAAATAGTGACCGACCAACCCTTAAAGAAAATCATGCGAAGACCCGAAGCTTCGGGTAGGGTGGTCGCGTGGTCGATCGAGTTAGGAGAATACGACCTGGAATTCATTCCAAGAACAGCAATCAAAGCTCAAGCCCTTGCCGATTTCATAGTGGAATGCTCTTTCTCTGGTTCGAAGGATTTGGCTCCTGAAGAACAATTAATACGTTCGCCGGGAAAATGGAAACTTTTTGTAGATGGTTCGGTGGCCGGGTCAAAATGCGGAGCAGGTCTAATCCTAACTAGCCCCGAAGGCTTTCAGATTTGCCAGGCGATCAGATTCACCTTCTCTTTGACTAATAACGAAGCCGAATATGAAGCATTGTTAGCAGGTCTAGATTTGGCAAAAAAATTGGAGGTAAAGCATTTGAGAGTTTTCAACGATTCCATGCTGGTTGTCAAACAATTTTCAGGAGAATACGGGCAGAAAGATCCACGAACGAAGGCCTATGCCACAAAGGTACGCAAGAATTAAATATTATTTGAATCATTCGAGTTAAGCCAAGTAGCTAAGGAAAACAATAGTCGAGCCGATGCTTTATCAAGGCTAGCTTCGGCAGAAACCCAAAGTCTTACAGGCTCAATCTACCTAACCGAAGTGAAGAAACCTTCGATAGACAAAAAACAATGCCTGGAAATACACCAAGGAGTTAATTGGATGACGCCAATCAGAGCTTTCCTAGAAAAAGATACTCTTCCACTCGACAAAAAACAAGCCCAGAAAATTAAATATCGATCGGCCAGCTACTCCATCATCGAAGGCAGACTATTTAGAAGATCAACCACTCAGCCATTACTCCGATGCCTGGACCCCGACGAACAGAGGATGGCATTAGAAAGTATTCACGAAGGCATTTGTGGCGAACACCTTGCCGGCCGATCACTTGCCTTTAAAATCTTAAGGCAAGGATTCTATTGGCCAACGATAAGGGAAGATGCTTCGGACTACGCGAAAAAATGTATACAATGTCAGTTATTCAGTAACGTTCCGAAGCAACCACCCGAGGAAATGACATCGGTACTCAACCCGATTCCTTTCGCTATGTGGGCTGTAGACATTGTGGGCATTCTACCAACCAGTACTAAACATGCCAAGTACTGCATTGTGGCCATTGATTACATGACCAAATGGGTAGAAGCTAGACCTCTCTCAGCTATCACCGAAGAGGCTGCCAAAAAGTTCATGTTAGAACAAGTAATACTAAGGTTCGGCATCCCGATGATATGTGTGTCAGACAATGGGACACAATTTATTGGAAGCAAATTCAGAAAGTTCTTATTTGAATTTGGAATTCAGCAAAGGTTCAGTTCGGTCAGTCACCCTCAAGGAAATGGAGCGATCGAAGCATCTAACAAGATCATTTTTTACGGAATCAAGAAAAGGCTGGGAGACTCTAAATGACTTTGGGCCGAAGAATTGCCATATTTCCTATGGGCTTACCGAACAACTCCAAGGTCATCGACCGGAGAAACTCCGTTCAAACTTACCTTCGGTACTGACGCTTTGATGCCGACAGAAGTCGGTCTAGAATCGTATCAGACACAGGTGTTTAACGTGGAAACAAATGAATTTGGGCTCCGAGCAAATGTGGATCTTCTTGAAGAGGAAAGGGAAGCGGCCTATCAAAGGAATTTAAGGTACCAACTTCAGGCAGCTCAATATTATGATTCAGGAATAAAGAAAAGGTCTTTCCATGTGGGAGACTTGGTCCTTCGGGAACTAGCTACTTCAATGCCGACCAAACAAGGCAAACTTATGCCAAATTGGGAAGGTCCCTACACGGTAATAGAGGTGGTTCGTCCGGGCACATACAAGCTAGCTCATTCAGACGAGAGTCTTATCAAAAACACATGGCATGCATCTCGCCTTCGTCGTTTCTACCAGTAAGATCTCTCTAAACTATTGTACATAAAACCAAGTATAATGAACCCATGTTTGGGACCGACCGAATAAAACATGTGTTCTTATATTTGTTTTAGTATTTAAGTTATTTTGACATAATTAAGGCAGGGAAGAAATATTTTTCATTGACGCAGGTTGCAGCCCTGTAACGCAGGCTGCACCTGCGTTTCTGCAATTTCCGCAGTCTGACCCTCTGTAACGCAGGTTGCGCCTGCGTTACTGACTTGAGCGCAGTCTGTTTCCCTAACGCGCAGGCTGCGCCTGCGCAACTGACCATGGAGCAGTCTGCATTTCACACACGCAAATTGCGCGTGTTCCAGGAGATTTCAGCAAATTTTTCAGCGCCATTCCCTTGTTCTGTCCGTGTTTTGCTGTTGTGTTTATAAAAAAAAAAATCTTTCTAACCCCAAAATCTATTTATACCCCTATTTTATCTAATTCTTTTCATATTTCAATTCCAAAACCCTCCATCTTTTCTCCAAAAATTCTAAACCTATTTCTATTCTTATTATTATTCTTATTATTATTATTATTATTATTATTATTATTATTATTATTATTCTTATTATTCTTATTTTTTTTATTTTTTTTATATTTATTATTATTATTATTATTTATTATTATTAGTATTATTATTATTATTATTTTTATATACCCACTTCTACATACAAATCCAATTCCTCTTATATTTTTTTTATATCTCTAAAAATTCAATTCTAAAGAGGAATTTATTGCAAGTTCACCTCTTTGATTCGTATTGGGTAAATCTTTTTCTCTAATCTTATTTTTATTACGAATTTGTGTTCTTGTCAATTGGATTTTGTAGTGTTCATGAAAGGTGGCCAGTCTATGGAGTTCGTACGCAATATCCTCCGCCAGATTCATCTGAGGAGGAGGACGAGTAGGTATGTTTTCTGCTATCCCTTGTATTTACTTCCATTCAATGCGGACATTGATTATTTAAAGTTTGGGGGTAATTTGGGGGATTAGTAGTTGTATGTATTGTTGTATTTTGTGTTCATATAGGATATCATGTTTGCATAGTAGTGATAGTTCATGCATGATTGTTATGTTCGTATTATCTACGTTTGTTCATATAGGACATTTTGTTTTATTTTAGTATACCATGTGAGTCATATTAGTTGCATTTTCATGGCATGCATATTTTCATGATCCCTTAGGACGAGCTGATTCTGATTGATAGGTGGATGTTGATTTGGGTATGATGATGATGAGTAGAGGTTATCATGTGGATTTCCTTGAAGAACACGGTGAAGTTGTAAGCAAATCTACAGGAAAAGTTGTTCTGAAGGGATACAGGCATGGTAACATTTATGAAGCCAAGCTTTCAACAAACTCTGATGGCTCTGCAATCTGTCTACTGACTCTGATGGCTCTGCAATCTGTCTACTGAGTAGAGCATCAATTGAAGAAAGCTGGGATTGGCACAAGAGACTTTCTCATTTGAATTTCAACAGCATTAATGAGCTAGTGAAGAAAGATCTTGTGAGAGGATTGCCCAAATCAGTTTTTACTCCAGATGGCCTATGTGACTCATGTCAAAAGGCAAAACAAAGGAAAACTTCATTCAAAAGTAAGACTGAATCCTCAATTCTTGAGCCATATCACTTATTGCATGTTGATTTATTTGGTCCAGTGAATGTAATGTCTATTGGAAAGAAAAGATATGCTTTGGTTATTGTTGATGAATACACCAGATATACATGGGTATATTTCATGCACAAGAAAGAAGAAACTGCATCAATCTTAACAGAGCATGTCAGACAACTGGACAAAGGATCTAAGCATACAGTGAAAATCATAAGGAGTGATAATGGCACTGAGTTCAAGAATGCAGCCATGGAAGAGTTTTGTAAAGAAAATGGAATAAAGCAAGAATTCTCTGCACCTGGAACTCCACAACAAAATGGAGTAGTAGAGAGAAAAAACAGGACTCTCATAGAAGCTGCAAGGACCATGCTTGATGAAGCAAAGCTGCCAACTTACTTCTGGGCTGAAGCTGTGCAAGCTGCTTGTTTCACACAGAATGCTACACTCATAAACAAGCATGGTAAAACACCATATGAGATGGTGAAAAATAAGAAGCCGAACCTGAAATACTTTCATGTGTTTGGATGTAAATGTTTTGTTCTTAAAACTCATCCAGAACAGCTTTCCAAATTTGATTTAAAAGCTGATGAAGGAATCTTTGTTGGATACCCACTATCAACAAAAGCATTCAGAGTGTATAATCTGAGAACAAAAGTGGTCATGGAATCTATCCATGTGTCTTTTGATGATAAAAAGATAACAGGACTTGAAGATTTTGATGAACATGACCAACTGAGATTTGAGAATGAAGAAATAAATGCTGATCTACAAACTTCTGATATTCTTTCAGACTCTATTGTTCAATCTATACCAGTAGATCAAACAGCAGCACATGTTGAGGGGGAGCAAGTGAACGATGAAAATGAACCCCAATCAAGTGAAGAAACATCAAAGAATGCATCTGCTGATTCATTAAACTCTGATTCATCAAACTTTGAAAGCAACAGCTCAGGGGGAGCAAACAATGATTTTGGATCTACTAGTCATCACACTCAACACAATTATGAACTTGGGGAATCATCAAGATCAAATCTGCCGAGACAAAGGGTATGGAGTAGAGCGCATCCCTTTGAACAGATCATTGGTGAACCGGACATGGGTGTACAGACTAGAAGAGCAACACAGAATGAATGCAATTTCGCAGGATTTTTATCTCAAATTGAACCTAAAAAGGTTGATGAAGCTCTTGATGATCCAGATTGGGTAACTGCAATGCAGGAAGAACTCAATCAGTTCGAAAGGCAGAAAGTATGGAAGCTGGTGCCAAGACCAAAAGATAAATCTGTAATTGGCACTAGATGGGTGTTTAGGAATAAACTGGATGAAAATGGTATTGTTACGAGGAACAAGGCTCGATTGGTAGCAAAGGGTTACTCTCAAGAAGAAGGAATTGATTATGATGAAACCTATGCTCCAGTTGCAAGGCTTGAAGCAATCAGGATGTTCTTAGCATTTGCTGCACACTCCAACTTTAAGGTTTTTCAGATGGATGTGAAGAGTGCATTTTTGAACGGAGATCTAGAGGAAGAAGTCTATGTTGAACAACCCCCTGGGTTCGAAGACAAGGAATTTGAAGGTTTTGTGTACTTTCTCTTCAAAGCTGTCTATGGTCTCAAGCAAGCCCCTCGAACATGGTATGATACTCTCTCCAAGTTCTTACTTGAAAATGGTTTTACAAGAGGTATCATCGACAAAACTCTCTTTCATAAAAAGCATAAAAATGATATAATTCTGGTGCAAGTATATGTGGATGATATAATATTTGGTTCTACTAATTATTTGCTATGCAAGAGATTTGCTAAGCTAATGCAGAGTAGGTACGAGATGAGCATGATGGGTGAGTTGTCCTTCTTCCTTGGACTTCAAGTTGTTCAGAAGCCTGATGGTATTTTCATCTGCCAATCAAAATACATAAAGGATCTTCTGAAGAAGTATGGGATGGAAGAAGCAGCTACTGCCAAGACCCCGATGCCAACTGCAGTCAAGCTTGATGAAGATAAATCTGGTAAGTCAGTTGACATCACGAAGTATCGAGGTATGATCGGCTCTCTCTTGTACTTAACTGCTAGTAGACCAGATATTATGTTCGCAACTTGTCTATGTGCTAGATTCCAAGCTAACCCTAAAGAGTCACATCTTATAGCTGTTAAACGTATTTTCAGATACCTTAAGGGAACCCCCAATCTTGGGATTTGGTACCCTAAAGGAACAGGTTTTGACCTAATTGGCTATACAGATTCTGACTTCGCAGGTTGTAAGATTGATCGGAAAAATACTTCTGGAAGCTGTCAGTTTCTAGGAAGAAGGTTGGTATCTTGGTACAGCAAGAAGCAACACTCAGTATCTACCTCGACAGCCGAAGCAGAATACATTGCGGCAGGTAGTTGTTGTGCTCAGATCCTGTGGATGAGGAATCAACTTCAGGACTATGGACTCATGTTGGACAAAATTCCAATTCTATGCGACAACACGAGTGCCATTGCCATTGCCAACAATCCAGTTCAACACACCAGGACTAAGCACATTGATATCAGGTATCATTTCTTACGAGAGCATGTCATGAATGGAACTGTGGTATTATATTTTGTTCCCACAGATCAACAAATTGCAGACATCTTTACTAAACCACTGGATGAATCCACTTTCTCCAGGTTAGTTGGTGAACTTGGGATGTTAAATCTGTCTAATTATTTTTGGATAATTAATAACTGCAATTTGTTATAAATTCACAGGTATTTTAAATGTCCATATTTTAGGACTTGTGAATTTACATTGCATCCAGTCCTCATCTTACAGTTATCTCTATATTAATTGCCATGCTTATAAATGCTATATTTTATGGTAATGATTTAGTAAATAATTTTGTTAATTGTAGCATAATTAAATAAATATTTTATTGACATATATCAATTAATGATATTTTGTTAATTTTATGTCTATTTAATTGCGAGGTTATCTGATTATTGTGGATTAATTCTTGATTTACTGTATGATTATTTTTAAATCCATAATAATTAGAAGTATTAAATATGTGTATGTGTATAGGTTGATAGGTTTGGCGATAAAATGTTTTTTTCGGCCGACAGGTTTCGGTGATAAGATGTTTTTTTGGCTAATTAGGTAGTTAGGTGAGAAATTATTGAGCGGTGTTATTTTTCAAACATAACCTGTCACTATTACACCTAACCCACTAATACTTGAAATCTTATAAATGATGAGTTTTTGTTTGTGTTTAACATCATCAATTTTCAGATATACATAGCATATACACACAATTGCTGAATATTTCAAGCTTTGACCGGAAAGATATCTCAATCTAGCTGGTGGTTTTTAGAGCGGATTTCATATTCTTGTTATACGCACTAACCCTTGTTTTTGAATTTCCTCAAAGTTTTTGAAAATGGCATTGCAGGGAAGCTTTTTAATTGCTAAAGTTAATCCTGTTTCTATTCAGCAAATCGAAACCATTCAGGATGAGCAATTTCGGGCTTGGACACAATTTCTGAATGAACATTCATTAATCCGCTATGCTTTAGTTACACAGGTGCAGCTTAACCATGATGCATTGTGTGAATTATATTGCAGTGCGGTTAACACTTCTGGACAGGACGGGTGTGCATTCACATATCGACTATTTGGTAGGTCGATTAGGGTCACTGAACGAGATGTTAATCGAATTCTTCATTTTTCTATGGAAAATCTCGTTTCTGATCCTACACCTGAACAGATTGAAAAGTTCTTTCGTTTTATAAGGTACCAAGATGGCAATTTCAATACTGGTAATCTTTCTAGAACGTTTCTAACCCAGTACTGGAATTTCTTCTTTCACACTCTTAACCATGTTTTTTCCTCAGATAGAACAAATCAAGATCGAATACCTGAATTTATTCAAATAATAGGGTATGCGGTCGCCAATAATTTGAGGATTAATCTTGGAAAAATTGTGTTTGGTCAAATCATTTTAAAAATGAAACGCTTGAGAACAAGAGACGTTCGGACTCAAAATGTCAAATGTCTATATCCAAGGTTTCTACAGTTAATATTGAATGATTTTTTGAATGATGAAGACAGGGTACGCTTGGAAAATGGTCAAAAGGTGGAATGTTCTTCCATGAAGACGAATGTAATTAATTACATAAGCAAAAAGAAATATACGGATGTGCCTACAGTCCTAACTGAATATCTAAAGACTGTCCCACTTCCGTTGTTACCATGACCAGTGAGAGCAGGTATACGACAAGGTAATATTTCAATCCCTGCTATTCCAACCTTTGTATTCCCTATTGTGTCACAGGAAATACAATTTCTACAGCCCCCAGTGGCCATCTTACCCGACCAAGAGCAGGAAATCCCACCGACTCTAACACAGGTCGAAGAGCCCATTCTACAAATGCAAACACAAACACAACAAACTCCTACACCTCAATTGTCACTTAAACGACCAGTTATTCACATTATTGAGGGAGATAGTGCCTCAGCAGCACCACATAAGGAGTTAGTTACATCAGCCGCTCTACCTCATTCTAAACGGAGTAAACCCAATGAACCTGAGGTAACGGCAACTGTTAGTGAAACAATTTTTTCTTATCCAATGAGTGCAAATGTAAATGAGGTTGAATTGACGGGAGCAACTATCTTGAGTTCCATTTCACGGAACATACGAGTGGTTGATGATCTTTCAAAAGATCAAATGCCTTCACAGGCATCCGAGGTGGAATTACCTACCTCAATAACTGCTGGTGAATCTTCCATTTTACGGAATGATCCATTGGTGGGTGGTTCTTTTATGAACCAAGTGTCTTCACAGACATACGAGGGAAACTTGGGTTTTGTGCCATTTAATCGATTCAAGTTTAACCTCCCAGAGGGAAAATCTCTGGATCTCTTTCGAGATTTACCACTTTTTACCAGTGGTCGGCAACTCGCTTCACGCGAGGACGGAAGCTCACGAACTTTCATTGCACCATCCGTGACCTCTGAAAAAGGGGCTAGGATGATTTCATTTGCAGGTACACATATCGGTGGAAGCTCTAGAGGAAAGTTGAGGGAAACACGAACAGAACATGTAAGTGTAACCCAAACCATTAAACCGAGTGAATATATAGTGTTGAGTGAAACACCTGCAGAACGTACGAGTGAGCAACCTACTCAACCACATGCACCTATAACCAGACAGGAATACACCAGACTCCTTACACGGGTCCAAACAATGGAGAAAGAGTTGTCAAATATCTGTAAGTCCATTGCAGAAATCAAAAATTTGCAACTTATTCAACATGATGCATTCCAGGTTCAATTAAGTTCCATGGCAGCCCAGTTTAGTCATGCAATTAATTCCTTGGTGAAGACAGCTTCGTCTAAATTACCGACTCCACCTCCTACTATTTTGAAGGATAACCCAACTGAGGGGGAGAAGGTGGATGGGCAAGAAGCTACTAGGCGTAATAAAGGGAAGGAAAAGATTGTTGACACGGAATTAACTTTATCTTGGGAAAGGAAAAGCTAATGGGAGTATTAGTGCAATGTGGAAAGAAAGCAAAGACAAACTTGAAGATATGTTCAGTCTACAGGAACAATTGTCTTGCACTTGGTTAAATTTTAGAAATCTGGAAAATGTATATATATGATCCAGAATGCACTTTAATATTATTTATCTATGTATTTTATTTTGTATCAGTTGAGTTATCCTCTAGGTATTTGCTTGTCAAACCCTAACAATCAAATAGGGGGAGATTGTAAAGTATAATGAAATGTAATATGTAATGGAGGACATATATAACTCAACTAGGATAAAAGATAAATAATATTAACTCTATACATGGATCGTGAAATTTGAAGAACAGGCACCAACAAGGATTAAGTCGCTGAAAGAAGTTCATTAACATGATCAAGCCTCAGTGACATAATAAGATGTACAGATGATTCAGTTGAAGGGCCAAAAGATTTCATGTATTTGAAGATATTGTTGCAGGCTGATAAATTGGAATGTAACGAAGGTGTGAAGATCAAGATCAGTGATAGTCACTTGTGAACCAGACCAGTGCACCAAGTGTCAACACATACGGGAAGGATCAACACATTAATTCATAGAAAGAATTGCCAAAGCCTATTGACGATCAAGGACAGACATAATATCTCAAGGTATTGTCAAAAGTTAATTTACTCTGAAAATTAAATAAGTAACAGATTAATTAATTATTTATAACAAAATAATTAAATTAATCTAGTACTTGAATTATTTTCAGAGGTGAATTAAAACAGCAGAATAAACAGAAGAGAGAAAATGAATAGTATCCAAAATCACTATTCATATGAATAGTAACCGAAATCACTATTCACATGAATAGTAACCGAAATTACTATTCATGAATAGTACCCAAAAGTACTATTCATAAAGTAAGAAACATGTGTGGCCCACATGAATTAAAAAATCAAAGTTTAAAACTTTGAATTGAAAAATGCAGTGTTGAATTGAAAAATGCAGTGTTGAAAAATGCAGTGTTTAATATACGTAATCAGTTACGTATATTAACTGCATAGTGACTTTCTGAAAGCCTATAAATAGGCCTGTTGTATTTCATTTCAAAACACACCTCAACACACAACTTTCTCTCTCTCTTAAATATCTTCTCTGTGTAAGCTGCTAGACAGTCCATCTAGTAGGAAAGCCGGCTTAGCCCGCTTTCAGGAAGTGTCGGATAGAAGGTCCTCGTGCCTAAACTATCCTTAGGAGTGTTCGAGTTTTTGAAGCTAATCCGTTGGATTAGAAGTTGTAACACCCCTTGGGTTTTTATCAGTTCAAAGATATTTTCCCGAACCAATTGTTTTATTTCGATTCAGTTGTTGACCTCATTTTTCACATCTCGAAAATCGAAATATTTTTTGAATAACGTATTCAACCCCCCTTCTACGTTATTCCGGACCTAAAACTAAAAAATGCCAAGGACAATAAAAGCTAGGTTACGACCGAAGATGCTAAATCATGCTAGGCCGAGGCCAAAGATGCATAAAAATAAAATTTATGCTAAGGCCAACAAAATTGACCGAAGATGCATACACCTAAATCATGCTAGGCTGGAGCCGAAGATGCATAAAATAATAAAATTGTCCGAAGATGCATCTAAATCAGAAGATAAATATGCTAAGGCAATAAACAAAAAATAAAATTACGAATAGTTATGCCCGAAGGACAACATAAGTTATGCACGAAGGCTTACATCACTTAATTAAAAAAGTGGACATTTTCAATCAGAGAGTTCAGGTTCAGAACCCGAACTAACTTCAAGAGGAAGATCGGGCTCTAGGGGACGAATAACTGGGTCATTAAAAAGACCCAAAATCTGTTTATAATCCCAACCCAGTTGATGAGCCCGAATCACTGCTTCATCAAAGCCAGCCTGGTAACTCCGATCCTCGCACTGAGTCATTTTCTTCTCAGATTTCTTCAGCAACCCACGACTCTTCTTAGCTTGCTCGACTCTCCTTGCAACAATCTGCTTCAGGGTCTCCTTCTCGGTCTCCAGAGATTTGCGCTCAATTTCTAAGTTATTCACCCGAAGTTGGAGTTCATCGGTCTTCTTCTGAAGGATTTCTGCCTCTTTCAGTTGCTTAGACATATCTTTAACTTTGTCCTTTACGGTCGCAGCCCAAGGAGCAGCCTAAAGCAAGCAAGAAAATAAACATAGTATGAATAAATAATAAAAAAAACATGTAAATATTACAAGTTGGAGAAAAGATGAAATGTACCATGGTAAAATGACCCAACAGCTCAGTACATGCCGACACCGGATCGGCCGAATCATAAACAGAACGATCAGCAGGTAGAATCATAGCATGAAGAAAGTCCTCGGACACATGTTTCACTTCTTCAGGAGCAAGAGCGGCGAACTTATCAGTAGACAAAATCGACCAAGAAGGAAGATAGGTCTGAACCAGTCCTTCGGTATTACGCCTTTTGTTTGAATTGTCACCAGACTCATTGGCATGACTGGCCGAAAATGTTTCGGGATGGCCAGTCTCATCGGTTATTTGCAGAGGATTCACATTAGGATTTGCTTGAGAATGAGCAGTTGATTGAAGCAACCTCGCCTCCTCGTCAGCCTTCTTCTTGGCAGCCTTCTCAGCTTGCCTCCGAGCCAAATCTGCTTTGGAAGACACTGCAAAAAAAAAACAGAATATGAAGTTAGCAAACACCATCAACAAATAAAAATGTACTGAAGGAAAAAGCTATGTTACCACCACGCCAAAAGAGAGCCTCAAGATACTCCTTGTCACGACTCATAGACAAGGGAATTTTGTCCGGGATCATCGGTTGGCTAATTTTCAAATAATTAGCCTTATCGGCATCAGTCATTTCTGGAGTAATTATATCATGAGGTTCCACTTCTCTCCATACTCGGTAATTATCCAGCCTGGGACCGCTAATATAAAACCATCTACTGTGTGTTCCGTGATTGCTGGAATTAGTATCAGCCCAATCGGCCCGACCGGATCTTCGGGCCACGGTATAAAAACCCACAGACTTAGGATTTTTCCTTAAATCATAGTGATGAAAGAAAAGGGACAACTGGGGTTCAACTTCGGCCCTTATACAACGAGTCTGAAAGGCATTAAAGTGAATAAAACTATTCGGGTCTAATTGACCCAAAGCTATCCTCGTACGAAGCAAAAATCTCCTTATAATGGGAAGAAGAGGAAGTCTGAGGCCACAATAAAAGGCTCGTTCGGAGACACATATTTTAAAACTCCCATGGGGGCAAGGAGAAACAGGGGTATGATAGACAAGGTCATCCTCTTCGACCTGATAAGCTTCATATTTTTCAGGAAAATCGTATCTACTATGCATATGTAAAACTTCCTCTTCGGTCATCTCAGAAACTAGATTAGCCGCAGGAAATTTAAATTCATCACCGAAATGTGCCATTACCGAATACAAAGGAGCAGCGCCTGACTGATCCATCTCCTGCGTTCGGAAACAGAGGAGTTAGCCATGTACTCGGAAAATAAGAAAGTTGAAAAAGAATATTCGGTTAAGGGCCGAGTACAGAGGGCTTGGATCAATCGGCTGAATAAAGGTTAAGTGACGACTAACATGGCAATTAATACTGACCGAAGGGTGTTCATAAGTATCGGAGATACCGAAGGATGTTCTTGCCCCAAAATCCCCAAAACCAGAATAAAAACCCCAAGAAATGTTACGAGTTATCAAAAACCTTTCTATACTATGAATCCGTCTTTCCAGAAACTTCCTATTTTAACAAAACCCTTTCTATTTACGCACACATACACAGATATACAATATACACAGTACATCAAAGAAATGAAACCCTACATATCATTCATCTCATTCACAAACTGCAAAAGAAAACAGGAGAAGATTGCAAAGAGGGAAACTTACTATTTTGTAAAAAGTAGATGAAATCGGTTTCCTGGGGATGGAATTCTTGAAAATGAACCTCTACCGGAACCGGAGAATTGAGTCGGGGATGGGATGACGTTCCAATCGCTTTGAAAGAAAGTAAAAGAAAACGAAAAAGCTCCTCTGAGAGAAAATTTTCACTTTGGAACTGTTTGTTGTGAAAAGTGAAAAGACAAAAGGAAGAAAAGAGTTTTGAGGGTTTAAAAAGACGTGACTTTTAACAGACGTTACAGCTTCAACGGTTGAGATTTTAGCGTAAATCTCGAGATAAAAACAGTTGTCCACATTGAATGGACGCGACTCCCCATGCGACACCTCGTCCCCAATAGCTGTCATCCTTATCCGAGAGAAGGCATCCGAAGAGGTATTCCGAAGATGGGCTATAGAGTTTGGCCTTCGTCCTGAGGACGCCTCCGACTGAAGACCAGGGACATGTTGGAAGCCCATCGGCCCAATATGAAAGCCCAATACTGTACACCTAGAAAAGGATCCAAGACATAGAGATCCTTCGGTGGCTTCGGTCCAATCAATAAATGACACCTCAGAATGTGGGACATGATTGTTCCATCTTTTCCACCTCCCAATGGCCCACGACTGAATGCTATAAAGAGAAGAAAGCAAAACAACAAAAGGGGACATTATTCATTAATACTACTCAAGTATTCTCTAAACACAATCTCTTTACGTTTACCTTATTTTCTAAATAACCAGAAAACTTACTCTTACGCCGGAGGTGAATCGAGGGTCAACACCCTCGCATTCTTTTATCTTGCAGGATTGATCGAAGGATCCATTCGGAGAAATCTGGTTCCAACACACACACTTGCATGTTTGCTTCCCCTTTTATTTTGTTCACAAAATTTTCTTCTATTCCACCCCCATTCGATTCCTCCCGATCAAATTGAATGTTATTAACATGAACATAACCCTCTCAGGATCTCTTACCTCTTCTATGATAGTTTGATAATGTTTCCTTAAGAGACTACACTGAACAAATTCAGTTTTTACCCAATCTTCTCTTTAGAGCATCTCCAAGAGACTCTCTACTCAAGCTCTTAACTCAAAAATTGAGGAGAGAGAATGAAAATGTTGCTCCAAGAGACTCTTAGTGGCTCTTAAAAATATTAAGAGTCTCTTCTCTCTCCTCATTTCTAAGAGCCACTAGTAGCTCTTAACTTGTATTTTAATAATAAAGTATACATATGTCCACCAATTCTTGCACAATTTTTGGTTATAATGGGATCAATTTATGAATAAATTATAAATAAAGAGCTAATATAAAGAGCATTGTTGGAGTTTGACACATAAACCAATGTAATAACTTGTTAAGAGCCATTTATTTATATTATTTTGAAGAGTGAATGTAGGAGTCTCTTGGAGATGCTCTTAGAGCATCAAACTCTTATCTCTTCTTCAGACTTCAAGAACAAGAAATGAAAGAAGTACTATACAAGTATATAGGAGTAGGATAATATCAGATATCTAAGACTAAAGTACGCTAACATTGTAATTACGTACTAAAAGTCCTTGCCCCACTAACACCCTTCTAATTTTATTACTCGTTCCGGAAGTCTGGTATCATTTGTTGTGAAATTCAGGAATAGCCACTTAGCCAGAAAAGCCAAGCTAGAGCAGAAAACAGTGGCATGTTGTATAAGTAAAATACAGAGCACCTAGCCGATTAACCGTTACAAACATCTAC
This sequence comes from Kitagawia praeruptora, assembly GCA_037693485.1. Classification (NCBI taxonomy): domain Eukaryota; kingdom Viridiplantae; phylum Streptophyta; class Magnoliopsida; order Apiales; family Apiaceae; genus Kitagawia; species Kitagawia praeruptora. Next base: position 31,827,921 of record CM075350.1, read on the forward strand.
AACCATCATTGTACAAACTACAAAGATAGCCAGACTCCCATATTCCCCTAATGTAAGTAATTGCCTCATATAAACCGAGCATAAAGTCTAAGCTGTTCTACTCAAGCATAAATAATATACACACAAGCATATACTGCAGCTGCGCTTAATGATTACCATTCTGGTGGACCTTTTTACTTTCATTTCCATTTAAGCTTCCAAGTTCTGAAATACCTGAATTAAACTTGGGAATTTGTAAAAATCTTTGAGATGGAGAATTCCCTGCTGGTACTTGAGGCCGAACTGGGAAGGACATGGAACTAGCATTTACAGCTGGATTTGAAGAAAACTGGCTTTGCCATGAAGACACGGATGAAAACTTGGACTCTTTCTCTGCCTTTTTCTCTAAATCGTCAAACTTGGACGGTTTATCCAAATCCATGTCATTAGTCAAATTTTCATTCTTCTCGTCAGCGGGTTTTCGGGAAGTCCCAGATGGAAGTTGAAGCTTCCAGAAAGCTGGGGTCTGCTGCAATGCAGGGTTGTAAGCCCCATATGCATTATCTTTGCTTTCGATATCATCTTTGCCAGTGATATGAAGAAATGCTTCTGAGATATCAACTGGCTTAACAATAGGCTGCTTCTCCTTGTCCAAAGAGCTCCCTTCTACATAATCAGATCTAGGAGTTGTACGTCCCGAGGAAATTGTAGCTGTAGGAAAAGCTTTCTCTGGAGGGACAGCAGGAGTATAGTTAGAGGGAAGAAGGTCATCCCAATTTTCCAGAAGCTCTTTATACACTTTACGCAGAGTAACTTCTGTGAGTCCAGTCACCTTACATATTTCAGCCTGGGTCTTGCGCTTGTCTTCAAGTTGGCATGCCAAATAAATAGCAGCTGCTGAGATGCTAATTGGATTCCGACGAGTACAGAAACATTTATTAATCACAACTTCACCAATGTGAGTTGCCAGCTCCTGTTAGTATTGTACAAGTTAAGTTACGACGTATAGGAATGTTAAATGGTGAAAATTTATTGAACGGTTAAGTTTAATGAAGTCTGGAGACGGAGAACACTGCTACAACAAAAAGAGATTCGGTCACATATTTAAAAGTGTAGGTAGTAATTTAAACATGTTTCCAATTATTTTTAGTGGCAAGACATGCATAAGACCCAATTTAAACAATAATGGCCTTAGTATTGGTCAAAATATCATGGGATTAATATTTCTACTTTAAAATACTTTTGTATAGAATAACAATACAAAAAGACAAGAGCAGCCTACATCTGCATTTAGATGGTTTCTTTATATTACAACATACTATTCATGGAGAAGGGGTTCATAAAGTCAAAGTAAGTTTTATTGAGCAACTAAAAAAATGCAGTTAAAAACTAATATGCATGGATGTACCTGAGCAGATTTGTTGAGTTGAAGGAGTGTACAAAACCTTGGCATGTGGACTGATATGGAATTGCTGTTAATAGGCTGACTTAATTGTAGAGCTTCTCCCAGTATCTTGATATATTTACCAATCTCCTTTTGAGGTAGATTGGCTGCAAGTGAGATTTCCTGTTATATTTAGGCATTCAGATTATGACTTCTTACAACAATTGGCTGTGCTACAGCATATTACTGACAATATCAAGCTAGAAATTCAGATGAGGCCAACAAAAGTCATCCAACTGACTGATGTTTGTTACATTCGCTAAATATTTATGCCACGAATATAAATCTTGGAACACAACGGCAAGCCGCCCTAGGAAATTGGTGCATACAGTATATTTCACCGCCTCTAATGGCATATGAGCTGTTAGCTACCCTACGTCGAGTATCTCTTGTCAAACAGCAATTTGTTGTCTACAGCAACAAATTGAAGTAACATCATATAGTCTTACAACATACATATTCCTAAAAGATCAAACACTTCTAAATTCGGTGATCAATAATTACAGACTACCCTGCTAGGAAGAAATGAATGAAAATTAAGTAGTTGGCATATAAAGGAACATTCATCCCGAAAAGGGTTCAAAAACTCCCAATTATCACAATACTCACATGACATCACATCCTATAAGTTCTACTTCTCAATCGTAATGTCATAGCAGCAACCGGTTAATTTTCATTTCCCAGAACCTAATTTTACAAGCTCATCTTTGTTATAAAGTATTTAAGCTTTTAAATACTTTTGTTTAACGGGACTAATAGTCCCCATACACTAGCTTATCTCTAAATTTATCCTAAATTCTCCCCTCATTCAATGGACTAAATATCAATCAGCTTTAAGTTCATTTAGTGCCCCAGGAGAGAGTGGAACTAAATTCTCGCGCAAAATAAACTAGACTACACAACACAATTATCAATTATTCTAAATGCAAGTATGATCACATGAATGTAAATTCTCAATAACCGAGGATTTATATCCTACAAACAAGTTCACCTTATAAATTCATCACATTCGAACAATCAAATTCTAAATTAGTCGAGAATAGCCTAATGAAAATGCTCTATAAAAATGTAACATACCAACAAATAAATACCCTAATTACAAAAACAAACTACCTGAAGTGTTCTAGGTTCTTGCGCCTCGCGAATAGCCTGAACAAGAGCAGCAGTAGCAAGAGCTTCAACACTCCGATTCCGCAAACAAGTAGCCGAAGAACAATCCCTAAACAACTGAAAAGCATGTTCTGAAATATCACTATCCAATCTCAAAATCGAAGCCACATCAATTATCTGCAAATAAGCCCTCAAATTATCCACAACAACAGACGGACCCGACGACAAGCTGGAATTCGAAGACGACGTCGCTTCAAGCACTCGTTCCAGCTCGGCTAAATGACCCGAAAAGGACATAGAAGACTGGGTGAAAATCGGGTAGGGTTCGAGAGACCAGGTGGAGAAAGAAGTTATGAACCCGGTTTGTTCGAACGGGTCTTCTTCTACGACGTCGTTTTGGGGAGGGACGGTGGGGAGGTCAGAGGTGACGAGATTGAGTGGGGAGTCTTGGGCGCGGAGATGGAAGAGATGGTGGGAATGAGTTTGGCGTTCTTCTACGACTCGGCCGCATGATGTGCACTCGCTGATTTGTCGGCCGGAGAGGGTGGTGGCGCACCGCGGTTGCGCCGCCGAGCAGTACGGGCATTTCATTTTTGTTGCTACAGGAGTTGGTGAGTTAGTTGAGCTTGAGCAGTGCGATGCTTTTTGTACATGAGTATGTACCTAAGGTTCTTTTTTCTCTTTTTTCCGCAAATTGACTAATGTTTAAAAATATTATAATAAGAGAAAACTGGGCCTGAGGACAACCTCAGGTACCTCTCCTAAGGTTAGAACAAAATATATCTATAAAATAAGGGGCCCCGCAGGGGCATTTTAGTAATTATAAATTGTTTTTCAGTAATTTACAAAAAAACCCTTAAATTTGTATTGAAATTTGGTCTAACCTCATGTAGAACCCTGAGGATGACCTCAGGCCCATGAAACTCTTATAATAATTAAAATTTTCCGCAAATAACTTTTTCAATTTATTCTCAATAATTCATTGATTTTTATTTTTAATCATCAATTTAATCGATCAATTTCATTTTTTAAATTCTAAGTAGTTAACTGATTTTTAATCATCAATTTAATCGATCAGTTCCAAATTTTAAATCCTACCACACACGACTAAGAGTATGAATAAATTATTAAGACATGAGCAACAAAAAAATGACCAAAATGACACAAAAATACAATCCAGCTGCCCAAAATTACCAATCGCACGAACGGTGACCAAAATAACCATGAATTACGTATTTCGTGGCCTGGATACGCATGTTGAACATGCGCATCTGGGATCACGTATCTCTCAAATGCGTAATGACATCATATGACGTCATTATTATAATTGCAGCTCTAGTCGTCTCTCTCGCTCAAAATTGCTTTTCCAATCGCCTTATTTCGTTCACCACAGTCCGGCTACCTCCACTCCTCCTGAGGGCATCAAAACGAAGCCCAAACGTGCCTCTACATCTTGTCATATTCATTTGTTGAGTTTTGGCCCCTTAGGGGCGTGTAGGAACAGATCTGAAAACGGGATCAGAAAAAAGCTTCAATTTAGGTCTTTTCAATCCAGCGAAACAAATGAAAAACGAATGATATAGACATGTAGAGGGTGAAGAGACGATCAATTTGATATATAATATGGTAGTGAAAGATTGTTGTAAAGAGGTGAACGAAGTGGTCAAAAATTTGGACGGAAAACGAGTTCGATGACGTTCCGAAGGAGACGATGAACAATGCCTAAAACATATGTTCTATATGCGCATCTCATCCGCATGCTGAACATGTGTATCCCAAGCCTGTTCCACACGCCTCATGCCTCACTTTTACAAACTCCACGCATCTATATAATGTGTATAGGTTCTATACGCATGTCTGATTACCTTGTACGCACAATGCAAATGTGTAGCCCCTTAATTATTTTGGGCACCCTTCCCACCGGTGGTCATTTTGGGCTCTCCATTTTAAATTTTGGTTATTGAAGGTTTTCACCTTGAGCAACATTCGGTAGGGCTGCACATGGGTAGGGTCAGGCCGATTAAACCGACCCAACCTAACCCTTTTTTTAGCCGACCAGACCGACCCAATAGAACCCGAAGTTTAATTGGTTTGAATAAGGCCCAAACCGAAATTAGTGGGTTGGCTATGGTTTGTCATAATTTAAACCCTGACCCAACCCAACCCGAATATATATTACAGGCCCAATAAGCCCAGTAGCTATACACTACATTCATTCATATACCTATTATGTTTTAACCTAATTTACAAGATACAGCTGCGCCTCTTTTACAAGTTTAGAGAGAAATGAAGTCGTGTACTTAAACATTCTCCTAAATCCTAATCTTTCTTCAGTACTACATCTAAATTCAAACATCACTGCACGTCTACACTAGATTCGTAAGTTCTCAATCCTTCTATTTTCAAGTATGTATTATTGTATTAATTTTTTATATATCGATATCATGTTTTCTTTAGAATTTTCTGTCTTTGTTCATAATTTTTTCGTAATTTATTCGATTTTTGATATCATGTTTTTTTGTGCTTTAGTTGTTCATGGTCTTTGTTCTTTGTGTTCTTTGTTGTTCACCCCTGTAAATTGCTTGATAAAATGCCTGAGTAGATAATTTAGAAATTAGAACTCTTCATGAATGATATGCGCAGAACTCTTCTTTTAACTATGTTCTTGAGACTTTGTTGTGATATGAACATGTCTTTTTTTTTAACGATAATTAACAGGTTGAAGGTGAAAGTTATGGATAAATATTTTGCTGCATCTCCCCAGGTAGAGGCCACAAACACTATGTCAAACAACACTTCCACTCCAAACAACATCCCCACTCCAAACAGCATCCCCACTCCAAACATCATTCCCACCCAAAACAACATTCTCACTTCAACTTCAACTGTAGTCATAAATCCAGATATGACCCCAAACACTACAAATACTGATCTCAAATCACCTAAAAAAGAAGATAATGATGAATTGCCTGCATCCAGAAGAAAGCCGACTCGAACTTCAGATATTTGGGATCATTATACCAAAATACCAGGTGGAGATCCAAACGATCCTAGATGTACTTGTAATTATTGTGGTGCTAATTATGCTTGTCATCCGAGGAGAGTTGGCACAAGCAGCTTGTGGTTTCATAAGGATAAGTGCAAGAAAAATCCAAACAAGAATTATGATAAAAAAAATAGAAAATATTGAGCTTTCAAGCTGGTAATAAAGCAGGGGGAATCTACTAGCTGTCACATTTAACAAAGTCAGGTGTCGAAGTGCTTTGGCTAAGTTTGTAGTCAAGGATGAACAAGCATTCAATGTCGTCGAAGGTGTTGGGTTTAAAGAACTTGTCCAGGAGTTGCAGCCACAATTTGTTGTCCCTAGTAGAATGACTGTTACTAGGGATGTGTACCATCTGTTTTGTAATGAAAGAGAGAAACTAATGAAGGATCTAACAAAGACTGGCCAAAGAATAAGCCTAACTACTGATTGTTGGACATCTTGCACCCAAATGTCGTATATGTGTTTGACTGCGCACTACATTGATTCTGAATGGAAACTTCAAAAAAGGATTATTAACTTCTGTCAAGTTCCAAATCATAAGGGCGAGACAATTGGAAAGGTGATTGAGGTTTGTCTTCTTGGATGAAAAATTAAAAAAGTATTTTCAGTGACGCTTGACAATGCATCAGCCAATGATGTGGCTGTTAATTTTGTGAAGAGAAGACTGAATGGTTGGAAAGGTTCTGTTCTTGATGCTGAGTACGTTCATGTGAGGTGTGGCGCTCATATTATCAATTTAATTGTGACCAAGGGATTGGAAAATATGCATGATTCCATAGCTGTTATTCGTAATTCTGTTAGATATATACGATCATCTCCAGCTAGGTTGCAAAAGTTCAAAAGCTGTGTGGAACGAGAAAGAATTGATTATAAAGGAGGGTTAGTTTTGGATGTCTGCACAAGGTGGAATTCGACTTATATGATGTTGGATGTTGCTCTCAAGTTTCAAAAGGCTTTTGTAAGGTACGAAGAGGAGGACGATAAATTTATGAGTTACTTTATGGAGAAGGAAAATGGGAAGAAAAGAATTGGACCTCATACTAGTGTTGATTGGGATTCTGCTGCTGTTTTTGTCAAATTCCTTCATACCTTCTACGAAGTCACTCCCAAATTCAGTGGCACTTTACATGTGACTTCTAACAACTTCTTTCACGAGATATGTGAAATCCATTCACAATTGAGTGATTTAGTAGCTGCTGGTGATCCTTTATTATCTAAAGAGATATTTAAAGTTCACATGAGATGTTTAAAGTTCTATTTTGACAATGTTTATGATGCTGAGACAGTTGCCAGACTTGTCATTAAGGTGGAATCAGTTATTCAGCGTTTGTATGCTTGCTACAAGGTCGAGGGTGATGGTGACACTAACAAGGTCAGTTTTTTTACAATGATTTTAGTTCTAAGTATTTATGTTTAGAACTACTAATGAAAACTGTGATAGTTTTGCACTTTTTTTGAACAATTTTGTCATATTTGTATGTTGTTATTAGTGTTTCTTGTGTTTGATTTTGATTGCATCATGTATCTAGATTCAGTATAATCTCTGTTTCAGTTGATTAAGCAAGTTTGTTTTAGTCAGAAGGGTTTTGAAATCTTAGAATAAGGTAATCTTAGAATAAGAAAAAAAATGGTATGTCTATTTCCCATTGAGTACATGTCCTAAATTCTTCGAGCTACATGCGTCAAAAGAGCTGCAGAATGGCAATGGTTCCTGATATAGGTGATATACTTGATAGGTTACATTAGCCTTATGCATCTGCATGTTAACCACTGAGTATTTATTTACTTGTGTTTTTTTAGAAAGCCTGAATATACTTGATTACATACCAGGCTAGCAGAACTGATTCACCGCCAAATAATGATGGGAAAGAAACACACAGAAGGAGGTTGCTGGAATGTTATTTGCAACAACAACAAATGTGTGTTACTGAGAAAAAGAGTGATCTTGAAACATATTTGGCAGAAGAACCAGTGAATCCAATGACTTCTTCATTTGATATCCTATTTTGGTGGAAAAGTAATTCTAGTAAGTACAAGACTTTATCAATGATGGCTAAAGATGTGCTTGCTATTCCAGTTTCTACAGTGGCTTCCGAATCTGCATTCAGTACCAGTGGTCGCATTTTGGACTCGTTTAGGAGTTCTTTAAGTCCAAAAATGGTGGAAGCCTTAATTTGCACTCAAAGTTGGCTCAAGGAAAATCATGGATGTATTAAATCAAAGGAGTATTTTGATGAAATTCAGAACTACGCATTTCTTGAGGAAGGTAAAAAATTATTTTTAATAACTTGATAATATTATTGAGCATGTGTGTATCATGTAATTTCTGACAATTATTTTTTTTGTTTTGAATGTTTGTAGAGAGCATGGACAAAGCCAATAACAAAGTCACCGCATCAAATGAAAAGATCATCAATGTCGATGAGTAATTTATCAAGTATCAACTCAACCATTCCAAGAAGACCAGGACTCTAGGAGGCTTATTTCAATTTATTTACTTTTGTTTTGTTGCATTATGGACTGTTGGTGTTGGAGTATGGACAGACTATATTTATTCTTCTGATGTATTTCTATTTTGACTATGATGATTGTATTTTGTGTGGTTATGTACTCAGTAGTTAGTACTTACCACTAGAACCTATATTGCATTCCTGGGATCAATTAATGAATGGTTGAATTAGCACTTAACTAGTAATATGATATTATCATATTTTTAATATTTTGAATATGTTCATAAACCGATCAACCCAACCCGATGGGTAATCAGTAGGGTTGGGTTACATGTAAATTTTATTTAGAATGGGTTAGTTTTTCTTGAAACCGAAGTAATTGGGTAGGGTCATTATTTTGACTCCAACCCGCCCAACCCTACCCATGTGTAGCCCTAACATTCGGTGATTCAAAATTAATTTTCAAAAATTCTTCTCCAACAAGTTGGTTAATCAAAATTACCATTTACCTTTTCATTAGAAAATTAATCGAATTATTTAAAAAGACTTAAATTCAGACATAATTTTAATGAATTAAGGAAAATCAATACAAAACGCAGTTCAATGCATTTATACTATAATATTAAAATTGAAATATTGAATTTTTTTGTTTTCGATCTTTTATTCTAATTAAAAATTAATAAAATAATGTAATTAATGATAATTAGTCGATTACCTTTTTAATTAAAACACATTTATTTTTATTTGAATATATTATCTTTTATAAACACCTAAAAACATCAATTGTACCATATCTTCCAATCATTAATATATTTTGGGATATTTCATTTGGTATTATTGTAAAAATGACTTTTCCCTTTGGTACCATTTTCCATGTGATACCATTCACTAGTTAACTTACGATGATACCATTTGGAATTTTCCAAATAAATTTTTACTAATTAAAACATGTTAACTTTTAATTTAAAACATAATCTTATAATCATTAATATATATGCCCAAAAATATCATAACATATCTTTCAATTATTAATAAAATATATTTTAAATTGGTACATTTATAATAAGGAAACATGATTATAACAGTTTTTCAAATTAAAACACATTACCTTCTAATTTATAACATTATCTCGCAAACATTAATATATACCCAAATATATCATATCATATCTTTCAATCATTTAAAAAATATATTTTAAATCCATATACGTTTATAATGAGGAAAAATGAGTATAATTTTTTGTGTTTTGATTAACGGTTCAATCATAGAACAATTAATAATCATTAGATTTTTAGTAAATAAATAAGAACCATTAGATATAATGATAAGTTATATTATATATTTAAATTATTCTACTTAAGATATAAGGTTCGAATCCCGTTGACAACATATTTAATTTAAAAATTATATTATAAGTTTTAAAACATACATATCAATAATTAAATTTATATCAAATTATTTAAAATTCAAATAATAATAATTATATAAAAATATAATTGTAACATAAAATAAAATTTATAATATATCAAAAAAACTCGTACATTATGCTAGTACGTTTTAATAGCAATGTCCAGATACCCAATTGTTACAACAATTTGCAATTTATATAACTATCATTATCTCTGTTACTTTTGCAGAACTTACGATCATCCTATTTGTTGCAATAACAAATAGATCTCCTTATTCATTTTCATTATTGTTATATAAAATTTGCATCCGTATTTATTTTGACACAACTTGATGGTAAATATGTTTAGTAGCTCAATATATTGATGTTTGTTCTATTTGTGTTAGACAATCTGCGATAAATATTTTTGTATATGTGAGTAACAGTTATATGTATAATTAAAATAAATAAAAGAGGAGACAAGGAACGAAAAACCCTAATCCAGTGCGTGATTGTCTCCTTAAAGCATATTAGCCATCACCGTATGTGCGAGCGAAACGCCTCACAAGATAAAACGGATTGCAGTGAGGCTACAGACGAGCATCACTATCAGCGAGCTCGAGACGAGCAAGAACTATCACCAGAGGAAGAGAAGAGGTTGTATATGAGAGGAGGATGTGTTTTTTGAGTACATAATCCTAAAGCTCTAGATGAGTATTTATAGGATGAGATGACTTGTGCGCTACACAATTGCCTTAATTAATTAGCTGCGCTAATCAATTAAATCGGTGGCAATTTCCTTAATACAATTGCCTTAATTAATTAGCCACGCTAATCAATTAAATCGGTGGCAGTTTCCTTAGTTAATTAACCGTGTTAATTAATTATGTTAAGGCGGTGGCAAAAAATCCGTAGTAAAAACGGAATTGATTTTACCGAATCAATGAATTCAAATTATAATCGAATCCATATTCCAACAATCCCCCACATGGATGAGATTGATATCGTAGTAGCACACACCAGACAGACAGACAGACACGGAATTTGATGTGGTGATAATTCTTCGATCAGATATAGCATACGATAGGTAGAGGTTTGCTCCTTGAACCTTCGCTTGAGTAAGCATACCGACCTTACTGTTAGACAGTGGAGGTTTGCTCTTTGAACTGTTCGACCGTTTGTGTAAGCGATTATATACTTATCACTATATCCATTCTGACTCGTTTAGCTCTCATAATTATGTCCATTTTGGCCATGGAACATCGTCTTGGTTTTGCAGGAGTTTCTAAAGAATCGTGCCTCGCAATTCTCCTTTGAAGCGGCCACGCTTCTCTCCCACATAGGTGATCTTTATCTTATAGAGTAACCCTCGTTTACTCAACTGAATTCCATGCGTTCAAATCTTGAACTCCATGTATTCACCGAAAGATCATTAAAAACTTAATTGCTTACCCTCGTACCTTACGGGTCTCACTGTTTCCTCATCATAGGAACAGGCCAGGGGTTACCCCCACAGTGATTTGTTCATCATGATTTAGTTGGCCCATTGAACCAAGTTCTTGGGATTTCTAGTCAGCAATGGTTGGGTGTCCACCATGACGCCGTTAAGTAATAGGCTTAAGGCTCATCCCTCTCGATGATTTTACAACTATCTCTCAGTATAACCAGATTCTCTTGGTTTAACCAGATTCTCTAAGTTTAACCATCTGGTTAGTGGATCCACAACATTATCATTTGACTTTACAAGTCAATCCCGATAATTCACGTTGAGAGTAGTTAATTAATGGTATTATGTCCTCGTCATAGAGGCGAGACATACCATTGCATATGCAACAATGTGATCTCCCAATTTACAAATTATTTACATAAAATATGCATATTGAAGACACATTTTCTTGCCATTTAGGAATATCCATTACAAAGTGACTACTAATTCAGCCACTTGCAGTATGCAATAGACTCGTATTCCATCATGAATCGAGCTACATTTAATCGTCTTTTTGGATTTCCATGACAAAGCTGCTTTCATTAATGTGAACTTAATATTCACTAGTGACTTTTATGTTCTTAAAGTCAAACATCTAACATCCATACTATATCCATATAGTACAATTAGATATCATTTGCAATGCAGCCCAAACTCACGAGTATATCTCAAACACCTTAGTCTCATTGCAATCATATTCAAGAGACCAATTTCGATTTGACTCGTGCATCTACTCAGTTTACCAACTGTGTAGCCTATGCCTGATTTTGTACAATTTTAAAATGTACAAAAAAATTTCAATCATTCTTGAGAGATCTTTTCATCTATACTTGGATAGATACATCATACATATTCATTCTAGCTTATACTAGATTTAGTTACATTGATCTCTTCAATATTCATAACATCAACGTGTCACATGTATCCTTTACGACTTTTAAAGTTATTAAGATTTTAATCTCTAAAATCAAAACTTAAAGCCTCATCCAAATTGCTAGAGATGATCATCTTGTCATTACTTCTCGTAATGCTCAGATCACTCACGTGCAATTACAATAAAATTTATCATCTCATGTGTAAAGACCATATACACACTTGTCAATTCACTGATTTTCTATCAATTTGATATCTCAAAATTGGCATATGTCACATTTTGGTAATTACTTTACCAGTCATCAGCTACGGCTTCAATTCGTCATTAACATTACCAATTTTTAGCGTCCCAAAAATTAGTAATTTCAATTTATCTCATTACCAAGTTTAAGCGTCCCTAAACTGGCAATACTCATTCACTCAGTTACCAAATTTGAGCGTCCTCAAAGTGACAACTATATCGTTTATTATGAAGTCATACCATATCGCAATAATATCAAATTTTATATGCCAATTTTCGTATCTATGTTGTTTCAATCAACATAATCACCAAAATACAAACTTTCCACTCTTGCCTTAGCCAGAGAAACCAAGAAAGACTATTCCAAAGTTCATTGATGTACTTTTAAATTTCACAATGCCGACAATTTAAGTATCATCTTGATGAACCATATTCTCGTAACTCAAGAATATATCATAAAGTAAGTTAGGCCTTCACTTTTGACTGTAATATTTTAATTATCAGTCTGACCTTTTACTTTTCTTTGACCCATATATTTATTTTCTAATATGAAAATTTGTTTGGGTCCAAATGGCATCAATCTCGCAAGACGATCCATACATTATTGAACACGATTCTGTTACATAGAATCACTTCTCTCTATTTCTTAACATCCTTCTTTTCCCCCACAAAGGATATAGAGAGATCATATTTATTTGAAAAGTATCACAGTCCATTTTCTAACATACGTGCTGGAAATTTTGACTTATTGACTTTTTAATTCTAGTCAATTCTCTACTAATATCCTTTTTGTCGGAGGATCATCAAAAAATTCTCCTAGCTTCTCTCAAGCTTTGAGGTTTACCTTCAAGCAAAATTTCAAACATTTTGGACTAACAAATTTTTCAAGTCTTTTGCTCTATCTAGGCTCAACCTCACATTCATCCAATAACTCATAAGTTTATTCGGATAAATTTTAATTACAGATTTACAAGGAACTACTAATTCATAATAGAAGCAATTCCTTGATTCCGTAATTGCATTATAATGAATCTCACGAATTAGATTCATCTATAGACTACAGGATATCGTTAGACTCCATCGTTGTCTATACATCCATCCAAAATATCTCAATTGGTTTTGGAACTCCTTTAACCTTTATAGGTATAGGTATCAAGACATCATACCCCCACATTTTAAATATATCTAAGAATGTTCCTCTACATTCTAGAATTCACAAAATTTTTATTATTTTTGCTTCAAGATACCCCCATATTTTAATAATTCTAAGAATATCAAATACATTCCGGAATTGATAGGAAATTCTATTATTTCCTTTCATGGTATCCTGTTTAAGGAATGATTAGTCTCTTCATAACTAATATCCTCAAATTCAGTGATAATCTGAATTGATCACAATTGTTTTGCATCTCCCGTTAGAGCGTAACTTAAGCCTGCAACTACTCCATCTATCTAATGCGAGTAAGATACAATGGCCTCATGAATATTCATATTATGAAACAAAATTCACCCAGTGATTATTCACCATCAAAATCATTCTTTACCATTTTAATTTTCTGTATTAAGTTGGTTTTCAACCTCAAGCCTATAGAGCGAAAATCTCCAATCAACTTCATTCTTACTCTATAACGAGTACACATAATTAATGTATTACTATAAAGTAATTGCACAACTTACTAACACCTCTCACTAGAGCAGGTTTCACGTCGTTCATTAAAACATCTCAAGTTTTAATATCATGTTCAAAGAACTTTCCTATTCTTGTCACTGAAAAATTCAACTATTGAATTTCTCTCAAATTTCAATTTGGTTCACAAGAGAACCTAATTTTCTGGCTCATCACTGGCACAACCAGAAGAGGTCTGAGGAAGAATATAAACTTCCAATAAAGCCACATTCAGTGATCCTTGATCAATTGATGCGTTAGGGTTAACAACATTCTGAATTTCTCTAAAATTTCAGCATACAGAGCTGACCGCAATGCCGTATTAGGTATAACATGGATCACCATAATAGGCTCGTGTGTAACTACCGTAGCAAACCGACAACAACAAGAGATTATATAATATAACCAGATGAACGAATTCAACTAGAAAAATATAAATCTCGTGCCGACCTTCATCCTGTACTTAATAAGAAACAGGCCTGTTAGGTTTTTCAACATCTCGAAACATCCGACCAAAATTGATATTTCAAAAGAAATTTCCTTGCGCTTGTGCTTAAGGTAGTTCTTGAAATCTTTCCATCCAGGTGGCAGCTTTTCAATTACAGCAGCAACTTGGAAAGACTCACTTATAATCATCCCTTCAGTATGAAGATCATGGATGATCACTTGCAGCTCTTGCACCTTACTGTACACGTTATACAACGATTCATCAAAACAATTTAGCACATAATTCCAACAGATATAATCGGCGTGCTTCCAAGAATCAAAAACATAAACTGTTTGCGTGTTACTCTCAATAGTGAGAAACGGTGGATCCTCTTTGAGGTAGCGATCCAGATGCATCGTGGTCAGATAAAACAACATCTTTTGTTGCCAACGTTTGAAGTTCATTCCATTGAACTTCTTAGGTTTCTCAGCATGTGCAGCAGACACAGCAGGCACAACAGGTGCAATATGTGCATTAGGCACCACAGTTATAACAAGCGTATGTACTACCGATGTTTGCACACCAGTAAGCACCGCATGTCCGTTCGTAGGAATGAAACTTGTCGTAGTCAATCCAATCGGAACGTTAATCTGTCCAATGACAGTATGTCCCAAAGGCACATGTCCCGTAGGCACATGTCCAACCGGCATCGCACCCACATCAGATGTTATAATCTGTGCGTTAGGGTTTGGCGGCGGCTGGTGATCCCCATAAGATGTTACAATCTGTGCATTGGGATCAACCACCATGTTCGTGTTGTTCATAGTTTGATTCTCTGTTAAATCTGTCACTCAAACAAATAAGCAACTATGTAAGTACAGATCACAGATATAATAATACGCTTTAAGATTGTTAGACAATCTGCGATACATACAAACAGTATAATATTTGTGCGTGTGTGAGTAACAGTTATGTGTATAATTAAAATAAACAAAATATGAGACAAGGAATGAAAAACCCGAGTCTAGTGCGTGACTGTCTCCTTAAAGCGTATTAGCCATCACCGTATGTGCGAGCGAAACGCCTCCCAGGATAAAACGGATTGTAGTGAGGCTACAGACGAGCGTCACTATCAGCGAGCTCGAGATGAGCAAGAACTATCACCGGAGGAAGAGAAGAGGTTGTGTATGATAGGAGGATGTTTTTTTGAGTACATAATCCTAAAGCTCTAGATGAGTATTTATAGGATTAGATGACTTGTGTGCTACACAATTGCCTTAATTAATTAGCCGCGCTAATCAATTAAATCGGTGGCAATTTCCTTAACATAATTGCCTTAATTAATTAGCCGCGCTAATCAATTCAATCGGTGGCAATTTCCTTAATTAATTAACCGTGTTAATTAATTATGTTAAGGCGGTGGCAAAAAATCCGTAGTAAAAACAGAATTGATTTTACCGAATCAATGAATTCAAATTATAATCGAATCCATATTCTAACAATTTCTATCATGAATTCATTCTTTGTTAAAGTGCAATGATCTTTTAATGATCTAATCTATACTATTATATAAATTCCGAAACATTGAAAGTTTTGGTACCTATTTTTTGGTACTAAGTGAATTTACTTATTTACCCTTCATTATAAAAAATATATATATGATATCTATACAATTAAAACTTCTAAAATAAATAATAACATAATATAAATTAATGGTAAGTAGTCAATTGCCTTTTTTCGCAATTACTTTTAATTGAAGATATTACCTTTTATTAACTCCTAAAAACATCACTCGTATCATATCTTCCAATCATTAATATTTTCTTCCAAATTAAAACACGTTATCCTTTTAATTTAAAACTAATCTTATAATCATTAATATATTAAAAGTCTGACTTCAAGTGGGTTTTTGATGGTTTTGATTACATATATTCATATATTGGTGCATATAAAGATGTTGTGTATATGTATAGATTAATATAATATCATATTTTTCAATTATTAATAAATATATTAAAAATATGTATGCGCTGTTTATAATAAGAAAACATTAGCCGAAACATTAAAAATTTTGAAACTTATTTTTTGGTATATGTTTCTTAGTGTATCGTGAATTTACTTATTTAACCTTTATTATAAAGAAAAATATATACAATATCTATACTATTAAAACACCTAAAATAAATAATAACATAATATAATTACGGTAATTAGTCGATTGTGTTTTTTACATTTACTTTTAGTTGAAGATATTACCTTTTATAAACACCTAAAAACATCAATCATATCATATCTAGCAATAATTAATATATACCAAAAAAATTCACATCATATCTTCTAATCATTAACAAAATATAATAAAAATCTGTATACTACGAATAATGACCATTAGATTTTTAGTAAAAAATCAAAATTGTTAGATCTAATGATTAAATATATTATATTCATTGTTCGAATCCTATCAACGACATATTTATTTTAAAATTTTATAATATAAGTTATAAACCATGCATATCATTAATTAAATTTATATTAAATTATTAAAATTAAAATAAAATATTATAAATAATGATTATATAAAAATATATTTATAACATAAAATAAAATTTGTTACATATCAAAAGAAATATGTGCATCTCACGGGTTATAAGCTAGTAATTATTAATTACAAAAAATGTGAAGTCTAAAAACTTTTATTCAAACAAAATTTTGTTGCAATATGTCTGAAATTCGTTTATAGTTAATTTTTTTGTAAATCATAATTATTATATAAAACATCGTTATATATCTTCAATGTGGATGTTGAAATTTCAAGTGACACTTTTGAAAATTCATCACGGTATCCATGTCAAAAATATTATTCTTTATGCATAACTTGGTTTATTATCATGATACTTTCGAGATGTGAGTTTCTATTTTCTTTATATCTCTTTTTCAACTAGCGAGTAATGTGGAAAGCGTGTTCGCCAATTAATGTAAGATCAAACATCTGGACAACTTGACCACTGTTTGCTGAAATAACTCTAACTCTTTGTAGATTTTTTTTTTACAAATTGGTTTCTGCATAAAAAATTAGACTCTGAGATCTTTCTAAAGGTGCAAAATTTACTGTCCAAAAAATTATGTAGGAAAACAGTTTTTTCGACGAAATTAGATCTTGTGCAGTTTTCAGATTTGTACTTTCTTGCTACATTTTCTTACTCGTTTAGCATTTGATTTTTCTCATTTATTTTGTTTTCATCAGTAGTAATAATGATCACCATTAGATGTAGTATTCTCTATTCATGGTGATATTGTATATTTAAATAATATACTTCAAGTACAATCTTCTACGAGTAAACAAATATCATCTACCTTCATGTAGTCCCCTATTTCAAGGGTTTTAGAGTGTTGTTTCGAACGGTAGATAATGCACAAACTTGATACGTATTTATTGTATTTATATGTTGTTCGAACGGATTCTAATCCTTTGTTATTTTTTCTTTTCAGATGCCTTCTAACAGTAATTATTTTTTGTTCTTCTTTCCTTTCAGATATCTTCTAGCATTACTTATAGTGACCCCCCCTCATCGAGATGATTGTGATGATTATTTCAATTATGATAATGAGTATGTGAACAGCGATGGTGATGAGTATACCGAATTACCGATGATGATGATGAGTATATCACTGATAGTGATTATGAGGATTATGATACTAAGAGCAAATCTGAGTCTGAAGGTGAGTGGATAAATGTTAAATGGTTTGACACATCCACATATGTGTTGGCAAATATTTCTAGGAATCTCACTGTCATTGTCATAAAATTCATGAAATCCATCTATTTAATACTTGAGAAGTATACGTGTGTCTTGCCAAAGCTTACGGAAAAAATATATGAATCTCAAGTCCTCAATGGTGAAATAAAAATTGGCTTGTCAAAGTTTACCTTAAATACGATCTTCAATTTGCACTTCATCCTCTATATGATGAGATCCTTAATGATGTTAAGATTGGTTTAGGATAAATTTTTCCAAATAAGTTTTTATAATTAATTCCTTTATTGATCGTTATAAGACAAGAGGTGTTGATCTTCAGTTAAAATTCATTCTTCTGGAATCATTACCAACTAACCACTTCCGTCAAGACTCCATTATTTTTCTTAAATAATGTAAAATATAGGTTTTTTCTCAACATTACATTCGTTAAAAATAATGATGAGTTGATAAAGTATACAATTCTAGTATTGAGAAAATTTTTTATCAATCAAAATCTGTGATAATTAGAGTTAATTCATTAAAATTTATTAACGGATTCCACTAAATCAGAAGAGAGATTGGTTTTTTGAAATAGTCCTTAATATTTAGATAAAATTTTACATAGAATAATATTAAATAAAATATTATTTTAAAAATCATACAAAATAATCAACTTACAATTAAAAAAAATCATACATAATACATAATAATCAATAATATACAATTAAAATTCAAATACTTGATCAAGGGAAGCACGATCGAAAAATAAAAGAGGATACGATATTTATAAATTTTCAACATTGCCCTTCAAAACCAATGTTGTAAAAATCACCGATTTCGATGATGAATCGGCCGATAGATCGCCAATCGACAGGTTACCTATCTATTTCTTCAAAATCGGCCAGAAAAACGTATATTGAAAAATCGGGTCAAAATCCGGTCAAACCTGGAACAAAATCGGATCGAGATAAAAAAATCGGGTCGTGTATATTGATTTTGTGGCATAACAATAAATGAAGAGGTGGTTTTGAATGGCTTAATGAAAGTGGTGTTGTATGATTTAATGAAGGTGGACGAAGGTGGTCGGTGTCAAAGGAATAACACTGCAAGGAGATGGTGGAACAAGAAGATGAATAGAAAATGGGATAGTTTAGGGGCACGTGTTTTGACAATATATCTAATTGCTGAAAGGTTTATTAATAACAACCATCATTGTGTTAAAAAATCCCGACACACACACACATGCATTCGAATTCGAAGTATCGCTGGTATATATATAACTGAAGGGCCTAAAGCTCAAAATATCTTTAAAATTTTTGAAATTAATTATTGGATCCTTCTGAATGTGCATTTCCACCTTTTATTTGTATACGTGATATGTTTTAATGCTAACATATCCTACTATCATCTTAAGCTTTTTTAGCCTTTTTAGCCTTTTTAAATTCTTCTTACAATATTTTTTTAGCTTTAATGTTTTACATAGAAATTTCTTGTGATTTTTTAGTGCTTATCAGCATGGCTTTTGTATCAAGGACTCCACGTATCAAGTTTCCCAAGTGATATTGAGGTTTTTTCCCACATGGATTTTATACATATGCCTTGTATGTGTAATAAGTTGTACAGTTATAGATAATTTTTAGTTGTATTGTGTTATATATATATTTAAGCAGGGGATGTTTCTGAGTTTTCCGAGGATGCTAAAGTTGTGTATAGGAAGTTGGTCTTTGGATCGTATGACAAATTGAAAAAGACTTTTGAAGCAAGTGTAAAAACGGTAATATTTATTTTTTAAGTACTTTGATTTAATGTTACATGCATCAGTTACAAATATATTAACTATAGAATACATAACACTTTCATCAATATGACGACAATATATTCATACGGATATATATTTAGCTAATCGTATATACATATGTCTGTGCTTTTTGAAGAACTAAGCAATTAAGCAGACATGTTTCAACTGGCAGAACATATTGTGTACATTTGTTCCATAGATATATATCAGCCATTACTCAATGTAATGTGATTACTTAGCTATGTGGTCCATGGATTAGGTATATATAAGTTGCGTATTTTTACTTAATATGCTTAGTTAAACTGTATTCATCACAATATATACTCGTAGATTAATTTTAGTTTATTGACTTTTTGCTATTATTATCAAACACTAAATAACAGTTTCAAATAGTCTTATATTTGCAGTATTTTAAATTTTTTTGATAGATTAGATAGTAAGCAATTCATTAAGTGCCTGAATTAACGATGGTTAAATAAGTTGCCAGTTAGGAGAGATCTAACTCTAGCCTATATACAAGTATATAGTTAATATAAAAAAGTAATGTATTGTATAATAGCTAGCAGTGATTATATGCATGCCAAAGCAAGTATAGAAGTAATTGGGTTACACTAGAAACGATTAGATGCATGTCAAAGCAAGTGTAAAAGTACTTGGATTACACTAGAAATGATTAGATTAACGGGAACGTGATTATTGTTATGAATTGATGGTGATACCTCACACACTATAAAATTTTGGATCCAATTATATCATTATATATGTACATTTGTTATTGCAATTTCAAGCGATCATCGGATAACTGAGAAGTAGGGTACGTTAGAAAGAGTTATGAATTATAATCATGACATAAGATACGATCGAGTTTGAATTGTATGTAAATAGTAAAAGTATGGCTGAATTGGTATTGGTTTGGCTGATGTACTTTTAGTTCCTAATTTTGCAACATGTTCATATCTTGTTATTAGCAACTTTTAATATTGCATATTAAATGAGTGAGTGTTGTTGCTAATATAATTTTACTGCCATTTTGAAAATATTTAATTAATTAGTGAATTCATGTATATATTGTTGATTTTTGAAATGCAATTAACCCTTATACTTTAATAAATATATGCATTGTTACTATATATGAAAACTTTATCATGATTATGCATGTGTATATATATTTAATTTTTGAATTTTTTGATGTTTGTTTTATAGGATATCCGTAAAAAAGCAAAATGGGGTTTTGGATATGCCGCTGGTTTACTGGATTGTATTTCTTTTACACAAATGGGGAGACCTCCAAACTCATGGAGGAAGTTGCTGAGCAAAGTAAGCTAATTGGAGGCTTGGTAGATCAAGTTGGCAGGTGCAATCAATCTCAATTTGCATGATGTAGTCTCTTTTCCAAGTTCGTGGAGGATCGGTTGTGACTGGCTCATAGTTTAATCGAGGATCTAAATAGTTAATTGAGGATCATCTATGTAGTTACTTGGTTGAAATATTGACTAAGTTTCCCTCGTTTCCTGTTAATGTTTAACATTTTGAAGTTATAAAATCTTTAGTTTGAATTGTGCCCATTCAATTCTATATGCAAGTTATAAAGGTATCCCATGAAAGTTGTGTGATTAGCTTGATGCACAATAAATTTTTAGAGCTCAAATAGGGCTAAATATTTGGGTTTATTAATTTGAGAATAGGTTAGTGTTTCAATAATAAAAGAAGTGTTATAATGAATAACTAGCTTAATAACTCGTGCGAGGCACGGGTCATCTTCTAGCCATTGATATAAATTCGTACATTTTTACGATAATTTTTTTAGTATAATTGTACATATGATGTTTACACATATTATAATATCACTACTTTAATTAATACATTTTTTTAGTTCAAACTCAAAAACTTATGTAGCTCAATGGTTATAAGGATGAGTTTTTTCGAGGAGGACATGCGTTCATTCCCCATAAGAACATAATTTACTCAAATTTTTTATGTGAATAAAAGAGTTTATTTATGCATAAATCATATGAGCACTAAAAAGAAGATGTTTTGTAGCATATAAATATATTGTATAGGCTATAACATAATTTCTTTTAGAGCAATGATAAAAGGACATAAAAGAATATAAGTCATCATTAACATATTTACTCAAAAGTTATTAATAGTAAAAATAGGAAAAAGGAGAGATCGGGTTTAAGTAATACGTTTTTTAGTTCAAACTTAAAAACTTATGTAGCTCAATGGTTATAAGGATGAGTTTTTTTGAGGAGGACATGAGTTCAATTCCCATAAGAACATAATTTACTCAAATTTTTTGTGTGAATAAAAGAATAGTGGCAACTTCATGTAATTTTCTAAAATCTAAGGGTAAAATTGTACTTTCATAGGGGGTTTATTGGCTCAAAATTATCCCCATGTTCTTCTATATAGAAGAAGATTAAATATGAATCTCACACTAGGAACAAAATTACACAGTATATTCTAGGGGTGTACATGAGTTGTTGAAACCGAAACTGATCAGACTCAATTTGATCCAAATTTTGGCCGATCTAAACTGAAAGACTACAAATCGACACATGATTGGGGTAAAACGATTTTAACCCGATTTTAATGTTGAGTATGGGTTTCGATTATTTTGAATCAACTCAACCCAACCCCGTGGACTGTTTGGTAAATACATGTATACGTCTTATGCTCAAGGTGATGGTTCTAACTCAAAGATAACCTCTATTAGTTTCTGGTAATTTTTTCTTGCTTTAGATGTGTTTGAGGAATCACTATATAGTAAGTGGATGGAAAATATCCTGAAATCATTTCCTCTTGTTTTCTCTAGATCCAAATTATAGGGTTGTTGATCCAAGAGAGGATGCTAATGATCCAAACAATTACTATACACTCATCTACAAGGTTGATAAATGCCCACCTGTTTTATTTGTGTATAGCTCTAAGAATGTGTATATGCTTGGGGTAGCTGATGGGGAATTCGTGTTTAAACTCCAAGAATATGATGTACTCGCTTCCCTAATTGCTCATTGACAATACGACCTGAAGTTTAGTGGCAATTACTCTTCTCTATGGTAATTTTTATATTCACGTACTTCATATATTGTTATTAACTTATTATTGTGATTACTAGCGGTAAATGAGTATTTTAGATGTTATCGTATAAAAAAAATATTTATTGTGCGTATATCTCATGCATTATTTTTTCAAAGAAATTGTGGATGTCATTGTATTATTTTACACGAACTACATTTTAATTATTATTATTATTATTAAGCATATCTTTATAGGAAGCCATCACTATCGTGGTTACAGGGTGGTAGATTAGTAGACGTGTATTGAAATTTGTAAATATTACATTATCAAAATTAATAATGCATTTCTTATCAACTAAATTTATGCACCGTTGATCTAGATGTCATTGGTCATATTTTACATTTTCAATTACGATTACAACCTCGCAACATAAACTTTTAGTTTATTAATAAACTATTGTCGAATCATTTAATCTTTTCCGTAATTAAAAGTGGATGTAGTCCAAACTTTTGCTTGTAAATAAAATTCGTAATGTAACTTTTTTTGTGCCTAATTGAGCTCAAGCTTTAAAACTATGTATAATTCAATTTTAAACTTTGTAATTAAGACTCTTCCATGATAATCTTGTACAATCGTTTTAGAACGTAATTTTTTTTTCACATGTTAACTGGGTTGAATTCATAAAATACAAGGACGATTTTAAAATCGATTACACATTAAACTAATCTTTAACAATTTAATGATTAAATAGGACATTTATTTTATCTAATATTAATCATGTAATTAATTTAATATAAACACATTGATGTCAACTAAATAGAATATATTTTTGATCCAGTGTTTGTGAATTTAATTTTATTTTAATTTAGAGGTCGTAAATATATTTTCTATATTCGTGATAATAAATGAAGTCCAAATTTATATTCGTGTCCTGTTTTCGTGTTTCATCCACTTGAATCCCAAATTTGATACTAAATGAATTGATGTCATCTCGTGTACCATGTATTTTCGTGTCATATGTGTAATACAATGAAAAAATTGTAATAATATAATTTCATAAAATTTCATCATGTACCAAAAGTACGAAATTAACATTAAATTAATTCTTGTCATCTCGTGAATCAGTAATTTAGTCTTGTGTTTACGTGTCCTTACGCATAATACAAAGAAAAATATTTTAATATTACAATTTTGATAAAACAATCGTTATGATTTCATAAAGAATATAATTTTATTAATATTATATTACTTTTATAGTTCTTAAACCATTAATATCACAATGATTTCACTTACAAAATTTTAGTGAATAATCCTTAATATTTTAAGATTTCAATTGTGTAAATATCATTAGTAAAAAATTTATACAAATTTATTTATTTTGTTTCGTACACCTTTAAACATGATAATAGAAATTTCTTGCCATATTGGTGTTTAAGTACAAAATTTCTGAATTTAAACATTTATAGTACTGTATATAAAGTCAACAATATATTTTATGATTTTATCTTTAAGAGATGTATTTATTTAATCGATAACCAGTACGGAGTCTAAATATTGTATGATACTATTTTTAACTTTAGGTACGACATGTATAATCTCATTTATAATACTGTATTCAAAGTCAATGATACATTTTATGATTTAATCTAAAAAACAGGAAAAAAATGTCCAATTTATAGTTTAAAGCTTTGTGTTAATAGAAAACTTTTCTATAATGAATTTTAGATACTAAATATTTTTAGTATATTTTTATAATAATATAGCGGTGTTTTAGTAAATTAATAAAGGGAATTGATAAATAAGTTCCAAAATTTACTATTTAAGCTCCAAAATTTACTTTTAAATATAGAATTACATAACTACCCTTAACTTTGAATATGCAATCTTTTGTTTTAATTAAAAAATTCCTATATCAAAAATTCATTCTAAAATAACGTTTTTTTAGTTTATTGATAACTTCAATTTACGGGAGATTAGTATTTTGCTTTATTACTAATGAGCATTAGTGTTACTTCATAAGTTGATTTTAAATGTTTACATAATATAGCTATTTGCGATTGTAGCATTAGAGCATCTCCAATCGGAGAGACCTCTTATGTAAATTTTGAAATCAATTACCATAAATAAGAATTATAAAGAATGTGTAAAAAAATTTGCACTCCAACGGGACAAAACCCTTGTCTATAATTATAGATAATCTCTTGATGTTGGATATATTTGTCGAAACTCTAGAGACCTGTAGTGAATTGCCACATCACGTATTGCTATATTAAAATTATATATTCCACTAATAACAACTTGAAATATTAATAACATAACATTTTTAAAATATAGCCAATCATTATAGTCAATACCCTCTGAACACAATGTCTTACAGGTTCGACAAATTTTACATAATCAATATTTTATGTAATTTAGCCAATCATTTTTAGCTAACTCCGTTGCAGATGCTCTTACCATCCAAATATTCCATGGTTTTAGCTCATGTAGTTAAAAAATTGCATTACTGGATGCTATTATCTACAAAAATAAGAGGGCTATTTGTTATACCATTTGATTCAATTTATGCTTTCCGTTTAAAAAAAGAAGTTTATGTTTCTCAATATTCGATCCATTAATTATAGTAACAAAATTTACTTGTCAAAATTTCAATAAAAAAATCAAGGGTAGTTAAGTAATTCACATATCAAAAAGTAAGATTTGGAGCTTAAATAGTAAATTTAGGAGCTTATTTATCAATTCCCTTAATAAATGGCATGAAAAGACATGTTGACCTATAATAGAAAGGTCATGGGTTCAATCCATGATAACAAAATCTTTTTAATATATTTTTATAATAATATAAGGGTATTTTAGTGTTAGTTACAGAGTCATGCCTGTATACATCTAATAACAAGCCTAATTGTTTGTAATGCTTTGCATTACTTACATGACCTCTTAACTGAGGGAACCTCTAGTTGTAGAGTTTCTGTTTGTATTGTACTTGTAGTAGGCATCAAATCCTAGTTGTGTAACTGTACTTATAGAGTCTAGAATAATGCTTGAAAGAAGTTCCAAGGTTCATGCCTCAAGCAAGAAGATAAAGACTGTCAAATAATCACAGTTGGGATTTGAAGAAATGAAGAATTTGCCTAAGTACCAATTCGAGAAGTATATTTGTCTATTCGAGAAGTCCATCATTCGAGAAGTCAGGGATTCGATATCTCAAGACACTATTCGATATCTCTGAATACACTGTTTGATATCTCATTCGATATCTCAGAGATTCGATATGTCTATGTACTCTATTCGAGAACTCAGGAAGTCAACAAGTCAAAGTAGTATTCGAGTTCTCAAGGAGTCAACAAGTCAAAGTTCCATTCGATATCTCAAGGACTCAGAAAGCTGTTCGATATCTCAAGGATTCGACAAGTCAAGTGTTCTATTCGACAACTCAAGGAATCCTGAAGAAAAGAGCTATTCGAGAAGTGATTCAATATGTCAATATAACAGTGTTCGAGAACTCGGAGTTATCGATCAAGTCAATTCAAGTTCTCGAATCACCTACTTAGTCACTTCTCGAATACATTCTTGGAGACAAAATACTGAAGAAATTATACAAGTCAGAAACCTGCAACAAGCCAATGCACTTTATGGACCACAATCTGTAACGTGCTCTGGAAAGCCTACAAGGAAGCTTGGAGAGATATAGAAGAGATAAGGGGCTAAAGAAGTGGATCTGAACAGGCTTTGCAAAGTCAAATCTGTAACCGTTTGGACACTTACTCAAAAAGGATAGACAGACTAGAAAGTAATTTGTTCAGCTACCTTATTTGTAGTAAGTAGGGTGTATCCATGTTCTATAAGGATACAGCCTCACTTCCTTAGTCATTAACTTTTGTGAGTCAAGTTTTTCATACACTGTAGCCATATCTCTCTGAGAAAAACGAAGCTGAGAATACTATCATTTGTATTCACAGATTGTAGCAACCTTTATCTAATAATACATTAGATTAAAGTGATATTGTGTCTTGTGTTGTTCTTTATCCGCACCTTCACGTCTGCACACACAAACACTTATTTGCTACATAGACTCTAGCCAAAGAAAAGTTCAAGAATCCATTCACCCCCCTGTATTCTTTTACCGTATTCAATACTCAACAAGTGGTATCAGAGCGGGCTATTTATTAAAAAACAGAAAAATGATCATGAGTTCGAATACACCAAAGACTACAGGAACGGTGAAAGTCCCTAAGTTTGACAAAGAAAACTTCAACCTCTGGAAGATAAAGATGATGTTGTTCATCAAAGCCTCTCATCCTTTGTATCCTGAGATTCTTAAGAATGGTCCTTTTGTTCTACAACAAGAGATACCAGAGAAGACTGTTGGAACCACAACTATCCCAAGATCTTATGAGGCCAATGATCCATCAAAATGGACAGAATCAGAAAGGGAGAAGGTTGCTCTTGACAGCCACCTCATGTTGCTTATCATTGATTCCATGGATATGTCAATGTTTGCAAACATTGCATCATGTACATCTGCCAAAGAAATGTGGGATCACATTGAGGTGTTGTGTGAAGGAACTGATGAGGTTAAGAAAACAAGAAACAGATACTGGTCACACAGTATGAAGCTTTCATGGCACAGCCCAAGGAAAGCATTACTGAGATGTTTGAAAGGTTTCACAAGCTAGTCACTGAGTTGCAGATGAATGGCAAGGTTTACAGCACCAAGGAGTTAAATATGAAATTTCTGCTATCTTCACTGTTAGATATTGATTCAAGTGATGATCAGGATCTGGGAATTACTGATCAGATACTGATGCTGACGTCATCAGTAACACATCGTCAGTATTTGAGTAGATCAGGATTACATGCAGATTTACGTTAGTCCAGAGATTATGGGAAGATTGATTTGTCGGTTCCTGAATTATAGGAATGCAGCTATCATT
Source organism: Kitagawia praeruptora (assembly GCA_037693485.1). Classification (NCBI taxonomy): domain Eukaryota; kingdom Viridiplantae; phylum Streptophyta; class Magnoliopsida; order Apiales; family Apiaceae; genus Kitagawia; species Kitagawia praeruptora. The sequence goes on from CM075350.1 coordinate 31,855,523, forward strand.
CAAGATATGTATTAAGAGTCGTATGTAATTGATTTAATATATCTTGTAATTGATAGAGCAGCTGTGTACACTATATAAACACAGTTTAGGTTTTACATGATAGTAATCATATACACGAGTTATTCTGTAACCTAGCAGCTCTTAAGAACATAAGTATTTCTTAAGAGAGTTTTGTAACAGTTTTATATCAGAATTAATAAAGCTGTTATTGATTCATACTTGTGTTATTTCAGTTTAAGTCGAAAATCTTATACAATTGTATTCAACCCCCCTTCTACAATTGTTATTTACTAGGCAACAATTGGTATCAGAGCTAAACTGATTAATATTAATCAGAAACGATCTTAAGATGTCGACAAGCAAGTATGAAAGCATCAAAATTCCAATTCTCAAGAAAACTGAGTATCCAACATGGAAGGTGAAAATGCTGATGTATCTGGAAGCAACTGATCCAGACTATCTTGATAGGATCAATGATGGACCATTTCTTCCAACAAGGTTAGTTGCAAGAACAGAGACTATTGCTGAACACTATGTCATTAAGGCAAAGAGTGAGTGGACGACAGAGGAAAAGGCTCAAGTACTCAAAGATGCAAAGGTAAAAAATATTTTGCATAACAGTCTTGATAATGTCATGTCTAACAGGGTAATAGCATGCAAGACTGCAAAGGAAATTTGGGATACTTTGGAAACTCAATGCCAAGGTACTGAATCTATCAAAAGAAACAGAAGGGCTCTGTTGATTCAGGAGTATGAGCAGTTCGATGCTAAATCTGATGAAAGCCTTACTGATATGTATGATAGATTCTTGACATTACTGAACAATCTATCACTAGTTGGCAAAGAGTATGATCCAGAGGACTCTAACACCAAGTTTCTCAGAGCTCTAACTGAGGAGTGGGATACTCAAGCTTCGATCATAAGGCATCAATATGATTTGAAGATGTTGTCTCTTGATGAAGTTTATGGGATGCTTAGAACTTATGATCTTGAGGTTCAACAAAGAAAGAATAAGAAGAATGTCAAGACAAAATTTGTTGCTTTGAATGTTGAATCAAAATCAAAGGGAAAAGCTGAGGAGGTTTCTAGCAGAAAGAGTAGAGTGGAAGAGTCAATTCCCGATGACTCATCATCAGATACTGATACTGAGTCTGATCCTGATACTGATGATGACTCTACTGATTCTGATATAATGGAAATGGTTGCTATGATAGTCAAGGGCTTCAAGAAGTTGAAGTTCAGAAAGGCTAGGAAGCAAGGGAAATTTCAGAAGAGAACCTTCAATGCTGATAAAGACAGGTACAAGAAGAAAGAAGAGAAAAGCAGTAAATTTGATAAGTCAAAAGTCAGATGCTATAACTGTGATGGAATGGGTCACTTTGCAACTGAGTGCAAGAAGACCAAAACCAAAGCTCTCATTTCTTCAAGCAAGGATTGGATGGACTCATCATCTGACTCTGAAGAAGAGAAAGTGAATTATGCTTTGATGGCTAAAACTGATGAGACTTCAGCTGGTGAAAATAAGGTATCTGAAATTTTGTTTGATTTTGATACTAATAATGTCTCTGAGCTAAGATCTTTTTTAAAATCTCTGCATATTAGTTTTAGGAGTCAATCTCTTGAAAATACTAGAATAAAATCTGAAATGGCAGAGGTTGTTAAGAGAAATGATCATCTAGAAGCTGAGTTAATTTTCTTGCAGGAAGTTCAAGCAGAATGTGATAATGCTAAACACATGAAACTTGAAATAGAGTTTAAATGTAATGAACTTGAAATGCAACTTAAAGAGGCAAATGAAAAACTCAGAACCTGGACACATTCTGGAACAAAAACTCATGAAATTATCACTGATAAAAACTGGAAAGAGTGTCTAGGTTATAAGCCAGAGAATGAGAAAAAGGACAAAGAAAAGGTTGTTTCATCTAATCGAGGAAGAGTTATAGTTAATGACTCAACAAATCCAAAAACCTACAGATATGTCACAGACAGTACTAAAACCAAATTAAAACCTGTTAATTATGTGTATCCAGAAAATTCCAAATATACTTCAGATAAGGGATCCACTTCTACACATCATTCTGAGACTAGAACTGTCAAAAACAAGAATGTGGGTCTGTTGTCTAAGAAACAATTAAGGGATAGAATCTGTGAAGTAACAGATAGGAAGAAAGCTCCAACTGTCAAAAGGAACAGGAATGGTAAAGTTGGAATAAACAAGGAGAATAATTATAAGTATATTCCAAATGCACCAAGGAAAGTATGCTTTAACTGTGGTAACTCTAATCATCTTGCTATTGATTGCAGGAGGAGTAAAAAGAAGGCTACTGTAGTTCCTAAGTCTGACATTAGGAATAGATCAGTATTTTATAAATCACAGAATCCTTGTTTCCATTGTAGCAGTGAATGGCATTCTATTTATACATGTGAAGAATACCATAATTTATATTATAATTATTATGAGCCTTTGCCTAAGTTCAATAAAAGTGCAAATTTTGGAAAAACAAAGAACTTGAACGCTAAACATGCATCGGTTAAGAAAAAGACTAATTCTGATGGACTCAATCCTGATGAAGGTGTTTTTTCAAGAAAATCTTCTGCTGCTAAAAATGTTAAGTTGCATGAAAAGAGAACCCAACAAGTGTGGGTTCTTAAAAATTCTAACTGAGTTCTTTGTGATTCTGATTGCAGGGTAAAAAGAAAAATGTGTTAGTCATGGATAGTGGATGCTCTGTGCACATGACTGGAGACAAAACCTTGCTATCAGAATTTTAGGAGAAGGCTGGCCCAACTCTGTCTTATGGAGATGGCAACATTGGACAAACTTTGGGATATGGCAGTATTGTAATTGGAAATGTCATCATTGAAAAAGTAGCTCTGGTGAAAGGACTCAAACACAATCTGTTAAGTGTTAGTCAAATCACAGACAGAGGTTATCGTGTCAATTTCAATGATACTCATTTTGAAGTTATCAGCAAATCTTCAGGGAAGGTTGCATTAACTGGTCAAAGACATGGTAACATTTATGAAGCCAACATTCACACCAATACTGATAATTCAGCTACATGCCTTATCAGCAAAGCTTCTGTAGATGAAAGTTGGAATTGGCACAAGAAGCTTTCTCATCTCAACTTCAACAATATAAATGAGTTGGTTAAGAAAGACTTGGTAAGAGGATTACCAAAGGCATTGTATACTCCTGATGGACTCTGTGATGCTTGTCAGAAGGCTAAACAGAGAAAGACATCATTCAAGAGTAAATCTGAATCCTCAATTGATGAACCATATCACATGCTTCACCTTGACTTGTTTGGACCAGTGAATATTATGTCCATCAGTAAGAAAAGGTATACTCTAGTCATTGTTGATGAATATACTAGATTTACCTGGGTTTATTTTCTGCAAAGAAAAGATGAAACTGCTGAAATACTGTTGGACCATGTGAGGCTCATTGAAACTGGCACAAAATACAAAGTCAAGATTCTGAGAAGTGATAATGGGACTGAATTCAAGAATTCAGCAATGGAAGAGTTCTGCAAATACAAAGGAATAGTTCAACAATTCTCTGCTCCTGGCACACCTCAGCAAAATGGAGTAGTTGAAAGAAAGAACAGGACTCTTATTGAAGCTGGCAGAACTATGTTGGAGGAAGCCAAACTACCTACATATTTCTGGGCAGAAGCAGTCAACACAGCATGCTACACTCAGAACATCACCTTAATCAACAGACATGGTGTGACTCCTTATCAGATGATTAAAGAAAAGAAGCCAAGTTTGAAGCATTTACATGTGTTTGGCTGCAAGTGCTTTGTTCTAAGACCTCATCCTGAACAGCTAGGAAAATTTGAGACTAAAGCTGATGAGGCCATCTTTATTGGCTATCTAACAATAAGAGCCTTTAAAGTCTACAATCTAAGAACAAAGACAGTCATGAAGTCTATTAATGTATCTTTTGATGATAGAAAGATAACAGGGATTATAGAAGACTATCATGATAGTTTGATCTTTGCAAATGAAGCTACCAAGATTTCTGATGAAGTCATGTCAGATACTGATAATCCATCAGATCCTGACGACCGATCAATTCCTGATCAAACAGCAGTTACTGATGATGACTCAAATAATGCAAATGTTGAGGGGGAGCAAGAGCAAGACATCACCAGTACTGATACAACTCAAACATCAAGTAGAGACTCATCAGAAACAGATTCAAGTGACAATCCTGACAGTATATCAGAAAGAGATAACACTATCTCAGGGGGAGCTTCTAGAAATTCTAGTTCTTTTGAAGATAACACCAATCAAGGGGGAGCATCCAGTTCAAGAAATGACTTACCATCAGCAAGGAAATGGACTAAAAGTCATACTCCTGATTTAATTATTGGGAATCCTGAAGCAGGTGTTAAGACAAGAAGTGCAACTCAGAATGAATGTTTATATAATAACTTTCTGTCAAAGGAGGAGCCTAAGAAAGTTGAAGATGCACTTAAGGATGCTGATTGGGTAACAGCTATGCAAGAAGAACTGAATGAGTTTGAAAGAAATGAAGTCTGGAAACTAGTACCAAGTCCAAAGGGTAGGTTTATTGTGGGTACAAAGTGGGTATTCAGAAATAAGACAGATTCAGATGGCACAATTGTGAGGAATAAAGCGAGGCTAGTAGCAAAGGGGTATTCTCAACAGGAAGGAATAGATTATGATGAGACTTTTGATCCTGTTGCAAGACTAGAGGCCATCAGAATTTTTCTGGCATATGCAGCCCACAAGAAGTTCAAAGTATTCCAGATGGATGTGAAAAGTGCATTCCTCAATGGAGAATTAGAAGAGGAGGTATATGTTGAGCAACCTCCTGGCTTCATTGATCCCAAATATCTAGATCATGTCTATAGACTGGATAAAGCACTTTATGGACTAAAGCAAGCTCTAAGAGCCTGGTATGAAACCCTAGCTCAATTCTTACTGGAAAGTGGATTCAATAGAGGTACAATTGATAAAACCTTGTTTTATTTGAATCATGGTAAGGATTTGCTGTTAGTTCAAATATATGTTGATGATACCATTTTTGGGTCAACTAACTCTAAGCTGTGTGAGAAGTTTTCAAAGCTAATGCAGTCTAGATATCAAATGAGCATGATGGGAGAAATGAGCTATTTCTTAGGTTTGCAAGTTAAACAGACTGATGATGGGATTTTTATCAATCAGTCAAAGTACACAAAGAATTTGTTGAAAAGGTTTAACATGCAAGATAGCTCTACAGCTTCAACTCCTATAGCTACAGCTACAAAGCTTGATCCTGATCAAGGAACAGAAGTAGATGTAACCAACTACAGAGGGATGATTGGCTCACTCTTATATCTAACTGCTAGCAGACCAGATATCATGTATGCAACCTATCTATGTGCAAGATTTCAAGCAAATCCCAAGGAACCACATCTCATTGCAGTGAAGATGCTGGCAAAGTCACAACAGTAAAGGAGTTTCCTGACAATGCTCAAGGGGCTTCTGAATTCGAAATTGACTTAGTTCAAAGTCTGGCTGATAAAGCTGCTCATGTCAAGCACATTGCTGAATGTGATGAGATACTAAAGGACACTGCACTTGAGGGAAGCACACAAGAACCTTTAACTCAAAGTGTTGAAGAAGCTTCACAACCTCAGACTACACAAGAACTATCAGTAGTTAATACTGATGCAAGTCATGCTTTAGTTGCAGTTGTCAATCCTGATGTAAGTACTACTGATCCACTTATTCCATTGCTTATCGAGCCAATTTCTGCAAGGCCAATGGATTCTTTAACTACTTTATCAGGTAACATCTCTCTCTCTACTTCTCTTAACACTGATAGTATGATTACAGATAGACCTGATACCAGGGATACCTCTATTTGTATGACTTCAGACCACTCTTCTCAGCCATCTCTTATTTCTTCACATTTATTGAGTCAGAGCCTTTCTTGTGAGAATGAGAGTGAACATTTAGAGAAAAAGAAGAGTGATGAGAGGTAGTCTCCTGAACTGGCAAAAGGAGAGGTAGACATGAGTGAGAAGTTGTTAACTTCTAGTGAGGTAGCAGTTACTATTGATAGTAACTTAGGTAACATTGTGAGAAGTGATGAGATCACTTTAAAAGAAACGAGAGATTTAGGAAATGTTACTATTCTACCTGCAGGTCATCAGGATTCACCAGCTACATCTACTGGTGACTTGAAAATGAAAGGTGTTATGCATCCTGATGATAATGTTGATGATAAGATTCCGACTAACAAATCTGGTTCAAATTCAGATGATGATCCTGATGATGCTGATTATGTTGAAGCACTTTATGTTCAGGCTGCTGTAAGAGCGAGTCTACGTTCTGGTACTCAGGCTCAGGCTTCTTCAAGCAAGTATCCAGAATCTTACAGTAATAAGGGTGAATACAACAATATTACTCCTGATCATATTCAAGCTCTAAGGATGTATGAATGGGATACTGAATGGGATAAGCCTACTGCTTCTATAAACTTTCCCAATGCTCTCTTTCATTCCACGCATATAGCTTCCAAGTTGTCTAATTCTGATCTCAAGGATCATCTGAAGACTACTACTATCTTGACAAAGGGACTGAAAGATGAGATTGCTTCTGTAAAGAAGGATAATAATCAGTTTCATGCTCGTTTTCTTAAGGATCATTCTGAAGTTGCATCTGCTTCGCAGCTTAAATGTTTAACTGCTGACGTTAATACAAGGATGAACTCTGTAGAAACTAAAGTTGATACCTTGTCTTCTAAGGTCGATAATATTGAAGAAACTCTCAAACTAATCTTATCTTTCTTTCTTGATGAGGATTCTGATGTCAAAAAGGGGGAGAAGATAGTCAAAACAAAATGCTCACCTAATCTAGTTGTACAAAAGGATGATGATATTTCTGGAAATGATGGTGGTACTAAGTCACATAAAGTTGAAACCTCTGATGCTGCTTTAGTAACAAAGAGAAGTCAATCTAATACTCAAACAAGGCAGTCAACTCATGTTTCTAGATCTGGTAAGAGGACAGTAACAACAATGGTACAATCTCAGAGTCTGACAGAAGAACAGTTTGTGACACCTGGTCAAACTCTGTCAACCATTCCTGAGGATGATGTATATGTGGAACAGGATGAAGATGCTGCTAATCTGTTTCATGAACTTGACACTGGGGATGGTCGTGTTCTTAAATTGTTTCATAAAGACAAAAGAGTTCAATAGTATCATGCTGAGAAGGCGCTTATCTTAACTACTGGAGAGAATCCAAACATGACTACTGATGAGTTCTTAGAAGAACAGAACAGGATTCTCGAAAAGATTGCAAGAAAAATGAAGCTCCTGCTGCAAGAAGAGGAAGAGGCAGAGGAGGAAGATACAGAGGTAGAGGAAGAATACCTGCTCAAACAAGTACAAGGCTAACAAGATCTAGTGGAATCAAGTTAAAAGATGTTTCTGAGAATGAAAAGAAGAAAACTCCACTATCTCTTGCACTAACTCCGGACAACAGATTCAATGCTCCTGAAGAAGTTGAAGAGGAGATATTGCCTTTAAAGAGAAAGAGCAAGGTTGCTATTCAATCTACTGTATCTAATAAGAAGTCAGTTTTTGGTTCAATTCCTGATGTTATCTCTGATTCTGGAGAAGCTGAAATTTTAAAAGAACTTAAGATTATGATTCTTAAGGTTGTGGTTGAATTCCACAATATGGAAGTTATTGAAGATACACTGAAGTATGAGCAAGAAAATTTCAGAAGATTTGAAAGAGAAAGTGAAATCAGAGCTAAAGCAAGAGAAGCAGAAAGGATAGCAACTAGAGATTACTTGAAAAATGTTCATAAATCTAACAGGAAGTTATGGTATGATAAAAGTAAATCTGTTCCTGAACATCAGCAGTATTATCCAACAGATGAGAAGAAGAAGAGTAAGAAAAAGGAGAAGAGTGAGTGTGATTATAGGAAACCAATTGTTTTCAAATCTGCAGGACTGATAACAGAATCTTCTTTGATTAATGAATCTTTATCGATTATTAAATCAAAGTCTACTGCATTTGTTGCTGAAAATCCACCAAAATGGGTAAGTATGCAATCTGGTTTGAAGGGATTGGAACCTGGAACAAGAGGAGGTATTGGATATGATAATGCACAGGTTGTTTTTATTGTACAAACTGATCAACATGCTCTAGTTGACAAGATTGGTGATGAGTTAACTGTTAATCATCTCTAGAAACTTGAAGCTGTTGCTATCATTGCTGATTGTCATGCTGGTGCTAAGAAGGTAGAAAAAATGTTGTACTTCATGAAAGACAGAAGTGTAAAGAAGATTGCTATTCATGAGTTGTTGTGCAAATCTGCAAAAGAGCTGAAATATGTTCTGTATCTGCTCAGATGTAAAAGCATCAATGCTAAAGAAAGAGAAGTCTACTACAATTGGTCTGACATGATTTACAGGACAATCAGACAGAGATTTATGGATGGAGGAACGAGGTATGATGGCAATTATATTCCTATGTACTTAAATTTAAGAGGCATAGAGGTTGAAATGAAGAAAGGTACTGCTGTTAGAGAAGAGTATCTAGGCATGGAACAACTGTCTCTTAATCCAGATGGGAAGGAGATTGCTTATGTGTTGCTAGGTGATTTAGATCTTCCAAGAAGCTCAATTCAGAATCTCAGGGCAGTTATCTATCAGATTAATGAGGAAGACGAAGAACTCAAAAATCTGAAGAAGAAACTGATTCAAATTTTTGAAAGCAAGGAAGAAGAATTGATATCTGACTTCTTGAAGATGAATCTGTTTTATCAAAGAATTTTTGAAACTGTTCCGGATGAATTTTAGAAGGTATTTTGTTTTGAGTTTTTGACATCTTTGAATCAAGGAATTTGTGCTTTATTTTATAAAGAACAAATTGGGGGAGATTGTTAGATATTGATTCAAGTGATGATCAGGATCTGGGCATTACTGATCAGATACTGATGCTGACGTCATCAGTAACACATCGTCAGTATTTGAGTAGATCAGGATTACATGCAGATTTACGTTAGTCCAAAGATTATGGGAAGATTGATTTGTCGGTTCCTGAATTATAGGAATGCAGCTATCATTCAAGATATGTATTAAGAGTCGTATGTAATTGATTTAATATATCTTGTAATTGATAGAGCAGCTGTGTACACTATATAAACACAGTTTAGGTTTTACATGATAGTAATCATATACACGAGTTATTCTGTAACCTAGCAGCTCTTAAGAACATAAGTATTTCTTAAGAGAGTTTTGTAACAGTTTTATATCAGAATTAATAAAGCTGTTATTGATTCATACTTGTGTTATTTCAGTTTAAGTCGAAAATCTTATACAGTTGTATTCAACCCCCTTCTACAATTGTTATTTACTGGGAAACATTCACCAAATCATCTAGAGCAAAGAGTCATTTCTCTAAGGGAAAGAGATTTGAACAAAGTCACCTATGATGTGCTCTATGGAGTCTTAAAGACTCATGAGCTTGAGTTGCTTCAGAAAAGGGCTATCCAAGCCAACCAAGGTAGAATGATAAACACATCATGTGCCTTGATTGTCAACAAATCTATTCAAGACCTAGAAGCATCTACAAGCCAATTAAGGATTGAGGAGGTAGTAGAAGAGGAAGAAGCTGAACCTGAGGTAAGTGAACCTGTTGAGGAGAAGGAGGAAGATGAGTTCTATACTCTTGAAGAACTGGATGGGATGGAAAACACTTCATATGCTTTTATGGCCAGAAAATTTCCAAACATCAGATTTAAGAGGAACCAACCCTTCAAACCTAAAACCTAAAACCTAAAACCATTCATTCAACAAGAGCAAGGCACCTGTGAAACCAAACAAGAATAATTTTAAAACCAACCATGTGGATAGGTCATCTGTAAGGTGCTATAGATGCAATGACCTAGGGCATTTTGCCAGTGAATGCAAGAAGCCTAAAAAGAAGGATAGAGATTATCTTGAGCTCGAAGCTAAGTATGAGGCCCTTCTGAAAAAGCAGATACAAGGTAAGGCCTACATAGCTGAAGGGAAGTGTTGGGATGATTCTGACAGTGATGGAGAGGAACAAGAATTCTGCAATTATGCCTTGATGGCTAATTCCAAGGATGACACATCTCCATCAGATCCTCAGGTACCATCTCTCACTACTATAGACATGTCTGTTTCAGAGTATAAATACATGATTGAACAACTATCTGTTGAGATGTTTAACATTCATACTAGTATGACTGCTGCTAATGAAGAGATTACTAAACTGTCTACTAGAAATGAAATGTTAACCAAAAAGAATGAGGAACTTGAGCTAAATGCTATGCAAGTAGAAAACCTTAAGAAAGAAGTTGAATATCTGCAGAATAAGGTTTTGTGTGCTAGTCAGGTTGAAAAGGCTCTTAGGGATGAATTAGCTGAAAATGAATTCAAACTAAAAACTTTCAAGAAATCATCTGGTCTAGTGCAATCCTACTGTGAGAAAATTGAAGCTAATCCCAAGGCTGCTATTGGACTTGATTATGACACTCTTAAACAGAGAAAAGGCTATGCTGTCATTGAAGAGGACACAGTTGTTCATAAGGAAGTGCCTCACATTTTGAAAAAGACTGAAAATCCAATTTTTAAGGAATCAACATTTGAAATTGATGAGGATGCCTTACTCATCAAACAAATGTTGAATGATGAGGATGAGGCACAAGCCAGTGAACAATAAGCATCCTCCAAGAGTGAGAGTGTCAAGCCAAAATCCAAGGAGCCAGTAGTTGATAGGCAAAGACCTAAGAAGTTTGTTAAGTTTGTTTCAGCTGGGAAGAGTGAATCAGAAAAGAAAGTGACTAAGAAGAAACAGAACAGAAATGGCAAGTTAGGGATTAACAAGGATAACAACTATGCTTATATGCCTAATGCCCCTAGGAAAACTTGTCAGAACTGTTTCAATACCAATCATTTAACTCATGCATGCAAGAAACCTATTGGTAGTGTGTCCAAACCTTTCTATGATTGTTCTGTGCCTCTAAGACATAGAGATGCACCATTTTGTGATAAATTTGACTGTATGCCATGCAATATGAATGTTATGACTAGTTGTTTCAATCTGAGAAGGCAATTCATTGATGGTTGTATCAGTCACAATTCTCACACACACTACACCAGGTCAAAGTCTTCAAGTCCTCCTAAAGCTAGGAAGGTACCTCTGTCACCTAAGTCTAAAACTTCAGGTTCTAAGACTTCTAACAGTGACAAGAAGACTAACACTAAGAAAGTTGACAAGCATGTTGTTTATGATAAAACTGTTTCTAAGTCACATGGACCCAAACTTGTTTGGGTACTAAAGGAAAAGTAATACCTTTGTGTTTGCAGGGCAAAGAAAGTGAAAAGAAGGTCATGTGGATTTTGGACAGTGGATGCTCAAATCATATGACTGGTGATATGGCCCTGCTATCACAGTATGAGGAAAATGCTGGCCCAATGGTTTCTTTTGGAGATGACAGCATGGGTAACACATTGGGATATGGCAAGTTGAAAGTTGGTAATGTCATCATTGAAGATGTAGCACTAGTCAAGGGGCTCAAGCATAATCTGCTAAGTGTTGGTCAGTTTACTGATAGGGGATTCAAGGTGGATTTTGACAAAGATGAATGTTTGATCACCCACAAGAAGACTGGTGATTTTGCTCTATCTGGAGTAAGAAAGGGAAGCCTGTTTGTAGCCAATATGGACTCTGCAAACAAGGACAAAATTTGTTGCTTTTATTCAAAAGCATCAAATGAAGATTGTTGGTTGTGGCACAAGAAATTATCACACCTGAACTTCAAAGCAATTAATTCTCTAGTCAAAAGAGAGTTAGTGAGAGGCATGCCTACACTTGAATTCTGCCAAGAAGGAGTGTGTGAGGCTTGTCAAAAAGGAAAAAAATGAAAAGATCAAGCCACAAGTCAAAGACAGTGACATCAATAACCAAGCCCCTATAACTCATTCATATGGATTTGTTTGGGCCTGTCAATATTATGTCACTAAGAAGAAAGAAGTATGCCTTGGTGATGGTTGATGACTTTACAAGGTATACATGGGTGGAATTTCTGGCATCAAAAGATGAGGCTCCACAAGTAATCATTGAGCATATAAAGAAAGTTGACAAGGAAGCAAAGGCCAACAATGCAAGTGTGATTGCACTGAGAAGTGATAATGGAACAGAGTTCAGAAATGCCATACTTGAAGCATTCTGTAAAGAGAATGGTATTTCTCAGCAATTCTCAGCTCCAAGGACTCCACAACAAAATGGAGTTGTTGAGAGAAAGAATAGAACTCTAATTGAGGCTGCTAGAACAATGTTACTTGATGCAAAGATGCCTACATGTTTTTGGGCTGAGGCTGTAAGCACTGCATGCTATATCCAGAACAGAACCCTCATCAACAAAAACACTGGAAAGACACCTTACAACTTGATGACTGGAAAGAAGCCCACTCTAAAGTATGTTCATACTTTTGGAAGCAAATGCTTTGTATTGAAGGACAATTCAGAATATGTTGGAAAGTTTGATGCAAAAGCATTTGAAGGAATTTTTCTTGGCTACTCTATGGAAAGAATTGCATACAAAGTTTATGTCATCAGTCAAAAGAAAGTTATGGAAAACACAGATGTGACATTTGATGACAGCAAACTACCTGGACTAGAAGAAGCCAATGATGAAGATAAAGATCCATTGAAGTTTGATAATCTAGATGATTTTGATGAAGAGATTAAAACTGGAGTTGAAACTCAAGTTCAACAAACTCAGGTGAATGATGATACAAGAGAAGAATTTGTGCCAATCAATAGTGAAGAAACAAGCATCCAAGACACACCTGTGAGTAGTGGCAACTTCACAGGGGGGAGGAAATGAGAATGACCATGATGTGGATGATGAAGCAACATCAAGAATGAGAAATCAGGCTGAGCACTCAAGGAAATGGGATAGATCACACACTGCAGAGCAAATCATTGGAGATCCTAATGCAGGAGTAAGGACTAGGAGAGCAACTCAGAATGAGTGCCTCTATGGCTGTTTTCAATCACAAGTTGAGCCTAAGAAACTTGATGATGCACTGTTGGATCCAGATTTGATTATTGCTATGCAAGAGGAGCTGAATCAATTTGAAAGGAACAAAGTATGGGAACTTGTGCCTGCACCAAAGAATAGAACCATTGTTGGAACAAAATGGGTTCTAAAGAATAAGATGGATGAAGATGGTGTAATAGTAAGAAACAAAGCAAGGTTGGTTGCAAAAGGATACTCTCAACAAGAAGGCATTGATTATGATGAGACATTTGCTCCTGTTGCTAGATTGGAAGCCATCAGAATATTCTTGGCATTTGCTGCTCATTCAAACTTTAAAGTTTATCAAATGGATGTCAAGATTGCATTTCTGAATGGAGAATTGGAAGAAGAAGTTTATGTGCAACAACCACCTGACTTTGAGGATCCACACTTCCCAGAATTTGTCTACAGATTGCTTTAGGCATTGTATGGACTTAAGCAGGCTCCAAGAGCATGGTATGATACATTATCACAATTTCTTCTTGAAAATCAATTCACTAGAGGCACATTAGACAAGACACTGTTTTACAAGAAGCATGGTGATGATATTATCCTAGTTCAAATTTATGTGGATGATATCATTTTTGGCTCTACAAATGAGAAGCTGTGTGAGAAATTCTCCAAACTCATGCAGAGCAGATATGAGATGAGTATGATGGGAGAGTTGACATTCTTTCTTGGGTTGCAAGTTAGTCAGAGAAAGGATGGTATCTTTATCAGTCAGACCAAGTACATCAAGGATCTATTGAAGAAGTTTGACTTGGAAGATTGCTCACCTGCAAAGACACCCATGGCCACTACAACTAAATTGGATGAAGATGCTAAAGGCAAGAAAGTAGACATCTCAGTCTACAGAGGCATGGTTGGTTCTCTACTCTACCTCACTGCAAGTAGGCCAGACATCATGTTTGCTACATGTTTATGTGCTAGATTTCAATCAAACCCAAAAGAATCACATTTGATTGCTATAAAAAAGATCTTTAAATATCTGAAGGGCACTCCAAACTTGGGACTATGGTATCCTAAGGACACAGGGTTCAATCTGGTTGGTTATTCTAATGCTGATTATGCTGGATGCAGAGTGGATAGGAAAAGCACCTCAGGTAGCTGCCAGTTTCTTGGACAAAGGTTAGTCTCTTGGTATAGCAAGAAACAACAATCTGTGTCAACTTCTACAGCTGAGGCTGAATACATAGCTGCTGGAAGTTGCTGTGCTCAAGTGCTTTGGATTAGAAATCAACTTAGAGATTATGGACTTGTGTTGGAAAGAATTCCAATCATGTGTGACAACACAAGTGCAATATCTATAGTTGCCAATCCTGTCAATCATTCTAGGACAAAGCACATTGACATCAGATATCATTTCATAATGGGAACATGCAACTAATGGAACCATTGAGTTGCATTATGTTTCTACAGATAAACAACTAGCTGACATATTCACTAAGCCACTAGATGAAGCCACCTTCACAAGGTTGGTTAGTGAGATTGGAATGCTGAATTCTTCAGATTCTGGCTGAGTGAATATATCATCTAGATTATTGCAGCAGTAAACACTTACTTTATATAAATTCTCAATATTTTTGGAGTAATTGTTGGCTGAAATATGATTTATAAATATTTCAAATCTGTTGCATATTTGGAAAATCATATTCTATTGTTAACTTGAAATTTCTATGAAATTTTGAGAAAATCACTGTTTAATTTGCTAGAATATTCGTGAATGAATATGGCTGGTAAATTTTGAAAAGATAGTGAAAATTGAGTTTCTATGAGTATAATTCGACAAGTCAGACTTCTCAAGTGATTCACTATTCGACATCTCTAACAAGTCTCTTTAGAGCACTCTCGAGTTCTCGAATAGAGTCTTTTAGAGTTCTCGAATAGAGGTTTTTTTGACTTCTCGAATATAGTGTTTTAGTTCTCGATTGACTGAGTTCTCGAATACTATATTTGAGTTCTCGAATAATTTGAAAAGGCTGATTTCTCGCTGAATTTTAACCGATTTTGGATTTTTATTCAGAATTCAGAATTACTCATAAAAACATATTTTACCTAATTTAGATTTACTTCTAAGTTAGATAACTGCTAGCTGTGAGTTACAATCTGCTTGAGTTATCGAATAAGCCTTTCTTGACTTCTCGAATAGTTGCTTTCTACTTCTCGAATGCTTGACTTTTCGATACAGAACATACATCTAATCGACAATTCAAGTACTTCATACTTTTACAATTTCACATCTATTCGATTCATTTTATTCGATTTCTCAAGCATCCAAACTCCCAAAACCTCTGAAACCCTAACTACAAAAGCTAAATTTCTTCTTCAACCTTCGATTTCATCTCTCTCACACACAAATGGCAACAGTAAAGTTCAACACCAATTTCATTGCACTAACTAGTGATGTTGAAGCACCCAACGCCAATTTCAAGTGCTTTGTGAAGTGGATGTCTGAATCGTACATCAAGAATGCGCTATCTGTTAACCCAACTCTGTATCTCGACATTCTAGAACAGTTTTGGCAGTCTGCTACAGTGGAGGTGGTGGCTCTTGACTCTGCAATAACCTCGTACATCATCTACTGCAAGATTCAAGACAAAAATATCACTATCACCACAGAGGATATGAATGAGGCACTTGGGATGGGTACCAAAGGAGAGGTGTATGACCCACTTGCTACAAATGCTGAATTGGAAGACTTCTTTGATTTCATCAAATATGCAGACAGAATCAGTCTTGGGCACTTGAACAGGAAGCATTTGAGGAAGGAATGGAGCTATGTGTTTGCTACACTTCTTCAAGTCTTCACTGCAAGAAAATCCAGCTATGACCAAATTAGTACTCCTGCACAGCAAATAGGCTATGCCTTAGCTTATGGAAAGAAGATAGACGTTGGTCTCATCATTCTGCAGGAGCTGTATGGGAGACTTGGTAAGAATTCAGCCAAGAGAGGTAATGAAATTTTCTTCCCTCGTTTTATTCAATCTATCCTTAATTTCTTAGATGATAAATTGATTGAATTAGATGGGATGAATAAAAATAGAATAGGCTATCCTAAATCCATGACCAAACTCATTTTTGGTAATTTGGAGACTAGGAATGATGTGGATGTAAGACTTAACATAACTCCCCATATGGAGAGTTTGTTTAGAACTTACCCCCACAACATGCCAACATTTGCCTCTAAGCCTGAGTTAGCTAACCCAGGGCTAGCTAACCAACCCTCTCAACCAAACACTCTACCAATCACTGAGCCAACTGCATCATCCTCTCAAAAGGGTGATGTTAGTAAAAAGAAGAGAAAGGAAGTAATGTCTGCACTCTTAAATATTCTATCTGAAGAAGCATTAGCTGTTGAACTAGGTCTAGAAAGTGAGGAACCAGAGTCACCCTTACTAAGGCCAAAGAAGAAGAAGAAAACTAAGACCACCTCTTCAGTCACACAAATGGCTGAAGTTGTAAAATCAGGGGCAAACAGCTCACTAGATGTGTCCTCTCAACAGGGTGCATCTATAGAATCAAGCATCCTCCCCAATGCACCTTCTTGTATTGAGTCAGCACATGGGAGTAATAAGGCTGGCACTACACTGAGTGGAGAGCACATCACACTTGAAACTCCCTCTATCTCTCAGGGGGAGTTGCCAAAATCTACTCTACAATACACTACTCTTCCATAATCTTCATCTCAAATTTCTTTGCAGCCTGCAACTCAAGCAATTGAGGAGCAAGGCATTGATCATCAAGAATTCTTTTCTCTTGATGAGCCAATGAACTCAAGTGACTTGGTGCATGACACCTTGTTCACCACCCAGGACCCACATTTAGATGGTGAGGGAATGCATGCTGGGCCATCTCCTAATGACACCATCACAAACACAGAGGTTCCACTAGTTTTCACTAGAGACTCTGTGCCTGTGTCAACTGCTGGTGTAACTCATCCCACTTCTATGGAGACACCAGTAGTAGAGTCAATCCATCCGGTTACAGAAGTTGCATCTGTAACTGAGGAGTCTAGCTTGCCTAGCTCTAGCTCTGACTTTATGACACAATTGCTGAAGCCTGTGCACCATGACAGTGCTTCAGGATCAGGGTCTGTTCCACAACAATTGACGGTTGAAGCACTTCAAAGCTTAATTGTGGATCAGATCCCTGAGTTCACAAAGATTGCACAGTACCTCCTCACTGCCAACCTGCCCAATCCTGACTATGAAGCTATTCTCCTGTGCCATAAAGAGGATGTGGAGCAACAACAGGCCAAAATTGTGGATGAGTCTGAGAGAGAAGGCAATATAGATGCCTGGCTTCAAGGAAAATATGACATTCCTCTCTCAGAAGGCCTACAGTACCTCAGAGAAGAGTACATCACTTCAATAGGGTCCAATGCCAAATCTCTCACCCCTAGTGCTGTGTATGAAGCAGTCAATGACAGTTACAAGGGAATTCTCAAGGCTGCACACTACCTTGGCAAGGGTCTAAAGACAGAAGTCACAGAAGTGTGTACAGCCACAACCAAGGAGGTGCATGAGTTAAAAAGGGCTTTTGATTCCAAATTCCCTCAACTAGAGACTGTGGTCAAGGAAATTCTAGCCTGCAAGTCTAGCTGTATCAAAATGGACAATGGCTTGGCCCTTCTCAAAGATACTGTCACAGGGCTGGGGCATAAGTTTCAATCTCTGTCTGATCAAACCACAGACTCAAATGCCATGCTGAGAACAATGTTCAAGAATCAATATGGGGATAAGCTGGTAACTGAGGTCCCTGTTCATGACATGACCAAGTATGAAGTCCAAAGACTCAAGGATCAATCACTCTCTGGCTTCAGGGCACATGAGCTATTCACTAAAGTGGATACTCTTGAAAAGGAGGTGGCTACTCTCACTAAGTCCAATGCTCATCTTACAGACAAGGTAGCACTTCTCAATGATCAGTTGGACACTCAAGCAACCACCACAACTGATGTTCTTCTGCATCAACAATCTATGTTGGCTGCTATGATGAAGCATATGGGTCTCCCTCTACCTGAAGAATCTTCAAACCCAAAGGTCAATTCTAAAGCCTCTGTGCCTGACAACAAGCCTAAGGGGGAGAAAAGGTTAAGAAACTCAAATCCAAAGAGGGAGAAACCTAAGGAGAAGGGCATACAGATAAATGAGGGTGGTCACCAAAGAGCTTCAAAATCTATAACCAATGTGTCAGGCAAAGGAAAAATAAAGGTTGATGAGCCTCCTACCTCACTGCCAGTTGTTACTCTACCAACTGTGCATGTCATTACTCCTGGTGGTCAGAAGAAATCTATCACAACCACAGTGGTTGCAGGGAGTATGCCATTTGACAAACCTCCATCCTCCATATCTGAAAGTGCCAAGCCTATAGAAGTCAAAGTAATTACTGAGACCAAGCTACAAGAAGCTGCTAACTCAAATGTTTATCATGATAAAGCCTTCTTGGAGTTTCTGAAAGCCACAAGGGAACAGGCTAGTGACACTCAGTTCTATCTGAGGGAGTTGAAGGAGCAGATTGACTACATCACTGTCATCCCCAAGAAAGTCAATAATATATGGTTCAAGGAGATAGTGATGATATCCAAATCAAAGATATGGCATCTAACATACAAGACTCTACAAGCCCTAAAACACTCAGAGATAGATGCCATACTTGAGCTTATTGAGAAGAGAAATGAGAACAACAAAAGTCTGTTTGATGATTTGAGGAATGGCCAACCTTCAAGGCTGCCAGAAGTGATCAAGAAGCCATGGACAATCATCTATCAGTCTGGCACCAAAATTGAAGACATCAAGCAATTGGTCATTCCCCATGATCTCACTTCTCGAAATCACAGATTGGTCATTGCTATCATTGATCAACTACAGAAGAAGGTTGGAACCAGAAATGCTGAAGAAATTGAAGCACTGCACATTCTCAGATCTTTTATAGCAACTGGTGAAACTCCAGAGAGGGCTCAACCTAGGAGAAATAAGGATGATGACTCTGAAGACAAAAGTGATGGGAGGAGGAGACATCACATGAGAGATAAGGGTGATGAAGATGAGAAGAAGAAGAAGGATGACAAGAATAAGAAAGATGGTGATGACCAAGGAAAAATCTATGAGAGGAAGATTGGAAAACAGCAAGCCTTAGGCATTGCTAGCAGTAACCTCACCACAACACAAGACTTTGAGTCTAGGGTGAATACTGTTAGTAATGACCTACCAAAATCTGATTCAATGGCTTCTGCAACTGTTTTGCCACCTCAAGAAGAGAAGAAGATTCAAGCCAAGAAACCATGTGTATGTTTCAGAAAGCAAACTGCTAATGGAACACTACTATGGTCTACCAACAAAGGTCAAAGATTTTAGCCAAGCAACCATGTAAAAAGGATCAAATTCAAACAAGCTGCAAGGAAACCAAGGCTATCCAAATCAAGGACTCTGACAATTTATCCAGGATTGAAACTCCAACCACTTGATGAAGACTTTGATATAGACCAACTGCAATTCCTAAGAGCTCAGAGAATCTATCATGTTGCCATTATTGATGATTGCCTAGAAGTCAAATATACTGATGGAAGAGAGGAGAAATTCAGACAAGGGCAGTGTCAAAAGTATGGCAAGTTGGATGACATAGAAAGGATGATTGCACTGTTGGATGCTAATGACAAAGTGGAAAGGGTTTGGAAACTGGAGCTAGCTGCTTTTGTAAAGATGAAAAAAGATCATGATGAAGAGATAAGGAAGGGATGCCTTGAGAGATGGATAGAAAGGGAGAAGGAAATTGATAGACTGGATGCTGAAGCAGAAAAGCTAAGGGCAAAAGGATTGTGTAGAGTTCAGTTCAATCCCTATTTGGTGAAGTATAGGAGAAGAAATGGGGAGCATGTCAATATAAGAATGGACCTACTCAATCACTATCCTGCCAACATTCTGAAGCCAGTACTTGAAGATTTCAAGAATTCTATTCTGCTTGAAGAGTTGGATGCCTTAGCTGAGATCATAAAGGCCATGGATGAGAATGCAAGAAAGGAGAAAGAAAGAAGACAGAAAGCATATGATGATCTACAAGCCAAGGCAATAGAGATGGAATCAAATGAGAATGGCTAGTATTTCATCATGCTGTAAGATTGTTTACCTTGTAATTTCATTCATGTGCTCAATCAATCTACATACCTGTACTTTTAAAGTTTTATCTTTATGTATGTTAGGCTTGTTATCAGACATGAAATTGTGACTAAGGGTCTCACTCACAATTTGGGGGAGATTGTTAGTTACAGAGGCATGCCTGTATACATCTAATAACAAGCCTAATTGTTTGTAATGCTTTGCATTACTTACATGACCTCTTAACTGAGGGAACCTCTAGTTGTAGAGTTTCTGTTTGTATTGTACTTGTAGTAGGCATCAAATCCTAGTTGTGTAACTGTACTTATAGAGTCTAGAATAATGCTTGAAAGAAGTTCCAAGGTTCATGCCTCAAGCAAGAAGATAAAGACTGTCAAATAATCACAGTTGGGATTTGAAGAAATGAAGAATTTGCCTAAGTACCAATTCGAGAAGTATATTTGTCTATTCGAGAAGTCCAGCATTTGAGAAGTCAGGGATTCGATATCTCAAGACACTATTCGATATCTCTGAATACACTGTTTGATATCTCATTCGATATCTCAGAGATTCGATATGTCTATGTACTCTATTCGAGAACTCAGGAAGTCAACAAGTCAAAGTAGTATTCGAGTTCTCAAGGAGTCAACAAGTCAAAGTTCCATTCGATATCTCAAGGACTCAGAAAGCTGTTCGATATCTCAAGGATTCGACAAGTCAAGTGTTCTATTCGACAACTCAAGGAATCCTGAAGAAAAGAGCTATTCGAGAAGTGATTCGATATGTCAATATAACAGTGTTCGAGAACTCGGAGTTATCGATCAAGTCAATTCAAGTTCTCGAATCACCTACTTAGTCACTTCTCGAATACATTCTTGGAGACAAAATACTGAAGAAATTGTACAAGTTAGAAACCTGCAACAAACCAATGCACTTTATGGACCACAATCTGTAACGTGCTTTGGAAAGCCTACAAGGAAGCTTGGAGAGATATAGAAGAGACAAGGGGCTAAAGAAGTGGATCTGAACAGGCTTTGCAAAGTCAAATCTGTAACCGTTTGGACACTTACTCAAAAAGGATAGACAGACTAGAAAGTAATTTGTTCAGCTACCTTATTTGTAGTAAGTAAGGTGTATCCATGTTCTATAAGGATACAGCCTCACTTCCTTAGTCATTAACTTTTGTGAGTCAAGTTTTTCATACACTGTAGCCTTATCTCTCTGAGAAAAACGAAGCTGAGAATACTATCATTTGTATTCACAGATTGTAGCAACCTTTATCTAATAATACATTAGATTAAAGTGATATTGTGTCTTGTGTTGTTCTTTATCCGCACCTTCACGTCTGCACACACAAACACTTATTTGCTACATAGACTCTAGCCAAAGAAAAGTTCAAGAATCCATTCACCCCCTCTGTATTCTTTTACCGTATTCAATACTCAACATTTAGTAAATTACTAAACAGCATGAAAAGACATGTTGGTTCATAATAAATATAATGGATGGATGACTAGTATAATATTATAGGGTAATGCTAAACATAGTCCTTATGGTTATGGTTAAGCATTAATGTAAGTGGATAAATGCATTTAAAATGTCAAATTTGCACTTAATACATCAAGTTTGCACGAATTTCAATATAATTATTTAGCAATTTAGGCTTTTTTTATTAGTGGAAATTAATTTGAATGCAGGGGGGGCCACTATTATTACTTGGAAAATTGAATTGATGTTGTAAAAGAGCATTGAAAAACTTAAAAACAATTAAATAACTAAAATCAATGTTGAAAAGATGAGAATATTTAATGCTTAACCATAGCCCTTAGGGCTATTGTTAGCATTTCCCAATATTATATTATACTCCCTCCGGTCCATTATATAAGGCATTTGACTTTTCTGCACGTAATTTTAGGTGCTTTGACTATATAGATAAAATTATTATTTTTTAATTTTTCCTTTTTGAATAAAAATATGATACTTTAATTTTTATTTAGAAAAAAAAAATTTAAAAAATAATAATTTTAGCTATGTAGTCAAAACACCTAAAGTTACGTGCAGAAAAGTCAAATGCCTTATATAATGGACCGGAGGGAGTATTATGATAATAGTGACATGGGCTAAATTTATGTAAGTCCATTCCATGGACCCTATCATGCAAACCCAATTGTAGGGGTGAGCAAAATTTTCCAAATCCGCCCAAACCGCCCAATCCAAACCGCCCAAACCAAAATTTACGGTTTTGTAACGGTTTGGGTTGGTAACGGTTTTGAATTTTTAAAAACCGAAAAATAATGGTTGGATTCGGTTTGCCTTGTCAACCCGACCAATATAACCCGTTCCACCCGAATATATAATAATATATAATAATTAATTTTTTTATTATTTAAGAAATATAATTCAAATTAATAATTATTATATAATTATATAAAAAGGAAAAAAAATGTGCTTACAATAGTTACAATATGTAAAAAGACTAAATCGATAAGTTTGTAACTCTATTTTTCTCAACTATCATTTTACTTAAACAACGTTATTTTATTGGTCCGTAAGACTTTGTAACTTAATTACCATATTTTGGTGATATTTTGTGATGTCAGTCCATTGATGCATTATACAATTGTGTCGATTAATTTTTTACAAGTTTAAATTTTTTAAGTGGTTTAAAACCCAACCCGCCCAAACCAAACCATTATAATTTGGACGGTTTTTTTTAGTACTAACGGTAACGGTTACGGTAACGGGTTGTTAAATTCCAAAACCGTAAAATATGGGTTGGGTGGTTTAGCCCTTTCAACCCGACCAACCCGACCATTGCTCACCCCTACCCAATTGTTATGTGAATGTAATGATATGTACATATAAATATAATATATTAATTTTATATATTATGAAAAGTAGTGATTTAAGTATAATTTGATATTTTAAATGTATATTCAATTTTGTATATAATAATAATGGTCTAATTTAATAAATATTATAAAATAAATTATTAAAAGACATCTAATTTAATTCCGATTTATCATTCCGATAAATGATCGATTTTTGAAAAATCGTAAATCGATAGCTCAATCAAATCCGATAACCGATTTCTATAACATTGCCCAAAACAAACAAATAATGCCTACAAACTATACACTCATCCCTCTCTTAAATCAGTAAATCACGAATAAATAGAACACCGTGAATCCGAAAAATAGAGCCCCAATGTCAACTTCAAAAAAAATTAAATAAATTTCAAATCTTAAATCTACATTCTCCCGTTAATCGAAATGAAGGATGATGACGTCCTTCCGGTATCAACACCGACGGCGCTTATGTCATTAACTCCGGCGACATCGTCATCTTCGAAAAAGGAAACTAATTCCTTTAATTTCTTTGGACGAGGCCGTTATAAATTTTGGGCATTGGCTGCTATTTTGCTTCTCGCTTTTTGGTCCATGCTTACCGGAACCGTTACTCTCCGGTTATCCGCCGATAAACTCAATCGATTCATCGACGACATTGGTACTCCCGTTCATGATGATCTCGACGTCCTCGTAAGTTTCACATCTTTCAATATATTTTAGGTCGAGAACACGTGAGAATAATTGTTTTGCACATTTCGCACTTTTTGTGTTTATATTTTAATCTAATTTTAAAGTGCGGGATAATTATTCTCGCGTGTTCTCAAGTTAAAATTAAAAATGTTCTTCACTCGAGAGATGTGTGTGTGTATGTGTATTGATTTGGGAGTTTAATTAGGAAATGGAGGAGAGGGAGAAAGTGGTGAAGCATATGTGGGATGTGTATACGAATAGTCGTCGGATCAGGATACCTAGGTTTTGGCAAGAGGCTTTCGAAGCTGCTTACGAGGAGTTAACGAGCGACATTGCTGAAGTTAGAGAAGCTGCAATCTCCGAGATTGCTAATATGTCTATGAACGCTATTAATCTTGAATCCCTGCCTTCGGCTGTGGTTAGTTACTTTCCTGTGCTCGATCTTTTTATTAATGCGATTTAGACCTTATGTATTTGAACTAATTGATAAGCTTAAACATACTACATTGTTGAGTTTGCGTAATGGATGGTAGTTAAAAGTTGAGTATATGAATTGTGATTCTACCTTTAGGAAATTTAATGTTTTTGTGGAGACAACTTGTTAATTATCCTGATTAGAATTACTAGTTTGAAGAATCAAAGTTTCTACTACTATAGTTGTAGTACACAAAAAAGCAGATGAAATAAACATGTTATTGAACTTGTTCATCTTTAAATCTGGCCTAAGCTAATTGCTTATATATGTACTGCTCATATATATTATAGAATTATTCAATTAGCAGGCATGCTTATGTTAAAATATAAGTGAACAGTTTATGGAAAGATGCAAGTGGAAGACAAACAAAAGTGAAGAAAAGATATACAAAAGTGAACAAAAGTGAACAAAAGCGAACTTTTGCAACCAATATCTTCTTTTTAAGTTCTGAATTAGTCAAAAGTGAAGAGAAGTCATGGAATGAGTAACAATGTAAGGCGATGAAAAAAGAAAAATATAAAAACAGAAACAATATAAATGATAATTAAAATGAATAAATATGCACACAACGAACAAACATATGATAAAACAAGTATGTGACAAAAAAAATGGAAATATTCTCTCACCAGAAATCTAGAACACAACTCATGAAGGATGAGCTAATTATGATGCAGTCATAAAATAAAACTCTATTCTACTGAAAATGTTTGCATCTTGCTTTTATTTTAGCTTTACAAGCACCCAATGTTGTGTTTGTCTTTTGTGTAATGTACATTGCAAGTGTGACATTGCAACTGCATCCATATTGTATCGGAGTTCTTTTTCCTTCTAATAGTGCCGTTTTTACTCAGTTCTCGATTTCTCTTAGGTCGCTCGCTGAACATTCGGAATAAACTTCTACTTTTAAAATAGGTTTTATTGTCTGTTTCTCTTTCAGTTGACAATATGACTAGAAAATTCACTGAGTATGCCATGCAGTGTCACACTTTAAAACATATATTACTGTTTATTGTCCTTATTTTGAATTCTAAAACAAGGATAGTAGATGATATTTTGTGCACATATGGCCTCATTTAAAGGAGATGGCATAATGCATTCATTTGAAGTGACAATATGCCCTCGTAAGACAATAACTTACCCATGATATGGTGGCTAAATGTGATAGAGGTCAGCATCCAAATTGTTCTAATCTCCTTCCACAATTACATGAACAACCCTAGTTGTACTGACCCTTGTTTTTCGACTCCTTTTCCAGCTTCCTTCCTTTTCTTCCTGAGTATTATTGTACACTATGAGTCAATCTATTATAAAGCCATGGTACTTGGTCTACATGACTATAATCCTCGATCTAATCCCAAATAAGTTTTTACAAAACAAACATGGGATTAAACAATTTAAAGGATTATAATCCTATTCCCTACCTAATCCTATGAAACAAACATGGCCTATGTGTCAATATTATAAAGCCACGGTACTTGGTGTGTCCCTAGTAATTGGAGTCTGCACTAGTGTGCCGATAGTTGCGTGAGAGTTGAGTTAGATAGCATATACAAACTACATCAGGACTGTCCCGCCCGCCCCCCACACACACACACATCACTAAACTGCTACATAGTTGTTGGTTTAAAAACAATAGAGAGTTCTACAGCTTCAACCATAAGCCATCTGCCACTAACTATGGTCTTCCTGTACATTTCCAGCCTTGGAAAATGCAACAAGAAAGTAGTGAAATCTCATAAAGCTTAATTTTTTTTCATAAGATGTATATAATCTATATTAATTGTTTACTAAAGAAAGATAATAAAATGATTTTATATGGGCTAGTAATTCATTGTCTACTGCCAAAAATTTTGCAGTGGGAGTAAATGTACATTAAAAAACTTAACAAAATAGATAAATTATACACACAATCAAAGAGCCACTTTTATTTTTAATTACCAACTTTGCCCTTTTTTATCATTGTCTCTGGCTACAATTAGTCGTTATCTTTTTAGAATTTCAGTCGACTTATTGTACATAGTAGAACTTCTAATGCTATTATTGAAATGTTCTGAAATGGAGATATGGAGGATTGTTATTCATTACCAGCCATTCAACCAACCTTATGTTGGTTTTTTGTTATTGAAGACAGAGTTGAAGTAATAGCAGTTTTATTGGCCACACGTCATGATAGTGTGATGACTGTCTTACCAATGTTTTTGTTGGTCTACAACCAAACTGCAAGCAGAAAAGGTTGTTATGATTCCAATGGGATAAACCAAATATTTAAATGCTGATAAACTTTTGCCATTTTTAACTATCAGTGTCATTCCGTTTGGTTTCTTTATAAGATACATGTACTCTCAAGTTTTTTTTATTATTGCTGTATTGCGGTATTTGCTATTGATGCTGTTAATGTGAAGCATCTTTTCAAGATGGTAACAAAGCATTGTTATTTTTATGTCACTTCAGAGTAAAACGACCAGATTTGAAGCAAGCAGAACAGGAGGAAGCTAAACATTCACACGTACGAAGCTATGACTTGGAAGAACATCATGGACTTACTATAGAAATGCTATTCTTTTATACACGTTGAATCCCATTAAATTGCTTGTGTGCTGCTGAATATATGTTAAAGGTAGGGCGAGAACTACGCTACACGATTTCATATTGTTGCAACAGTTTTACCTTACAATAAATGTATCCTTTTAGGTTCCTACTGTTGCATCTTTGTTAGTGCAACATCATTTTTGAGCAGTGAAAGTTTGTAGTGTAGCAAGTATCTTCAATATCCATTGGAAAAGATTCTTAGAGTTTAGTTGAATTATGTTAGTTGTCAAAGAAATACAGAAGTAATTGTGAAGATTAAATTCCTTTTGAATATGTAAATGACAATCTGTGGATATATATGTTTGATTTCTCTATGAAATGAAAAAAAATCATGTGCTGCCATTCATTTCCATTGACAGGACATATATGTGAGTGTGTGCAGATTAATGTGTTGGTTTGTTGTATATTTTGTATATATGAAACTGAATACAGGAACATGTTTTGCCAAGTTAGGCTTCTTGTAGGTATGTATGCAATAAATTCTTTAGGTTAGAAAGCTTAGTTCTTAATTCTTTAGGTTAGAAAGCTTAGTTCTTTCATGTCGGTCAACATCTTACAACAGGTCAATATGAAAGCTAATCTTCATTGAACATATAAGGTGCCAGGCCCTGTTTCAGACCTAATATTCTGGAATGGTCTCCAATTTTTGGAGCCGAAGTATGAGAAAGTACATGAACAGGCAGGCTGAACAAGGGTATAATACACTAGCTGTTCTTTGTATAATAAAGTCTAGACTCTTCGCAGGAAGCAGAAAGCTTTATATCAATGGTGATATTTACTAGGCTTCTTTCAACTTGGTTGTTCTGCAAAGTAGTTGAGACAGAACTGGAGCTAGGATGTACACTGCAATCTTAAAATCACCACATAATAAATAATTCAGTACATAAGCTACACACGAAAAGCTTTAAAAACGTAATACATAGGCCTCAAAACTACGACTCAGGCGGCACTTCGACACTTGAATTTTGAGGTTTACTGCTGCTGCGCTTGCTAAAAACTTGTTCCATCTCCTCCAGAGACCTTCCTTTCGTTTCAGGCAAACAGAAGAAGAAAAAAAGCCAAGCCACTAGAGAAATACCAGCAAACATAAAGAAAGTTCCTCCTATAGTAATGGCTTTGTAGATTGATATGAAGCTCATAGAAACCGCTGCATTAGTTAGCCTATTCACAGCCACTCCAATACTTGCTCCCTGGGCCCTCAATTTTAATGGAAATATTTCAGAGCTATAAACCCATGTAATTGGCGCAAGACCAAGTGAGTAAAACATCATATACATGTATGTAGCAGCAATGCACAGAACCAAGGCCCAAGTCACTTTCTCTTGGGAATGCCTCACTATGGTTAGGCCTACGCCTAATGCTGAATGTGCAACAATCATACCCCCTACACTTGTTAACAAAAGTTTCCTCCTCCCAAATTTATCGAGTAAAAGAGTAGCTATAAATATGAATACTGTCTTTGTGACTCCCACTCCAACAGTGACAAGCAAGAGCTTGTTCTTGCTTGTGACTCCAGCTTTCTTGAATATTCTTGGACCGTATAGAATCACCGCTTCTATCCCCGTTGCATGTTGAAAGAAATGAATTCCAATGGCTGCTAATAACATCCAGCGTACAGGAGCGGATGGTCTTAAAATGAGATCTTTCCATACCCCTTTGCCACCACCATCCGTTTCTTTCGGTAACTTGACAATGTCATCTGTACAATTTTCATCGATTCCAGCCGCTATTTTCATGTCTCTTAAACGGAGTAAGGCTTCTTCCTCCGTATTGGTTATTTTTAACATAACTTTTTGCGAATCTCCAAGACGACCTTGCATTACAAGCCATCTTGGAGACTCGGGCATCCCAAGAATGCCAAAGGCTAAACAAATAGAAGGGACTGCTGGAATCCCAAGCATTACTCTCCAACCAACTTTTAGTGTCAATTTTGAGAGAAAATAATTAGAAAGGTAGCCAGTTAATATGCCAATACTAATGCAAAGTTCAGGTAAAGAGCTAAGGAAGCCTCTTGTTGACGGAGACGAAATCTCGGTGGAGTACACTGGAGCAATCATAAGAGCAAAGCCTACACCAATGCCCGCAATACATCTTCCGGTAAATAAGACTGCATAATTAGGACCATAGCCCATCAAAACTGAACCGATCAAGAACATTATAGCGGCTAAAACAATAGTATATCGACGACCAATGAAATCGGAGGTTCTTCCAGCACAAAGGGCCCCTACCAAAGCACAGAGGTTGAGAATTCCGGCAATTACTTCTACTTCTGTATCGCTGATTTTGAGTTCTTCTTTAATGAATATCATGGCTCCACTCATCACACCAGTGTCTGCATTACAACAGAAGGCAAGACCATAATTTTATAAACCTTAACATTGTCTAAATTATAACATATCAACAATCAAGAATATACAAATTTTAGCTGTTAACATTTTCACACATACGTTACAACGAGCGGAAACATTTGTGCGTGAGTAGAGACAAATGATCTTGTTCTAAAATCTCGTTTGCATTTCGAAAAAATGACAGACAGGTACAAACTTTTTTATTTTCATACATGTTACATATCGATCATAGGTGATATTCAGTAAAAAGATGAGATCATGAGAATTACCATATCCAAAAATAATGGAAATAACAGAAGCAACAATAGCACAAGCGCACGCATACTTGTTGATCTTTGGAGGATTGCTGCTGCTTAACCCCTTACCACCTTCCGGATTGCTGCTGCTCAACTCCTTACCATCTTCCATGGATACCGCAATTTCACCACTAAAATTTCGTTATATCGTAAAAATCTGAAGAAATGTTTGAGAATGTCTTCTGATATGCTTCACTTTACGAAATGAGAAAGAAAGATTACCAATTTCTATGTGTTATTACAACACTGTAAATATGCAGGTTTCAAGAGACAGAAAAACTGGATGCATATATAGTGAGGAAACAAAACTAACAGGGTGGGCACGTAGACAAAAAAATTAAGACATAATAATCGGGAAGTAATCCGAAAAATTATGGATAAGCAAGGGATCGATGACTGCTTATTATTCCGGATCAGCTTCCGTTTGACATGGACTTCATGCATGATCTGGCTGTCACCTAAATCCCGTTACCCTTATATTTTCCATCTTAATCATCATGTTAATTACAGTTTTATATTCATATTAAGCAATAAATAAACATAATTTATGAACATATATACTAACTATAATAAGCTCTCCTTCCTTAAAAGTTCTAGCTATAAATTAATGCACGTATACTAACCACGTACTTGGTAAATAACAAAAAAAATATTGATATATGATTAGCGGATCATTCAAAGAAAGCTTACTGCCTAAATATGCCAACTTGACATTGTAGTCCCTTTGGAGGTTGTTTGACTGGGCCGGCTTAAAGTAATTTTTGACTTTTAAATTGAAAAATGTCTATTTGTGTAAAAATGATTTAAAGTTAAAAAAAACAACTTAAAACTAGAAGTTGGTTGGATTTACTTTTTTTAGTGACTTATTTTATTTTGATGATTTTATTTAATAAAAATTAATATCATCATTCAAATTAATAATTTATCAAATTTATTTTTTACAAAAAATTACTGAAACAGATAGTGACTTATAATTTTCCTTTTTCACTTATCACTTTAAACAAATTTAAATCATAAGTAATAATTTTAATCTAAGCCAAACCGCCTCTTAGAGCCCGTTTGGGTACATGGGCTTAAAGCAAAAATTAGCTTTAAGTTGTTTTTAAGGTGTTTGGCGACGGGAGCTTTAAGCCGGCTTTAAGTTAAAAAACTGCTTTAAATCATAAGTTCCATTTATGTACTTTTGACTTATGACTTATGACTTATGGAGTTTTTTTTTTCTTTTTTCACAATTCTTGTAAAGTTTAAATATTATGATTTTTAAATTTTTTAAAGTCAAATTTCACTTTAAGTCAAAATTATTAAACCTCCATTTAACTTTAAGTAAAATTACCCAAACACTTTCATTCAACTTAAAGTAAACAACTTCACTTTCTCCTTTAAGTTAAAAACACCTCCATTAAGTCAAAAGTAACTTATTTTAAGCAATCCCAAACACCCTCTTAATCTGGCTGCTACATCGCAGCAGGTGGTTTAGATGAAAAGCTTTTCTTTTTTCATCTTTAAAATATGTAATTCTGAGTTTTTGAACACCTAATATGTTACTCCTGTAGATATGAACCGGAAAAAACCGCATTACTTAGGGACCGTTTGGGATATCTTAAAAGGGGTCCGTTCACTAGCAATTGTTTGCTAGTGAACTGTTTCACATCAAATGATGTTCCAGCCGTTGGATCGTTGATCCAACGGCTGGAATTTAAAAAAAAAAGTTACACCGTACCGCAGAAACTTTCCGCGGTACGGGATAATTACAAAACTGCCCCCTGTTTTCACATCAAAAATCTACTGTTCACCGTACCGCAGAAACTTTCTGCGGTACATGAACAGTAGGGGCATTTTTGTAATTATCCCGTACCGCGGAAAGTTTCTGCGGTACGGTGTAATTTTTTTTTTAAACCCCAGCCGTTGGATCGTTGATCCAACGGTGTAGGAACCATTTGTTGTGTAACAGTTCCCTGGCAAATGTTTGTCAGGGACCGTTCGCCATCTTAAAATAAGTTACTTACCACTTAATTGTAATAAGTAACTTATATGAAATAAATAATTATAACTTATAACTTATATTTTCGTGTTTGGGTGTTTAACTTATAAGTTAAATGAGCTGTTTGGCAATTAACTTGTAAGTTGTCATTTTTTTAAAAAAATAATTTTTTTTGAATATAAAATAAAATATTTTTAATTTAATGCATAAAGAATTTTTTCTATTTCTAACTAGTTGTTAAATTAATATTCGTACATCGCACGGGTTATAAGTTAGTATATTTTAAATATCAAGATAACATAGTTTTGTAAATGATGTGTACAAAAAAAATTAACAAAAACATGTAAAGTCTATCATAAAGAACGAAGACATGTAAAGTGTTTAAGAAATTATTAGTAGATCCCAAAAATTAATTAAAGATATGTGGCTTTTTAACAAAACGAAAAACTTGATCATAAAATATGACAAGTTGGCTGGACAAAAAAAAGTACGAGTATGTTTGGGATATCTTAAAATAAGTACCTTATGGCTTATAAGCACTTATGTCATATAAGTTATAAGTAGTGCAGTCAGTAGAGTGTTTGGTAAATCAGAACTTATAATCAGTAGACTATTTGGATAAATCAGAACTTAAGTTAACTTTTTTTTATAATTTTCAAAATATTTGTTTTTTTATATATAACAACGGATATCAATGGATAGATCTCGATGAATAGGGAAATTTGATATATACATATCAATTTTCTAATGAATGAATCGAGAGATATATGGTTTTGAAGATTTGAAAGATATCATATATTGCGTATATCGAGAATAAGTTATAAGTTGAAAGTTAAGGATTCTTAGTGGGTGTTTGGGGTATCTTAAAAAATGTAGCTTATGACTTATAAGCACTTATGTCATATAAGTGATAAGTAGAGCATAACTTATAAGTCAGTAAAGTGTTTGGTAAATCAGAACTTATAATCAGTAAACTGTTTGGATAAATCAGAACTTATAAGTTACCTTTTTTCTATAATTTTCAAAATATTTGTTTTTTATATTTAACAATGGATGTCAATGAATAGATCTCGATGAGTAGAGAAATTTGAGATATACATATCAATTTTCTAATGAATGGATCGAGAGATGATTTTGAAGATTTGAAGGATATTATATATTGCGTATATCGAGAAATAAGTTATAAGCATAAGTTGAATGTTAGGATTTCCTAACATTCAACTTATGGGCTTATAAGTTATAAGTTGAGCCAAAACTTATTTTGGCAAACACCCCCCATAAGTACTTATCAACTTTTAAGGCATAAGCTCCATCAATTATGTGGAAACAAACACCCCCTTAACATTCAACTTATGGGTTTATAAGTTATAAGTTGAGCTAAAACTTATTTTGGCAAACACCCCCATAAGTACTTTATAAGCCATAAGTTGGTCAGAGAATGAGAAGCCAAACAGGCCCTACGTATGGGCCAACTTATAACTTACTACTATATAAGTCCTTTCTGGGCCGAAATCTGTTAACACCCAAACACATGCATGTAAGTTCATATGAGCTTACCGTCCACAAAAGTAACTTAAGTAGAGATCCCAAACAGGCACTTAGGGGCTGTTTGTTTCCACTTATCGTGGTCAACTTATGGCTTATAAGGCCATAAGCACTTATGAGCGGTGTTTGTCAAAATAAGTTTTAGCTCAACTTATAACTTATAAGGCCATAAGTTGAATGTTAGGAAATCCTAACATTCAACTTATGCTTATAACTTATTTCTCGATATACGTAATATATAATATCCTTCGAATCTTCAAAGCCATATATCTCTCGATCCATTCATTAGAAAATTGATATGTATATATCAAATTTCTCTATTCATCGAGGTCTATCCATTGATATCCATTGTTATATATAAAAAACAAATATTTTGAAAATTATTAAAAAAAGTTAACTTATAAGTTCTGATTTACCCAAACAGTCTACTGATTATAAGTTCTGATTTACCAAACACTCTACTGACTTATAATCTCTGCTCCACTTATCACTTATATGACATAAGTGCTTATAAGTCATAAGTTACTTATTTTAAGATACCCCAAACACCCACTTAATATGTTGTCGATAGTCTCAAGAGGAACCATGACCCAAAGTTTAAATAGAACCACCGGAAGAACTACATGTATGCCACACAATTCAAAAAATCAGAGGATGACTGCAAACTGCTATAGCTTTCCGGTGCTTAGGCTCTTTGTGACTTCGGTTGACTTGGAAAATCGAACTTTGATTTTGTTGAAAAACACCGAGAGCAGAAAAGTGAATTTCATCAGACTATTATTTCTTTTGAATTTTTTCTCAATCTCCCCTTCACCATCTAGGCATCTAGCAGTCTTGGTAATAACATGCCAGGAAACCGAATGATGTATTTCATCAAACTTTCCCTTCATACTGAAAATTGAGTTTGTAATCATGTTGCAAAGTAGCGAGAGTGCTTCTGCAAGGACCTTCTGCTCAACCAAATTTAAAGGAAATGAATAGGCATTAAACTAGAGAAAACAAGAAGTTAATATGGCCATTTGAAACCAAAACAAAATATTCAAATAAAAATTCAAGATTTCTTGCCTCCGAATACAGTATGCATGCGCTGAAGATCGTCTGCTGAGCAAGCATCTATTAGAGCATAGATACCAGGTCTCAGGGCTTCGTCTATATCCCTGAAAATCAAAGTTTGTCACTATATTGTAGAAAAAAATGTCCAATAAGCAATTAATAAAGAGATTACAAGATTATAGCAATATGTTAGGCATGTGTACCTTCTAATGCCCATTTTACAGGGACCGTATCCTGAATAAATTCTTATGTAACCGGATAAAAGCTGAAAACAACAGCAGCCAAGAACATCCTTCTGTTGTCGTAACTGTAAAATAAGCAACAATTAGCAATGACTTAATTGAGTAGAATCTTTAGAGCAGATTCAATGTTTTGCAAGGCAGTTGCTTTCATCAACTTTGTTACATATGCAGCGCTTCTTGTCTTTAGTTGCAATCAATCATATGCACATTGATTCAGAAGCATACATTACCTTGACGGGCAAGGAGACTGAATTAATCTAGATGTACATGGCCATAAAGTAATAGAAGAAGAGTATTCTACGACAAAGTAGCATACCAAAGGAGGTAGCAAGGATTTAGAGGGATGCAAGTTTCGAATAAATCCACAACTGATTACAAAGGTATGCTCCTTTGCTCTGGATCATGAAATGCTTTATGAGGATAACTATTCTAAAGAAAAAACTGAGACCAGCAAACATTTATCAATCTGGTGGGTATCATATAGCTTCTTGTTTGTCTACCTGCCTACAATCACCAATCACCTATTTGGGCCGGGGTAATGTTGATTAGCATTCATCGATATAGAGATACAGTAAACATTAATAAACAGACATGGGGGTGGGGGCGATCATCTATTCATGTGATCTGTACAAAGTTCATTCACAAATTCAGTAAACATAAATAATTAAGTCATGAATCATGATGCATACAATAATACAAATAGAACCAAAATTGCACAAGAGTGAACTATATAAAGAACAAAAAAATATGACTAACAGAAATAAATAATACTAACAGTATAGCACATTAATGTAACACATGTGCGTACGTGCGTGTGTCTTAGAATATACAAATTTTTTTTTGAAAGAAAGCCAATAGTGTATTTATAAAAATCGCAGCTATTTCCTATC
The DNA here is from genome assembly GCA_037693485.1 of Kitagawia praeruptora. Lineage (NCBI taxonomy): Eukaryota > Viridiplantae > Streptophyta > Magnoliopsida > Apiales > Apiaceae > Kitagawia > Kitagawia praeruptora. The sequence goes on from CM075350.1 coordinate 31,890,664, forward strand.
CATATGCATCCATGCTGCATTTACGTATCACCAAAAAGAGATATATATGTGTGTGTGTGTATATATATATATATATGAATGTGCATATATACGTAAATGTGCTTCAAACTATTTGCCTTCTTGCAAATCAGCTACAAGTCTACAACTCACAACCACAACCAAAAAGCTTGTTGAAGTGAATAAATTTCATATACCTAATACATATTATATTAGACACATACCTCTTCATAAATTCTTCTGAGGAAATAAGCGCATTTTATTCCTTCTTGCACTTCCCATGAAAGATAGTCTCTTGTAGTGGATGGATCAACCTCTACCATCTCCAAGCAACAAAGTAGAACGTGAACTGCATCTTCAAGTAAAGCACTGCAACGCTGACTCTCACTACAATAAAAATTGACCAGGAAATAGCTTAATGATAACTATATTATTTAGATAAATTGAAAACTATAATTTTTACCGAACAGAAGATATTTGCAAAAGATTTTAATTTATGGTTAAAAAAGAAGATAAAGAAAACCTATCATGGACCACTAGTTAAAAAAAGAAAAGAAAAAAAGAGACCATGCCTTTTATAATGCTTAAGAACAGTACAAAGGAGCCGGCAACATGCAGCATAAAGTTCTATCATAAACTGTCGATCTACGGCACAATTATCCATGCTTTCTAAGATCTCACTGCCAATAGAATCTGGGATTAGCAAATGATTAGATTGAGCATTAGCTTTAGAAACTTTAAGCTGAAGTATATTTTGAAAAAGTCCTCCAGATATGCGCAGCGACTGTGAGACATAGCAGCGATCCACTTGAGACAGAGTATGTTTTCCAAAAACTCGGGTCAGCACCTCAATAATCATGAGAATAACAGATCCTGAATCAGGAGTGCCATCGGAACTATAAGGAATAGTATTAGCAAAAAACAAATTTGGCCCGTGCAGATGCAAAGGTATGTTGAACAGAGCAGAAACTATGTTCTGGATGTGTCCTTTAACCCCGAACAGACGCTTGCTTCCTACAAAGCAAATGGGTGGTAAGAAAGTTGCACCCTTTTATTTATACAATTGAATGAGCAACCCAACTGATACAGGCAAGGTATACTCTGATATCTCATGACATGAAAGTAGTGTTTGCTGGTAACAATGCATATACCTTTCTTCATTGCAATGGCTTAAATTTTTAAAATTTAGGTTTAAATTTAATATCAAGATAAGTACAAACAATGATAAGCACTATGCTTGGTTACTTCCCGGTGATTTGGAGTTATCAGTTAACTAGTAGATTCAAACACATCTGTCCTACCTATGGACTTCCTTATATACTGATTCCTAAGCAAATACAAAAACCCTCAGTGGCTCTATTATCTCAAGCATTCGGCTAAATAAGATCAATTTGCAGTTCACATATGATCTATTAATAGAGTCCTTGGAACCTCTCCAATTAGTTATACCTCTAACAGGCTAAAATTGAATGATATACATGCTAAGTTTGAAAGGGAAGCTTAAGATACATGTACCAAATATAATAAACCATCATTACTTATCGATAAGTTGTGAACTGCGACTTATCAGGTAACTGAAGTTAAGTCTCCAAAAGCATGAGTTCCTTGTATACCCATACTTATGGCAATATATCTATACAAGGACACTGTGTAACATGAGGCTTTCCACTCATTAAATATATGTTTTCAGTTCACAAATATCATGACTCAAACTTGTTAATAAACTTTGACAAGATCAATAATGATAAATTATTTCACATGTGCTACTTCAAATATCTATGCCCTTCGATGAAATAATGATTGTTGCACAGTCCTACATAAAAGAAACCACAAAGAAGACGCCTCTGGAAAGGTTAAATCTGCTTGTCATACGGTATGCCTGTCAATCTTTTATTTTAAAATGGTACAAGTAATCATTCATATTGCACATTGCACAAGAAGATCTCAAAACCTTAAAAAATAAAATAAGATTGACATGGAACAAGAACAAGATCTCAAAATCTATGGATGAATGAACACATGACATCACAATTTTTACAAAGACGATAGCTAAGGGAAGTTATCAAGTGACAAAGGATGCAATTGTCAATGAGCTAGCACGATATTACCTTTAACATATTCCAGAAACAAATCGAAGCAATCAACACCAGCTGCAACAGTTGAGGAAATTTTGCCTCCCTCTGAATTTCCGGTGCATATTTCATAATTTGACTTGGACCCTTCCTGTAAGCCAATAACAGCTCTCTCAATTGCCTGAATTGCAGACGACAAATGTGTCTCAGATGTTTTCTCAACAAAAACTCTGAACGACGTTCGCAACCTTGCTTTCAATTCATTTAGGGAGTGCTGGCTATATGAAGACTCACTTAATTTTGTTTGATCATCTAGAGTCTTGATACTTGACTCGGTCTCATGAGATGCTAGAGTGGCTCCTTTTCCTTGTAAAGCAATGCATTTTCCTAGGGCCCTCAGGTGAATATTAATCATCTTAACATACAATTTTTGGGTCAAGGTGGCATCAGCCGAGTTTAACTGCCTTCCTAGCTCTTCAAGAAATTTGACTATACCATCTAGCCAAACAAAACAAAATTCATGAGGCGACTCAGCCATATTGGCAAACTCCAGCAACAAAACTTCAGCAATGCTTACCAAACTCGGAAAAGTCGGAACCAAGCTCGCAGAGAAAAAGATGTTCTTGATATGCAGATTAGTCCTTAATATTGCTGAATAAGCGATAAATAGCTGTCTGAGAAAAAATGCTGCTTCAAGATTTTCACCTCTTAAAAAACCCATTAACAGAGATTTCTTCACATATTGTTGCTCAAACAAATCTATCTTGGTCAAGAAACTGGCCACATCTTCGTGTTTTCGTCGGACTCTAACTCTTGTGTTTGACTTGTCATTTATCTTTGATGCTGAATGACCCTCTGCATTTTGAGAATTTTGATGCTTCTCATGATAGTCAGCATCATCAGCACACCCTTTGCTAGAAGACTCCTTCAAACACAACGAATCGCCATGAACCTTCGATATTGTGAGATCTAGGGTTTCAAATGAGCTCTGAGGCAACTTACCATCTTCAAGAAACATAAAGTTCAAAAGGTAACTAATAAATTCTGCAAACATGTCGATGCAAGTCCTGATTCTGAAAAAAGGTTCACATTTCCATTTTGATAACTTCGATTTTAAATGACATCTTTCCCCGTCTAATTCATCCAAAGCAGATGCTAGCCCCCACAAAACTCCCTGAATGCAAGAAATGGTGGTAGAGAATAATTCCACTTCCTGTACCGTAAAACCTGTCACATCTCTACCAGATTGGGTTTCCTTTAGAGAAATAATTGACGTATGAGCCTGCTCCTTTAGAGATTCAGCATGAGTGACAATAGTCGTCCATACATCAAGATCTGTAGCAGACTCCAAACAACTATCACCTTTATTTAAATTACTGTTATTGTCAAGACATAAATCAGTTATGTCTTCACAAGGCTTCACTGAGTTCATCAGAGCTTTGATTGCATGCATAAATTGATCTCTGCTGAATGTTAAAAACATATATGATGTGTGATCCATTAAGGAAAAGATCGTTCCTTTTGATTGGGAAGCACAATCTGGAAACCTGTCTTGAAGCCCAATCACTGCTGACAGTGACATTGATAGCCCTGAAGTTTGAAATAAATTCTCATGATAAATGGGAGTAGATAAGTAATGACTAGGTTCCATTCTCTCTTCAGATGCCATTGTAAGCTTATTAAGGGCCTTCCGAGACAACATAAACAATCTAAAGAGCTCATGACATTCATGGGGTTGTAATGCACTAGAAATCTCAATAAAACTGTCCTGTAGAAGCCTGGAAAACAATTAAGTTAGTTACACATGCAAAGTAGTTTGTCCACGTTTACCTAGGTACAAGTTAAAATAAACAAATAACATCATAACGTGTAATGATTTCTTTTGATAGGTGAAGGCATATGTGTGTTCTACGTATTTAGTGAGTACCTTTCAAGGTTGATAATACAATTTGTACAATCTGACAAAGTTTTTGACTTCATATATCCTTTTGGCATCCAACATAAAAACTTCAGCAGACTTTGGCAATCTTTAATCTTGACTTTAACTAGGTGCAGCTTATTAGATGAACAAGAATTTGGACCCGCCACCGATATTGATGATACCAACTCCTCCATGATTTCACATAATTCTGATGCCATATGCCTGCGAACAAACTACAATATATATGAATAACTCGTGTTGCAAGGAGTTTTTAAATCTGCTATTCATTAAGATTTAAGATATTCAAACCTAAAATATAAGCTGAAAAACTAAATACAACAAACATGGTAAAGGGATTTTTAAGGCAACAGACATTTTAAAATAGAGGAAACGTATTACAGGGGCAGTAACATATGATGCATAATAGCTTAAAATCTTTCGTAGCAGGAGTTAAAAAAAGTATCAGGGAGGGGGGATTTCTGCGTATACGTAAATATGATTTGTCACAATATATGAAAACTCCATTTATGTAAAATAAGGTCGAGAAAACACTTATTACTCACAATGGTCATTTTATTGCATATAAGTAGGAAACATGAGCAAAAGCGACTTGACTCTAACCAGAAGACAATATTTTCCTATATCAGAGTAAGTTTTCAGCAAGTTGTACAAATTGTAAAGAATTGACATAGTATGAAAATGGTTTAATATTAGACTAATACACCTAGTCATATAATAATAATACCTTCAATACATATGTGTCTTAAAGCCTTAGGACATTAAGAACTTTAAATATGTTGAGGAATTACAAGCAAGGGGTTATAATAAAAAGCAAGTTATTCGACCAGCTTGTTGTCTTTAAAGCCATAGACAAGAGAGGTTGCATAATTTAGGAAGGTCCACTGCCCCTAGCAGCTCTTTTTACCTCCACCTCTGATTGCATTTAGCAGATAAGTAAGCAATTACACAAAAGTAAATGCACGACCTTTAGATTTACAAATTGTCTTACTTTTTGTTCATAAAGAACAGCATTACGGAGAAGTTCAGATGAAATTTGATGTGCTGTGATTGTCTTAATGTGGCCTTGTTTACCAGTAACGTGCTTTCCAGAGAAATTAAGATTGATCTTTGAACTAGGAAGAGAACTTCGAATCAAGAGAGAAAGAAACTTTTTCAGTTTCTCCTTGGCAGGATAAGCACACCAAACATCAATATTCTGGCAAATAATCCACCAGGTTGCGGTAGACAATGACTTCTTATTCACAGCCCCTACACTGAAATCCCATCCATCCTTATCAGGTAATCTTTGAACAGAAATTTCACCGTCATTGATATCATTTGCTGAGGAGATAGGAAGCTGAATTTTGTCAATTACTGGGATGTATTCCATCAGAAAATTGGTTAACTCTTTTGCTTCATGCTTTAGAGAAGAAACTCGTTGTCCCAAATATTTAAAAGATTTAATCAGCCTGTTCAAATCAACAAGCCTCTGGATAGTCATGGTAATAAATACGTAAATCAGGGAGGAGTGGTCTGCAACAGAATCTTGAATGCAAATGTGTAGAACCGCATTTATTGTAGAAAGAAGAGAAGCTGA